>CM045456.1:25286012-25972476 GCA_024666655.1 Dascyllus trimaculatus | reverse complement strand
TAGAGCATTTGTCAATTAATTGCACACCATTTATTATTTCGAATGCATTGAGTGAGTTTTTTTAGAGCTTATGCAGCCTCTAAATGTAAGTAAGCTATAAGTAATTAGGTTGTATTGATAGATTTACCGTGATGAAGCAGGCCACATAGGTAAGCACCGGGCCTTATTGGAAAATCAGCATTAAAATGTGCCTAAAATTAGACTGGCTGTAATGCATATCTTAATAAAAGCCACTGCAAAAAAGTATCACTCACATTGTTTCCTTCCAAGACCTCTCTAAACTTTTAAATGATGGTATATTTATTGATGGCTAACGTGCATCCATGGCTGATTGATTTCAGGGTGTGAAAGATGAGGAACAATGGTGGGGAGGTGCGCGGTGCCAGACACAGACATGCTGTAATGGACTGTGAAAGTGCAGAAGATGAAAAGTAACAGATGAGGAAAAATGAACTTGACCAAGTGCAGAGCCGCCGTGAGACCCGGATCTCTTCGTAATGATTCAATAGTGTCAATATTTATTACTGTAGCTCCATTAGCAATGACTCTGGCTCATTAATATGTGCAAAGCCGCTCCTGATGACCTTCACAGTCCCCGCTGCTTCTGTTGCCTTTACACCACACTGAATTGAACCTGCTGAAAACGAGGAGAAAGAAAAACTTGATTTCACCCAACGCACACATACAATTAGTCCTTCTGCATCTCATGAGGTCTTGACATGGAATGGTAAAACTTTACTAAGTAAAGAAAATCAATGCCTGAGGTTACACTGTTGAATTAAAACATAGTGTCGGGTGTCTCAGCTGTACTTATTTATTTAAAACGCTGCTTGCTTATTGTTAGTCAATCAAGATAGTTACAGCTTGGCAGAACCATAGACCTTGGGGGATGGAAAAGGAAGAAACGCTGTTCAAAAATGTAAATGCGCTAGTCTTGAGATAACTCCTGAATTTGTATATCATTAGAGGTAAATTAATATTATTAAACGTATTAATACTAACAATGTCCCAAAAGACTTTTTCAGCTCTGGTCTCATTTTCTGGTTTATGCCTGCATTGTTTTAATTCAAATGACTGAGTGAGGAACAAAATACATGGCTGCGGAATAGTCTGAACTGTTAATAAGGCATATGTGATGCATTTTCGAAAGTGTCCTATACATACGTCTGGTTTGCAATTTGTACAGCCTACATGTGTATACCGGCTTGTGTTCTGCATAAAGTCATGTCAAAACACTGAGATGTGTCACAGAGCTGGCTAAGTATGTACAGTATTAACATCTGTGAGTAATATGGAGCAACCAGTAAAATCCAATCATGTTGCATATTTGTCCTAAAATAAGAAATACTGAAAAGAAAATTGATAATTATACAGTAGTAGTGATAATCATCACTGTGAAGATGACAACACACATTATGCTTCATATCGAGATGCCTTCACTTTCTAGCTTTTTCAATGTCAGTAAGCTATCAATAAGCCCGCTGGCTATTTTCTCAGCTTTAGCTGTTCTGCTGTGCTCATAGCTGGAACCACTTTGAGATACAATAAATTGTAGGCATGACTAGAGTTAGATTTTATTGATTATTGACTTCTGCGACATCAATCGCTGCTGGTTGGCTCCATAATGGCGCTGGAATTTTTTTTATGTATTCACTGCAAATTACTCTAATTCTGCACATGAGGTAAATTTGTTAGGTGCTCTTTGGTACATGCAGTGAGTTTATGTTCACAATGTACAAAGTGTGAAGATATGGATACTCGATGTATGTTTAATGGAAGAAATTACGGTGGCCCAGAAGGGTCAAATGCAACAGCAAAAGCCAAAACATAACCGCAACGGATTATTTTGATTACATTAATCACAATCATCGAGCAGCAGCATTTTACTTACGTCTCATGAAACTGCCCCGTAATCAAAATAGAAAACATTGTCCCCCGGAAACAAAGCCTGTTCTTCCAACCGATGCGCACTTCTGTTGTGGGTTAACTTCCGTTGTGGCTTTTGTGGTTGTGTTGTGGTGTTTGCTGCTGCGTTGTGGCTTTTGCAGTTGCTTTGACCCCTCTGGGCCACCGTAAGAAATGGTCATGGGCGTAACAAAAAATCCAAATGAATTAAATTGAAATACGTACCGTTACTCTGAAGCAGCAGCTTGTGTAACAAGTTCATGGAGAGATCTGAAATATGCACCATGCACACTCAATATTAATTTGAGAGTATATACAAAGCATATCAGTAAGCTGCAACAAAATATATCATAATTCATAAATATAGTCTAATTATTGAAGGTGCGAGCACAAATTTTGCATTAATATTCAGCTAAGCATAATAATATGTTTCAATGGGTTTCTGTGAAGGCTTTATTTAATTTTGTATTATTATTGTTTTGTTTTTTTTCAATATCATAATCAAATCAGACGGTTGAACCTCCTGCCTGGTCTTGAATGCACAAGCAGCGACGGTGTCAAAGAGTTATGTGGGGGGTTAATCAGGGCTGTGTTTCAGTGTGCGCAGAGTGATAAGGCTCATCACGAGCGTCCTTCATGTTACGTGAGAGCAAGGAAACCATGTGTGGAGCTAATCCACTCGTGTCTCGCAAAGTTCGACGCCAAAAAATTCTGCCCATTTAAATGGAAATGACCCGGAGACGAGCCGCGCAAGCAAATCTGAAGGTGAATGATTGGATGCATGTGATGCCATGTTCCCAAGTGCAACTCATGTGTCGTCGCCCCCCCTCCCCCCGCGTGCGCTTTTTGTTTTTTTTGTCTGATCTTCATTCAACTATTATGGCCAATAACACACAGAGATAGCTTAAGAAGTATAATTAGTACATAAGCCTTTGTGGCATTGTTGTCGCTGCCTGAAGACATGTTGCAGTGCATTCTGAACAGTTAGCGCCAGAGGCCTGAAGCCATCGAGTCAGTCAGTGTGTTGGAGCTCATGTGGCAGCAACCAGCTCTCACATGTTAATTAGTGATGACTTTCCCTTCTGGCTGCAGCGCGTGACAGCTCCAGTGAAGGTGTGATACTTCAGGGAAACTTCCAAGAGCTCGGCTTGGCTTTTGATCTGCTGGGATCGTTGTTATCTATTGTTCAGTTTCATTTGGTGGCAGTAGATGGAGATGAAAGCGGAGCTGCTCTGACATCTGCAATGCTGACAGCATCTTAAAAAGGCACAGCTCTGCTCCAAGAGTTTGACTCCGTATTCACATTTCGGCTTGGAATTTGTCTTTCATTTCATGTTGAAATTTGAATATACAGCATGTTGAACAATATTGTTGATTGGGACTTTTTTAGGATCTAAGACGAGCAGAATAAGAACAACCTACTGAGAAGCGAGAAGCATTAACTGAAGGACAATTTCAGGGCTGATTATCTTTATACTACTTCTTTTATTTGATTGTATACAAGTTTATAACAAATAAATGGTGGCAAGACAATTTTCCTGGGTATCCAAAACATATAATTCAGCACGTTAAATAAAATGGGGCCATAATGTTTATGAGCATGACAAATGAAAGTGATGGGCGCTTTCCTGGTGAGCAGTTTTTATTTGTGTGAATGAGTTTCCGTGTTTAGACACCTCACCCAGTCTGATATCGAATTTTTCCAAGTCTGCGAATCCAAACATGGAGTGTCTAGGTCGAGAAATAGGTGATTTCTCATTTCTCAAACTGCCCTGAATTTCAAACCGCAGATCACAGTGAGCCCCGCAGAGAGCTGCACGCCGCTCATTTTAATAAAGGCTCCGAGCTACACACGAACAAAATTTAGAAGCTCCAGACATGCTGACCTTTCATCGTGCAGCCTTTTTTTTTTCTCTTCTTCTGCTCTTAAAGGGAAGAATATAAAAGCCCTTGAGAGCAACAGGAATTAGCTCTTAATTAAAGCCAGCCGCACATTACATTGTCCAGTCCCCGTGGCAGTTAATTTTGTTAGTTGCAGGTAACAGAAGTGTACCCTTGAAATTCTTGTTGATGCTCTCAAATGAGGCGCATGTCTCGACTCAAAACAGGGATCGTCCTCCCGCACACGCTGGAAAAAAAGGTCAAACAAGCAATATTTCTGACATGACACTGTGCAAAGTAATAACTTTGATAATAACCATTGATTACTCTTGCCAGTTGCGTCCACTTTACCGTGCCGCCATTATGCTGGCAGCCTTTGCACTTGAGAAATAATTTTCAGGGGAAAAAGTCACTTTCTGATGGATTCACGTTGTGGCTTATGAATGCAAATGTGTTCGTGTTCAAGCATATCAGCTATTTTAATATAATGTCAGAGCCCTGTATTTATAAGGAATCTGCCTGTGTAATTAAGTTGTTATATCTCTAAGGCACAGCCCATTAGGTTAGAGCTTGTCAAGCCCACCCCACCAGCGTGTCTCTGTGCTATAGTACATCCCCGTACAGGCGATACATGTGTGTGGTTGGCCTCCTAATGGTGACAGTGACCGGCATCATTCTTCTTCTGGCCTCCTACTGTTACGAACGGTGCAGAGACTCAGGCGCAGGCAAAGAAACACGGCACACGGATATACAAAATAACAATGTTTATTAACAACAACGGAAACAGAAAATCACTGCACAGCAGGAAACCAAACTAATAAACCAAAACCGAAACTAAAAGCGAGCGGATGCTGAAAACGAACTAAAAGTAACAACAGAAAGCGAGCTGCAAAAGGCGAGCTGAAAAAACGAACAGGTAACAGAAAGCGAGCTACGAAAACCAACGAGCTGATACAAACAAAAAGCGAGCTACGAAAACCTATGAGCTGATAGCAACCAAGACACTGGAAAACTGAGCCAGACGGGCTAACGCTAATGCTAATGCTAATGCTACTGAACCTGAACGGAGAGGGGGGCACGACGGAGCAGGTGAGCGGAGCAGGTGGGAGCGAAGGCAGGCAGGCAGGCAGGCTGGGTGGTGAGCTGAGGTCCGGGAGTGGGGGTGGCGATCCACGACTGGAATCCTGGCGGTGGCTGGGTTACTGGCGGAGTGGAGGCAGTGGTTGAGCTGAACCGGAGGAGGCACACGTGGACGGCAGACGGGGAACCAACTGGAAGCGGAGAGGGAATAGCGTTAGCAATAGCGAGGGTGCAGAGCAAACGGAGCAGACAGAACGAGAGCAGAGGTTGGCAACTGACTGAGGCAAAACGACGGTCTGGCATCGAGGAGCATGTGGAGCGTGGTTATAACCGGGAGAGTGAGAGCTGATCATCCAATCACACGCGTGCCTCCTCCGCTGATTGGAAGTGGCTGCACCTGCCGTGCTCCTCGCTGCCCACACCTTGCTCACGCCCACCTGCAAGAGAGAGAGGGAAGGGGAAGAGGGAAAAGGGGAAAGGAGACTGCCACTCAGGCAGCAGAGGTGGAGGGCGTGACAGTACCCCCCCCTCTACGTGCACCTCCAGGTGCACGAATCCTCCGGTCCGGTCTCCTCCGGTTAAACTCCCGGATTAGGGCAGGGTCCAGGATCTGGCGTCTGGGTATCCAGGAGCGTTCCTCTGGACCGTATCCCTCCCAGTCCACAAGATATTGGAGACCACGTCCCCGACGACGAACATCCAGCAGGCGGCGCACGGTGTACGCTGGGGCATTGTCCACCATCCTGGGTGGTGGAGGGGGACGGACAGGGGGGGCCAGAGCGCTCTCCTTCACAGGTTTAACTTGGGAGACATGAAATGTGGGGTGGATCCTCATGGAGGATGGCAACTTCAGGCGGACCGCACTGGGATTAATGATGCGCTCAATAACAAAAGGCCCCACGAACCGGGGCGCCATCTTCTTAGATTCCACCCGGAGAGGTAAGTCCTTAGCCCGGAGCCAAACCCTTTGGCCCGGGGAGTAGACAGGGGCAGGAGAACGGTGACGGTTGGCTTGCCCCTCCATTCTCCGCGAAGCCCTTATCAGGGAGGCCCTCGAGCGCCTCCAGACCCGTTCACACCTCCTGAGAAAGGTCTGGAGAGATGGGGTGGAGATCTCCCGTTCCTGGGAGGGGAACATGGGCGGCTGGTATCCCAAGGAACACTGAAACGGAGACAGCCCGGTAGAAGCATTAGACAAGGAGTTGTGCGCGTACTCGACCCATGGGAGGAGGCTGCTCCAGGCGGAAGGGTTCTCCGAGGTCATACATCGCAGGAAGGTCTCCAGTGACTGGTTGGTTCGCTCCGTCTGACCATTGGACTGCGGGTGAAAACCAGAGGTTAAACTGACTGTGGCCCCCAACGCAGAACAGAAATTTCTCCAAACCTCCGAAGTGAATTGTGGTCCCCGGTCGGACACTATGTCGGCAGGTATCCCATGGAGTCGGAAAACGTGGTTCACCAGATGATCTGCCGTCTCCCTGGCAGAGGGCAACTTTTCTAAGGGGACAAAATGGGCGGCTTTGGAGAACCGGTCGACAATGGTTAGGATGGCAGTTTTACCTTGGGATGGGGGGAGCCCAGTGACAAAATCCACTGCGATGTGGGACCAGGGTCGATGAGGAATAGGCAGCGGTTGAAGGAGCCCCGAACTCGGCCGATTGGAGGTCTTGCTGGTGGCACAGATGGAACATGCGGCCACGAACTCCTTAGCATCCCTCTCCAGAGTGGGCCACCAGAACCTCTGCCGCAGGACCTCCACGGTGCGTGCAGTCCCAGGATGGCAGGTCAACCGTGAAGAGTGCGCCCAGCTCAGGACCTGAGAGCGAACCGGATCAGGAACAAACAAGCGGTTAGTAGGACCGTTACCTGGGTCGGGGTGCTGTTCTTGGGCCCGGCGAACCACGGACTCGATCTCCCAAGTGAGAGAAGCCACCACACAAGTTCCAGGCAGAATGGGTTCAGGTTCGCCGGGGGTCTCCTGGGAGGAAAACTGGCGGGACAATGCGTCTGGCTTGACGTTCCTGGACCCAGGCCGATACGTGATGGTGAAATTGAAGCGGCCGAAGAAAAGTGTCCAGCGGGCCTGTCGGGCGTTCAGTCGTTTAGCCGATCGGATGTACTCCAGGTTCCGGTGGTCGGTCCAAACGATGAACGGCTGCTCCGCCCCCTCCAGCCAGTGACGCCATTCCTCCAAAGCTAGCTTCACCGCTAGCAGCTCTCGATTGCCTACGTCATAATTCCTCTCGGCAGGGGACAGCCGCCGAGAGAAAAAGGCACAGGGGTGCATCTTGTTGTCGGCGGGGGAACGTTGAGACAGCACCGCCCCTGCCCCAATGTCCGAAGCATCCACCTCCACCACGAACTGCAAGTGGGGATCAGGCTGCGTCAGGATGGGTGCGGAGGTGAAGCGTTGCTTCAGGGAGTGGAAGGCCTGGTCTGCCTCAGGAGTCCAGGAGAAGGTCCGCTTAACCGAAGTGAGGGAGGTGAGCGGGGCTGCCACTTTGCTGTAGTCCCGGATGAAGCGACGGTAGAAGTTGGCGAAGCCCAGAAAACGCTGCAGCTGCTTCCGATTCTCCGGAATGGGCCAGTCCCTAACAGCGGACAGCTTCAGAGGGTCCATTCTCACTTCACCCGCCGAGATTATGTAACCCAAGAAGGAAACTGTAGGTACCCCGAACTCACATTTTTCGGCCTTCACGAAGAGTCGGTTCTGCAGCAGCCTCTCGAGGACCTGGCGGACATGGCGGGTGTGTTCCTGGGCGTCTCTAGAGAAGATGAGGATGTCGTCCAGGTAAACGAATACGAACCGGTTGATCATGTCCCGGAGCACATCGTTTATGAGGTTCTGGAAGACGGCGGGTGCATTCGTGAGTCCAAAGGGCATAACCAAGTACTCGAAGTGCCCCAGCGGCGTGTTGAATGCCGTCTTCCACTCGTCCCCCTCGCGGATGCGAATGAGGTGGTAGGCGTTGCGGAGGTCCAGCTTGGTGAATACGGTCGCTCCGTGCAGGGATGTGAAGGCGGAGTTGATGAGTGGCAAGGGGTAGGTGTTCTTGATGGTGATGTCGTTGAGGCCACGGAAGTCGATGCACGGCCGAAGGGTCTTGTCCTTCTTATCCACAAAGAAGAATCCTGCCCCCACAGGTGACGAAGACGGACGGATGATGCCGGCAGCGAGGGAGTCCCGGATGTAGGTCTCCATGGCCGCCTGTTCAGGCTTGGAGAGGTTGTATAGCCGACTGGTAGGCAAGGTGGCCCCGGGAACGAGTTCAATCGCGCAGTCATAAGGGCGATGGGGAGGCAAAGACAGTGCTTTCTCCTTGCTGAACACTGGCGCGAGGTCATGGTATTCGGGAGGAACGGAGTCCAATTTCACCGGGGCGTCAGGAACAGGGCTGGCGGTGTCAGCAGGGGTCAGGGCAGAGTGCAGACAGGTCTCGTGGCAACGGGGGTCCCAAGATACCACCTCCTCCTTTCTCCAGTCAATGTGGGGGTTGTGCGCCCGAAGCCAGGAATAACCCAGGACCATGGGGGGACTGGAGTGATCTATAACGAAAAAGGTCGTCTTCTCCCGATGATTGCCGGCCAAAAACAACGTGACAGGAACAGTTTTCTGCTGTACCTTGGCAAGGTGGAGTCCATTCAGGGCTCGAACCTCCAGGGGGGGCTCCAGGGACTCCAAGGGAATGCCCATCTGACGGGCCAACTGAAGGTCCAGGAAGTTCTCCTCGGCACCAGAGTCGATGAAGGCTTGTACAGGGACAGACTGGGATTGCCAGCAGAGGGAGGCAGCTAGCTGCAGCCGATTTGGGGAAGACGACGATAGATGGCTCACCTGTATCTCCCCAGTTACTGGTGAGCCCGTCCTTTTACTGTGCGCTGGGGGCAAGCCGAGAGGTAGTGACCCGCCTTCCCGCAGTATAAACAGGTGTCGGCGTTCCGCCTACGTTGTCTCTCTTGGGCGGACAGCTGGTTGCGTCCAAGTTGCATGGGCTCAGGATCAGGAACGGCTCGGAAAGGAGGTGGAGAACTCGGTCGCGTCGAAGGAAGGGCCCGTGGAGACTCCGAGCGGAGGGTCCTTTCCCTCCGTCGCTCACGGATCCGGTTGTCGATCCGGATGGCTAGGTCGATGAGTTGATCCAGGTCGCTCACGTCGTCGCGGGTAGCCAATTCATCCTTCAGGCCGTCCTGCAGTGCTGCGTAGAATGCCCC
This sequence comes from Dascyllus trimaculatus, assembly GCA_024666655.1. NCBI lineage: Eukaryota > Metazoa > Chordata > Actinopteri > Pomacentridae > Dascyllus > Dascyllus trimaculatus. The sequence goes on along the minus strand of CM045456.1, from coordinate 25,963,398 downwards.
TCGCAGAGCGGCGTCGTTCCATCCACTCCCTGCCGCAGTAGTGCGAAACTCGATGGAGAAGTCCGCCACGCTCCGGTTCCCTTGACGCATGGACAGAAGACGGTGACTGGCATCCTTTCCTTGCACCGGGTGGTTGAACACCTTCTTCATCTCGGTGGTGAAGGCGATGTAGGAGCCGCAGATCGCCTCCTGGCGTTCCCACACCGCAGTACCCCACTCTCTCGCTCGGCCCGACAAAAGGCTAACCAGAAAAGCTACTCTGGCCCTATCAGAGGCGTAAGAGTGAGGCTGTAAGTCGAAGACTAATGAGACCTGAGTCAAAAAAGACTGACAAGAACCGATGTCACCGTTATAGCGTTCGGGGACGGGCACATGCGGTTCACGAGCTAACTGGCTGACCGCAAGACTAGCGTTAGCCGAATCGCTGCTAACGGGTGCAGCTACAGACGTAGCAGTAACAGGAGCCGAGTGGGCCGCTAGCGTGCTAATTCTCCCCGTGAGCTGGGAGACCTGATTTATCAGCGCACGGTTGCTTTCTACAAGACTCTGCAACAAGGAGTCATGCTGCCCTATCACGGCGCCCTGATGAGCTATGGCTTGCTGCAGGTCTGTCTCACTAAGGGCAGGCCTAGTGCCGGTCTCGTTGCCTGCTGAGCTCATGGTGGCCAGACCGTACTGTTACGAACGGTGCAGAGACTCAGGCGCAGGCAAAGAAACACGGCACACGGATATACAAAATAACAATGTTTATTAACAACAACGGAAACAGAAAATCACTGCACAGCAGGAAACCAAACTAATAAACCAAAACCGAAACTAAAAGCGAGCGGATGCTGAAAACGAACTAAAAGTAACAACAGAAAGCGAGCTGCAAAAGGCGAGCTGAAAAAACGAACAGGTAACAGAAAGCGAGCTACGAAAACCAACGAGCTGATACAAACAAAAAGCGAGCTACGAAAACCTATGAGCTGATAGCAACCAAGACACTGGAAAACTGAGCCAGACGGGCTAACGCTAATGCTAATGCTAATGCTACTGAACCTGAACGGAGAGGGGGGCACGACGGAGCAGGTGAGCGGAGCAGGTGGGAGCGAAGGCAGGCAGGCAGGCAGGCAGGCTGGGTGGTGAGCTGAGGTCCGGGAGTGGGGGTGGCGATCCACAACTGGAATCCTGGCGGTGGCTGGGTTACTGGCGGAGTGGAGGCAGTGGTTGAGCTGAACCGGAGGAGGCACACGTGGACGGCAGACGGGGAACCAACTGGAAGCGGAGAGGAAATAGCGTTAGCAATAGCGAGGGTGCAGAGCAAACGGAGCAGACAGAACGAGAGCAGAGGTTGGCAACTGACTGAGGCAAAACGACGGTCTGGCATCGAGGAGCATGTGGAGCGTGGTTATAACCGGGAGAGTGAGAGCTGATCATCCAATCACACGCGTGCCTCCTCCGCTGATTGGAAGTGGCTGCACCTGCCGTGCTCCTCGCTGCCCACACCTTGCTCACGCCCACCTGCAAGAGAGAGAGGGAAGGGGAAGAGGGAAAAGGGGAAAGGAGACTGCCACTCAGGCAGCAGAGGTGGAGGGCGTGACACCTGCTGCTGCAGACCAATGGCATAACTGAGTAATATAGAAAAATGTAGCCAGATTCCTGAGGTACAAATGAGATCCTGGATACACGATAGTGTGCAATGAAAAATCTGCAAGGCAAACGTTGCTCCCAAGATGTGGGACAATTATTTAGTCATAGAGTGGATGTTAGTCTCTGTATTTTAAAGGTCTTGCAGATGATTTGAATTTCATACAGTATAATAAGATGTTCATGAATTGCCCCATTAGTATATGCATCGCAGCATACCAGGAGCTATAACATCAGTTGTATCTGTACAGTATAAGCATGCACCAATGTATGAAGTGGTGTCTTGATATTTTAAATGTCTGCAAGACAGAAGCGAAGAGAGCCATGATGTCAAACTAAAGTTTGAGGTGTACTGAGTAACTCCTACCGCAGTAAATCAACAAATCAGTCTTCTTTTTCCAATGAGTCTTTGCAATCATGTTAATTAACACTATTCTAAACACAAGGTTTGCATACTAGATTTTCTAAACTCCTTGACTGTACCCTGTGGTCCTCTAGCAAATGTGTCTTGCTTTGGTGTCACCACATGCCCTAAACATGGAGCTTTGGTTGCAAAAGAGGTCACTAGCTGATTAAATAAAGGTTGTATAAAAGCAGTTATCCGTAACAAAAGCTCTGGTGTGTGGTCTTTTGTTCACCTGCAGTTTAGTTTATCTTGCACACTGATTAAGAGCTACATACAATTTTGGTTTTACAGAAAAACGGCCAAACTATGTGGACACCCATACAGTACACTCTTATTCAGTTGTTAAACATCCAAACTACTGGCAGTGATATGAAGCCTACAGCAGTCCTAATTACAATGCGAAACTTAAAGCCATATCAAGGATGAAAAAAAATGCACCAGACATCTGCACAGGCTGTAAACAATCCCAAATCACATGCAATCAAATACGCTGCTCCACTGCCGACATTATAAATGTCAACCTGGGTAAATCTGTATGAGTACAGACAGCCACTGTCCAAACTGTGTACAGCACACAAAGATGAACGTCAGTAGTCCTGGACCAGTGAGTCAAAACATTATGAACACTCACAGACGAAGTGAAAAATGCTGATGGCCTCGCAACAGTGGTGCATGTCAAGGTCTAGGGCATATAACACAGCAAGTAAACACTCAGTTGTCATAGTAAACATGTTGGATGGTGGAGAAGCGAGCAGATGTAAAGACCTTAGCAACTTTCACAAAGGCCAAATCAATATGACTGGCTCAAAACAGCTCCAAAATAGCAAAACCTGTGGATTGCTCCAAAAAAAAATAGTAAGTACCTGCCCACAATGGTCCGAGGAGGGACGTGTCTAATCTTTTGCAGCTCCAACTCCTAGCTTACAGGACTGAAAGAATCTGCTGTTAAGGTTAAGTGCCCAATTTTCTTCTTTCCAAAAGGAGCTCTAACTGTCTCCCCTTTTTCTACCTGGGCTCAGATCCAGTTCTGGACTGGCTCTGCCTTCCATCAGATTCATGAAAATCCAAATTAAGACACCCAGCTTCATCAGATTCTCCTCTGCAGATGACATCAATAGCAGCACACCATCAGTCACCATGCGAGCTGACTGACTTTTACCTCACATTACAATCCAGATGAGTGCTGTTTCACGAGGCTAATTTGGGTGAAAATCAATGAAAGCTGCAGGGTGATCATTTAAACTGTTGGCTCAATCTGGGCCGCTGACAGCCACAGAGTGACAGAATGCCTTTGACAGGATATTTAGATTATCAGCCCACACCTGTGCAGCACTGACATTTCACTCCATCAAAAATATAGCAAAAATGTAGTATGGACAGGACTGTCTACATACTTTTGTTCAGGCATGTAAGTGTGTATTTTAGATGAAATTGCCTTTTGGTGTTCTTATTACTGCATTAGCACTCAAGCAGTTGCACTGCACATTACAGCTGCACCGTTAGTATGCGGGAAATTGCATCCATTTGCTGCTATTGATGAAAGATGATGGGGAAAAGAAATGCATTCTAATTTTATTTTACATAAACAAGAGAGTGTCAGGTAGGAATTTAAAGTGTATGCATATTTATTCAACTCTTTCCTTTGTCTGAGCTACCCTAAGTCCATTAGCATTTCTAATATTTGTAGTGATTCAAATGACAATTGTTCACAATAGTCTCTTCTTTTTCTCATCAGAAATAAATTATCTTCTTATTTGGAAATTACTCAGTTATGACCTGTTTATTCTAACCCCCTTCACCCCCAGGAGAAATATGGAGCAAAGGAATAAATCAGTCAAAGACAAATGAACTTGTCCAGATTGAGGGAAAAAATAGAAACACAGGCAGGAAAAGCTGTTTTACTGTTTGCTTCTCAGGTTTTTCTCCCTAACACAGTTATGGGGCACCAAATAGGGAAATAAGAGAAGTGACAAATCAATGAGAAGCTGAATTTTCTTTTTTTTTTTTTTTTTTTTTGTCTGCATTTATACTCATTGTATAACACCACAGAAGGGGGTCAACTTTAATGAGATCAATGCATATTTTAGTCTTGCAGCAAAATATATTAATATTTTGTGCATGTGCGTGACCATCACCGGCCCCCCCTGGGACTAAGCTATCAGTCTTTATTGAATTTTTCTATCATGAGCCAGGGGGGGCAGTGCAGCACCTCAGTGAATTGAGGGGGAAACAAATGAAGGACAGGACAAGACAAGACGAACAGGGAGGGTACAGATAGGCAGTGCTATTTGAATCCTATAGAGTGCTGTAAAATGCTATGTCATTCCCAACAACCGATCCCACATCTAAGAATTGGGAACAAATAGTCAACACAGAAATGAATTGGAAACCAGAAGTCCTGACAGCATGCAGAAGAAGCTGAATTTTCGATGCAAATCTTAGAAGTGAGACAACTGAGAACAGAAAAATACAGAGTTGAGACTTGAAGGTGGTTTATCTAGGAGAAATAAAGAGATCCTTTGAATTTTCCTTTCCTTTGGGCAGAACTGCTTTGCCGAAACAGCTAAAAGGACACCGTGGAAGCACAAGTACTGAGAGCTGTGCAGTGCTCATCTCCACGAGCGACACAAGTGCAAAAGATCAGGACAAACACACCAAATTTTCATTTTCACTTACTGCTGAGAAAATGTGAGCCTCGCAGCATCGTCCCAAACAATTCCAGATGGCATAAAAAGCAAGAGAGAGAGAGAGAGAGAGAGAGAAAGAGTCACATTGCATTCGGAATTATATGCATCCTTTGACAATGCCTATGTTCCACTTTCACTTTGTAATTCATCTGGATCACTTTCTCATTTCATTTAGAATAGTTGGCATATGCACGCACAAAAGCTGCTGTGAAATATGCAAAGTACCACTGCAACGTATTCATACAATGACACATCCACACGTCTTACTACATCACGAGCCTTAAGGCTTTGCACAGTGTGGTCAAAGTTATTCTTCAAGGTCTAAGAAATGGAAAGTAAAACAATCACAGTTTTATGGAGGAAAGGAAAAAAAAATGTTGGCAAGTATTAAATGAAAGCTGTATCGATTTTAGACTGAAAAATGGGGATAAAATCGTTGAGTTGTCAGATTGCCACCTGCTGTAACATACGAGGGAGGAGATGGGCATGAAATCCTCATAAACCAAAATGCTGCAGTCTATCACCAAAGTGAGATGAGAAGGAAATGTTTCATGCAAGGTCACAGCGAAGCAAATGTGACATTAAAAACAGCTCAAGACGTTAATTCACTCTAAATGTGCCATTTATATGCCATGGAAAGCTTACCTGACAATATATGCCTTGTAAAGCTTTGTGCAAAGGTCAATCGGAAGTTTCTCCGACACCGTTCGAAACTTTTAGGGGTATTACTCTGGTACGGCACTGACGGCAGACATCTGGAAAAAAAAGTCCTCGGCATGGTGGGGTATGATTTTTTTTGTCAGAAATCATTTTAATATTTGCGCAGCTCCTCACAAGGACATGATGAAGTCAAATTGCAATACACTGCCAACTGATGGCCTTATTATTTTATACTGGCACAACAATAAAGAGTCTGGATCTATAATTATTTATGTGGCCAAGCTCTTTTCCGCTTCTGTAATTGGGTGCCATTGCAGAGAGTTTGTGCAAGACTGTAGAAAACTAGACAGAAATTTATGTTTTCCCTCATCCTGTGCACAGTGACTTTACCTGCTTTCCCTCCTTCGCACTGATAAGGTTTCCGAGTCCCACCCGAGACTTGTTGATCGGTCAGGGCCAATGCACCAGCTGTGTTCAAAGACATTTAGTTGTGGTGGCAGTCAGGCGTGAGGGGTTGGACCTGGGAAGTCTGTTGTGTATGAGCAAGACAATACCTGACCTTGGCCTCACCGAGTGAGCTGCTTGGCAAAGAACGTGCTCCACTGTGAATGCAAATGAAGAGGATGAGCAAAGACAGAACACTGAGTCACTATGCTCAGTAGTCTCTACTTAAGCATGCAGCTCACTCCTGAGCTGTGCTCTAATATCACCATTGTTTTCTGATAAAAGGATTTCAGTCCATAAAAGGATGTGAACAAGTGCATAATTTGGGCAGAAAAAGTCAGGCAGTAGGGGGACTGAATGAATGATGTAAACTGAGTGTTTTAAAAAGATTTTCATCTGTTTCTCTTTTTTTTTGTGGAGACCAGTGCAGGCTCTCTGGGGTCTTCTGTAAAATTTTGCCAGAGGGGCCCCACCACTCAGTGCATGTAAAACCATTTCTCAACAGCCGCACTCCATGCCCCAGTGCTGATGTGAGGTCTGCACATATTGCACAATGCTACACTGAACTTTTACTCTCTGAAATTATTCCTCTATAATGCAGAGTTTGTTTTGGTTGTTTGAACTACTTTAAAAGCCCATTTTTGATCCCAACAACACGTGACTGACAGACCATTATGCAAATACTGAGAGCAAGGTTTTAAATGTTGAAATCTCTACTGGTACTTTTTTTTTAAGTCTATGGATGTGTATTAACTTCAAAGACCTATATGATTAATGTGTTTTGAGGTAGCTAGAAACATGCAATGTTAGGTGTCTGTGTGCAGCCTGTGTTTAACTAATTTCAGAACTTTCAGCAGTTCTTTAATGATGGTTAAACATGCATTTAGGTCTTATTTATTTGTTAGTTATGGGAAGCTAAAACAACATCTTCTCAAAGTCCTTTCATATGACCTTGCAACTATGTCCCTGTGGATGGCCTCTTCAATGGCAGAATTATCCACCTCATCCAAATGTGATACAGTTGGTGGCTGGAGATGACAAGCCCTTAACAGTGCCAGTTCCTTGGCGATGAATCTATCCTTTGTCTTTTCAACTCAAAGTTGAACCACAGGTTTTGCAAACCCCTGGACCTTTAACAGATGCCTGTCAAATCTGTTACTATAGTTAGGATAGCATAGGTGAACTGGACGGTCCAGATTTTTTGAAAGAAAGCGTTGATGATGAAGCTTGTGCTTTTTAATTTAATGTGTGGTGTGGGGGGCTTTTGGATTTTCTTACGGATGTCACTCATCTTTTTCTTTAAGCCAGGAGCCTCTTTTGCCATCGGTATCAGCTGCAGGAAAGACGTGGATGGAGTGTTTTCTTGTTGGAGTTTCCCAGGAGTTGCCAGCATCAGTGGAGCCAAGACAGATGCTGCAATCCCGACCTTTTACTTACTGGCTGACTGATTGGTCCACGGTGCCATTAGCAGCTGGTGTAAATAATGTAGACGCTGTCACTGTTAAGTTGTTGCACTGCGCTAAGAGATGCCGTTTGAGTTTGTTCAATATTTGATTTCCTGTTCTGGTTTTGAATGATCCATGATAAAACCCAGAGCAGATTATAGGATTGTGATTTAAGTTGTGTTTGAAACGGACTGGATTGAACTAAACTGTGTGGGGAATCCAGGGTGGACCATTACCTGAATGGATTGGACTCAAAATTGCAACCCTTGGTCACTTACCTAGTCTTGAATGGTTTGACAGACTATTTTCTTCTAGTTTTTCTTATTTTGTCAGACTGGACCCCTCATTATTAATCAGTGTCTAACCCGCTACAACACATCCACCTGATGAGGAGCAATATTGACATTCACCTGGAGTTTGTGGCCACCCCACGAATATGCATCCAATATCCATCCACCTTCTGTTTCGGTGCTAACTTTGTCTGTCTGCTGTTCAGCGGCGCCTGAAAGCATACTCAGGGTTTTCACAGAAATGACACTAATTGCCTCTGCGACACCTTCCACACGCAAAGTCCACAGAGGTGGAAGTTAAGTGTAAAGCATGGAAAGTCTTTTTAGGCCTCCAGTCTGTTTTCCCTCTGATTTACACACATGACTGCAGTGATTGTGCACTGGGTTCTGAGAGGTGGCAAAATGCAGGTGACCGCACAGCAGTGCTTTAGCTGCATTCATCCTCTGTGGTAAGCTGCTGCTGCTGTCTCTCTGCTGACGTGCTGGGTTTTTTTTTTCTTTTGCATAGCAGCTTATGAAGACAGGCTATAAGATTGGAGCGTTCAGTCAATATTTCCACAACTGCAAGAGGTTGGCTTTCATGTAAAGCATGAAAAATGAGTCATTTTGCATGCTTGGCCGTGGCTAGCATTCATTCATTTCATCATATGAAAAATTGTTAGGAAGGAAGTTGAACGAGTAAATACATTCACTGTGTTTCAGAAAGTTGTATGCCTCCAAATACAATAAAACCTCATGTGTTTAGCTTTTCTTTTTTAGTAAGGTTGATCTTACTAATTAATTATCTTACCTCTATAATTGAAAATGTTGGTGTGTGTAATGAAAACTAAAGAACTTCAGAGATAAGGCTCAGCAACAATATAGACGACAGCAAACAACCTCACCTGCTTGCTGCAAATTCATTTTCCTAACTTTTTTTTTTTTGCTTCTTTCCTTTGCAGAGCTCAGGGAATTTGCCGTGTGGATTCCATACTTCCATGCTGTGTCACTTTACAAGGAGGAGCACCAAGCAAGTTGTGTGCAGTATGTAGGCCCAACCAGCCCTGAGGGAGACAACGGTACCCTCAGAGAACCACCAGTCTCCCAGTTTTAGCTTGTTCATCACAATGTGCTCAGAATGTATGCTACTGTCTCACTGTGTTCCCTCTTAGCACCTGATGTTTTAAATGTGATAACTACTGGCTCACTAAGACGTCCTCGTGCCCTTTTACACGATGAGATTGGAATAAACTTTAAATGGTTTTCTGAAATGCAGTGCAAGCTCCACTTGCTAACGCACACATGTAAAACTTTGTGACTCACTTTGTGAACATGGGAAGGAGGAAGGAGCTACACTGGTGAGGTAGTAAAACTATAATAGAAGATTATTGTAAAGTGGGAGAGAATTAGCATTGAAACAACCCGTAGCAAAGTATTGATTATAATGTGGGATTAAGTTGGATTAGAGTCAGGATTTGGAGTTGTACTTCCGTGTTAAAGGCACGGCCTTTGTCTTTCGGGACTAGACGTGACATTTATTTTTTCCTAACTAGAAAACATAAGTGTCCTCGATCTGAAGTGTAACAGCGATCACAGGATGACATTTCTGCACGCAGCAGGGGAATGAAAGAGATCCTTGGAGCTTTACATTTAAAGTAGACCCGGAGATCGCAGTGTGCTGACGATCACCAGGGGAAAACAGGTCTTGTTCATGTTGGCACAGATTTGCAATGGGTACATCTACCTACGCACACACACACACACACACACACACACACTCTGTAGGCACTGATGCTATCATGCTCTATCAGCTGCTTTTATGTTCCTATAGATAATTCATAGGAACACAGTTTAAATTACGTGGGATCTCAGAGAGCAGGTCTGTCATCAATTCATCTCACGTTTATGTACCATCACAATTTAAATTTTACATGACCGCAAAGTTACACTTGAAGAGCCTCCCGTTTCTTATTACCCTGTACACGCGCTTCTGAGGGGAGCAGAGCAATTTTCACATTTTTAATATAGAACTGAGAAGCCACTGACTGCAGGGACATTTAAATGCATTACCATCACCCTCAGTTAACAGGACACGAGAAATATTTGTGGGGAGATTCAATTCAATCCAAATCAATTCAGTTTTATTTATATTTCACTGTACCAATTCACAACAAAAGTCGTCTCAGGGAACTTCATATAGCAGCTTAACACCTTTCAATTTGTAAAGAGAAATCCAATGATTCCCTTTGAGCAAGTGCTTGGCGACAGTGGGGAGAAAAGAACTCCCTTTTAACAGTAAGGAACCTCAGACGGAACCAGACTCGGAGAGGGCAGCCATCTGCTTTGACCGGTTGGGGTTGCTGGACAGGGAGAAGATGATCAGTGACAAACAAAAGACAACAGGCAGTATAAACGATGAACACTGGGCAGGTGGGAGAGGCCAGAAACGGCATTTCTGAAACATGCAGCTCTGGATGGTGGAGATATCAGCAGAATGGTACAAGAAGAGAGGGAAAACGCACAAACAACAGGTGAGAGAAACCATGGGGACATGCAATGGTGACATATAAATGCATGGGAGGAGAGTAGAAAGAGGTGCGCTGTGCATCATGAGAGGTCCCAGCAGTCTAGGCTCGAGTGGCTCAGGGTCACTGGAACCAGCACTAGATATAAACTTGATCAGAACAGTAACTTTAGGCTGCCGTATAGCTCACTGAGTTAAGGCGTTACCACGTGGGCGCAGGTTGCCAGCAGCGGTCTTGAGTTCGAGTCTGGCTCACGACCCTTTGCTGCATGTCTCTCTCCTCTCCATCCCTTTCACTCTGTCTATCAATAAAGCTTCAAAAATGTCCCCCCTAAAAAATAATATTTAAAAAAGAACAGTAACTTTCAAGTAAAGTAAAAAGGGTGTCTGGTTCCTGAACCCAAACTGGGAGCTGATTCCACAGGAGAAAAGCCAGATAGATAAAATCTCTGCCTCCCATTCTGCTTTTAAAAACTGTCGGAATCACAAGTAGGTTTGAACTCTGACAGCAAACTGTTCTGTAGTGATAATATGACACTATGAGGTGTTTAAGATGGAGTTTGGTCATTATGACGCTTTGATGATTGAAGATATACACCGATCAGCCACAACATTATGACCACTGACAGGTGAAGGGAATAACATTGATCATATTGGTACTATGTGGTGTTCTAATGGAAAACCTTGGATTTTGAAATCCGTATTGATGATTGACAATCAGGAGCATGTTGAGGAACATGACAATGGCCCAACATGTTGATTTGACCTCCAGACTTCCTACACCCCACTGTGATCAAGCATCAACAGGATGCAGTGGAACAAGTTTGATGGACAGAGGCCCCACTGGACAAGCCAGAGCACCCAAAGGATCCACTGCCAAAGTCCTGGTTCCAGACCCCATAGGACACCCTGAGAGGTCCTCTTGTCCATGTCCAATGGTTCAGAGCATTTTTGAGCACATAAGGAGGACCAACACAATATTAGGAAGGTGGTCATAATGTTATTCCTGATTGGTTTATGTGTTTGTGGTGTCAACGCTGTGGAACTATAGCTATCTATCTGCTGGAAGCACAATTTTATACATGCAGTATTGTCCAAATGTATTCCAATCAATATAGAAAAATCTAATTCATGGTGACTGCTCTTGCATGTGTGATGAATCATGCCATGAGCTCAGGGTGCAGCGTGTTATACAGTGTTTAGCTCGGAGCGTGAAAATAGACAGCCTTAAAAGTTACAGTCAAATAACAGTTAGTTCTAAAACTTACTAACAGACAAAAACAAGTGGCAAAGAATGGATGTAACATGTACTAGAGGCCTATAGCTCAGAGCAATAACTGGTTGAAGCCTGAGTTAAGTCCATTTCTTCTGTCAAATAAAGAGAAGGTGAGGGTATGGAATACTTTCTCCAAGTATGAGTATAATGACTTTAACTGACTTTATCTTTGCCTGTAGTCCTCAGCTGGAAGAGCTGTTAGATAATAACACACCTGAACAGCTACTGAATTAAATGATTTCTCTTTTGTGGACACTTTCATTATGCAAAAGACAGGCAGGAAAGGAAGGACCTCTGTTTTAGAGGTCATGGATATTAGTGCAATCAGCAAGACTGCAGACATTTTCATACCTGGATGGTTTTTCAGAGTGAGGGGAGGTGAGAACTGCTCGCATATAGAACATATAAACTAAGAACACACTTTAGTGGAGAGAGGTATATACTATAATTCCTGAGTAGGAGAAAATAAAGACACCTTTCTGATTTTATATGTGAATATTTTTTTCAGGCTACAAGAAGGTCGTGCTGTTGCCATAGTGAGTAATGTAAGTGAAATGATGTAAAACGGAAACAAGACAGGATAAGACGATCAGTTTGGTGTTGGCAAGCTGCTGAGAGATGGAAAGTACAGACATTTGAAATGATTTTCACTTAGGTACAAGGTTATAATGAAGCAGTTATGCACAGTTGATGGCATGTGAATAGTGGTGATTTACATTTACAGTGAATATTAAGCAGGGAATCACGACAGGAGACTGTGAGTTTGTCAGTAAATGCTGGTTTATATACAGTGATCTGCCACAACATTAAGACCACTGAAAAGTGAAACTGAAAACATTAATTGGGTCCCGGCATCCATGTGTATGTTACTTTGACACGTAGCACCAACCTGCAAACCAAGCAACCACGTTCAAGCCTCCCCCAGCAGGAAAATGCATCCTAGCACATCACACAAACTCTTCAGGAACAGCTTGAAGAACACGACAAAGAAACCAAGATGATGATCTGCTTTCCAAACTCCTCAGATTCCAGTTCGATCAAGCATCCATGAGATAGGCAGGAACAAGCCTGATCCACAGGGGACCTACCCTGCAACCCACTGGTGCAAGATGCTGCAGGACTTCCTCAGAAGCCCCCATGTCCATGTTCTGATGATTCAGAGCTGTTTTCGCAGTATGAGGTGGACCTACAAAAACATTAGACAGGTGATATTAATGTTGTGGCTAATTAAAATCTAATAAAGATGATTTGCTTGTTATAAAACATGCAGGCTTTTAATGCAGGGTAGAAGAAGACACTTTAGAATTATGTGAGAACAGCACTAGTTTTGGATGACTTTGAATTTCACGTAACAAATGAACAGTGTGGATCATGTGAAGAACTTTTCTTTTTATGTACTTTCTGTTTAACAGACTCAGTCAAAGTCATATGTTTAAAAATACAGTCATATACTGCAGGAACAGATGAAGTACTAAACAATCCACTACAAGTAAAAGTCCTGAATGTAAAAAATACTTAAGTAAAAGTACAAGTAAAATGTACTTAAAATATCAAAAGTTTTAGGATAAGATAAGAGAACCCTTTATCAAATCTACAGTGGGGAAATTTGCAGTGTTACAGCAGCAAAGATAGTACAAACATTAAACGACTGTAGTATAAAAATAATAAGCCAAAATATACATAAGTACTAGTTCTAAAAATAACCTTAATGCCCATATCAGTGATATTGCACAGATTTTTTGATCAATAGGAATATTGATCAAAAAACAGTTGTCTATGATATATTATGGATGTATACCGTTACATTAAAATGTATATTTTACAGCTGTGGATTCTTAAGGCTTGGCTGATTTCAGCTCTTTCATATACTGTTGAGGAGTTTCATCTTCAGCAGTGTATCATTTTCTTCAAGATCATCACATATTGCAGTGCTAGTGCCCTGTAAGAACGACACATCCCTAAAAAGTTACCTCTTAATGAGCTCTATTCTCAGCTTTGTGACATTTCCCAGTTAATCCAAGATGGGTTTGAATAGTTTATTTGGTGTAGAAAGATAAGCATTTTGTCAGCCCACAAAGGAACACTTAATCTTTCAGTTCATCACACACATTCAAAACCACCACATTTAGAGATATGAGGTATTTATCAGACAAAAGGGTATGAAACGTTACAGTCTGGAAAGTCACTGGTAATTAAAGCTGTCAGAGTACAAAGTATAGTATTATAATTATTTCTGTGGTATCGTGGGATAGAAATTGCATAAATACTCAAATAAATACAGATACCTTAAAGCTGTTCTTAAGTACAGCTCTTAAGTATATTTACTCAGGTAGATTTCCTCATTGATGGCCCATAGTAAATGAGGTGTAAGTCTAGGTTAGGTGGTAAGATTAGAATCCGCAAAACATTTTTTCAGCAATATTTTTGCTCAGTTTTAACGGACAGCTACACGTCTTGTCTGGGCTGTGCTGTGACTCACAAGCCTCGGCTCCATGAAATCAATTTTCCCCACCAATATTGTAAGGTATTGACCTTACTATGGGAAGACCCCTGAGATAACTTGTGTGATGTGCCCTTCGATGACTTACGTTGTGAGTTGGTGCTTTATAAAAGAAAAGCTGAATGGAACCAAAACCTCCTATTATTAAATCCTTGGGTATTGTTCACATTATGAGCACCTTGCCAGGGACTGACAAGGGATCTCTAAAGAGTGATCTAGTTACACAGGATGGATGCTGAGCTGCCACCCTGGTCCTGCCAGCTTGGTAGTACATTTTGTGTTGTATTTGTGTTAAACAGTGTATTTTATCAGATTTCAAAACAAGGAATCATTAAAGTCTATGACTTCAATCATAAGTCAACATGTAATATCCACTGGGTTTTATCCTATATCCACAGTTTAGGTCAGAGAGAGATATGTTTGTGTTATTTTCTTTTTCCAAGGCCTGTGCTATATTATTTTCAAATGACTTATTTGAGCTTGAACACAACTGCTATACTCTTAAAATTAGTTGTTTAACATTCTGATTGAGTCATTTTCTTGAATTACGCTGCTTTATTTTCCTTTGCAGTAAAACAGATTTATAGCAAGATTTCAGATTTTGCTTGGCATCACACATAAAGAAGTGAGGTCTCAAACAGACAACTCAGAACCATGACCTGTTCTAATCAAATGTCTGATAGCAGAAAGTCACTCTTAACTGGCCAATCATCACAAAATTATGCAATTTTTAAAATCTTACTTATCTTAGTAGGAGTAGTAAAAACATTTTACTAAGTTTTCAAAAGAACAAACAAACAATAAAATCCCTCCAACCAACTTTTAGGGCCCCAGAATAGCCTGTTAGGCATTGCCAGGAAATGGCATTCATGCTTAGATATTAAACCCGACTTTTTGGAAACACATGGCAGGAAGCCTGCTAAAAAGTATTTTGACAAAACCAGAAAGAAAAAAAAACAGACATGCTTTTTTCTGTATGCAGAGAAGAACACTTCATCTCTCCTCAGAGTCAGCCATTTCTACCGTTGTCAATATGATTGTGTTTATCCACCTCATAAAGATAATGTGCATAATGAGCTTCCTCAGTGAGAAGGAACTATGTCTCCTGCATAATAAAGGATGAGCCAACTTAATTACAACAAGTAAAATTTTATATAGGGCTTACGCTGTTTGAGAAATGGGTTCAAAATGTTATGGCTGACACTAGAGGGATAAAATTTTTGCTCTCATTTGGGGAATATAAAGGGGTGTAGAAAAGGAAATGGAAATGGAGGAAAAGAAGGTTTGGCCAGCCAGCCAGAGAGTTTTCAATCATCATTTCATGTGCCTCTGAAATGTGTGCAAGATGTGCACTATTACAGACCTAATGGGATAATTTTACAGAACTGAGTCAAATTACCAACTGTTTTAATTTACATATAGACCCCATTTATTCTATAACCCACATTAGTCCCCTGTTGAGGTTTACTTACACCGTTTGTTTATATGTACAGTAAATGCCATGAAAACACACCAACACACATGTAAATGTCTTCTGTGTCTTCATATAATCTCAGACCTGCTAAATGATGTTGAGATCAGGGCTCTGTGGAATCTATACCATCTACTGCAGGGCTCCTTGTTCTCGTTGTCAATGAAGACAGTAACTGTAGCTGTGTGTTTGAGGTTGTTGTCATGCAGCAGAATGAATTTAGTACTGATCAGATGTCTCCTCTGATGGTATGACATGATGGTTAAGAATCACAAAAAGTATTTGTGACTCATAGTTAAAACCTACATGATTCACATATGCACACACAGAACCTGAACACATAGTCTTGTGTGCCTCGTCGTACTTGTTAAGCTCATCTCTATTGACTGATGGCAGTTTTTCTCTTTACTCTTTGGCGCTGTGGATATTGTCAATGCCATCAAACGCTCTCAAGGTGTCCAGCAGTGAGCAGATCCATATCTTCTCGCTGCAGCAGCAGGTTTGGCACATGGAGGAAGAACAGACATCTTGTGCGCCATGTGCACAATGACCTTGAAGCCTTGGGTTTGGATGTGCCCTGTAGCAGTCCTGCTGCTTCAATTTGCGTGCCTCTCTGTGCACTTGAGTGCTACTGATCCCTCCAAGTAACACAAATATGTCCTCAAATGACAGTGCCAGTGCCAAGGTGCCCCATTCACTATTGGTGCAGGAGATGTTTTAAAAGTTTGCCCTTGTAGGCTTTCTTGTGAAAGTCAGTCAAGGTCAGCTCAGCTAGTGGAGGTGGTTCAACAACCAAATGTAATTTCTCAGGGGCAAGATTTTGCTGTACTGTACAAGTGTAAGCACAGAGGTAAGTGCTTGGTATATGCCATCAATTAAGTAAATTCATTTGGATTTCACTTACAAATAAAATCCAGAAGTTAAAGTTTGCAAGGTTGCTGTGGTTGTTAATGTGAACACTTTGCCACACACTGATGCCTTGAAATGTTCTGGGAAACTATAAGTGTGTGAACAATGATTTACACAGTGTTAGCCTTGGGTGTCCCCTCTCTCTACCTTTAGCTGTACGTCTTTCATATTCCACACCCTGTCCTTCAGAAGCACTAAAAACTAGAAGAGGGGGAAAAATGTTTTGTGTACAAAATATTTAAAGCTGTGAAAGAGTCAAGAATTGGCTTGTCGCTTAACAAGATCAAATCGTCTCTCAAGGTAAATGTGCTGTTAAGACCGGTTTTGCTTCTTTTTAGGATGAAGGTGAATTAGTTTTAAATATTTTGTTTTTCACAAGAGAGAACTACTTAATGGGTGTATGAATTGCAGGGGAGGCAGGAGGACTCATCAGTCCTACAGGATGCACAGAAAACATAGCAATTAACTTCATTGTAGGAGGCAATATTGCTATTCATAGAATTGTAACATAAGAAATAACTTTATTACAAGGCTGTCATTGGGATTAAAGGAGCTGCACTAAGCTGGTTTAAATCACATGTATCAGATAGATTCAGATTTTGTCTTGTGCCTGCTTCCCCTTGGAAATATCTTCAGGAAACTCTGCATAAACCTTTATTGCTATGCAGATGACACTGGACTATATTTATCTGTAAAGCCAGGTGAAACAAACCACTTAGTCAAACTTCTAGCAAGTCTTAAAGACATGAATGCCTGAATTACCTCTGATTTTCTTCTCCGGTATTAAGCTGAAGTTATTGTATTTGGCCCCATACATCTCAGAAATTATCTAACCATATATTTATCTTGGATGGCACAGCCTCAAGGTCCAACACTGCTGTAAGGAACTCTGGAGTTACCATTGATCAGAATCCTGAAACACTAGCCCATGGATTTCTTCCGTCTAGGATAGACTATTGTTATTCTTAGTCATTGAATGTCAGACTAACTCTCTGAAAGCCTCCAGCTAATCCAAAATATTTTAGCGAGACTTCTGACAGGAACCATCAAGAGAGCCCAGATTTCTTCCATACTGCCTTCTCTTCACTTGTTCTTTGTAAAAGCCAGAATGTAATTTAAAATATTTTGCCTCATAACGAAAGCCCTTAATGACCAAGCTTCATTCTGCCTTCAAGACCTCTTTGGACCATGATATCCTAACAGAGCAGAATGTCAGAGTGCACGTTCACTTGTTGTTCCTAGCATTCTTAAAGTAGAAAAGGAGGCATAGTATTTATCTGTCAGGCTCCTTTGCAGTGGAATCAGCTCCCAGTTTAGGTTTTGGGCCAGACACTATTTTTTCTATTTTTACCATTAGTCTTATAATTGAGGATGACTCAGATGGCCCTGAACCATTCCTTAGTTATGCTGCTCAACTGCTGGGGAACCTCCAGTAATGTGCATTCATATGCCACGACTGCATGCTATCAACTTTGTGTCTTTTCCATCCCATAGTTTTCCTCCCAGTCCGTTCTCTCCCAGTACCTTTCTGCCGTTATCTCTGGCTCCGGAGCTGCAAGTTTCTAACCTGTGGTTACTCGCCTCACCAAACCTGCCTAGTGTTTATTGTTTTGTTATTTCTCACTGCTCATCTTTTCTCTATCTCCACTTTCCCTTCACCCCACCTGGCTGAGGCGGAGTGGAGCTCACCCCCAGTCTGACTGTGTCGAAGGTTTCTTCCGGTTCAGTGGGGGTTTTTATTCCCCACGGCTGCCAAGTGCTTGCTCAAGGGGAAAAAGTTGGGTTTCTTTCTCTAATATAACATTCTATGTAGACTGAACTGAGATAACTTATGTTTTGATTTGGCACAATACATGAAATGGAATTGAACTGGAGTATTAAATAAGGATTTAGATTCTGGGGATAGCTGACCTGCCTAAATGTGCACCCAGTGTACAAAAGCTGGAACACTAACTGTAGGAGCACAGACTCAATTACAGCCCCAGCTCCTTGTTGCATCTCATCTCCTTTTCCTTTTTGGGCAGCATGTGGTTAGCACTGTCACGTCACAGCTAGAAGGTCCTGGGTTCAAATTTCTGGGTCAGCTGGGGCCTTTCTGTATGAAGTCTGCATGCTTTCCCTGTGCTTGCATGGGTTTTTTTTCCAAGTGCTCCGGTTTCATCCTATAGTCCAAAGACATGCATCATAGATTAGCTGAATATTCTATACTGGCCACAGGTGTGAGTGTGAGCATGCTTGGTTGTCTTTCTTTGACCTGTCCAGGGTGCCATTTGCCCTATGTCACCTGGGATAGGCTCCAGGCCCCCACGACTTTCCACAGGATAAAGGGGGTAAAGTAGATGAATAGATTTTATTCAAAATGATAATAATTCTGTGAGAAATTGAAAGAAACCAAAGCACAGCATAACCCAGTGATGCATTTAATTGCTGTACAAATAATAAAACATTACTTTTTCATTTGCCGTCTGTGTGAGATGACTTTTAATTATTTACAATCAATCAGCAGTCATGGTCCGAGACGTAACTTGTTTCCTTCATATTTATGTGTAGTACTGCACTGTTTAATCTTTGTGCCCATGTGTAATTACTGAGGAGGATATTTGTTGGGTTTTTTTTATCATTAAACTAGCTTTAATACTTCAGCACTGTTTTGGTTTCCACTCGGTCCCGTCTCCCTAAGTTGCTTGTTCCTTTCCGCATTTACTAAGTGGTCATCAACATTTCTGTCTGTTGTTTGGTGCTGGACACAAAGAGCACAGTGTGATTACCAGAGCGGTTTTTGCCTGATAACAGCTGCTTGATGGACTGAAAAGAAGGGAATTACACTGCACATTACAGAAAACACTCTCTTTGTCTGACTTACAACTCAACCATGACAAAAAGTTTCAGGAAAGTGTTAGAAAGTTAAATTGTTGGCAGACTTTGCTTTGATTACAGCGTGCTATCCTGTCTCTTCAGGCAAACAGACAGAGCCCTTAATGAAGCTGGAGTAGATGGATCCAGCATCAACACTTAATAATAACTTTTCAGAATAATTAGTCTGCCCTAATTAGGTGGAAACCTGATTCCAAACATAGAAACAATTAAAGGTGAGAGTTAATCATCTGATGATGCGCAGTACACTTCTGAAAGAGTTCAGTGTTGCCCAATAAACATCCAGTGATATAATTAACAAAGGGAATAGTTTGAAATCCCTCCTTCACAGTAAAATGATGTTGACAGCTGATGAAGAGCACAAGGCAAAATAAGCAACCTCTTGTGCGCCATTGAATTTTGTGTCGACCCACTAATATTATCTTTCATGCAGTAAATGCTCCCTGACAGTGGTTACGAAAATAAGCCAAGAAAAAGGGGCCAGTCTTTGGTGTTTCATCATAAAGGGCTTACTTTAATCAAAACACTGAATGTGATGCTATATTATCGTTTTATGTTAGTTTGTAATATATGACTTATGAAGCATCTGATTTCATGTTCAAGTTCAGTTTTGTAGCCCTTGATCTCTTGCAGGTCTCAGAGGTCTTTATAATGTCAGGGAAAAAAAAAACAAAAAAACATAACAACGTGGATGAGAAAAAAGAAAGCAATGGAAGATCAAACTAATGGAAAAACCTACTGTGGTTCTAGTTGTGGGTTGCACACAGCATCAAACACATGCACACAAAGAGACAGTTCAAAGAAAACCTAAAGAAATGAGAAAAAAAAACACAAAAGCCACACGGGTCAAAGAGGGGTCTACCTTTAAGATGAGTGAGTGGGAAATAGACACCAGGTAAGCAATAAGGCTCGTGTGTTTAAAAGCCTTACTTTAAAGCACCTCAATAAAAGCTGATGTAGTCTGTTGAGTCTGCAGCCCATCACATTGTCAGCGTGGGACTTGAGTTTCCTCGCATGGGAGATAGTTGGCCATGTACCAAATTGCATATTCATGATTAAGGAAAAAATCATGTCATCCCTTAACAGGGGGATATCATATCTTTCAGGGCTTTATTAAGGGATCCTCTACATCCTTCATTTTCTGCAGTCATAGTGGGTAATCAGGTACTAGTGGAGAAACCTGACCAAACAAAGAAGCCATTGGTTTGTTGGATTATTATCAGTAACAAAGGTATCAGTGAGCTTTGTTAAGAGAAACACTTGATTTCCCTCATTTTCTTTTCTTTTTCCTTTTCCCTGCAGCTGTAGTCAGTGCCTGTCTACCAGTTTGAGCTGCTTTCCATTCTGTTTCCATTCTCTGAAAAACCAGTGCCTGCAAATGAGGCAGCGAAATATTCTGAGCGCTTTTCAATGTAATGTCACCCAATGCACCACTAAAAACCACCGAAACAAAACACGAGCTCAGAAATGCCAAACAACACAAATAATAACAAAGCAGTATTCTCAGGTGTGGGTGTTTTTTTTATCCAGTGTCATGTGTCTTGCTTCAGCTGAACTCTACTCCTACACATCTGTGCAACTTCGGTAAAGCATGCATTACAAAGTGTCATTGTGTTCAGTGCTCATGGTACAGTAACACCCTCCAGCATCATTTTAGGAAGGTTTGATTTCTAAGTCGGTAATATTTTCCTGATTGCAGGGAATACAAAAAGTATTCACCCCTGTGCAGAGTTTCCCCCTTTATTGCTTTTCATCACTGAGTCATGGCCAATATAGTTTGGACTTACAGGCAACAATTTACAAAGACTCTTTTATGTCATTGTGAAAACAGATTTCTGCAAACTATTGCCAGTTTATTAAAAATAAGCATAAATCCATAATTTGGATAAGTATTTATCTCCTTCCACTCAGTGTTTAGTCGATGCACCTTTGGCTGCAATTATAGCACTGAGCCTATGTGGCTAGATCTCAATCAGCACAGCTTGTTATGGTCTGTCAGCTTGCACTGGGATTGTGAGCAAACAGTTTCCTCCTCAAGGATTTCCAGACACTTTGCTGCATTCCTTTTACCCTCTACCTTTACAAGCCTTTCAGGACGTGCTGCAGAGAGGGATCTCCACATGATGATGTTGCCACCGCCATGCTTCACCTTGCAGGTGGTGTGTTTGTGATAATGTGAAGTGCTTGTTTGGTATCCAATCATCGCGTTAGTTTGACGGCCACAAAGTTGTGTTTTGATCTCATCAGACCAAAGAATTTTCTTCCGATTGGCTTCAGACTCTCCCACATGACAAACCTTAGTCAAGATTTTGCTTTCTCTTTGCCACTTTCCCATGAAGCTTTTACTGCTGAAGAACCTGGGCACCAGTTGATGTATGCGAAGTGTCTCTAATCTCTGTTGCTGAAGTTTGCAACCCCTTCAGAGGCATCATAAGTGTCTCGGTGGCCTCCCCCAGTAATCTCTTTTTCACATGGTTACTCACTCTTTGTGGACAGATGTATGCATGAGCAATATTCCTTTCCATGTTATAATGATGACTGTACTCCAAAGGATATTCAGTGCCTTGGAAATTTTCTTTCATCCATCACCTGACTTACACCTGTCACTAACATTTACATAGAGTGTTGCGTGTTCTTTTGTCTTGATTATGTAATTATAGCCAGGAGTACTGATTCCCCAGTGACTCGACCATCCAGATACAGGCGTCTTTATACTCCTACCACTTGAGACACATTCACTGCGCTCAGATGATCTTCATGTTACTAATTGTGTGACTTGTAGCACCAAATGGCTGTACCTGTCTTGAATTATGTGAGCCACTTTGAAGCTAAGGAAAACTTATGCAATGTTTTTATAGGCACTGTATGTGAAGGTTGGGCGAGTTGGAGAAATGCAGAGCATGGAGACTTTTGCATTCGTCCTAATTGTTGTGCTCTCCCGAGGTGGTGTCAGCATAATACTGCAGCGCGTTCAACTTCATTAATTATTTAGAATGTTTCAGGTTAAGGTAAGAAACGGTCATCAGCAAATTTAAATAAACCACAAATGGGCAATGTTGCTGATTTGGGAAATGGGTAACACCAACATCAGCAAGTTGACTTGGCTCCTTAGGTAGACAGTCTGGCACAATCTAGAGATAGCATAGCGGTAAGCTACAGTATTTGTTTCCAAATGTGCATACACAGAGTCTATACATGAGCTTATTTTATATATTTTTTAAGATCAACCTTTGAAAGTTTACCTTTTAAACAACAGCTACATGCTAGATGTTTGTTAAAACACATAGAAAACAGACAGTACACCAAGTGATGAGGACCACATGCCTTTCCAGACGCCTTTCAATTGGACAATCATTCTCTGTCCAGTTATGAGCAAAAATCACAACCTGCATTTGATTGTAAATCGTCGAAACAGAAGCCAAGGTCTGAAACAACCTGTGTTCATTTTTGATCAGCTACGCATTGTATACGCCAGGTACATTTTATGGGCAAATTCCAGTTCAGTGATTGCAACTCAATCAGTTTAGGAACATCAGAAAACTCAGCGGGAGGAAGAGCCTCTGTTAGAGACGAGGGGGGAAGCAGCTAGGACATATTTTATGCTACAGTATGTAATCGCCCGCTGTGTAGCATGTTGTAGTCTGTTAATCAAAGTGACAACCAGCCGCATCAATTGAATCAGCTCAACTCGTTTTATGCTCGGTTCATGCAAGGTTAGTATGCAAAGTGTTCTTTACAGAGATGTAACAGAAAAGTCCAATAAATGGCCAGAAAGAAGCAGTCTGAGTTATTGCATCAATAGCAGCTGGGGGCGTAGAGAGGATGGTTTTCTTCTGCCACGCTGCTTTCTGTGTGTTAATAAATGTTTATACCATACGATTAACAATGCCTCACTTCGTCTTTGTATGGCTTGTTAAAGGCACTTTGGTGGCTTTGCGATATGGTGATTTCCCACCATAAGATTTTACAATGGGCGACACAAAAGGATTTTTAACAAGAAATGAGCAGTCATGACACTGGAGGTTCTGCTAATTTACATTTTGTTATCTCCCGAATAAGTGAATTAAAATCAGAAAATAATGATGCTAGATAATAATAATAGGGAAGAATGAAGTTGTGCAAAACAATGATGGCGGAAAGACAGAGTTAGATACACAGGTGCGACCATGAAATTATTCATTTAATTGCTTTTTCATTCATTACAGCTGGTTGACATTTTTGGCACATATGAATAGAACTAAATCGCACTAAACATCAATAGCCTGTTTCGTGAAACAATATTAAGTTAACCAGAAGAATAGTTTCTTCACAATTACTGTCATTATCCCTGCTTCAGCCCTATCACTCTCCCTCTTTCTTTGTTCTTCCTATTTTCTTCTCCCTCTCTCTCTCCCTCTCAGCCATGCTTTCCCTCACCTTCATCCCAGCTCTGCCTGCTCTCTGATTACCTGGATTCAAGACAGCTGCGAACAACAGCTCACCTGCCAGTAATCACCTCCTTCAATACAAGCCCAGTTCTTTGGGTCATACTCTGCCAGACCATAACACCATTCAACCCCGGTTTCCAGACTGTCCCTTCTCTGTCTTCCCCGAGCTTCAACAACTACTTGTCGTCCGGTTCCTGTTGTTTTCAGTTAAGTTTTGTGTAAATGCTGTTTCTGTTGCTTTTGTTAGTTAACTTCTCCTTATTTCTGTCATGGGTGTTTTGAGTTTAGTATGTTTGTAGTGTTTTGTGTTAGTTGTTTCTTTTTTGTGGTGTTCTTGATTTTGCCCTTGTGATTAGTTTAGAGTTTTAGTTGATTTTTGTTGTTCCCTAGTTGTTAGATTTGACTTGCTTTCTCCGGACTTCAGTTCTTAATCTGTATTAGCCTGGTTTCTATGTTTAGTCTAGTCATAGTAAGTTAAGTCCTCCTTAGATTCCCATTTTTGTTGTTAGGTTTGAGTGTTTGTAAAGTTTTGTTGTTTTGTATGTTTCTTATGAAGCTTTGTTTCAGTTTAATTCTGTATTCCATACTGGTTTCATTTCCTCATTAAATTAAATCCTCAGTTTCCAATCAGTAAGTATCTGTCCTCTGTGTCTGCGCTTGGGTTCTCTGGAGACAAACTTCCTACACTCCATCATGATCAAGCATCAACAGGATGCAGTGGAACAAGTTTGATTGACAGAGGCCCCACTGCACAAGCCAGAGTATCCAAAGGATCCAGTGCCAACGTCCTGGTTCCAGACCCCATAGGACACCCTGAGAGGTCCTCTTGTCCATGCCTAGTGGTTCAGAGCATTTCTGAGCACATAAGGGGGACCAACACAATATTAGTCAGATGGTCATAATGTTATGCCTGATTGGTGTACATATATTTTTCATTGTTACCTTTAATATCATTGGTGGTTGAATTTGTTCCTTTTGTCAATGGCAAAACTGATATTGCTTCCCTTAAATGATTCTGAAAAGTAAAATTTACTTAAAAGGATGGGCAGACATTTTGGAAAAACTACTGTGGTGCTTTTACTTTAAGTATGAACAAAAAATAAGTACTTTAGTATTTTTGACGATACAGAAGTAAACTTTAATCTATTAGAGAAGTGATTATTTCTCAATCAGTGTCTAATGATGCATTAAAAAAAGAAAAAAAAAACAAAGATTGCCAATTAAACTCTGGAAATCCATTATGTTCAACTCTAAATACTACATAATAGCTCTGTCTTCTAAACATCGTGTTCCTATACAGCTAAACAGCACTCTCCATTATGTCCTGAAGGGAATGTATTTTCACCCTGATTACTCTTGCTTTTGATGTCTCACAAGTAAGTATCAAATCAACATATCTTTGTCATTTATCCTGTTGGTTTGCTGTCAGTTCTTTCAGTAAACTAATATATTAAATGGAGTGTCATGCATTTTTGAGGTGTCATTTTCTGGGTTACCAGCGGTACATGTCACCCTGGTATGGGATAAATTTTGTGCCACTAGAAAGTGAATTTGAATTCCTTATATCTGAATGTGAACCGTTCAGTTTGAACCTGAATGGATCGGTTTGAATAAAAAAAAAAAAAATCTGAATGGTCTAATTTGAAATTGAACCTACTGGTTTGAATGTGTATCGATGTAAAATTGAAACTGGATTTCATTCAGTTGAAAAATTCAGCTCCTAATTCAGTCTTACTTTACAGTTTCACTTCTCTCCATTTCAATTTCGAATTGAGTTTCTTGTGCCACACATCCGGGGCCTGGCGTCAGGCAGAACTAGTCGAACGCAGATGGGAAGAAGTCGGTTTTACGACAGCAACGTGCTTTACGTTGTCTTTGTCGAATTAATGAACAAGTGTAGTCTGTGGACTTTAGCAGCAGCAGCTAACCATAGCTCAGTGTTTCATCCGATACAAATAATTACTGGAAATACGACGTACCCAGTGGTGTACTGGCCAGCTGGCATACCAGGACATATCCAGGTGGCCCGGCAAGATCACTCCCGGCCCCCGGCGGCCGGTCTCCGGTGCCAAAACGCTACAATCCGGTGAAGTCCTCCTCCGTGCCATCCACGCAGCATCACATCAGTTTGGTCTGATCAGTTTCTTATGCTGCGTGTTGTTATGGGGGGAGGCTGTTGTTTATGCTGTGTGTGTTTCAGTGAACAAACCCGAGTTAAGCTTGAAGTTCTGCTGTGGCTGTGTTCCAGTGAATGAAGTGTGTTACATCAGTCGGTGACTCAACAGGTTAAACATATGACTTACGTTTTATTCCTCTGGATCACATCGGTTCGAATCCCCTCACTGTACTGAAAAATATGTATTTTATTTTGACCAGCACATTTGGTTTTGCTGTCTGTAGATGACACTGACATGATATAGACTTTGTTAACAAGTCTGTGCGGGGGTAGGCCAGTGACATTTGGGATTTCTATTTGCATGAGGGAGTGTGTTTGTTCTGGGACAATGTTTTTTTGGGTGTCTAAATCTCATCAGCATGGATGCCAGAATCCAAAGTTTTCCAGCAAAAACACCACATAGTACCAATATGATCAATGTTATTCACTTCACCTGTCAGTGGTCATAATGTTGTGACTGATCGGTGTATATCAGGTGAGGTGCTACAGTGAGGGCACAAGGCCAATACAGAAGTGTAAGTGAAGCTTAATTTGGACTTTGTGACTCTTCCAAACTAAAAGCATTCTTACTACGTCATAGTTTTACCTTTCAGGGAGAAAATTCATTTCAAGACTTGCATGAAATTAAATTTTATTTCATTTCAAAATATAAAAGAGAATGCATTTTCGCTGTATAGGAGTGTAATTTTGTGAGGCAGGGATGATACATAAGGATCCATACTTACATAATGAATTAGTTCCAGTGGGACGAAAACAAAGCAGCATCTTTACACAGACGTCAAGAATGAAAAAGCAGTGACTATGCAGCCTAAAATACAGCCATACTGAGATTTTTGTTTTTTCATGCATGGAGCATTATCCATAATTTGGGTTGACTTCTCCCTCACAGCAAAACAACGGTGCACAAGGTGAATGGAAAACAAGCAGCATTCGAGGGAACACAGGAAACAGTAATGCGATATGCCACTCTGAAAAATGTTTACTTTGCCAGAGTTGAATAATGGTCCTTATTTTATGCACCGGGATGTTTGTGTAATTCATTTAATCAGTTTATGCTCGCTTTTTTCTTCAGGCCATTACACCGGATTACAGATTACCTGTACCAGCTGTAAACTGTGGTGTCATTCAGCATTCAATGCATTTAAATCAAGTCACTCTACCATGGCCGGCCTGTTTCAAAATGGTAACTTTTCCGTAATGGAGAATATTCTCTATTCATGAAGTTGTTCTTTATTGATTGTTGCAGCCCGCCGTGTTCCAGCAGAGGAGCTGCGTGGTGCAGGAAACTAATATGAAGCGGAGAGAAGACCTGAAGAGGCTCTATTATGTCCCCAAAGTCATGCTCGCTGTTCGGAAGGGGAGAGTTCAGTTTAATTAGGGAAGCTTAATGCTGCTTTTTACGAGGCCTGAGGGGGCTGCTCTTCTCCTCCTTCTTCTGCATATTCATGATTCCTGTTTTGTTCGAAGGACCAAAAGAGGAACATCCGGATCGCGGCTCTGAGAGTTTGATTGTAGAAACCTGAGTAGAGGTACGATGTAGATTCATGTCAAAATCAAGAACAATGGAGACCTCAGAGACCTAAAATCTTGTATATATTGTACTGCATAGTGCATCTAAAAATAATTAGTAATTAATTACTGAATCTTAACACTACAGAGGGTCCATTCTTCTGCTTCTTCTTCTTTTTATTTGGGTTATTAATATAATGTATATATTTAGCACACAGTAAGGGCCTATCATGGATTTGTTGGGCATTTATCTCCAATAAAAACAGAATCCCAACTATCCTAGTAAGTCTTCCTGTGTTTCAGCATCAGTCCTGAAATATGTCAAACACAGAAAAAAAACAAATAAGCACATCCACTGGGGCAGCTATCAGCAGCAATACTTTAAAAAAGACACCTCAACAGACATTGTTGTTTTCCAAACTGATTAACGCCACGCTAAGCAGACTGACGGCGGAGTCGCACGAGGAGCCACTTTCACAACCTTCTCCCAAAATAGAGAGTTTTATTACCATAATAGAGACCAGTCGATCCGGAGCTGAAGCCAGAGGGGGTTGCCACGTGTCAGACAGATGACAGCCTGGACGTGATTCTAATTGATTTCAATGATTCCGTTGGATTTTTAACCGTCACAGAAGTGCAGCGAGAGGTAGGTGTGCGTGTTCTTCCTTGCTAGAGTTGCTAATTTTGGAAAGTCAGGGCACTGCTTTGGGACAAAAAAAAACTCAAACTTGGGGAAATAGTTGCACTTCTGAGGTTGGTTATTTAAGTGCACCAGAGTCGAGGTTACATATCATAAGCTGAAGGAACCTTAATACAGCGCTCCTCCATAAACCCTGCTGCAGCAGACATGAAGTGTTTTAACGTTCCCCACAGTGTGCAAGACGAGGCAGCACTGAAACACCGGTTTTGGGGATAAAACTGAGTAATGAAGTAAAGCACTTATTTAGACATACAATCTAAAGACATAGTTAGAGTCATTTATAATGCAGTTATCTTCTAACTTGCTGTTTATACCCACGAAACATTTACAACTTGATATGACTAATCTAGCTGGAACATTACTGAAAGTATGTCTTCTTAATTACTAGAATCTCACATACTTCCTTCACATTAGGAAACTGATTGCTTTCCTCTTTCTTAGTTTTTTTCCCTCTTCGCCCCATATTTATACTCAGAGAAAATATTCCGACATAAGTGTATGTCACAGAGAGTTGCTATCAAAGACACATTTTGCTTCTCCATCCTCTCTCATCATTGCACCAAGATATGAGGCTTCAGAGAGAGAGAGAGGGAGAGAGGGGGCAAGTCGCTGTCCTTTTCATCCGGGTGTGAAGGTTTGGTATGCACTCCGCTATCAGAGCTTTTAACAAGAGGACGCCCGGCACCACACTCTGTCACCGCTCTTTACTGTTTCACATGAAGTGCCGAAGTCCTTCACCAAGCATTGCAGACAGCGCTTTCAGGTCCCCGAGGAGGTCATTACGATAGGGATGAGCAGCTCAAAAGCACTGTATGATGGACAGTGGAGTGACAGCAGGGGGAGGACAGGACACAGTGTGTTGGAGGGGGGGGATATAAATTGGAATGTGCTGAGTAGAAATAGATCAGCTTTCTGCTAAAAGAAAGGAAACTTTTGACAGTTTGGGATCTTGCGTGAGTCAGCAATCCTTCATTTTAACAAATATGAACAGAATATCTCCCTGAAATGTAACCTATCAAAATGTAAATTGCTCCAAGTCAGTTTTATAAACCTATGACTCATTCATGAAAGGTTTTACATTTCATTATTACACATTACATTTGGTATTAGCATTGATAAGTGCCTTGGTGTTAAAAGACATCACATTGTTGGCAAAGCATTGTCAGGTGAGAAGCCAAAAGTGCAGTGCCACTCACATAAATTATGAAACGTACATTTACTCCCTCTCTCTTTCTTTACATTTACTATCTGACAGTGTTACTGATTAGATTTTCTATCAGCTCTTCATTGAATCTGCATGATGTTTAGTGAAATATTCAAACCCAGGTTTCCATTTTTTAAGGCCGCACCGAGCGGTCAGTCAAAAAGTATATTTGTGCATCATTTAATACGAATTTCAACTCAATTCAATCGGACACATTTGGTTTCTTTACAAACTTTGGGATCTTTGCAGTGATTCCAGATAAAGTTGCATGAATTTGAACAATATTTGGCTGAGTCTGTAGTGGCTGAGCTTCTGGAAGGCTGCTGCTTGTTAAGGTGAGCTGGGCTACATTGCTGGGGTGAAATTCTGTCCACTTCAAACTGCTATTCGTAAAAATAGACAGTGAGGTAGAGTCCTTGATTTTGTTACAGCAATAGCAGCCCCACAGTCCAAAACCTGTCAATTGTGTGGAGTTTGAAAATGAACAACAATGAGCCGGAGGAAGTGCGTTGAGAGCACTATTGTGTGTGCCATCAGGGACTCTTTATTTTCTCTCTCAACAGCGTGCTGACTGTTGATTCTGCCCAGCAGAGTATGCTTTTATTCCAAAGTATTCACACAAGGTGACTTGAGTAAAGCTGAGGTATTGATTTTAGAGATGCACAATGATTTCGACATCATCATCAATACTGGTTGATAAAAGCTTTAAAATAAAATATCGGCATTGGCTTAGAGAGGCACACTGACCGGCAGATAAAGCCTGACATACTAAAAGAGTACAGCTTTAATTGAAAATGTTGCATAAAAATATAAATGCCACGTTTTGCATGTAAGTCGAAGCAGTTCTCACATTTTGCCCAACAATTATGTACATTTGAAAACACTGTGTTTTATGTCTGCGCTTGGCCGTGGACCTTCACAATAAGAGGGGGCATATTAATATGTTAATTCCACTACATGACAGAGCTGATGTTTTCTGCAATTATGTAGAGAAAAAAAAGATGTGCACACATTGGCAATCTGCTAAAACGAGCAGGAAAATATCAACATGTCACTGGCAAAAAAAATTGATATTTGTGCCCCCCTAACTGATTTAGTGAAGTTTACTGTTCAACTTCCTAATGTGCTGCTTTCATATAAGTCTTATTATAAGAGCTCTTATGGTTTTGCAAGTAGTCTCTGTTGTTCATTAGTAGCAAAGCACAGTGAGACATTTTAAGAGCATTGTGAAGCTTCTAACCAGGCAACAGTTAACATGATTATGTTGTTATTGTCCATACCTGTAGCGTGATTGGATGGAAAGATCAGTCTGTCAATCATTCAGTCACTTCAGCCATGAATGTTGACACTCACGTTCAAAGCCACTCATACACAGCGTTTGTGTCAGTGAGTGAATCTCTCAGCATGTGCTGGATGGATTGCCATTACCTTGAGATCAAGGATGAGTGGTTATTACCCCTGACTCTTCTTTTATTGTCACCACCAGGTCAAAATTTTATTTTGCCAGTATGTTCATTTAAACCAAAGATGACCCAAACAAATGACATTTCCATCAGACTCAGCCAGACTTTATGTTTAGTGCAAACAGAACATTCTTATAAGTCAAACTAAGACAAAGAGCATTTTTAGATGTTACCTGCTCAACATTATGTTAATCAGCTCAAAGCACTGCTGTGCCTGAGTGCAGCCTCACAGAGCTGCTTCGCCTGTCGATTTAATCAAACTTTTTCCATATATGTGACAAGTCACTCGTATGACCCATCTGAGGGACATGAGTATTATCAAGTGACCTACTGTGTCATTTATGTAAGATGACTTGTTTCTGTATTAGTTCACTGGTAGACAAGGTGCTTTTTTAGCAAGGATAAGGAACATGGTTTTGTCTGACGTTCTTTGTCAGTTCCATAGAAGTTAAATTATGTTAATGGAAAGCGGTACAATTAGCAGAGCAAGTGGTGCCGAAGGGTCAAAAACAAAATTAAAAAGAGGAAGGAGGGAGAGAGAGAGAAATAATTTAGCAGGTTCCCTGCATTAGCTGCCTGTCACCGGTGACATCATGACATCATTTAAAATGTAACACCAGACAGGAATTTCCAGTCTGAAGGCACTTTAGATGTGAAATATTCATTCTTTAATCTCAAACTTGCTCACTTTTCCTATCTTATTAGGCTTTGGACAGATTTCTCGGGGGATGCCTCTGGTAGGCGAGACTACCGGAGACACATGAATGCTTGAAACGTTCCTGATTTTACTCAAAAGCTTCTCCTGAAGTGCTGTGAAAACACCCACGCTATTTGACCCACTGCAGTAGGCAGATACAACTGTGTGCTTGCAGGCTGTAATGAAAGAAGGTTGCTTTAAGAGCACTGCATTTTCAATACACTCATTTATAAGTTGGATTGTAATTATTTGGAAAGTCCCAGTGGACTCATAAAGAGATTTCAGGGAAATAAGCAGCATTTAATCACTAATTAGTCTCTTTTTTTATTTGCATTGTGCGCACAATTAATATTTGTTTATTCTGTGAAACCACGGATTAAGTAACGGGTGAAAAAAACGCAATTTAGCCTCTTAATATAAAACACATTAGAATTAATTCATTATTATAATATATTTTTTTAAAAGTTCAGTACATAAGAACAGAAAGCCAAGTAAAAAGATTCTTGCCATATTCTCCTCACTGTTAGTTGGACATGTACATTCATGTTCATACAACTGTCCAACTGTTTTTCCATTTTTCTAACTAATTTGTGTCAATACTGTGATTATATCAATCTACAGTGTAAAATAAAACTTGAGTGTCCTTCATTAACAATGATGTTATCATTCTGCTCTCAATATTTTGATTTACAGAACATTTTCCTAGAGGTCTTCTTCGTTGGCCTTCATCTGAACTGTCTCGCTCTAACCTTGTGTCTCTGAAGTTTAGTCTGTTTAGTAATATATGAACATTTTCCAGGAGCAAAACATTTCAAATATTACATTTCCTTTCAACGTACACAGACACAAAATACTGTATATTCACACCTGCCAACTTTTCACCACATTGAACTACTTTCATACTATGAGCCTTTATCCCCCGAACAATGGATGTCTGGGAATTTTCCATTTGACTTTAAGATGATAAGTCTTACGGCACAACGCATGCTATGGCTCCCAGTTACATCAGGACTCAGCTCACAGGCTCACATCCTGAGGGTGGCTCCTGGCAAGTGTAGTCCAGAGGAAACACCAGAGGTGAGTGAGATGTGAAAGTGAGCACTTCTAGGGAAGCCCTGCCTGAGGAGGTCCAGCAAGCAACAGTGGTGTAATCTCACATCTCCAGAATCACTTTCAAGCAATTGTTTTTTTGTTTCCTTCCATTCTTTCCCGTGTTTCATTTTTTATTTTTTCAGAGTTTTAGTTTATCACTTTGGTAATCTTCAACTAAGTAGCGTTTGATTATCAGTTGGGGATTTGTTTCACAGTGAATTATTGTTATCTCTTTCATTCATACATTCTACTATTGCAAACTATCAGTCCACATGTAAAGGTTTCCCTTTCTTTCATGGACTTGGAAGAGCATCCTCATGCTTACTGCCCTGCCAACCTTTCATGCCTGTCAGATTACATCCTGGGTGCCCTGGCCTGCGGTGATATGGAATTGAATTGTGCTGCAGGGATTTGGTGAGGGGAGATTGGTCTGTAAGGCTGGAGCCACACTCAGACTGCTTGATACTGTTATGCCTCCATTTTACCATTTCAAAACTGCTCGGGGATGTCGACTGTTTTCTGTGCGTGAGCAGCAGATGCTGTAGATAGAGTCGAAATTAGACGGACGGGAAAGACGGACAAAGATGTGCGGCCTTGTTTTCAACAGGAAATTACAGAACAGAGAGTAGCTGTTGATGGATATTTATTTTTAAAAGCCTTTATATGACGACGGATGAGAGCAAGAGAGCGGTACTGTAACTGAATATTTAAAGTATCTGTGGGTGGGTTGCGTGTGCAGTGGACACAGTGTAATTATGTGCATGGAGGGCAAATGTTCTTTAATTTACTCAGAATAACAAAATTCCTCCACGGAAAGGAGCCATTTAGGTTAATGACTAACTTCGTTTTGCAGGTCTTTGTGATAACTACCTTGGTAGCAGAAAGTGATTTTTTTAAAAGAAACATATTTGTATCAAAAGTGAATTAGATCCTCTACACCTGGAAGTTTCTTCAGTTTAAAGCAGCTTTTAATTCCCTAGTGTGCCCCTGTTGAAGGTTAATTTGAC
The DNA here is from genome assembly GCA_024666655.1 of Dascyllus trimaculatus. Taxonomy (NCBI): domain Eukaryota; kingdom Metazoa; phylum Chordata; class Actinopteri; family Pomacentridae; genus Dascyllus; species Dascyllus trimaculatus. The sequence continues at coordinate 25,930,029 of CM045456.1, read as the reverse complement.
CTCAGTATGGCTGTTTCATTATCCTAATAAGTACTATGGTTTTAGGGATTTTTTTTTCCAAATGAAATAGCAAATGTAATAATAGTGTACGTGCTACAATAAGTTTGAAAAAAAAGATGTTTAATCGTCTTAAACTGGCCATGACAACTAATGAGACAGAGTTTTTTTTACTTTTAAAATTTTACCTTCAAACTGGGTAACATGGACGTACGTTGAATAAACTTTAGAATCTCCGGTCACAATTTGGAAATAACAATTTTCAGGGACGTTTGCTCAAGGTAGCACACCATTTGTATGCCTCCGGGTGGGGCGGGGGGGGAACACGAGCTCCTTCAATGAACCGAGGCCACATGTTTACAGTAGATGGGTGCACCCACTAAGAACCTGAACTAGACCCAGTGTGTGTGTAAATATATTATAAATATATTTTCTCAAAGCTTTGATTTGGACAGGACACAAGGGCAGTCAGAACTGCTCCAGAAAAAGAAATCTAAAAAAATCTAATTCAAAAGTGCAAGTGACCCGAATGCACTCTAACAGAGAGTAGACAGCAGCCACATTGACTACAGCATAGTGAGCCATTAATTAATCAACTGTGGTAAAAAAAAAAAAAAAAGCGCAGCAATATATGAAATTTTCTCTCCGTGTCATAGATGATGCTCTTTGTCAGCCTTAAAAACACATTTTTTCTTGTTCGATAACAGCTGTCAGCAAGACAGCAGTTGGTATTAAAACCTGAGCTGGAGAACTCAGACCTGAGTGGAACAGTCAGCTGTGCTCCGGTGTCCTTGGTCGTTGAAGGAGATAATGCGTGAAGCAGAACAAAGACTTCAAGTCCATTAGTGTCTTGCAAACATCTATATAAGTATTTTTATATATCCAGAGGTTGTCACTTTGCTATTTAACAACCAGATTACCAGGTAAGTGGCCTCGCTTTTATTACAGAATGGTACCCAGGCTCACTTTACATCCATCATGTAAAAACTACTTTTTTCACCTACTGTATATCTCTTTATATACTCAGTGTATAGTATAGTCATTTGAATGTAGAGTTTGCAAGATGACTAAAAATACTGTTGTCAGATGTCCAGTATTATGCCTTTCAAATAAAATAATAACAAAAATAATAACAAACTCCAGACTTGACATAGCTACACACACATGCACACAATTGTGTCATAACCCTAAAAAGAGATGTGTTTTTTAAATATTTTTATGTATTGATTTTATTTTTGCATAGTGGAAAGGGGGAAGTGACCTAGCTCCTCAGTCTCTGTGTTCTGTTATAAGGGCATTTTACGCTTTGCCAATATGGAAAGAAGCCCTGTGGGTTATCCAGATAACCCGCGGAGTTGGCCTGAGGGGGTATGAGAATAAAGATTAAAGTCTCTGATGGCCCCTGATGTTCATAGATTTCTGGTGTGAGAATGGAGGAAACTCCTTGAAAAGCTCTGCCTCTGTTCAATCTGTGCCGAGCACATGCCTGTACTTTTAATTAGGGCCCGAAGCACTACAGTGCGTAGGACCCTATTGTTCCTCTAGTGTTTGGCGGTTTGGCGGTTTAGCGGTTTGGCGGTTTCTTTTTCTTACGCCACTTTGAACCTCAATTTGACACCCTAAACATGCTCAAAAACTCACCAAATTTGGCACACACATCAAGACTGGTGAAAAATTTGATATTTTGGGGGAATTACACATATGAATGGCAAAATGACTCAATAGCGCCACCTAGAAAATTGGGCTTTAGTGGAGTTTATACGGCTAGTTTCACGTAAACTCATGAAATTTGGTACACAGGTACAGTAGCCCGAGACAAAAACATTCCTGCTTTTAAAATTTCAAAAAAGGCTCAACAGCGCCCCCTAGAGCACGTAGTGTACAGGCATTGGATTTTATCGAACTCCTCCCAGGATTTTTATCCGATCTTCACCAAATTCGCTGTGTGGCATCTAGACCCATCCAGGATGAAAAGTTATTAAAATCTTGTGGCTGCGTCACACGGTGTGGGCGTGGCATGGCGGCCATTTTGAACAAAAAAGCTAAACAGCGCCAACTAGAACACGTGGTGCGCAGGCATTGGAATTTAACAAACTCCTCCCAGGATTTTTATCCAATTTTCACCAAATTCGCTGTGTGGCATCTACACCCCTCCAGGATGAAAAGTTATGAAAATCTCGTGGATACGTCACACGGTGTGGGCGTGGCATGGCGGCCATTTTGAACAAAAAAGCGTAACCTCGCCCACTTCAACACGTGGTGCGCAGGGATTGGAATTTAACGAACTCCTCCCAGGATTTTTGGCTGATCTTCACCAAATTCGCTCTGTGGCATCTAGACCCCTCCAGGATGAAAAGTTATTAAATTCTTGTGGCTGCGTCACACGGTGTGGGCGTGGCATCGCGGCCATTTTGAACAAAAAAGCTTAACATTGTACAATGGAACACATTGTGCGCAGGCATTGGAATTTAACGAACTCCTCCCAGGATTTTTGTCCGATCTTCACCAAATTCGCTGTGTGGCATCTGCACCCCTCAAGGATGATAAGTTATTAAAATCTCTTGGATACGTCACATGGTGTGGGCGTGGCATGGCGGCCATTTTGAACAAAAAATCTCAATGGCACCCCCTAGAAAATGCTGTGCGCAGGCATTGGAATTTAACGAACTCCTCCCAGGATTTTTGTTCGATCTTCACCAAATTCGCTGTGTGGCATCTAGACCCCTCCAGGATGAAAAGTTATTCAAATCTTGTGGCTGCATGACACGGTGTGGGCGTGGCATGGCGGCCATTTTGAACAAAAAAGCTTTACATTGTACAATGGAACACGTTGTGCGCAGGCATTGGAATTTAACGAACTCCTCTCAGGATTTTTGTCCGATCTTCACCAAATTCACTGTGTGGCATCTAGACCCCTCCAGGATGAAAAGTTATTAAATTCTCGTGGATACGTCACATGGTGTGGGCGTGGCATGGCGGCCATTTTGAACAAAATCGCCATGTGGAACGAAATGGGTTTTGGAGGTGAAGGGATCCATGTAAAATCACCAAATCCACACAAATCCTCATTAATCTCAAGACCTAATATTTAATATACAATTCAGGAATGGACGTGGTCAAACGGCTCCACAGCGCCCCCTAGAAATATTCAAATAGTCATATAAAATCACTGCTTTATCCTACAAACATAAAATTTGGTACATAGCCTACATATAGTATCCCAAGACCAACAGATTTGCACAGTCGAAATTCTAATCGGCTCTACGGCGCCCCCTAGACAAGGTCGTGTGGAGAGGAGTGCGGTGAGGAGCGAGGGCCCGTCTGACGCTGCTTGCAGCTTTAATTAGGGCCCGAGCCCGAAAAGGCAATGGGCAGCGATCAGTGTGAAACACTGAACGCTGCCTTTGCCTTGCAGGGCAAAGGCCCTATTGTTCCTGCTCAGTTTCTTTCTTTCTTTCTTTCTTTCTTTCTTTATTTTTCTTACGCCAAATTAAACCCCAATTTGACCCCCTAAACATGCTCAAAAACTCCTCAAATTTTGCACACACATCAGGACTGGCGAAAAATTTGATATTTTGGGGGAATTACACATATGAATGGCAAAATGACTCAATAGCGCCACCTTCAAAATTGGGCTTTAGTGGAGTTAATACGGCTAGTTTCACATACAGCTATGAAATTTGGTACACAGGTACAGTAGCCCGAGACAAAAACATTCCTGCTTTTGAAATTTCAAAAAGCTCCACGGCGCCCCCTAGAAAATGTGGTGCACAGGGATTGGAATTTAACGAACTCCTCCCAGGATTTTTATCCGGTCTTCACCAAATTCGCTGTGTGGCATCTGGACCCATCCAGGATGAAAAGTTATTAAAATCTTGTGGCTGCGTCACACAGTGTGGGCGTGGCATGGCAGCCATTTTCCCCAATTTTGCCACATGGAATGAAATGAGTTTTGGAGGTGAAAGGATCCACCTAATATCACCAAATCCACACAAATCCTCACAAATCTCAGAAACTAATGTTTGATATACAATTCAGGAAGTGGCGTGTTCAAACGGCTCCACAGCGCCCCCTACAAATATTCAAATACTCATAAAAGACCACTGCTTTGACCTACAAACATGAAATTTGGTACACATGTATAGTCTATCCAGACAAACAGATCTGTACAGTTGAAATTCCAATCAGCTCCACAGCGCCCCCTAGACAATGTGGTGCTGAGACAATGGAATTTAACGAACTCCTCCCAGGCTTTTCATCCCATCCCCACCAAATTCACTGTGTGGCATCTGGACCCCTTCAGGATGAAAAGTTATTAAAATCTCATGGCTGCGTCACACGGTGTGAGCGTGGCATGGCGGCCATTTTCAGCAAATTCGCCATGTGTAACGAAATGAGTTTTGGAGGTGAAGGGATCCACGTAAAATCACCAAATCCACACAAATCCTCATTAACCTCAAGACCTAATGTGTAATATACAATTCAGGAGTGGACGTGTTCAAACGGCTCCACAGCGCCCCCTACAAATATTTAATTAGTAATATAAAATCACTGCTTTATCCGACAAACATGCAAATTGGTACATACATATAGTATCCCAAGACCAACAGATTTGCACAGTCGAAATTCCAATCGGCTCTACGGCGCCCCCTAGACAAGGTCGTGTGGAGACATTGGAATTTAACGAACTCCTCCCAGGATTTTTATCCCATCTTGATGAAACTGGCTGTGTGGCATCTGGACCCCTTCAGGATCAAAAGTTATTAAAATCTTGTGGCTGCGTCACATGGTGTGGGCGTGGCATGGCGGCCATTTTTAGCCTCTGACCATAAAGTGTGAAATGCTCATAATTTGGCTGTACATGATCAGATTTGAATGAAACTTGATATGCTTGATGACAGGCTATCCCTCAACACTTGGGCATGGCCAAAAAGCTCCACAGTGCCCCCTACAAATTTCAAAATTTCATATAAAGTAACTGGTTTGTCCTACAGACATAAAATTTGGTCAATGTGCAGAACAGGATGACACGAACACAATTGTGTAATTTAGACATTTGGATTGTCTCCAGAGCAGCGCTGCGGGGGGGAGCGAGGGCCCGTTCGACGCTGCTTGCAGCTTTAATTATAGCCTGTAATTCCTCGCTACGGGGTGGAAGCACAAATGACTTGCTGTTTTTTTTTTCTTCTTTTGCTCTTACTGTTGTAGCATTTGAGGATGTACTAGAATTAGATCAGATGGAAGGCTTCTCGCTGTAGCATCAATCCATATGGTGGATGTGCATCACACCATATCAGAATAAGTCATCTAATGAAAAGCCAACACAAGCGTTAAACACACCAAACTTTGTGTGCCATTTTGTTTCACCTCTGCCGATCTAGAATAGACACAACCCTCATCCTGAGACTTGTCCTGCTCTGTGACTTTGAGAATGATTCCTCTATGATGCACACACATAACAGGATGAGCCAACCTGAATGCAACACACACTTGCCGAAACACGTTTGAAAGAAGATATTCTTATTTCGATTACTCATAACTGACATGTGTCTGTGGGCTCCATATTGAAATGTGATTTTTTTTTAACTTTCCTTTCAAAAAGAAAGATTGCTGTTCATGTAACTTCCACATAAATTATCATTGTAATTTATCAATAGACTAGTAACACTGTGTTCTGATCTCTTTGCGCCTTACTAGGTTGACTAAAGAAGATAGTAGTTTAGACTGAAATGAAATTTTTAAATCATCCACCCAAATCACCCAACCCCTGTTCTTTTCAATGAATCCTCCCTGCGGTTCAGCTGTTCAAGGATAAGTCCTTCTTTAGGAAAAATGAACATGTAATAGGTACAAGGACAGAATGATAAAATGGGAAATAACAAGGTAAATTCGGACTTACCTTAGCAACCAAGTTGAATACCAAGTGAAACCTGGAGTGGCATCCATGACGTCAACACTGTTACTGATACCTTAATGTGTTCAGAAAAGGGAAATAAAAAGATGGTTAAAACCCACTTTTTCCTCCCAGGTACCTAGTGAGTGTCGCTGTTCTTGGAGAATCATGTACAAATAAGCAAACACACAACTGACTGACTGACTGACTGAGCCACACTGCACTGTATGCTAAATCTTCCTAGCTTTAGCTCTGTATGCAGCCTCATAAAATACACTGCACACTGAGGGACAGGAGAGGAACTGACAGCTCACATAAGCTTGCTGTTTCATACAGAATGCAATGCTATTCAAACTGAAATAAAAAAAAATACCAGTGAAGCGCATGAATTAATAAATATATGTCACAATAGATGTTAAATGAATCAACAGTCTGTCAGCTGTCAGTCAAAACAAATGAGGCTCACAGGTCAACATTTAGTAATCAAGGTTTGCTGCATAGACTGGTGAGTCATTTAAAATAGATATGTGTTAATAAAATATAAATTGGTCGGTAATGTCATGTATTAGCAATAAAACATGGGCTTTGAAAATAATAATACAACTGGAAAATATTTCATTGAATTGATATGAGGTGATCCCAAGTACAGAATTTTTACTCCAAGCTCCATTTGCAGTCCTCATCTTTCTGTGACCATTTATTGTGGCACAACCATAACCAGAATACTTTATTTATCTGGCATATTTATTTGTATAAATCTGAATAAAATGGTATTCTGTAGTCCAAAGAATGCACACAAACTGAAGCCTCGATGGACATAAATCACCTCCTCACGATCAACGGTAAACATCACCTTAACTACACACTTTATATCTGTCCGTATCTTGATAATACTGACTCCCATTCCCTAAAGACTCTGTTATTGTCGGTCTGTCTCGCCCAAACAGCACCTTTCTTCTCCTCTTCAGGGCAGCTATAGTGGCTCTCGTATTTATGGAGCCGTAGTTTATTTAGACTAAATCCTGATGGTAGTGTATTTACTTTCTACTGTGACCCCTCTCGGTGATAAAAACACACATTTACCACAAGTTACTGAGTTTAGATATCGACCATTTAAGATAACAATCATTGGCTTCATCAGATTCTGACCTTCAGCACACACTGATGCTGCGAAAGTATGAAGTGGCCAGGATGAGAGTTAGCATCTCCAAGTCTGAGGCCACGGTTCTCTCCAAGCGAACACGTTTATCAGGATCTCATTCATGAGTGATGGGAAAATGGAGGGTGAGATGAACAGACAGATTGGTGCAGCATAAGTCTTTAGATGAATCCTGTACCAGACTGTCGTGGTGAAGAAGAAGGAGCTGTGCAAGGAGGCGAAGCTCTCTATTTACCAGGCGATCAATTGAGGTGGTTCAGGCATCTGATAAGGATTCCTCCTGGACGCCTTTCTTTGGAGGTTTTCCTGGCACATCAATCTGAGAAGAGATCCTTAACTTGCTGGAGGGATTATATATCTCATCTGGCCTGGGAACACCTCAGGATCCCTCAGGAGGAACTGGAAAACATTACTGGGGAGAGGGATGTCTGGAGTAACCTGCTTAGCATACTGCCACCTGACCCTGGAAACGCAGGAGAAAATGGATAGCTGGATGGAAGACTCATTCCTGGAACAGAAACGCTGAGACTGGAAGTATTGCTGTTTCACTATTAATCCAAACACATGGCAGAAAGTAACACAATGAAGCAAAGAGATGTGAGTTTGGCAGCTATGACAGAGCAGAGTTAGTACTGCCAGTAGAATTCTCTCTGTGCAACAGATGTCTGTAAAGGCAACGCAGCGTGTGAGTGCAGTACCACTATGTCTGGAATGATTTATTTATGCCAGAAACTGGGACTTCTTTGCTCACACTGACACGAGAGTAAACAGGTGTGGTCTGAGGCATTGATTTACCTAAGATAGCTTATATTGTAGTGTAGCAGGGTTGGCAGTCTGAGACCACAAGTGGAGACAATTCTGTTTGCATTTGTTTAAAATTTAATACAAAGGGGTTTCAAAGTTGTAAATAGCATTTCGGTAAAAAGGTGAATCCGTGAATCTGTGAAAAATGTACATGAATTTCAGAATATCCCTGGTAAAGCTCATTTTGATTTAATGACAGCAGCACTGGAGCTGCACTGTCTCCTTGAGTTTTTCAAAGCTTGACAGTCCATGTCATCCCAGCATGCTCTGACAATGTTCCAAAGAGCTTCTTCTGATGTCAGGATTTCTTGTCTCTGTCAGTCTTCAAGTCGAGGTCATGTGACTATGGAGGAAAGTCCATGAAAGTCCGGCACTTCGAGTAGTTCCTGCAGAGCTTTGAGGTGTGTTCTAACTCATTGTCCTGCTGCAGTATGAATCCTCTACAACGATACAAACCACGGGGGAAGCATGTTTCTGAAGAATCTAGCACATACCTGGATTCATCAGTAAGTTAGACTGTCTTCCATCATTCATGATGAAATATTACTATGTCTTAGCCCACCCAAAGTGTTTGGCCTTGTTTCTTCTCCTGAGAAGTGGTTTAGAGACACTCCTCGTCCTCTGAGACACTACAAGGCAGACTTCTTTTGACAGGGCTTTTGCTGATTAGAGTTCTTTATTTAGAAAATTCTGTATCTGTGATGAAGCTGCTTTTCTTTCTCTCAGTGAACAAAGCGTAATGTATTGATCATTTGATGGTGGGCTCACTTTTAGCCTGCGTGACCCTGCTTTGGATACAACTGATCCAGTTTCTGCTAAGGATTTTAAAGAGCCTTGCACTGCCACCTTAGAGATCTTCCATGTAGCCATGTTTTGACTGAGAAAGCTCCTCTTTGCATAATATAACAGTCTGACTTCTGGCACTTCAGCAATGCTCTGCTGTAAAGTTGAGGCACAGTAATATTTGTAGCAGGTGACCAGTGGATTCAAGTTGATTTACTTGAACAGGCTTCTGATGTGTAAAACAAAATCCATGAGCGTCATTTAAATATTGTTTCAATGAAAGGATACAAATACAGGAAATCTGACTTTTTTGTTGAAAGGAGTTCACAAATTTGCCACAGTTTGACTGCTGACCAGGAAATAAAGCAGCAATTGAACTATTCATTCATCTTGTGTCTTTTCTAAATGCTCAAACTTCTTGATCATTTCCAGGTTTCTATAAAATATGAGTCTTTTGATATTGGTTTGTGGACTCTGGGCCTGGAATGTAAAGCTTGTTTTCTTTGTTTTTTCTTGCACTGCTGATGATATTATTGTGGTGGAGACAATCAACGTGTAACAATCAAAATGTAAAACTGGCACTAAAATTTGTCTTCTAACCAAACTGCAGCGGTGAGTTTGCTGACAGGCAGGAACACTTTCTACAGGCTAACAAGCACAGAGTCTGCTGTCTGATTTTGGTACATGAACGAATCTGGCAAGCACCGAAATCTGTGAGCGGTCTCCTCAGTATTATTTGGCATATGGTTTGCAGATTGTAGGGGACAGGCAGTGAGTAAGTACAGGAGCTGATATCAGAGTCAAGTCAGGAATATAAGTTTGTAGTTCCTATGGGACTCAGTAGCAAGCATACACACCGATCAGCCACAACATTATGACCACTGACAAATGAAGTGAATAACATTGATCATATTGGTACTATGAGGTGTTCTGCTGGAAAACCTTGGATTTTAACATCTGTGTTGATGAGACTTAGACACCCAAATAAACATTGTCCCACAACAAGCACACTCCCTCATGAAAATTGAAATCCCAAATGTCACTGTCCTATCCTCGCAAGAAAATGCACCCCACCACATGGAAACAACATCAAACAATCAGGAACATGTTGAGGAACACGACAATGGCCCAACATGTTGATCTGACCTCCAAACTTCCTACACCCCATTGTGATTGTAATCTGCATTAACAGGATGCAGTGGAACAAGTTTGATTGACAGAGGCCCCACTGCACAAGCCAGAGTACCCAAAGGATCCAGTGCCAACGTCCAGGTTCCAGACCCCATAGGACACCCTGAGAGGTCCTCTTATCCATGCCCAATGGTTCAGAGCATTTTAGAGCACATAAAGGGGACCAACACAATGTTAGGCAGGTGGTCATAATGTTATGCCGGATCTATGTATAGTGAGCACAGAGGGGAAAACATGTCAGTCACTAGTTAAAGTGAGCTAAACTTTGTCAAACATTACACACTTTTGTAGCACTAAAAGAATGTCTGGCAGTTTGGTGATAAATAACAGTTGAGTAGATGGGAAAAAACGAGAACTTTTGTCATGTCAGACTTATTTCCTGAGGGCATTACACAATACAAATGTGGCATTATCAAACTTGCAAAGTACAAGAAGAACAAAAAAATAACAGTCCTTCATTTTTGACCAGTGCTACTTACCCTGAATCCTACCTCTCTGGAGTGCTGCATCACCAACGCAGCTTCCAGACACAATAATCATACACAAATACTTTTTAGTGCTGTAGATAAACATATATTAAGGATTACTGAACATAAGCTATTAAGAAAACATTTTTGCAAATGACTCTAAGTAAAGTCATAACTGACCAATAAATTGCTTCTTATCTTGCATTTTGATTGCCGTTAAACGGTGATGTGTGTCGATCAGTGAAACACATTTGGTTCTCATGAGAGTTTGCTGCTATGTCAGGCTCAGACTGACATGCCATAATAGGACAGAATTTCACTTATTGGTAACAGTTGGGATAAATGGAAAGAAATAAGCCAATAATATGGATGTAAATGTGTTAGCGCTGTGGCAGAATGCTGAACTCCCCTAGTTGGAAAGTTAAGTCATTTGTGTCATGTGATGTCATCTGTTACAGAAATAGGCTTGAACTGTCAGAGCCAATGATGTTAGAGATGGAAACGCGCAACTGCCTGAATGTCAATGAGCTGTGATTGCTGCAGTGTTGCATCAAATTGATGTGCACTGAATGAGACTGTTGGAATAAATTCCATTCTAGGTGTACAGGGCTGTTTAGGAACTACAGTCAGTCACAATGACACATAACTCTATTAGAAACCTATTTTTTCAATTTTTGGTTTTAAAACAGTTTAGATTTTGTATTTAAACCTTCTACACGGCATACAGACTGACTACGCTGTCACTGAGTGTCTTTAATGTCACCAAGTACCACTACTTGAATGTGCTTGTTTGAAATATTTCCCAAGTTGCATTGTCTATTTTAGATGGATGACTTCTTGGAATAAACGCAATCTGTCAAGAGTGTTTTAGAAGTCTATTGTCACTCAACGTCTGATGCAACCTGGTGCAAATGTGTTGAAGGAGGCTCCTTGAAAATGATTTTCCTTTAAACTTATTATGGCTCTGAATATGTAAGTCACTTTAAATAACTGCCAGGTCTTATTATTGTACACTTTGCATGATAATGCCCTGAGGTGGCTTGGAGGTTTTCTTTTTCTCCTATTGTATCGTAAACAATTAACATCAGATTTTCTGAGGAAGCTGTCAGACATATTTACCAATGTTTATTCATCTCTTCACCGCAGAAAACATCTGCCCTGTTTTAATTGTAGCTCTAACTTTTTGACAAAAAAAGACGTTAAAAATAAGAAATTGCTTTATATTTAGAATTAGAAAAACTACTAATCCCTGCAGATGAATTTAGCTTGTAACAGTTGCTCGAGGTTGTGGATGTTGTAAAGTTATACAACTTTGGCAGGAGGATGAGGAATTGTAGAACCGGATGGCCGCAGCAGATGAGGGTCACCTTTGGTGGGGCGGTTCACAGACTGAGTGAAAGTGGGACAAAAACAGTTTGGTCTTGCCAGACTTTTAATCACCCCAGCTCAGTTTAACTTTGTTTTATTACTTCTTTTGATTCTTCTTTGTAAAATAAGCTATAGCTTGTGTTGTTTATGGCCAATTTCCCCTCCTGTTTTCCAAAATGTATATTGATTTTTGGCTACAACACAGGTGCTATTAGACTTGCTTATTATACTTACTCACTGACACACTGACTTACTACATAATACCAGTGGCTCTGTGTTTCAGACACAGACTGAACATTATACTAAAGTGGGATTTAACTCTTGCATTTTGTTGACCTATGGTTCACTCATGCATTCTTTGGGGTCTTTCAAACGCCACTGCCGCAGGTGTAAAATATGCATAATAACCAATAGTGCACTTTTCTTGTTTTCTTCTTCTATCCTTATGAAATTCAAATATGAACAACAATACTGAAGTAGCAGCCCTTCAGATTTGCCACAGGATGGACTTATACATTTGACGATGCAAGCAGTTAGACCCCAGAGTGGTGTATCTCCCTGTTAGACTTCATTAAAAAAATGAAACTCCAACAACAGAAATCGAAATAAACACATTTGGGATTTGGGAGGGATAGTACTTGATAAACGGTGCTGTCAACAAAACAATGTCAGACCATATAAAAAACCATTGTATTCAAGTAAAGCATCATTTTCTGTAGGAAGCTTCTGAAACATGGCATTAGTTTAATATCATGGTAGGTAACACCAACTGACACCCATTCAGTAGAACCATTTGGAAAAACCTGACATGTTAAACAATGTTACTTTACTAGTATACATTTAAATACCGGACTTTAAAAAATGTGCAAGGAAAGAAAGGAATAGAAAAGAACAGAGAAACCATTGATCCAACAGATGATTCAAAGATTCTATGGAAGCTGTCAATGAAAACTGAGCTCCAACACGACAGATCCTGGACTTCTGCTGGCAACCATGAGAAATCCTGATATCGCATTTGAACAGAATAATTCGATTTAATGGTCAGAATTTTGTCATGTCCCTTTTAGAAAGGTTAATGTTGACTGAATGCCATTAATTAGGAGGGCTGCAGGAAGGTCATGTTAAAGCTGTCAGAAGTTTTTTTTCCCCATTTTCACACATTTATTTCAAAACCCTCTCAGCATATAGATTTAATTGAAACATTTTTTTTCAGCTTTTTGATCCAGGCAGGACCTTTGCACGGACCGCAGAGGTAATGAAAAAAAGCGAAAAAGGTGACCACAGGACGCACAGGAAAAGTCTGCAGGTCTTGCCATACTTATATCATTTGCTTCTCCAAAAAAAGTAGAACATTGTCTCTGTGCCGTGGTTGCATATTTGCCATCCTGTGTCTTGTCTGTGGTGTTGTAGCCTAAGGGTGACTCTCCTCCTGTGGTCCAGATTGGATCTGTGTCTGGAAGGAAATGTTCCCTCACAGTGAGGCATGACGACAGCATGAGAAAGACACAGCCCACCAGAAGCTGCACAGAGAGGCAGCCTGCTGGCTCAGCCCTGATGAAACCGGGGAGACAAGTATATTTCCATTTCTTATGTGTATTAAAATGGGTGGTTTTGGCAGGCGCAGTCTTCCTAAGCTGCAGACAAAATCGGGGTCAAGTCAGGATTTTAAATGCTCAATTTGTTTGGAATAATACAGTATGTCAGTCTGTTTGGTTTTACTGTGTCACTGCTGTGAATACAGACAGTGAGGTTGATTTTTGGTGCCCTGCGGAAGTCACGCTTGGCATTCAGGCAGTGCAGAGCTACTAAAGAAACACTGAAGTAATGGTTTAAAAAAAATGAGGCTTAGAGTTTTCACACTGGATAGCAACCAGTAAAATACAAACAAATGATCTTTTCATGTTGTCTTTTTGTGCTGATTATTTCACCCCTCAAAAAACCTCCCAGGAGAATCAGGAAATTGGCTAACTGAAATTACAGCTAGCGCATTCTGCCTTTGGGAAATCTTTACAGAATGCTCAGAGAAAGCTTTTCAACCAACTGTGCTCTGTCTGCTTCCTCGTCCATTTTAACTGTGGTTTGATCATTGCCCTGACAATAGCAAAAATCTTGTGACCAATTTGTGGTTGATTTGTAGCAAAGACGTTCATTTGCCAAAAAAATGCTTTCACAATTTGCCAATGTTGGCCACAAGTCACAAACTTCTAGTAACATTCTGGTTGCTCAATAATGAGAAGTTTGCGACTACTGAACATGTTAATCTGTGGTTTGTGTTGTCAGTTTTGTCACAAATGTGTAGTAAGACCTCATTTTTTTTTAATATGCAAAGCAAGTTTTCCACCGGTGCAGATAAATACCTAAATTTGTGGCAACAAAGGTTTGCCAAGGTTAGCCAGAATAGTTTGCCATGAACCTAACCTTGCTTTGGCTAATTATTTCTACTTGACTAATATTAATGTCTACAAAAAAACCCCAGCAATGTCACACAGTAATTTACTATAAAACACACTTAAGTATGTGATTTTGTAGTTTACCACATTTGATGCTAAGCTGCTACTTTAGCTTAGCTACCTCTAGCATGAGTTTATTTGTATTCTCTTGTACATCAAAAACTGAATTAGCTGCTACCTTTATTTATCTGGAATAATAAACTGAATAACCAAATTGGTCAGTATGGTCGTTTTAATTTACAGATAACAACTATTGGAACCAATTACTAAACTTTAGTTTTTGTTAAGACTAGCTGGGGCTAGTTTACAAGCTAGCTTCCCCGAACTGGAGCCCTCATACTTTAGCTGTCTAGCTAGCTGTCTGTCTCGAGCAGACAGCACAGTAAAATTACACATTATTTCTAATATAAAACAGAGGCCACATAAAGTCTGTAACTCAATTTTAGATGAATGAATACAGATTTTTTTTCTTTTGTAGGCCACTTTTCCTTTCATTTCTAATGCCTGAAACTGTAATTGCAGTGGTGTAATCAGGAAGAATAGTGGAGAACTGGTGCTGTTCCGCTATGTTGAACACTGCTTGTGCATGATTTTTTGCTAACAATAACAACAACAACAAAAGTATTCAAGCTTACAAGTTTTCTCCACATTGTGCTACAACCGAATGTGTATTAGTGTTTTCTCTGCTGGCTCGATCTGCTCAGCCCATGGACTTCACAATATGGTAATGCTACAAAAATAAAACTCACTTTTTTAGATGGTGGAGATGTTGTCCAGACATAAAACCCTCCATGGACTAAAAGAAAAAGAAAATTACTACGAAAACACACACACACACACACACACACACAAAAACAAACATGTTTGCAGTTGGAAGTGTTCTGCCAACAGTTTTAGAGAAGCTTCGTACATGCTAAGTATTGACACCAATTTTAATATATTTATGACTAAATTCTGAAACACTCATTAGAGGCATTATTTTAGCAGGGTCCTTCAAAACCCAGCAAGTCATGTCTGAGGTATTGTTTCTGACAAATATCAGAAAAAAGACATTGTGAAATACAGAACACATTTGGTGAAAATGAACCTATTTTCAATTCAACAGTATGATAAGTGCTCTTTGTTGCATTCCATTACCGAAATGTATCCATGACATTGTGTCAGATGACTGAAGGATTTGGTATCCCAGTGATCTAAACAATAAAAACGAGTAATTTAAGTTTAAAAAAAACTTTCAATGGAGTTTAGATCGAAATCAAATTTAACATCAGTGTACAAAAGTCCAAAGTAGTTCACCCTCAGCCAGACATTTATATCCTGGAAACTGTAAATGCTCGGAAGCCAAAGAAATATTTGTTGCAAGTGCCATTGTTTAGGGATAATTGTGTCTCGAAACAAAGAGCTTACAACACAATGATGAATGTGGATGCTCTTTTCCACTGAGCAAGGGAAGCACAAGCTGACCCACTTTAGACCCACATGTGAAGGTGATGTATGGAGGGTGTTGGGGAGGGAGGCATGAGGCTCCGTGAGAAGGTGTGGGAGAGAAGAAAGCTGTCGGGATTTCCCTCTTACACTTAATTGCTCGAGTTTATTGCCACTGGATAATTATGATGTCGGGCACATCATCATCTTCTTTCTTTCTCAATCAACAGAAGCTCAATAAAAAGGACAGTAACCCCCTTTTTCTTGGGATTATTGCACATCGAGAAAGATTGAGAGACGTGGTTTAATGATAAAGTAATAAAATATTTAAACCGTAATGACTTAGAGCAATGAATTATTGACCAAATACTGGCCCCCGCGGACACAAATAACAAAGACTCAATATTAGAGTGTGAAAAGAAAAAATGACGGTAAGGGTATGCTATGCTGATGAGTATACTCTCCACACTCTGGCATGTTCTTAATTTTTCTATTCGCAGAAGGAAAAAAATCCAGATTCGAGGTCATACTCTAATGTGGTGGCTATGTTTGGCCTGTATGGATCAACTGGGATTTTTGAGGTCCATAGATAGTTGCCGAGAGTCAATGATACATGATGCCTATAAGGATGCAGGGTAATTGCCGGTTACGTTGCGAACATGACAAATTGCCTCCACCAAAGCGGGGTCCCTCAAGTGAAACAAGCTGCCGTGAGGTCAGTGTGGGGTTAAGAGTGTTATCAGCTGTTGACCTTGACTGTTCATTCTCGCTTGCGTATGGCAAAGGGTGGCAGGGGATTGAGGCAAGGAGCACGAATGCCCGTTCAAAGTCTGATAGTCTTGTCCAAATGTTGGGTAAAGGACGTATGTTCAGAGACCACCATGTGCGCCAAGCTGCCTGGATATGCCTTAAGCAGAATTCACATTAAATCTGAAGGACTGTCAACTCTGTGTTTTAGGAGTTTTTTTTGTAACATTAAAAGAATAAATCAGCATGTTGTAAAATATTTCACTTTGTTGCTGAGAGTTTGATAAAAAGATAGAAACCATCCCGTATTTGTGTCATAAATATGAATCTACCGCTATAATTTCGCACAAAGACACAGCCAAGAGCACATAATCCCTGCAAAAGCACAAA
The DNA here is from genome assembly GCA_024666655.1 of Dascyllus trimaculatus. Lineage (NCBI taxonomy): Eukaryota > Metazoa > Chordata > Actinopteri > Pomacentridae > Dascyllus > Dascyllus trimaculatus. The sequence continues at coordinate 25,913,355 of CM045456.1, read as the reverse complement.
CTGTCATATTTGGACTTTTTTTTTAGACAAATTAAACAAACAAGATTAGAGCTTTAGATGCGCTGGTGGATTTTGTTACCATTCGATGGATCCAGGCAAGCTGTTTTCCTTAATTTCCTTCCTTTGTGCCTTAGCTAACCAGCTGCTGCTGGTAGCTTCATATTGACTGTGTACAAAACACAAGAAAGTTAGTGACCTTCTCCTTTAACTCTCGGCAAGAAAGTGAGTAAGCACGTGTCCTCACAATATCAAGCCATTCCCGTAGGGCCCAGTTCAATAGCCTGCCTGTGTCTGACAGCAAAGTGTTATTTCTTTTCCTCAATGACTACCCATCTAATGACGCCACAAGATGTAAAAGCAGAATCACTCACTCTAGGGTTTTTTGAATCCCTTAATATTCATGGAGCCCGCCATCAAAAATAAGTAAATACATTATTTATCAATTTTTGTGTCCCATCGTTCATACAGAAACCACATTCTGTGACATTAAACATCGAGATATGAAACCCACAGCTTTTTCAATGACCCATCAATATTTAATATGTCCACATCAAATTTGCCATTGGAGCTCATATTTTTAGATCAAATTTGTTATGCCGTGTTCCATGGGCGGTGCCCCATGTGTATCCAAATGGAGAACGCGGTGCAAGGATATAACTTGCGAACTCCCTTGATCCTAGCTTGCCTTGGCTCCACAGCTGAATCCTACGTGGTAATGGTTGCTGCTATTTTAAACAAACCATGGGGGATGCATCTATTTTGCATTAAACCATTTCATTCTGACAACTCTCCCCAGGATGCTGACAAACACAACTTTCAGAGGCTGGATAGTTGCATACATGAACGTATCGGACAAGAAAGCCCCACTGCTTTTTCATCTGCACTTTTCTGCAATACAGTAAAGAGTTTTGGTACCAGTGTATGTATGCTAAGAATGTCTCTTATCTTAGTGGTGCTTTGGTCACCACTTGAAGAAAGAGAAAAACAGGCATAAGACTTTAACACTGCAGAGGAATTTTTTCACACTGTGAGCAAAGGCAGCTGGATGTTTGAAATTAAGTCCTGGTCTAAATATAACCCACTCAGTCTTACCTTTCTTTGTGTAAACAGGCAAACACGGGACCACTGAGCCTCTGTGGGTGCGAGAGGCAATTATTTGGAGAAACCTGCAATATTACAGGTTGAGGGAGGGATGTTAATTACCTTGGTGGATTCACAAGATGCTGCCTCTTCCTTTTCTTTTGTTCTGTCTCTTTATGGGCTAATTAATTATGAAACAATGCACAGGTGATTCATCTGAGAGCAGGAGATGTTTAAACCTTTCTTCTCCCTTTCACTTGTACACAGCAGCGAGGGGAAGGCTCTTTATCATATGTCAGGAAGGTATGCACATAACTCCACATTATATACAGGGAGCTTTTACTGGGGCATCCTAAAGACGGAGGGCTCACGGCTCCTGGGAGGAGTGTCATCTGAGGCACGGTTGTACCCAAAGTCACGGATTTTCAAGGACTCACCAATTAGAGCTTCAGACTCTAATTTGATGATTTTACAACATCATAACGGGACATTACAGGTGTCTAAATGTACTGTACCTGGGGATATAATGAGTGAATAAAAATATGGACATAGCACGTGTGACATTTTCGGTTGCCTCATGAAGGGAGGTTTTGAAGCCTTTATCACACCAGCAGCAACACTGCTGTGTTTAAATATTTACCACATTAGTTTCTTGCATTCACCAACAGGACTCCACAAGGAAAACTGCCGTGTTTAATATTAAAGCTACACACCCAAGATGCGACCATTTTACATAGATTACTGTTCCTCCAGTCATCACAGCAGTAGCACTGTGGGACAGCGGCGGTGAGTTGGAAAATTATGATACCAAGGAAGAAGATCATTCCCTGATCTCACACATGCTGCCTAAGTGATGGAATTCAAAACTTATTTTGCAGCTGAATGGTCGCGTTATCCCCACAGCAGACCTGTCGACTTAACTGTAGTGAAATAGGTAGAAGGGTGATGAAAAATGTATTGAAATCAGCGTAACCTGCCACAACCCTCCAGGCCTGATGTTTAACTCGATGCACCATGCTGCAGCACTTTCTTGAGACACCACTCCAGTTGCGGGGGTCAGCCATTCAACACTGGAAATACACAGCCGAGTGTGAAAAAACGCTGCAGGACTTCCTATGCTGATGTGACGGCCACCACTGCTGTCAAGAGCACATCAAATGAAGCCAAGAAGGCATAGAAAAGCATTGTATGAATCTACTATAGTTTCAGTGCAGACCTTTTTATTTTATTAACAAGATGCCTTCCTTTTATACAGCCATGATCTGCCAGAAAAGCTACTGAATCGTGATGCTGACATGCAGTATGTGGAAAACCTAGAAATGTAGGCTACTCGTGTTCGTGTTCCTGTTTTTGTTTTGCCTCTAGTGTAGAAAAAAAACTGCTTTGTAGTGGAGTGAAACTGAGTGTTAAAATGGATTGATGTCACAGAGCGACAGTGGCAGGCCTGTTTTATCTGTAGTCACAAGCAAGGCAGATGAGAATTCGAGCCAGACTTTCAACCAATCAGCTTTCAGTCCATGAGTGGCGTCATCGCCAAGGGGCAGTGCAAACCATTGACTTGCTAGAAGATTGCACACAAGTGCATCTCAGTAGCCTTTGCAATTGGTTAATCCTTCACTCCGCGTATGTGGACAGGTAAGCAACAGACACCAACTGTAAATCACCCTCACTGGAAATATTGGCAGAACAACTGTGAAGAAAAAAAAAATTTTTTATTTTGTTGATGTTAAAGCCAACATGTGAAATTGCAAGAGTGTGTTGAGGCGAGAAGAAAAGTTCAGAGTCACTTACTGTTAGATCCTGATCTGGACTGATTCTCCATGTTGGGAATAATTTTTAAGTACCTGATGATGCTCCTGGCACTGTTGTTCTGTTGTTCCTCATGCATAAATAGGTGCTCATATGGATCCTGCTGCTCTTTGACGCTGCAGGTATTTAATAAACTCAGAAGAAAGACTCCAACAAACAGCTGGAAGCAACAAACTAAACATCAGCTCCCGTTAATATTTTGTCAAAAAATTCCGAAGTTGTATCTTCATGCACAGTTCAGTTTGTAGATGAGGAACTGCGGGATAAAGTGAATAAGAAAGATATTTTATGATAATGGTGCAGAGATGTAGATTGCTGATGCCTATGTTCCCACATGCAGTTCACACTTTTACTGTGTTGACATTAGAAGTGTCACCAGGTCCAACCTAGTAAGGTTGTCGTCACAACTTTTAATGAGAGTGCTCATTTAGACATGGAACTGACACGTTCAGTGGCTGTCAGATTAACTGAAAACACTGCATGTCTGAAAGGGGTTTAAGAGTCCAACAAGCAAAATGCTTCCAACATAGTCTTTGATAGTAAACATGGTGAATAAGCATAAGGGGTTAAGCATTTAGTTTCTGTAACCATTAGCAACCTAACCAAACCTTGAATTACCTCAGAAAAAAAATTCAGAATAATAGAACAGGAAAAGTCAATAGAATACATTTTTTAGATGACTTGAGTGGTCCTACCGATGCAACCCGATCCATTTTGTTCTATTCTGCAGATCTGATAACCTAGTTATCCAAGTTAATGGGTAAAGCATCCAAGTTAGCTGGAAAATATCTCCTTTTAAAATTGTTTGGTTGTAGTATACTACTACCCGCTCTGGTCAGGGCTGAATTTGTTTCCCAGTACACCTCTGACTAAAAGGCGAAGTGATTGGGGAAACAAGCTGCTCTAGCTGTTTAGCCACCCGCTCAATTTTTCTCCAGACAAAACAAAGTTTGCATGCATTGCCATAATATTTTCTGTCTTAGCTGACCTAGCATTGGAAAAGAATTGAAAGTCATCTCGTTAAGGCTTTAAGGGTAAACTATGTTATCTAGAGCTAAGTTAGCTGTTGATAACCAGTAAATGCCTTGATTGGCAGTGTTTCTTTCTTTTTTTTTCTTTTTTTTTTTACACATGTCAAATACAGAAAATGATACGTGGGTGTGAAGGCTTTGGGGATCACTTCAAGTGACATCTCATCAACACTATTAACCAGGTTCCTGTGTTCCAAGTGGTTTCACACCAATTCATGCCTCAATTCACAAGACGTTACTGTCACTTCAATGCCACCTGAAAGCACACGCTTTAGCTGAAGAAAATAATATCGGTGACCTATAAAAGTGTAAATATCCATCAGTAGAGCTTGTCTACATCAGCAGGTATTTTAAGTGTTACTGAGCATAATGAAAACATAATGAAAATTCTGCAGGACTCCTGGGATTTCATCCTAGACCCACGGGAGTCTCACGACTGCAATGAAAAAACCAATACTTTAAATGGTAAGACGACTCTATCTTGGGCTCAGCTGCTCAGTGACATCAATCACAGCCGCCTGCTCAAATCAAATATCCACACCCACGCCGGAAGTCATAAGCATGTAAGATTTGAAAGAAACAAAAAAAAGTGCGCACAGCCCGCTGAATCAGACAGAACTGGGCGTCTCTCTCTGTCATCTGTTACAGGGCTGAAGCTCAGCATAGAAACTATCAGGAGGATGATGTGTCTCTGGAGACAAAGACGCCTCAGGAGAGAGGCAGTTCTTAATCATCAGGGACCCACTTCTCTCATTGTTGTGCGCTCACCTCTCTTTGAAAGAAAAGTGCAAGAGGTCACTTGTCTTGTGCACGACTGAGTGGCTATGACTCACAAGCACGCAAGGTTAATTTAAGTGTGACAAATGTTGCGGTGTGACAATCCACATGAAAACATCAGTGCATTTCCACAATGCCTCAAGGAAGGGGTCGGCGGGGAATATGTGGTTTGCAGCGCAAAACAGAGGAGGGTCACTAAAGCTTGTGCAGCTTTTTACTTGGGTAGATGATGGAGGGAAAGAACACAGTGGAAAGAGGATAAAGCATCCACACATACTCACATTGACAGTTAATAAAATGCAGTTTTAGGAAACACTGTTATCAAATATACAACTCAAGTGAGATTCCAATGGTCTTGGACATTGCCATGGAATGGTAGCAGGTTACTGTATAGATGTAATGATTTCACAATATGTTCACAGGTGTTGGAGAAATCATGCTTAGATTCATATTAATACTAACACTTGGTATGATCAGGTTTCAAACGTGTGAATACAAGAAATACTGTGACATGTTTTTATAAGGAACAAGGTACATTTGATTGCTTTGTGGCTTCAATATCAAATGAACAATACATTTGTGGGCGTCACATCACTTTAGAATATTTCTATGTGGAACTTCCACCAACGTGCTGTCATGTCTTTGAAAAAGCTCCAGCAGTTTCTCGACTCACCAGTACTGGGCTTACAAATTAAATTCTTTTAAGTGTCCTTTTTTCTCTCCCCTCGACACGGCAAGTGGACAAAACATTCTCAAGTGGAGAATGGCGGAGAGAATCCATCTCCATTCCTCTCCCTCGTCCATTTGATCTGTATGGGAGCAGCAACCATCCAGTGTGGGCTATTTCAGCCGAGCATAGAGAGCAGCCAGAGGGATGATCATTTGTTACCAGTCAATCAAGAGGCTCTAGACCACACTGAGAAAGGTGGCAAGAGAGGACGGGGAGGTGTTGGTGACTTGAGTCTAACAGGCAGACTGCACACGGGGGATTTTGTCAACACTTTCTCAATCAACTGACTTGTGATTGAGACTGAAAGGAAGAGGAATGGGCAGGGATGAGATATATAAGATGGTAGAAGCGGCAAAGAAACTGATTTCTTGAGTAAGATAACAAGATAACCAAGTCCAAGAGCATATTCTCAAATTTGATGGTGTTTCTCGGCCTATTTTATAATGAAATGCTTCTAACATGATGCACACTACAGTTCCACATATTTAAAATGTGCAACTTCACTTACCTTTAAACTTAACTGCAACATTGTTGTCATCTAGTTATTAATAGCTACAAAATAAATAAACACAAGGATGAGTTGGTGTTGTTATACATAGATGGCAATATACAATAATCCAAACTATACTCTCAAGGCTGTTATTAGAAGGTTAATAACAGATATTACAGTCTGGATGGTTTATATGTGTGAGTGTGTGGCAGTGAGAGCTTCTGGGCCTGCTATATTTGAAGGGCAACTTGTTCAAGTAATATCCTGCATTATTCCAGACTTTGCTTTTGCTGCCTGCCGCTGAGCATCACATGTGGTAAACAGCACATCCACAAAGCCAGTCCTTGCTTTGGTGCCATTCAGACTGAAAAATACAACCAATTTTCTGACCCTTTCTTCCTTGAAGATGCTCTATATCAGGCATTACGATGTCACTTAAGCCAAACGAAAACTGTGAAAATTGTCAAGCTGCAATATCTGTGCATTGCTGTCAGTGAGGCCCACCTGAACGAGCTGAACATACGAGCGACCCATTCTTTCACCAATGTTTGTAGAAGCAGTCTGCATGCGTAGGTGCTTGCTTTTATACACCTGTGGTGATGGAGGTGATTGAAACTCCTGAATTCAGTTATTTGGAGGGGTGTCCCAATACTTTTGGGGTAGTTGAGGGAGCACTAATTTACAAAGCACACTAAATGTGAAGCACAGTAACAATAGTGGGACTTCTACATTGAGTTTTTGTATGTTTATTATTGTCATTAAAGGCCAAGAAATGGTATGAACATGAGGCATGAAATGTTGGCTGTGTGTCCAAAGCCTGATGCAGCTTTTTCCTCCATAAAAACACATAAATTGTGCATCTCTGCCACTGCTGTTTCAACTGTCCATTGCGTGGATTTGGACAAAGTTCCCACTTTAAGTACATTGTAGTGCAACTGTCACTTCATCCCATCCAGTATTTTCCGGAAGTGTGGTCACATAACCTAGGCTATAATCAGACTTGACTCTTAAATTTTAAATTAAATTAAATCTGTCTTCTGTGTTTTAAGACACCATTATATGCCATAAATCATAAAAAAGAAAAAAATGATGAATTTCTTTGAATATTTATTTTACTAAAAACTAAATCAACATGTACTATAGATTGTTTTCTACTTACATTTTTATTTGTAATTGTTTTATTTATTTTATTGTATTTATTTTTATTTTTGTTGTGGACTTCACTTGGGACATTACATTCAAAACCTGAGACTTACTTGTGATTTGCAAAATAAGGACTTTGTCCCATCCCTGCTGTTGGCCAGTGTTTTTCTCTTTTCATCTCCTATGCAAGTCTATTACACCTTTTACAGTTTGAACATCTGACAACATAGCTTTAATGTTCTGTACATATTTTGTACACATTAAATTTTCTTTAATGTGTGCAAAAAAGAGCACAAAATGTAACCTGCTTAAATCAAATTTTAGCTTTCCAGTTAAAAAAAAAAACTACAAAAAAGACAAAAGGCTCAAGGAAAGATGCCCAGTCTTGGAACACTGCCAGCAAAAAGTTGTCAACAATACTAACAAATGCTTTAAGCTAAACTTATCTGTGCTATATTGCTTGGAATCAGTGTCTGGACCCAAATTCAGAAATCTGCAGGTGGGATATCCTAGATGTCTGTAGGTTAGGTAGACTGACACAGGTTTGGTGAAGGCACATGTGATAGATACAGAACAGGTGTGGTGGCTGACTGATGATGCAGAGCCTGAAGGGGCTGAACATTGGGGTACGGTGCTTGAACATGAATTATGAGCTAGATGGTGAAGCAGAGGGTGGTGTTACTGGCAAACTTGACATGGGAACCTGAGGCGCAAGGAGTCGCATAGTTAGCAAACACTGAAAGCACGCAGCTAGAGCTAAGGTTTGGTCAAGGCAATGCTACCACGATTGTTGGCAGAACAATCTGGTGAGGACTGTAGGGTTGAGCCAGAGTTTTAATGCAACAGAAGGCTTATAGAGAAAGGAGCTCAGGTGTGTCCAGTGATTGCTGCAAGAGGGAAGTGGGTCAGCCACGCCCAGACGCACATATACAGACAGGGAGGGAGAACTGATGGGAAATAACAGGGAAAGGAAAACAAGAGAAACACAAAGAAAGGAGTCAGCCAGGATCGTGACAATCTGACTCTAGCCACCTTCGTTAGCAGGGATTTTCTAAAGCTGCTATCATCTCATTAAAATGCTTTTATGAATGTGCTGTGGAACAGAGGTATCATGAAAAGGGTTAGACACTGGAACAAACCCTTTGTATTCTGACTAAATAAATAAAAAGATAAATGTAGATGGCAAATTAAAATCATTTAGAAGAAAAACAAAGAAGAAGACATTCGCTGGACAAACACTGGATAAACTCTGCTAAAGTTTATTTAGAGACTCTTCAGATTCTGTGGATTGAATTTTGTAAAATGCTTCAACATGCAAAACACAAAATATGGAGGCAAACATTAATGTATGTTGTATGTTTAGTTTTGTATGATGCACATTATGAATTAGGATTACTAACATTGCTACAGTTTTATTTTCATAAGAGCCTCGGTCAGTACCAGAATTTAAATCGCAATCAGAATCTTTATTAGCCAAGAAATTTGACTTTTTTTTCTTTCATTGCTTTCAACTTACACAGGAATTAACATGACAGTAGACACAACTGTCATGCACACAAGTATGTAGAAAAAAACAGATGGACATAAAAATCTATATTAAAAAGTCCAATTACCAACAATATAAATCATTAAAATCAAGAAAAATCAAAAGAAAAAAATAACAGTTTTAAGAGAATCCAAGCCCTGACAGTTAAGCTACAATGAGATAGAGAAACAGAGCTCGGTGACCACTGATGTCAAGCTGTCTGCTCCCATCACTGACCTCTCTCAAGTCTCCCCTTCATGTCATAAAGGCTTTAACATATCCAGCCAAATTGGTGAGCCTGGTCTGAAAGAAGTCTCACATTTGAACATGATTTGAGCTTGCTCCTGGCATTCAGCTCTGTAGTTACCTAGAGGGGGAAACCAGACGGACACTCCCCACACTGAGAAAGATTCCATGACATCGTTATCAGGAAAAAAGTGCAACGGATCTGTATAAACAGCTTCGTTCTGAGATGCAAGGTGAGCCATCCCTCAAAATTTTGTCATCCTCGCTCCGTATCTGTGACAGGATATCTTATTTGCCTCACTGGAAGCAGAGTCAGGATTAAAACGTGACCCTAGGCTTGTCCAAAACATGTTCCTTTGCCCAGTGTTGACTGGCTTGCAATGTGATAATAAGAAACATGACCTCCAAACATATCTTGAACTGGCAAATGTTTCAGATGAGCTGTTACTGGAAGAAAAAAAAGAACACTGCCTGAGCTTATAAGTGTTAGGGACAGGACAAGAGCAGAACGTTAGTTCTCCAACATTCTGCTCAGACTGGTGACAGCTCTGCAGAATAGAAGGAGAAAACATCAGTTCAGCAGAATAGTGATACAATGCAACCAGATATTCTATCCGAGCTTGAAGAGATGTTATCTAACAAGGCTCTTCTAAATGACTAAAGAGCCAAAGTTTTACAAATTGACTAGTTCATATAGAGACCCCAGACCCCACCTTCTAAGCAACCTATCTGTCCACAAAATAATGTTATTCAGCCAATGACAGTCTCCTCACAGGCACCAGCACATGGGCAATGGTTCATGCCAGTTTATGATCAGCAAAGCAGCTACATGCTTCTCACCCAGTCCTCATTCCTTAAACCTGCCCTTTAGGGAGAAAGGCGACGTTTCAATTGTCAGCAGAACAATAATGAGGACTGTATGCACTGCTATGGATGCAGCAGGAACACTTCCTGGCTGGCTTGCAGGGTAGGAGAGGCGAGACAACTGAGAGGTAATCCTTTCAAGGCACATGGATCACTCCAGTGGTGCAGAGAGTTACCTGTCCCAGCGACACCGTCCCAGTGCTGTACCAACTGTGGCACGAAGGGAGGTAAAATGAAAGAGCATTGTGCAAAAAAGTGCTTTACTGCTCCAAGTCTTACAAAAACTACTGTGCACAAACATCATCTGAGACACCTCTAGTTAAGCAACCAAAACAAAAGACACAAGATAAATCAGCTCCACTGATTGAAAAAAAAACAAAAAGACTGTTACATTCACGACAAAATGACCACAGGCTTATAGCATTTGGGGTCTCAAGCAACAATAATAGATGAAAAATTGTGGGGAGAGAAATTGCCAGGCGTGAAACTTAAAGATAATAGTGACATATTGGAAGCAGACAACACCCTACATATCACTGTGGCTGATGGGGAAAGTATACTATATATTTCGTGGGTCGAAGTCACTTTCAAATTGGCCTCCTAGGGAGCTCCAGCAGCAGAGGTTATTTTCGCCACACTTGTCATGAGTGGCGCCGGCCTTGCCTGACCCATCACTGGCTCCAGTGTAATAGGGCTCACCGTTGACACTGAGCTGAAACAATCCAAAATCACTGACAAGCAGCAGCTAAACCAAACTGTCATAGCAGCTTTCCCTGGTTTTGAAACAAGAGGTGTCGAGACCTGTGTGAAACAAATCAGTATTAAACAAATCACAGTATACTATTATTGTGTAGATGCCCCTTGTGATGCCAGAACTGCTCTGACTTGTCAGACAATGGACACAGGATCTCTGAAGGACTTATGTAGTGTAGCACCAGCACATACACCGATCAGACATAACATTATGACCACCTACTTAATATTGTGTTGGTCCCCCATATGTGCTCCAAAATGCTCTGAACCATTGGGCATGGACAAGAGGACCTCTCAGGGTGTCCTATGGGGTCTGGAACCAGGATACTGGCAGTGGGTCCTTTGGGTACTCTGGCTTGTGCAGTGGGGCCTCTGTCCATCAAACTTGTTCCACTGCATCCTGTTGATGCTTGATCAGAATGGAGTGTAGGAAGTTTAGAGGTCTGATCAGTTACTTTGGGTTCTTAGCTGTGTTCCTTGAATCATTTCTGAACAGTTTTTTTGCTGTTGGTGGGGTGCATTGTCATGCTGGGAGAGGCTGCTGCTATTGGGGAGTGCCGTTGCCATGAGGGGGTGTGATTGATTTGCAACAATGTCTAGGTGGGTGGCATTTGTCAAACTAGCATCTACATGAATGCCAGGATCCAAGGCAGAACGCTGCATTGTAATGAGACGATCATTGTTATTTATTTCAGTTATTGCCAGTGTTATTGTTGTAGCTGATCAGTGTAAGTAAGGAGCAACATATATCTCAGGCAAATGTAAAATGTTTTTCTGGGTAAACAGATAACAGTGCTGAACTGCAGATCTCAGGACCACACATATGGAATCAAGCAGACTCCTTACTGTCTGCATATGCAAACTTGAACCCGAGCAAGCAGTTTTCATCAAAGAAGCTAAATCTTCATTTTTTACGCAACAGATCAGTTGCAAAATAATAGGAGAGAAAACAATCCATCTCTTATGGAAATGACTGACAGCTGTCCTCCAGCGATTTTCAAGCACTGCTAACAGTTCCTGCCGATGACAGTGGAAAAACCTTCAAAGACAAATCAGAAAAAAAAACAAGACTTGAGCCTCAACGTCAACACGTTGTTTGAACAACTTAATTCTTTTGTCGTTGGAATGGAACCCATGAGACTCATTTTAGTATGAAGACATCAACATTATGCCCCAATGTCCATGCCTTACTGTAAAAACCTAATATGACCCTGGAAAGACATAAAAAGGTAGGCTTAGAATTGTTCTGTTTTTTAAATTCTCGTTTTTATTTTTGCTGAAAATAAATCAGTTTGTCAGACATTGTGTTTTTGTGCATTATACCTAAATGGTGATGACATGTTAGCAAAATTGGTTGTGATAATTGCTGAAGTGGTGACTTTAATATTATGGCTTATAATATATGAGGTGTTTTTTGTGTGTGTGTCTATGTACTATGGCTGTGCGTTGAATAGTTAATGTACCTAATGTGGTTCTTAATAATCTGTGTATGTAGTCACTGTGGAAAGCTCTTCATATTGTCCCTACATCTGCCGTTGGATGCTTTTTGGCAACCACTGTAATGAAAAAAGGCACTAAGAGGCTTAGACAACCCTTTACTGTAGTGCTTTTTTAAATCTACTAGTGCTGTCTTCACTAATTTAACAGTCCAACTATGACGGGCTAAACATTTCAAAACTTAACAAAACAAGACAACACCTTTCCAGATGCCCTTTACCACCGAGGCAACCCACCAACTAGAGGAAATCACACGCTGTTCCTAGTGAGGTTGTGCTCTATGTCCAGGTTGGTTCATGCAAGCTAAAGAAGCAGGCGCAGGTTTGGCTATCTGACTTGCTACCCTTTGTGAATCTTAAATGAGAAAGCATTAAAAAAATACAACCAGACATGTTATTTATACAGAAGAAAACAAAGAAAGAAGAGTAAGAATATAAATAAATAAAAAAAAGAGAAATAAAGAGAAACCTGGTTCCATGAGACTCTAACACATTTTTGCTGAATTGCCTCAGCAAAATTAGGGGGTCAAGCAATGCTATTTGCAACATGTAACCACCCAATTAAGTATGGCACAAGTGCAGCCACCCAATTAAGTATGGTACAAGAGGGAAGACTGTACTCTGGAGACGTATGGAGGATCCAAACAATGTAAAACTGAGAGTACATGCTCATGGAGATAACCACGGGCAGCTAGTGTCATTGTTGTGGCTCCACACAAAGAGCAACCCGATCAATTCCTCGTCTGTGCAGCCCTATTGCACAGAATCACGTAAGTGTTTTCTGATTTTGTTTCAACTCTTTTTCAGTCAGTGTTGCTCAACATGGTCAAATCAATGGGATTGTTAATTGAATTCAGCTTTCAGTTTCCAGTTTCAGCATAGAGGAATAAAATGACATTTTGATGATGGTTTCTTCACTGTCATTATGTACAATGCATGTTGTTCTCCTGTGCTAAACTCTGATGCTTTTGGGGGTGGGATGCTGCTCTGGGCTCAGTATAATTCCCAGTTTTCTTGTCCTTTCCTAATAACATGGCCACATCTTCCAGTAGTCTGTCTCCACACAAAAAACATAGAAGCTTTTGAATGTGTATTGATTGTTGTGAGCTGAACACGGAAACCATTTTTGAAAATCAGTCAATTCCCACAGTGAAAAACATCATAGATGACTTATGAGGCAATTCTTGGTTTACCTGCTTGGAACACAAGAAAGCTAATCATCACTACTGAATGACTAGATAGAAGCACTAAGACTAAGAGAAGCATTGCAGGTATCTCACTGCTTTTGTGACCCCCTTGAGCCTGTATGAACGGACTGGGATACCGTTTTGTCCTGATGAATGCACTCGCTGCCTTCCAACAGAAGACTTTCTGGAATTTTTGAGGGATGAGATCTGTATTCCAAATCTTGATAACACAATAAATCATTCTCAGCCCATGTGGAAATATGTGAAGACAGTACTGAAGCAGCTCAGGCAACATTTCACAAGGCTCGACAGCATAAGCAGGAGGGTATGCTGTCTATAGGTCGAATTGTATCGGCAGGAAGTATGAAGATGGACCCAACATTATTGCAGTGAGGTCTTTAGAAGGAAAAACAACTCGCCACTGTAGGAGAACTGGAGGCTATCATGGGCCTACTGAGCTACACACAATACATTAGAGATATCTCTTGCATCGCTGCCCCACTCAACCACCTCTTGAAAGCCTCTCCACATGTAACATTAGAAAATGTGGCACTAAGACATGATGGGCAGATGGAAATGCAAGTGGGTTCACTCCCACTCCACCTGTTATGCAGACTGAAAACACCAACAGCTACTTGAGATTGTTTGGGAAAACTGCCCTTTCTTGCTTTTCCAGGCTTTGGTAAACCCTTCTCTCTCCACACTGATGCTTTAGTTTAGGGCCTGGGTGCAATTCTGTACCAGAAGGAGGCAGGAAAAATGTTACAATTACTACTTTCTTTCTGGAGTTCCGGGCTTTAAAATGGTACACAGGCAACAATCTAATCACTTATGTACTGTCAACAGTCAAAATGAATGCTATATGATGCTGGAAGGCAGCCTAATTGGTGGTTTTTAATCTTACCAAGTACAACCCAAGAAGAAAGAATACCAATACTGACATTCTTTCAAGAATGATTATTAACAATGAAACTATGATGACAGAGAAATTGTTATCTTGAGCAGTGCAGGTCACAGTGCACTCTAAGGAGAAGCAACACATGGTCTATGGTCTTGTCAGGACAGCGTACAGAGAACAGGAAGGAAGAGCCCCGACCCATTCCACTTGGAGAGATATGCCTGGCTCAAAGAGAAGGTCAGTGCACTGGTCCTGCAATTGTTTGCAGTGCAGCACCAGGCCTAAGGGGCAACAGCTGAAGTCATGGAATTTGCAGTCTACACAGCTGCTGTGTGAATGGATGACAGGTAGATTAGCAATGAATGATAAAGGTATTTTACATTGCAAACAACTTGTCCTCCCAACAAAAGATAAGGACACATTGCTGAAAGCCTTGAGTGATGAGATGGGACATCAAGGAGTGGAGAAAAGCAGCTTGGTTTTAGAGAGACAGATTTTTCTGGCCACAGGTGCAAAAGCAAATTGGAAAGCCCTGACTCTATAAAAAGTATTGTCCCACTCAACCTTTTGGATTGGTGTCTGTTACCTTTCTGCATTGGACTGATGTTCTAGAGAAGTACATATTGGTCATGATACACCATTTCACAGGATTCAGACGCTTTGCCTCGTCCACAACATTAAAATCAGGCTAAACACAGGCTGACAAGATGTAAATGATGCTGTGAAATCTGCATTTCTCAAATTGAGATGTCATGACAAAGAGGGGCGTTGCAGGCTCAAAGACAACATCCTGTCATCAAGGATGTTGTCAAGAATTGCCAGGTTGCCTTTTTTTTTAAACAGGATGCTCATGCAAATGCTAAAAATGCTCACGGAAAAGGAAAAAGTCAACTGGAAGGAGCCTTTAAACAAACTCGCCTACAACAGCACAAGAAGTGAGGCCTCAGAGTTTTTCTCCTTTTATCTTCTGTTCAGGAGAGCCCTATGACTTCCTGACCATCAACAACACGTGGAAAAGTAGAAAAATGGAAGGCAAGAAGCCTATGAAAATTGCTCGAGAGAATGAAGGAAAATTGCTTGAGGGAGTATAAAAAGGTCTGCAGAGAGAGAGAAAAAGAAATTGTGACAACAAAGCCAGGGGTTCTGTGCTCTGCTTGAGAAGAGGGCGGTCACATCCTAATCAGAAGCATGACTCTCAGTGGTGGAACAGGCAAGCTCTGTGGACAGCTGGAAGGCAGTATCTACAGTTGTCCATCACATAAGCAAAAGCCTCCCAATTTATGAAGTTGGAAGAAAAGAAGACAAGGGAGCGACAGCAGAATATTTCACCATAACCTCTCATATAACCACCTGCCTTCAGTGGTTCCACTTAAAAGACCAACAGACAAGTTTAAAAAAGGAATGGAAAAAAAACACACAAGTGTAGCAGCACAACATGGAAGCAGCAATTATGATGGAGATGACTTCTACTGCTACCTGCATCCCCTGTCAGCTATGCAGATGAAAGTGCAATGCCAGCTGACATGGAGTATCTTAATAACTCAGCAGATCCTGAGCCAAAGGAAACGTGTGACAATGAAGTAGCTGATGAGGAACCAGTACTGCAGAGGGATGGGAGGTCAAAGCAAATCGGACTTACTGAACCAAACATGCACAACAAATTACGCGGAAACCATCTTCCCAGGTGAGGCTGACTTGGAGGACAGATCTTCAGGAGGCTGAGGAGGAAGAGATAGATCCTGAAAGTCTTCACCCTAAATGAACTGGGCAAACTGGTTTGTTACAGCATCAGGCCACCAGCTCATCACACAACATCCCGGCTGTGCCATGTGAACTTGAAGGAGCAAAGACTCAGTGGTGGAACCATGTGCCATGTCTCCATCCCCAGCTAGTAAGTACACTGACATGGACACTGGCCAAAGAGCACTCATTCACACACATTTGACAGACTGTTTCCATAACAACACTCATTCACTCACAATTATGGACTGTTCTGAAAGCAGAGTACAGTCAAGTAGAAGTAAATACAATGTTCTGTGTTAGGAGAGCAGTATATTGCAATGAATGACTTGACTAGACCATTGGGTATACACACAGATGATTGGGGGCGCTTTGTAAAAATGGGATTATGATGTTCCAGACTAAGAAACCATGTATTTTGCAGCACAGCTACAGCCTGTTTTAAAGTTGTATAAGGCAGATTAATAATTGTCTGCAAATGGTGAATTTCTTGGTAAGGGAGTGTTAAATTGTTCATTTAAGTTAAGATGCGCAGGTAGAAGAGCGCACCTGTTTCTGAAGGGTCATGTGTAGTTGACAATATCAAAATCAAAAACTATTCTATGGAATGTTTTTCTTATTACATTTTTATGATGTGTATTATATTGTCAAACTTACTAACTTCGCCACAGTGTTATCTTGCCCAGTACTCACTTGACGAGTCATTACCATTAAGCAGCAGTATGTAGTGGAAGTGCTAGTTCAGTGTTTTAATTATTAAATACATTGATTTGAGGTGTTGTAATCAAGCTGTCTCTTCTCCTGTCTAGGGATGTTAACTCTGAGTGGCTAAATATATAATGTAACACAATTAAATAGCCAACATAATCGCTGTAATTTAAAAAAAAAAAGTGCTATTAATATTTCAACTTTTAACTGCGTTTATTTGCTTAGATTGGTGTTGTATTTATGACTCATCCTGTCAGACCAAAAGATGCTGATTTTATGAGTAGCCCTTGTAATCCAGGGCTGCCAATGATGTTTGGGTTTAAATCCAGCAGAGGACCTGTGGTAAATTTAGTTTCCCCTAATTCTATCCCCAGTCTTATGGGATATGGGATACAACTCAGGTAATTAGTAAAGTAAATCACTAAGTCAGTCATTGTGAATAACTTCAGTATATGTAGGACTCAGTCAATATTTAACTTTCACTGCTGCAAACACTGTCAAAAAGTGAAATCTATGAAACATCTTTAATACAATAACTTGAGATTTTATTACCGGTTCTGTGTAACCTAAGACTTGAAACTAATAGATCTTTGATCAGTACTGACAAACACAAAACTGCTTTGTTTAAGTCAAAATTTTTCATCTTAAGCATCTTTTCCTTTTCCCCTTTCACCTTTCCTTTTCAGTGGTTCACATATTAGGAATAAATAATGACCAGTGAAATTCACTGTCACTGTCAGTCTTACACTCAGCACAGCAACCATATATTCCTATTGACAAAAAAAAAAATACAGAACATAAGCAGTACTCGTGTGAATAAGCCGAGAAACAATTGGAAAGCCGTGAATAGGCAAGTTTAATATGTCTTTCTATGTTATCCCTATATATTGCCATTGGTCATGGACATTTTCCTTTTTCTTCTTAACCATCTATATGCAGGTCTCACAATATGCAGGTGAGATGCATATTGTGAGTCCTCAATAAAGAAATGAATAAATGTATTTTACAGTCCTGAGTGGGCTTGTCAGCCTATTCAGGACGTAACCACAGATATCGATCTTAGCTGAAAGTTATGTGCTTTAGGAACAGTTGTAAACCGAATTTTATATTTCCTGATTGCTGTTGAACACACCACCACCAGAGAATCAGGTCGACTCCTCCCATGGCCCCGCCCCTGACTGAGGGTATTGGAAGCACCTGTGGCATCATGGCTTCCTTTAGTCTCTGCTTGCTGGTTACGACACGGGCTCCTCTGTGACTCTGAGGTAGGTGTTGTAGTCTGGATTGTTTAAAGGTTGTTGGCTGTTTTAAAGATTTTATCATTCTTATGCACATAATGATTAAGGTGCATTTATCTGACAGTCTAGTGTTTGCCTCATATTTGTGTCTGTTTGGCTGAGGTTGGTGACGCCTGAATGCTGTTGATCCCCCTCAAGTCTGCATAGCCAATACACCATTATACCAAGCTATGGCTTTTTTTTACTCAGCAGTAAGAAGATTCAGATTCAAAGTTTTATTGTCAAGTGCACAGTAAGAAACACGTTTCCCTGCACAATGAAATTCTTACTTTGCTGTCCACTCAGATAACCAGCAACAAGTATAAAAATAGTATATACAAATAAAATAGAATAAAATAGAAATAAGAAAAAACAATGTAAATATGAACAGTAAAGTGTATTTAGAAAAAAACAATGTAAATATGAACAATTGAACAAATGAACAAGAAGAATGTCGCAGTTGAGTTAAACCGTTTTTAGTTTTACCTTAGTTTTGCATTAACTTTGCCCTAGTTTTGCCCTAATGTTTCCTTAGTTTTGTCCTAACTTTGAACCAACTGGTCTTTTGGCAACTGTTCTTATATTTTTCTAGGAGCAGGAATTGTAACTCTCCCCCTTTAAGTGAAACTCGTTGCTGGCCAGTGGTGGAAGTGAAGCGCTCTAATGTGGTTTTTCCTCCACAGGCTGTAGTGGTAAGAGCTGTGGGGCTCAATATCCTACACCTGTTGGTGGTGGCCATGAACTGCTGTGAGCTCACCAGTGGTTGTTCATTTGTGGCACTCTTGGAACAGTGTTAAGTAATTAGCTTCCTCCCTACTATTGGGTTCTATCCATTTCCCCCTCCCTTTGTTATTTTGTTGTGCTTATTCTGTATTTGCTTTAGGCTGCCCTCTCTGCAGGCACTTCCAGAAATCCAGCATACAATCAGTTATTTTGTAAATGTAATTTCTTCTGATTTGCACCACGTCTCTGTCTTGCCTGTCATCTCCTGTGTATGACCAAGGTGAGAGTCCAGGGTTAATATAATTCCTGGGGTGAGACTTTGCAGGTGGCGTTATCAGGTTTGCTAGATTCTGGTACAGCTCCAACCAGCTTCCCTCCTCCCTATATTACCCAACCATATATGCATTATCTGCCATACTGAGTAGCTCTGGTTCATTGCATTTACAGTTCAGGTGCCAGATTGTTTAATTCGCCCTCCTGTAGCAAAGCTGGGACACCATAAGTGCAGCGAGTTGCTAGGTTGGTAATGATCTGTGTTTTCACTGGTAGGTGTGTCCATGTGTTGCTCTGGTTTTATTTCAACATCAGGAGCTGTGAAGAGAATCTCAGACTGCCTTGCTGATATCCATTAAAGATGACTCATCACTTGCCACTGCATAGATTTCTCTTTCTAAAAGCCAGTCAATCTATTTTCAAGTAGCAGTACAAGTACATTCAATGCAGACAGGATTAGTTTAAGGTCAAAATGTTTTCTTCTTTTGAAATAATTTTATAACGGTTGGATGCTAAATTTAAGCAAAGCTTCCTCCACATTGAGAAAATAAGTTTTTAAATCTTTTATTTGTATCGAGAAAAATGTACATGTTTCTAGTTCACACTACTTTAAGGACGTTTGGGGTTTCTTTTAGACTAGATAGCTTTACTTATTTTAAAAAATCCTGGCAAATGAAAAAATTCTTGTTCTGTCTCCCGATAATTGTGCTCATTTTATGTACCTTTTCCCTACTTTATTACTTTTTTTGAAGAAACTGTCGCTGAAGAAAACTGTCGCTGCAAAGTTACTGGTTTGAGGTAAGCTCAAGGCCTGCCAGTTTCTTTTACTGTCTGTTGAATTCACAGTGATTCTTGCACTTTAAAAGTTGTCCATAGTGTACGGTACATGCCAATACTGTGTACTTGGGCGCTGCCTGCAGCCATGTTCATATATAAATGATTTAAAAGGAACACGACTGTCTGTCGGCACAAGGATACATTAGTCACAACATTTTCAGCTGTGCCAGAAACACATACAGTACAGTACAATTTAAATTATGTCCTTTTAAACACCGATCTGCTCAACCACATCCCACATGATTTTGTGGTTCTCAGTTACTCTTGCTCACCTTTAAAACTAAATTCCCAGTGTATAAAAAAAGAAAGAAAAAAGTGGTTACGCATACAGCAATCAGCACTTTAATTTCAAAACCCCTGCCTAATACTGTGCAGGTCTGCCTCATGCCATAAAAACACTGTGACATTCTTTGGTCACAGTGGTTGTGGTTGCAGTTTTGCTGCGAGGCTGACAGCGCTTTCTCGTTTGTTTTTTTTGTCAAGTAAGAGGATAAGCTTTGGAGTCTGAGCTCAAGGCAAAGAAACCTTGATGTGCACATATAATGAACATGCATTTGCAGATACCAGGCACATGCAAAAAGTCAGCTAATTAAGAGGCCTACCTGATGTGGAAATAGTTTTTTCCAACTCTTTGAAGTGTTATTTCAGATTTTTTTAAAGTGGGGATGTTCGAGGTACTTATTTATAGTCGGTGCATTACTTACAGTAGATGGCGGTCAGCGCAACCAAAGTTCAGCATTCAGATGGCGTACGAAATTGGAAGCTAAGCAATTTGTTGTTGTGGATGGGGTCAGCAGCAAAATGCATGTTAACCACCGAAAAAGGCCTGAAAAAGTAGAAAAAATATATATCACTTTAAGCTTACTGTATATTTAGTATACTTTTACCACTTTACCTTACTGTCAGGCAGCCCTTTCTGACAGGGAACAGGAGCCATCATATCCATCTGGCTCTCTTTAAAACCATTAGATTCCTTTGACATAAAGGGTAATCTTACCTCATTAAATGTAAGAACTGCTGATCTATATTAGTTACTTTGTTTGTGCTATTGTATGACTTTGGCACAAATCTGAAAAAGCTTCATACAAATCAACAATTCTTAATCTACTACTTTTTTTTTTTTAATGTGGATTGGTTCACCAGCAGAGGTTTCTTTTTAATGCTGCTTTGTGAATTGGATTTAGACCTTGCAGGAGATTCCCTTACAAATTCACATTCACTGTGACTCAGGTGGTGGAGAGGGTTGTCTAACAATTGCACGATTGGTTGTCTGTCTAATCCCCAACCCCTCCATGTGCTCTAGTGTCTTTACTCAACATACTAAACCCCAAGTTGCTTCCAGTGCCACCACTGGTGTGTGAATGTGTGAAAGCACTTAAGATCCTACGGTATAAAAAAAAGTGTGATATACAAGTGTGGACAATTTACCATTTACAAATTGACACCCTCTTAAAATAATGGCCCAAGTCATTTTTTTCAAGTTTTTCAGAAAACACAAAACTGAACCATACCACACTGAACGTATGGTTCTATTGTAACCTTGGTTCTCTGAGTGAGAGACCATCTCTCCAGTTCTTACATACGAAATATGTAACTGGGTGGAGAGATGGTCCCGAGATGATAGAGAACCTTGACCTGGGCCATTATACTACAGGGGTATAGTTGCATGATCTGCTCAACTGAGGATGTAGGCGATTTTACCAGAGGTGGCCAGCATCATGAGGAGATGATTTAGGCAAAAAAAAAAAAAATTTGTCGAAAAATGACTTGGGCCACTTTAGGAAGGTGACAAAATTTGAGTACACAGAAAGAGGGGCTGCACAGTAATGCAGTTTAAGTTCAGATTGATTTCAAAAGGCTGCACTCAATCGTTATGTAACAGTAACATAAACTTGACAGAAACTGATGTTCAGAGCGAAGTTTAGCAAATTGTAACTAGTACTGAAACATGCAATCAATCATTTGATACTCAATTAAAAGCTGGAGTAATTTATTTAGCCAACATACTAGCAAGTTTCTGGAACCAGCTCTTATTTTTTTTCTTTCTTCTGTTCATTTCCTGTCTACAGAATGCTAATGCTGGATGTAAATCGGTTGATTATCTCTATTCCTGCTGAGTGTGACTAACGCATCAATTAAAATGATTCAAAGTGTTGTCGTCATGCAATAGTTTTTTTAAGTTGAAGTGGGATATTATATTTGGATATAATGCATGTTAGCTAAGCTACATTTAAAATGTGGGTGCAGTCTCAGTGTAACGGAAGTATGCGGGTAATAACTGGAACAAAAATGGTTACACATAATGTCTAATCAAAGCTGTGTAAGAACCTGCTGGCCTGAGTCGTGCCTACTGGAACATACAGTAGCTCTACATAGTAGGAAAGAAATCAAGCTGAGACTGTATAAAGTTGGGAGGGTACAAGAGCATCAGCAGGCTACTAAACCCGAGCTGTTTCCACACTAGCAGTGGCACAACAATTGTCTGTGGACACCAGAGTGTCAGTGAATGCTCAGCAAGTGAAAAGGACATTGCATAAAGTCAACCCCTGAACAAGGAGGAAACCATTGCTCACAAAATAACACAAAACTTTACCAAGCATGAATAGAACCTTGATAAAAAATTGCCAACGTTTTCTTTGATCAGATGGAACCAAACTAAAATGGTCTGGATCAGATGGGAGTCCAGCATGTTCAGTGTGGAGTGCTGCTGCTGCTGTGGGACTGGACGAGTGTAGGTAAAAGGTGTAGGGAGATGACGATAATGGATGGCGCTAGTAAAAATTTCTATATCCAAAGGCTGAATGAAAAGATGGCTTTTCAGGAGTGGGATTTTCCAGTATGTCAGTGAACCCAAACACACAGCAATCAAGAATTTTTAAAGAGGGGGGAAAAATTAAAGACTGCAACCTGGGCCTCGCGTGCCCACTGACCTGAATCCAAAAGGACACCTGGAGTATTTCAAAGTGGAAGGTAGAGCAACAAAACCCCTCCAGCAAAGAAGAGGCTGAAAAAGAATCATCTGAAGAATGGCAGGACATCTCTCCACAGATTTGGGCAAGACGGGTATCATCCATGCCTAGGAGGTTTGAATCTGCCATCAAAAATAAAGACAGACATAGAAATAAATTAAAGCATGAAATTTTACTATTCCTTTAACTTTTATTCTGTTAAGGTTGTTTTTTTTTGGCTCATTATGATTGTAGGCTAACCAGCGTTTTTCCATCTGATTAAGCGTTATGCCACTGTAACACAAGTGGAGGGAGCAGCAAGGGGGTGGGGGGCTGGAGCCTATCCCAGTCGACTCGGGGCGAAGGCAGGGAGTTACACATAGAGACAGACAACCAAGAACACTCACATTAATTGTTCAGACATTTCTAAATGGTCCGAGCAATTTAGAATCGCCAGCCTGTGTGATCTGGGGATCTTCTAGCTGTGAGATGTCGGTGCTAACAACCGAGCCACTGTGACTGTGCAGCCCTTACTGAATGTTTGCAGTGAAAATGCACACCTCTTAAGGCTGTGCTGAAAGACTAGAGTGAGTAAAGTAAAGCGTAATTGAGTTTCCATTGGTGCTGCTCACTGGGGTAAAAAAGCATTTTAAATCTTTTAAAAAAAGCCATCCCTTTTTAGAACTAGGTGTGTTTCCTGCTTGAAAAAAAAAAAAAGGCAGTGTGGATGCTCAAAGCTGAAATCATTTACCAAGCACTGCTGGAGAAAATGAATACTTTAAGATGTATGAAAGTGAGAAAAAAAGCTAAATATTTTAAAGTATAAAAGTTTAAACAAGAAGCAGAGAGCTTAGATGGATTGCTGTAAAAGTCGGAACAACTGAAGGTTTGAATTTATTATCAGCTAAACTGTAAAGAAATTGATCATAACTGTCAAAAACCCCTGAGAGATAATCCTTTATCAGTACATGTGGAGTGTACCAACTGTGTTGATGAATCCGTGGCCTGAAACTTGAAACAACCAAAGTGTGAATTTATGAAAGTAAATGCCAATAACAAGGTACTAGAAAGAGGTGAAGTATCAGTGGATGTCAGATTGTAACAGTAAGATGGCACAAGAGGACGGAGAGTGGTGTGGAGGAGGCAAGTAGGAGGAAGAGCAGGAGACGAGGAGGAGGAGACTTAATTAGCATTGAGGCTTTCCATAAGCAATGCACTGTTTAAGACAAATGACAAACAAAAGAAAGTTGATTTTTTACTATCAGGTTTGTAGTTTTTTTTTTTTTTTTAAATGGAAGCATATTTCAGAGCCCCTGCATAGCTACTTTAAACAAATGCAAGCTTTCTTTTTAACAGTCCAGTGAACTTCACAGCAACCTGGTAGCTTTCTGTAGCTAACTGGGCTTGTTTCTGAACATCCAGGCTACTACTCACTAAGCAGTGTGTCCATCAGTATGTGCAACCTGATCCCCGCAACCAAATGTGTTTGGTGCCTATACTTAACCGAACTTCGAACATGTACTTATTGCTGTGAGAGTGTTAACCGCAGCATGATATGTTCGTAAACCTAACCACGTAATGTTGGTGCCTAAAGCTAGCCGAAGAGCAAATGAAAATGAAGTTAAGTCGAAGAATTGTAGAACATGAGCCCCAGTCTCCTGAGTGAATGTCCTGAGTTGATTCACCTGTCCATCCTCCTCTGATACCTCATGTATGCAGTAGACGTTTCTACAACATTGTAGGCGAGAAAATGTGTAGCAACGTAAATGAGAATGCAGTTTAGATGTGTAAGAGTGTAATTTTGTGGAGACAAGGATGGCGTGTGAGAAAGAGACAGACGGTTGTAAACCGTAAAGAAAACCATAATCCACCAATCAGAAACAGACATAAAGTTCTGTAGGGCAAAATCAGCTGATTACGATTGTTACGTGCAGCTTGCTGACGTTGCCACTCACTCTCTCTCTGTCAGCCTTGTCTCCCTCCTCACTCTGCCTGCTGCACACCTGAGTGGCATTGACGCTCAGGTAGAGAGGAGGAGGAGATAAAAGGGACAGGGAGTGTTGAGTCAGGGTGGCTCTGCATGGCACATGGCACTTTGCTGGCGACACTTGAGCAGGTAGAGAGGAGGCTTGTTCCTCCCTCATTTTTGTTCTCTCTCTCTTTTCCCTAAAGCTGATCTTATCCCATGCCTGTTTAGGGGCTGGGGTTTGGTTGTTTTAGTTTGTTTTGTTAGTTTGGGCTGGAGACCTCTGGTAGTCCTATTATTCGCCTTTTGGTTTATCTTAGTTTGGGTTTTAGGTAGTTTAGGGGGACGTTGGGAGCGACGACCCACTGAGTGGTTGGCCCAACGTTTCCCTTTCTTTTGCTTTTGGCCAGGGTCTCCAGTCTCTTTTGTTTTTTGCTTTGGTTGGGATTTGTTTAAATAAAGCATGTGGGTTAAAATGTCACCCTTTTGTCTGGCGTCCTCATTCATATGTTGCAGCCTCCTGCCCCTATTTGAGCCTTGTTTGAATATGTTTGTGGGGAGGCCGTAACAACGATCAACCATCCATCCATCCATTTTCTACCACTTATCCAGGGCCGGGTCACGGAGGCAGCAGTCTAAGCAGAGAAGACCAAACCTCCCTCGCCCCAGACACCTCCACCAGCTCTTCCGGTGGGACCCTGAGGTGTTCCCAGGCCAGCTGAGAAAAGGTCAGCTATGCTTACGATAACCCACAGACATTGGAAGAACTAATGATAACACACAGAGAGCGCTGCTGAAGTATCATTTGAACAAAACAACACGAGGCAAAAAAAAAACAACTATGGTCCATATTGACATTTTTATATAGTAAGCACCATTTTGCTAAAGCTCTAGGTTGTTTGTGTAAACGGTGTTAAAAATGATTGTGATGTCACATTAAAAAAACACACACAATTGTGAGTTTTGGAGGAGGTAATTCAACACTGACAGTGAGACTTATGGCGGTTATTCAAGTGACTCTGAGGATCTTTGACCCACTGTGCTTTGGTGGTCATATTTTATAAAAGAGCACATATTTGTCTATGTGTTGATGTACAAAATTGTGTTTGAGGAGTAATAGTTGAGGGAGTTTAAACATTTTGGAAAAGCAGAAATGCTGATAAGAAGGTCAGCAATGTCACCCACTCTAGGGACCACAGTGCACACTCATTATAAACTCAGGAGAACAGAGTGGGAAAAAAAGCCTAAACCATAATGTTTCATAAAATCAAAAATTTTAAAACATATCAAAAATCTGAAGGTGAGCTTACTAGTTCAAAGTCTTGTGACCTGTTCAAATTTTTTACTGAAGTCTGTTACTTGAAGTATGCAGAAATGGTTGAATTTTAATGTGGAGTGTGTTTGAAGAGGATCTGAACATCCCATCCATTCACTTCCTTCCTAAAAATCCACTGAATGAATCTGAGTATTTTAACAAGTATGAAAGGTAAAAAAAAAAAGTTGAATTTAACAACGACTGTCCTTAAAAAGTTATAAAAAGATATAATAAAGATCTCGACAGTGTGACTGCTTATGCATTTGTGCAAACAGTGGGCACTGACGGATAATAGATCACTGGCCTCATTATAGTTTTCATGAGGACACGTCCCCCTATGAAACCTTTTTTAACTTGCTTGCAGTAAAATAAAAATGCCCCGACAGCTTTGATGGATCTCAGAACTCAATCTGAAGACAGCTGTTTTATTCCAAATGATCTACTGGCTAAAGTCTGTTGTTACCTATTGGATATGTAGAAAAGTACATGAAGCCATTCACTGTTTGATCCCGTTTCTGTGACAGGTTCATTAATAAATGTAAATAACTCATGAAACTACTGTTGTGGTGGATGCAGCTATTTCACAAAATCAACTCATTCAAAAAAAATTGCGGGCAACAAACAGAAATAATTCTGACATATCGCTGACATTTGGTAATAAATAGTATCTACCTGTTCATGTATTGATGTAACACACTCCAGACTCTCTTCTCTTTTGCACTCTCTGTAATGTTTATGAACCTCAGAGCTGGGATGTGAAATTAAAAGCCTGACACTCATTTAACCTGCAGTATATAGCAACTGGATATTTTTCATCAAGGAGTGGCTTTGTGGCTTCAGGAGAGGTGTGTGGGCAGCATGTTAGAGAGAGTACAAAGCCTGAAAGCAGGTGTCTCACACACACAAAAAAGTCATAATAAATCAAGAGCATAAATTAATAAATTGTGCACATGAATACTTGTTTTTGTCGCTTACACCTCCTGGGCTACATAGATAATCCTTGGTGCATTCTTCCTCTATTGCCGTATAGAGCTCATCAGTCCGTAAGTCTTATGATAAGAACATGCGTATAAGACTTACTTTGTTCTGTCATATCCCTCTTTAGCTGCTTAACACTTCAGTTTTTTTAAATAGAAAAGAAATAAGCTTTTCGGAGACGACCCAATATAAACATTGGCTGGGATTGCTGGAGCATAAACTTCCACCTGCTACCATAAACTATACCAGCATCCAGGACTGGCATCCGCACAGTGGGAAAATACTATGCAGTGGGTGTACTAGTCATGAATGGGGCTCCTTTTTTAAATGCAACCTGTAACCACAAACAAATGTGGGCAGTTAATGAATTGATATGCTAAACCAGAGCTTGCAAGGCCAGACATGCATGGTTACAGTTGCTATAGCAGAAGGTAATGTCTATTGCGGGGAGGTTTTTGAAGATGTTTGAGTTTTGTGAGTCTGAAGATCTGCATTGTAGTGTTTTGGGTAGTCAACCTCAAATAAATAATTATTATGTTCGGGGATTATTATATACAAAGATCACTGCATACATGCAATTATACATTAAGTGTTTACTACATAATGATATGAAAATAATAATGCACAGCGTGCACATTTATTTCTGCACCATTAAGCAATAAAATGTGTTGCAATTATGATAGTGTTGAACTGCACTGTACAGACGAGTGGCTGTATTTATAGTGCAGTGCAAAAGTATTTGACCCACCCTACAGAAATCTTCTAGTTTTGCATGTTTCTCACACTTAAATGTTCCAGATCATCAAACTAATATTTAAATTTCTTGATTATTAGATAGAGATAACCCACAAAACACAAAATGCCATTTTTAAATTATGGTTTATTGAAGAATTATTAAAAACCTATATCACCTCCTGTGAAAAAGTAATTGAACTGAACCTAGTAACTGGTTGGGCCACACTTTGCAGCAACAACTGCAGTTAAATGTTTGTTACAGCTTGTGATCAATCTTTTACATCGCCATGGAGGAATTTTGGCCCATTCTTTTCAACAGAATAGTTGTAATTCAGCCACATTAGATGATTTTTTTTAAGCACGAACTGCCCTTTTAAGGTCTTGCCACAAAATCTCAATTAGATTCAAGTCTGGACTTTGACTTGGCCACTCTTTTGAGCCACTCAGAGGTGGACCTGCTTGTGTGCTTTGGGTCATTGTCATGCTGCATAATCCATTTGTGCTTGAGCTTTAGGTCATGAACTGATGGGTGGATATTCTCCAGGAGGATTTTCGGATAAAGAGCAGAATTCATGGTGGCTCCATCAATAATGACAAGCTGTCCAAATCATGTGGAAGCAAACCAGCCCCAAACCATCACACTACCAGCACCATGTTTCACTGTTGGTGTGATGTTCTTCTTGTAGAATGCAGTATTAGCTTTACACCAGATGTAACAAGACCCATGTCTTCCAAAAAGTCCACACTGATGTTATCCCAAAAGTCTTGTGGCTCATTTGGGTATTTTTTTGCAAATGGCAGACGAGCCTTCATGTTCTTTTTGGTCAGTAGTGGTTTGCGCCGTGCAACTCTCCCATGATGCCATTTTCTCCCAGTGTCTTCCTTATAGTGGAATCATGTAGACGGACCTTAAATGAGGCCAGTGAGGTCTGCAGATCTTTTGATGTTCATCTGGATTTTTTTGTGACCTCCTGGATTAGATATCGACGCACTCTTAGAGAAATGTTGGCAGGCTAGCCACTCCTGGGAAGGTTCATCACTGCTCCATGTTTCTCCATTTGTGGATGATGGCTCTCACTCTTGTTCTCTGGAGTCCTAGAGCCTTAGCGATGGCTTTGTAACCCTCCAGACTAATAAATGTCAATGACTTTGTGTTGCATCTGTTCTTGAATCTCCTCAGAACGTGGCATCATGTGCTGCTTTTTGAAACCCTTTTCTTAATTAACTTGGTAATTTGCTAGATTGATAGCTGAGGAGGCAATTACTTTTTCCACATAGGGCAAAATGGGATATATAGCATTTTACTTTCAAAAAATAAAATCATCGTTTAAAAACTGTGTTTTGTGTTTTTTTTGTACATTAAAATTAGTTTGGTGATATGAAACATTTAAGTGTGACAAAGAAGATTTCTGTAGGGGGCAAATACTTTTGCACAGCACTGTATAACGTAAGAATGTACTGTGCAATCCCCCATCTTCCTATTTCCTTTGTTGCCTTGTGTGCACAGATGACATGCATTGCTTTCTCAAGAGCAGTAGTTTAGTCTCAACTGCCTTGTCAAGACGAGTTTGTCTGACCACAGTTTTAGACAGAAGAGAAAAAGGAACAATAAAAAGGAAAAAAGGCACACACGGAGGGTGTTTGATTTGGTTAAAACAGCTATTCTCTTCCTTAGGCCAGAATATGAACATGCAACAAAGAGAGATCATTTGATGTTTGCCCTGCGCTGTGAAAATCACTTCTGACACAAGATGCTTGTTTTTTTGGCTGTAAAACTCCAAATGTAGAGCTTGTAACAAAGAAAACATTAGTAGTTCAGTACTGTTTGTGACCCATCAACCTTCAACCGGAGTGGAGTTAATTCTGCATAAAGGGTGAATATCAACAATGAGATGGAGTGGAGAGTGGAAATTCTAAACACTTTTTTCCCCCTGCTATCCATCAATCATAGTAGGCCATTAGGCGAGGCGGCAAGCCACAACCACAATCTGTCAGCTTCCACAAAGACTATCATCACAACTCATGCAAGATAAACAACAGAAAGAGCAGACAGAGTGTAGACAGCAAGAGAGGGCACTGATGGTCAAACTGGAAGCTTGCAGTGCAAGCGGTCATCTTCAGATAAAGTCTCCATGATTGATCAGCTGTGTATTCCATTGCTAATGCCCCATAGAGATCAATTTCCTTCTCAAGAGTTCTGTTGACTGCCTTTCAAGCTTCACATGAATTTCATGAAGCAGATGGTGCCTGTCTGGAGATGCATCCTGGCTGATCGCAAATATGCAATCCAACTGCAGATTGCAGTTTTCGTTAGACACACATTTCTTTGAGGCAGCACTGCTGTGGAGGCAGAAACAATGTAATTGTTTGAGTTAAACCTCCCTGAGTCAAAGAACAACATTTTTTTTTAAGATAATCTCAATGTAAGGCTACTCAGTACATCTGGCAAATAGAAAGACAAACTTAAAGCATTCTACTACTTTATATTATTGCAGTCTTGTAGGGCTTTTTGTGGCTAAGACTGGGCTTTTGGAGTTCCACTTGTACAACAGCAAGTATGATCTGTATGTATACAGTAAAAACAATAAGCTTGTGTTACCTTATTTGACAGAAATCTATGCATTTTGCTGTTATTTCTCTTAATTTGATGAACAAACATGTTTTGCTTGTTTGAGTAAATGAAAAATAAAAGTCCAGTTAGCAAAAGTGGTTGGG
This sequence comes from Dascyllus trimaculatus, assembly GCA_024666655.1. Taxonomy (NCBI): domain Eukaryota; kingdom Metazoa; phylum Chordata; class Actinopteri; family Pomacentridae; genus Dascyllus; species Dascyllus trimaculatus. Next base: position 25,883,111 of record CM045456.1, on the reverse strand, counting down.
GATTTATTTACTTTTCTTTTTCTGAGTTCTTATCATTTTGGTGTAGCTAATAGACAAAAGCCTGTTCGGGTGGAGCCAAAAGAAAAACGGGGAAACCCATGATCTTGACATGTGGACAAAGGGTCCAAATAAGTTTTAGCTAAATTTGTTCAATTTTACTGATGCAGTATTTTTTCAACATCTGCTCAAATATATGCCTAGAATTGTAACTGTCTTATTGTTTTAGTCAGGCTGACTCCAAACTAAGCACCTGTAACTTGCAGCTAACTGCTTCTATGTAACTAACCAACTTCCCAGGTCCCTGCACACCATAGCAACACATCTATAGTGGTGTTGTCTCCCTCGCCCTCCTATTAGCTTTATTGAGTGGAATGACTTTGCCCTTTAACATTCTTTTTGGCTCAGGTTTGGTAACCTTAGTTAACTCCCAGAATAGCTCGGCATCAACCTGAGCCAGAGGAAGCAATAACGCCTCCTGTGTTTATGTAGGCTTTCTTTAACAGTAGACATCCTGACATGTCATTCTAGGAAGAGTGGATGTGTAAATGATAAAACTCATGATAGCTAAATTCAGTTTAACTGCTTCAGGATGCTGGAATTGTTCATCCTTGCTCACTGTCACGCAGTCATAGCTTCCTGATCCAATCCAGAGGTATCAGGCACTCAGCTTTTAGGACGTTTAACAATCCAAGGCCTAGGCAGATTCGTCATTTAGATTTATCTGGTTCATTAATTAGCTTTGTTTGTTCCATTTGTTGTATTAGGCAAGATGTAAGAGAAAAAGTATAAAAGCACCCAGATTTTTCATTAACACTTTATTATGTATTTAACAGTTCACTTTTGCATTTCATAGCAATATTGGACAAGAGAATGTTGGGAAAGAACAGCTTCTATTGTGATAGGTCAATAATTAAGTTTTAAAAAGCCTTTTAGGACTAAAAATTTGACACAAATTTTAAATCTATTGCAGTTCAGGTAAATTTCACATATGTAATTAAAGTGCAAACCACTGTAATATATAGGAAGTGCGTTTTGGTTCACTGACTAAAGTTAAGACCTGCAGGCATTGTGCAAAGACTTACAGTGCTACTGGTGCGTTGGTTAGGGCAGGCTGTAGGCCTTTATTATTGAGAACATTTTAACACGTTACAGGACAAAAAGTTCAAGTCTAAATACTATAATCAGCAATGAATGAATTCCATTTTGTTATTTCACTTTCAGGGTCGTGCATTGTGCATGCTGGCTCATTTTCCCACTTTCATGGCTAATAATAGGAAAGCTGAGTACACTGGAGCCATTATTCTTGTTATTAGTAACAGCGGTGGTTTTCCAACTATGACCATGACTGTGCTAAAAGAGGTCTTTTACCTTTGTAATTAATTCAACAACAGCCCTTGTGAACTTTTTTCTAACAAATTCTACTTTTAAGTACATAATAAGATACTTTTTTATAGTCAAGCATATGGACAAAAAACCCAATATCTCATTTATCTTTCAGGGGTTTTCTTCACCCAGAAGGGGCCTTTAGGGGGGTAACTGTACATGGTAGTCAGACTAGTCTGCGTGCAGTAAAGACAATGAATCCTTGTTGGCTCATTTGACAGAAATCCTAGCCCTTCCTTGGTGTTTCTGATCATTTGATAAACAAAAATGTCTATTAGGCTTGAATAATAAATGAAACTCCAATTAACAAAACGTGTTCTTTTTTTGAAGTCTTATCATTTAGTGCTGGGGAGTTCCCTTTAGTGGCAGCCAAAACCCTCCTAAAAATCAACCAAAAGAAAAAAAATCCTCTGTGCCAAAAATTTAATTCCTTTTGAGAAATATAACCGAAAGAAAAACAGAAATTGGGGTCAACCCTCATCAAACCACAGTCTGAATTTGTACTCACACTAGTACAGTGAATTATTTTTTTTTTTATGATGGATGTGTTTCTAACTTAAATATAAGCCTATACCAAGCAGCAACCTCCTTCACAGAAAAATAGAGCTAATGTGAAAGTGCCAAAAACTGCAAGTCCTCAGATGGCCACTTGAGGCTGACACCAAAAGGGGGTCAATCCCCTTTGACCCCTATGTTAAAATCCCCATTTTACAGCAGAAAAAAACATGTTAATGCCTGGTACAACACTAGTTTTGGTCTCTGTAGTCCATGACAATTGCACAGGGGTGAAATTTTATGTAACTTACTATTTTAAATTGTGTTAAGGCTTACATTTATGTCTAATTACAGGTGTGGCCTTTGACTGACATGCACGACCCAGAGACAGTTGCATGGCTTGACTCAGCTCTGCTCAATATTGTATTAAGCTGAGAGTTAGGAGGAGTCAGGCAGTGCCAAGATGGCCGGAGCACTACTTCGAGCTTCAGAACGCTTTTCAGAAAACCTATGGGTGAGGTCACGATGGGTTCATCCATCTTTATATACACTCTGTGGGTGATACTAATAACTTGAAAGTCACTATATGTAGTTCACCCTCATGAATTAAGCAGCTGTCCGTGTTATTTTTGGACTACTACCAAAGTGCTAAAATCTAACTGAATAGTCTAACAGTTATTATGCAGAACTGAAGCACTGTAAGAACAGGAAAGATCATGGGTCATACAGGAAGACGTCCACTGATCACCAGCTTCACGTTGGCAAGTGCGTGCTTTACTTCATTCTTTACTGTCTGTTAACTTGTCATATTAACACAAAGCTATACTTAGACTCTCTGTGTCACTCCTGCCTCACTACAGGCATTTCACTTCATTCCTACATCACATAACACTCGTGTTTGCAGAAGGACAGAAATGTGTATATATATATATATATATATATATATATATATATATGTATGTGTATATATATGTGTGTATATATATATATATATAGACAGTGCAATATCTAAATGAAAAATGGCCAAAGTCATTCTCAGTCTGAGCTTGGAGTTATATTGAAGCAGATGACCTGAAGTGACCTGCATCTTGGCATTATGTTCAGACCTTTCAGGCTAAAGCTGTGAGAGAAAGCCTCTCTGGCCATACATTCTCTCTCTCCAGCTAAAGTCAATATGACTCATATATTGGTCTAACAATGAAAACTCCAATCTGTGCAATTTTTAAGGCAGTGTAATCAATGAAAAAAGCTTCACTTTCCCATTTACGCGACACTCGCTGCTTATGTTGCTTTTCTCTATTCACCATCTCTCTCTTGTCCCTGTTTATTACAGCTTTTCTCTCTCTTTTTTCGGAAACCAAAGTCTGATAAGACTGCACACACATGACATCGTGGAGTTTTGATAGCAAATTACAGAATTGATCTGGAGCTCAGCAGGCAATTATCAGCGTAGAACAGTGGTGCATATCAATGAGCCCATGCAAAGAGAAAAAAAGGAAGACCCTGTTCCTGCTGCATAACTAATATTCTTCATTATGAGCCTGTGTACGTCAGTGCCTTGGATCTGTGGGGGTAAATTTCCAGTCTACGATTGTATTTGATTTTCTTTACTGATCAGAAGAAACCAATTTCTGACCCTTCACATAGGTATGATAAAAACCTGCAGTATAATGGATTATTTCCTCTGTAGTGACTTCACCTCCTAAAGGCTCCAGATTTCCTCCCCCTCGCTTCCTCTCCTGCTGTTTTCTCTTAGCTTTCTCCCTCTGTCCCTGAAAGCTGAACAAACACGCCACGTCTTTACAGGTACAACACAAAACCAATGTTGAATCAGACGTAACGGCCAACATTATTGGCGCGCTGTTCCCTCCAACAAGGAGACGGCAACAATGATGCTATTCAGTAACCTTGCTGGGAAGTTGGTAGTCGCTGCTTGTTGATAGGCAACTCTCTCTCCTTCCCGCTCTCTCCCCAGTGCCGTCTTTCCCTTACTGCCTGTCGACTTAGAAAAGGCAATTAATATTCCTTTGCTGAGTAGAGGCTTTACTTTTAGGCTGATCACGTGGAGCACACTGGCTGCCACCTCCCCAATCTTACAAGTCAGATAATTACCTATTTAGATGTTGCTATAGGAGATGTGTGTGTTCCTGCGCGTGTGTTGGCCTGCCGCCACGGCTTGTGAAAAGAAGCGCCATGAAGTAGATCTGTCACTACGAGTTAGAGACACAGGATGGCTGCGCACCAAGGGGCGAGAAAAAAAGAAGCAGCACAGGACACTAAACGGAACTATCAAAGTCACAGAAACAGACTGTGTATGTTCATGCTCTGTGAGCGCGTTCAGACTCTAACAATATGGATTTTTTAGAGTTGTAGGTACTCTTTTTGAGATACTGTATGCAGCAGCCCACAAATTTCATTAGTGTCTTAGGCAATTATGGTGTATCTGATCAAAAGCTGCCATATTTCTGCAGTTAATGGGCTCTGCATGGAGGCTGTTGAGGTGAAGGGCTTTCTGAAAGGTCAGCTTACTCACCACTGCTGCTGACCCCCTTCAGCTCCTCTTCCCCACACCTCTTAAATCTCAATCAGGAATGGGAAGTGTGGCCATTCATTAGCTCAGTATCCAGCGGCTGTCTCTTTCATCTCACCCCTCACGTCCGCACCACCAAACAACTGCTGCCCATTCTTTTTTTTCTTTTTTTTCCCGATCTGTCTCCCCTTTCCTCAGCAGAAACACTTGACGTGCACCCTCAAAGGTACAGGGGTTGAACTGCAGGGAAACTGCAATTGAACCCCTTCTGCTCCCACACACACACATGCACACACACAGCTACCTCCCCACTGCTGCCTCCCTATCTGCCTCCTCCATACTGAAACCATCACAGTCCTTCGATGTCTCCCGGCTCTGTGCCCCCCTCCTCGCTCTCTCCCTCTGTTTTTTCCTCCTCTGCTGCCAATCAGTGGAGCATTTTTCACAGAGCTACTTGTGGCAGGGAAGAATGACAGCGAGCGAAAATGTTTGAGGGCACGCTTGTGTGCTTGTGCACGCGCATGTGGGCAACAAAGCCTTGCACTAAGCTGAGGGCGGCTCCAAGGTCCCCCCCTGAGGCAGAGCTGAGATTGAGTTCATTATTCAGTAGGAGTGGGCTCCAGGTGTGTGAGGAGAGAGATGGGGAGCCGCTCTGTCTGTGTTTGTGGCTCCTCAAACCCTCCTGTCCACTGGGAACAAGCAGAAAATAATGCAAAGGAGAAAGACTTTAACTGTCACATTTAGATGGACAGCCAGCAGCTGGGCTTTTTTTTCTGTCGAGAAAGTGCCTGTTTTTGGTTGCCATTTTATAGTAATATAGATTATCTTGTACTCTTGATGTGAATATGATGCACACTTGGAGCAGCACTTAACCAGAATTCTTATGTATCCCTAGATGGCAGTAGTAAGTTAGACATCAGTGCATTGCCAGCCACAGAAAAGAGTGTGTCTTTGGATGTGTGTGAGCATGTGTCTGCTTGTTTGTTTTCCCTTGAGGTTGATAAAGTGTGTTGGTATAATTTCAAAAATAAATTTAAACTAAAACCAATAACAGAAAGAAAAAAAAAAGATACCAGATTTTCAAAATGGTTCCGGTGTCCTGCTGTTCCTCACTTACAGGACCAGGGTTTCTCCTTCACTCATGAATAAATACAGATTGCAGGAGCCGCCTTTTTTTTTTTTCACTTCTCACACAAAGGCAATTAACTTGAAATTGCTTTGTTGAAACTGCTCCACAAACAGCTTAGTACAAGCACAGGAAATGGCATCACAACAACTCTGTATTTGTGAGAATTAAATGTATGATGTTCATCTCCCTCGAGATGTGCATGGAATTGCATTGAGGGACAATCAGCTCTCATACGATAACATGTTGGTTCACATTAGCATTCGCTGTTGACTGACTCTTGGGTGAAGCAAATGAGGAATATTAGTAAAAAAAAACATCCATATTTAGTAGAGGAAACATAAATGCATAGGGTAGTTTTAGTTATGGATAACTGACTGTGATGGAGACTCCTAAATCAGCTGAATGGTGCTACATCCCACTCAAACACACACATGAAACGGCTAGCCTCACCCTCATTACATTGACTGACTACCCTGAGAGCAACAAAGGTGCAATTTGCTTTTTTCAAAAAAATGCAAGTCATTTTCGGCGTGATGAGAGTGCAGTGATTCATGCAGCAAATGGCCTGTCATCCTACTGCTTGATTAACAAGTACCAAGACCCTGGGGAGACCCGTGTATCCTCATCACTTCACAGCACTGGCAAAAGACTGTGCTCGTCCTCTGCAACAAAAATGGTAGCAACCTCCACTCAGTGCATTTCCTACTTTTGTCGACTAATAACTGTCAAAAGAAACAAAATGCACGTCAGGCTGGATTTGTCGGCTGACCGCTCGTTGCTCATTCCTCATTTTCTAAAATTGCTTTTGACTCCTGAGCTGAAGCTTGTGGTTACCCGGCTCGGGAGAATGCCGAGGCTCTAAGCTGAGGCAGAAACCACAACGGCGGCAATATAAGCCTGATAATAAGCCTGCAAACTATGACAGGGTGAGGCAGGGTCAATACCTGCTGCTAATTTTGGAAGAATGGGATCACCCGGCCGACGCAATAAGTGCATGGTTTGCATGGTGGTTGGCAGAGCCATCATTCATGTCAGTCGTTGAGAGGAGCTCCAAGGGCGCAGCGCTAGAAAACGGCCCACAGAGCGTCGCTTTTTCGCAGATTCGACCCCGGTGTCACTCGGGCGGTGGGCTGTGGGCCCATGTAGCTGCATGTCTGTGTGTGTACTTGTGACAGGCGGACAGGCCCCATCCTGCCCCGTATGTCAGGACCTGCACCGCAAGTGAGTGACATGCAAGCCATGAGTGGCCTATTAGGCTGCCCTAGCCTCTGCCATTCAATAGTGCGACTGCCACATGCTCTTGATTCCCTCTGACACATCTGCACTCAAGCCAAGCCTGCTGGACCACGCTGAGCGTTACTCCTACTGACAGGTGCATGACTCCGTTGTGCATGGCGCTGGTCAATTTTTTTCCCAAAAGCAGCCTGAAATTTGATGCAGTTGTGCAGAGTCGGATGACTTTTTCTAATTAAAGGCAAAGGTGAAAAGAAGAGACCGACAAGCACACCATCCTTCCAAGTGCACACGGCTGTAGTGCGAGCACATATGAATCATTCAGAACACAAGTAGACCACTTTATAATCGCTGCAGAAAGTTGAAGCGGTTCAGTCAAAAGTCGCCGCTATGATTGCAGTGGAAAAATGCAGCCTGCTCTCAAAGCGTTCAAAGCAGAAAAAAAATAAAAAGCTTCATGAAATTATTCATTTGTGGATTTTTTTTCTTTCTCTTTCTATCTTTTCTTTTTTTTCGAAGCTGAAAACAGTGCAATGCTGGCAGTGAGAAATAGCAGCGACTCGAAGTGAAATGTCCTTGAAGACTTGGACTTCCTCATTCTTTGTGACAACTCAATAATAAAACATGACAGATTGCTTCGCTTGAAAGTTAGTAATGTTAGCATCTCATCTAAGATACATGAGATCATATATATTTTTTGTCACCTTAAACAACGTTTTGCCTAATGAATTTCTAACAGTGTGACAGGACATGCCAGCTCATATTTGAGCAGCGCTAACTGCTGGTTCTTGAGTGAATAAGAATGCGTTGTGATATCATATGCATCTAGTTTAAGGAGGATGGAGATACTTTTGCACTGATGCAGCTCTTAGTTTCTGACTGCCATTCAATCAAGAGCCGGTTATTAATAAAGTCTGTGCTTGCTGACTTCATTAGCACTGCTTTTTACCAATTAGTATTAGATCTGTTACATTCCAACAGTCTACTCTCATTGCTAAAAGCGCCACAAAACATGTAGAAGATCAATGAAGATAGTAAACCATCCATAAGGTTGTAACAGTGTTTGCAGAGGGAATCTACATGGACTGTAGCTTCCTGTGACCAGACTGTGGACAGTCTGCTGTGTGGGCAGTGGCATTAAATGTGTTGTATATGTTCTTAAGCTCTGACAAATATGTCACACACATGGGAAAAAAAATATAATCTAGTAGCTGTTAAGGTTTCTATGGTATCAAATTATCTTCATCAGACAAAGGAGTTCTCTAGATGTTTAAATTCAGCTTTGTTACCCTTTAGAGACTTACAGACTTATGCTTATTTTCCACATTTGGTTTCAGAATCCCTTCGTTAACATTAAAACTAGCAGCTGACTTTGAAGCTGAGTGTAAAAATCATTACTTTCATACTGTATTTGCTATTGATTGGAGTCTTTTTCTAAGTTTTTTAGGCTTAGGGCACAATGTACCAGCCTGTAAAATACTACAGTCCAAGAATACATGCAGATAGGTCTGTACTCTAGCTACCAATGAGAAGATAAACCAAGTTACCCCTCCAGCAAGAAACGGTGCCACCTCTGCATTTGACTTCAGTTGGGTCCAGAAACTGTCTCACAAGTATTTACATATTCTTGAGTAAGTGATCTCATTTTCTTCCCCCTGCTGCTTCCGCATGATGCCATACCACCATGCTCTTCTGATATTCTCCCACATTCAGCTCAGATGCAGCGTCCAGCTCCAACCGAGCGACTGGAAACATCCGTCTTGTGCAGGCCAGTGCATCGACACGCTGTCAGTGGCGAGGCGGATAAAAATCAAAGAACAGCTTGAACATCAAAGCTCACAAAAAAAAAAAACAAACAAAGCAGAAAGATTGAATTGTTTCATATTTTGGATTGCTAGGTGACTGTTTTTGTGTTGTCAGTGTTGGTGACACAATATATGCACATGGCGTGAGTATCATCATAGTTTTTCAGATCCGGAAGTCATGTTTTTCCCTTTGTGACTCTTCAACCTGCAGCAGCAAACTTAAGAAGCATTTTGCACAAAGCTAAACTTATGTACTGTATGCTACGGAAGCCCTAAGCGGCCATGGTCCAACTTAATTTTTTTCGCTCCATCTTATCAAAAAAACAAGATAATTCTCCTTCGTTTTCTTGTTATAACGACATAATTTTGTCGTTATGACGAGAAAACTAAACGTTTTCTTGTTATAACGAATGACTTAATTTTCTTTAATTTTGAGGTACAAAGCGAAACCAACCTGCCAGACCAGAAGGTGCTCTGCCACCGCTGCTCACTACCGACTGAGAATTCGTTAAAGTTGGAAAGATATTCACAGATTCGGACTTCCAGCGTCAATAACTCATTAGTAACACGTTGTCAAAACATAAACGATGCCTCTTTCCCATCGCTGTAAGGCAGACAATGTGCTACAAGCCCAGTTTTATCAAAACTAGCTGTCTTTCAAGCTGCACAAATAACACTGGTGTCTATGTGCAGCCGGCTGTGCAACGAGTGTCCAGGGACCGTCTGCAAATTTCAAAACCGCTGCAACAGCGAAGAGAAACACTACACAAATATTCAATAACTTCACTCTACTGTAGTGTAGTGTCACCAAAATCACTGCAGCCATCAACTGCAACTGCAGTTGTTGAAGTTATTGAATATTGTCTACCTTACAATGATGGGAAAGAGGCATCGTTTATGTTTTGACAACATGTCACTAATGAGTTATTGATGCTGGAAGTCCGAATCTGTGAATATCTTTCCAACTTTAACGAACTCTCAGTCGGTAGTGTCTAGCAGTGGCAGAGCTCCTTCTGATCTGGCGGGTTGGTTTCACTTTGTACCTCACCGGAAAATTAAGTCGTTATAACGAGAAAACAATTTTGTTTTCTCGAGAAAACGAAATAATTTTGTTGTTATCATGAGATAACGAATTTTGTTTTCTCGTTATAATGAGAAAACAGAGCGAACAAAATAAGTTGGACCATGGCCGTTTAGGGCTTCCGTAGTATGCATACTTCGTACAAGGTTGTCATTGTTGTCATGTCAGTGAGGCAAACGGAAAAGAACAGAACGAGGGAGGCTGCAACGTCACACCAAATGGAGGTTCGGTTCAGCAGTCCGCATCCATTCAGACAAAATAAAGGCTTTCAAGTTAATTTGTGCTTGCTATTTCTGTTCCCTAAGTACAAATAAAAGAAACACAGAAATCACACGTTTGAAAGCAGGTGGGAAAGTTAGTGACAGGAAGCTTTGGTAGCCCACCAGTTGCTCCTCACATCCCTGTAGTTCTGCTAAGTGTCTGTCAGTCACCTCTGAAAGTGACTGTGGGGGTCACTTTCTGAACTGCTCATGCATTAGAGCTTCTGTTCAATGTAAGAGAAGCAAAAAAGACGACTACATCTGATGCGGATTGGTATTTTCTGATATAGGCCCGGGGCTACTTTTTTTCTTCTTTTTTTTATTAGATCTGTGCTCAGTAACAGCTGACTGCAGTGTTCTGTGTTTCTTATAGTTTACTGGTAACTGTAAACAGTCCAACAGCTGATGTGCACACTTAATATTTTATAGATAATTCTTCAAGATCTGTTGTTTTTTTCCATCAGTCTGCTGTGTTTGACTGTACTGGAGACGCCACTGAGAGCAGAGACTATTCATTCCTCATCCTAAATTCTCTGACTACTTCCTTTCTTTTTTGAGGACCCCCTGTGAACCCGCGGACCTCAGGCTGACACCCACCTCCACTGACAGCCCGGCTAAGCAGTTTGATTAATTTCAGGCGAGCTGCGCCACCTTGACTGCATTTAATCATTGAGAAAAGACAGGAAACGTACTCATTCTTTATCCTCCTGCGCTCCCCACCCTCCTCCCCACCGCCTCCCCCCCACCCTCCTCCGTCCGTCTCTCTCTTTCTCTCTCCCCCCCTCCTCACCCCTCTCTCTCTCTCTCTCTCCACTGCCTCCCTGACTCTCATCCTTCCTCTCTCGAGCCGTCCGCCGGTGCGTCTGTTCGCTGCTCCACAGTGGCGGTGTGCATGTGTCGGGGAGCCGGGGGAGCGCTGAGCTGTTCCGCGCACTGGTTCCGCTGGACATCACCGAATAACGGCGCTCGACAACCGGGTGGTTCTGGCGGCGGGGGGAGACCGGACCCGGATCAGGACCAGGACCGGGAGAAGCACCGTGGCTCCCTGCAGCCCGCTCTCCGAAAACATGTCGGAGTTTTTTCTACTCGCCTTTCTAGCCCTATTCTCGGGATTATTTCCGTGCGCTGAGCCCTCGACGGTGTCGGACGAGGAGAAAGGTAAGGAGGAACCGGGGCCGTCGGGAATGCGCAGTCCCGGTTAAACTTGGCACCGCGGGCCGGCTTTAGTGCAGTTGTCACGGGCGCCAAAGGCTCAGCAGCTGATCTGAAACCTCTGCCCCCCCCCCCAAAAACCCCCAACCATCTATGATAAAGAGTTGATCACCAGTGCTCGTCATTGCTCTCCATCCAGCGTGGCGTTGGAAGTCTCCATCTCTGTGTTTGGTACCTTTCAGCGTTGCATTGTCATGCGTCCCAGCTGTCAGACCGCAAATCTAAAATGCCACCTGTATAATAACCACTACTGCATGTGCATTTAGCAGCAAAAAAAAAAAAAAAAAAAAAAAAGCTGGAGCGCATTTTCAGGAACATCCTTGGGGAGCCTGGGTAGACTCGGCGGCTCTGACTGCAGGTGCGTAGCGGCGCTATCTGACAATGCAGCAGGTGAAATATCCCCGTGCCAAAGTGTCATTTGTGTCTGTGCGAGCTGAGAGCCTCGCATCTCCGCCGTGGGATCATTGGATCATCGCATGCAATTGATAGGAGCAGCAGTGTGGGGGTCGGATCCACGGCGCAGCCTCATGTCGGAAAGGGGGCATATTGGGTTTTTGAATTATGTCACATAATTACAGCATGTCTGTAGGTGATGTGTGCAGAATGCCGTCTGACAGCCTCTTCACAATCAAACTGTATTTCTGTGGGTGTCAGAAGAGGATGTAAGGATCACTGACTGACTGACTGAGCCATGCCAAGCAAACTGGCTTCACCTATTAGGCTCCTGTTTGTGTGTGTCTCTCTTTTTTAATTATTTGCACAATAGAGCTCAAGCACATTTTTGATTTATCTTCAGCTTCTGCTACATTCACAGACAGCTACTTATTTTAAGTGGCACAGATGCAGGATTTACAACCTGATCCTCAAGGATGAAGCAATCACTGGACTATTTGATTCCTATCAGAATGTGAATGTTGCCCAAATAGTTCAGCCTCTTCCATCCTGCCTTTACAGAGCGCGTTGAATTAGGGTCAGCACGCGCACAAGTCGGCCCATGGGGTCACCATATTTGCAGTAAAATGGCACATTCTTTAAGAACAATGCAAAGTATAGATCAATGCTTTCATGAAAGATGATGTGCATATATATATATATACATCCATTGATTTCTTCTCTGGAGGTCAAAGTTCTCCCACTTTTTTTCATTCTCCAGCTGAGCTTCAAGGCTGCTCAGCTTGTTGTGAGACTATCACAAATGTCACCAAGTGCCCCACCCCCCCCACCCCCCTCACTCGACATGGTGTGGAAAAAACAGGGACTTGGAAAATGCCTTGCAATCACAGTGGGCAAGGATGAAAAAATAACAAAGTCTGCCTCACTCTGCGCATGAAATGAAAAAGATGGATTTGTCTCCAGAACTCCTTGAGAGTGGCCCCTGCTCCGTGGGAGGTGAGGGTGCAGGGGAGGCGCTGAGCTTTATTAGTGCTGAATCAAAATGAGAAATTGCGAGCCATCCTCATGCTTCATCTGGGCCGGTGTAACAATGTTTAAATTAAGAACTGTTACGATGGAAATAGATTTGCATGTGCGCGCTCACAAAGTCCTGGATCTGCATCTCTGTCTGCAGTCCTGCCCCATTTGCCCTGAGAATGAATGAAAGCTCTTGTAGCTTGCGTCTAAATGGACGGTAATGATAATAGCATTTCTTATTTCTTTCAACACCAAAGCTGGTTGTCAGCCTAATTAGTCTGAAATGAATTTGCTTTGTGGTGGCAGCGTTGTTACTTTGAATGCCAAGTAGTGAGCCCATGGTTTTCTCTGCATGAATTAAAAGGGTTTCCAGAACCCACTCCTAGAACGGCATTGTCTGTTTGAAATGCTTCCACTTTGTGTTTTTTTTCCCTCCCCTTCTTATCACTTGTGTCCATCTAACATTGAGCCGGCTGACCTGGCCTGGCCGGCGTGGCAGCACACTGCTGATCCGACAAAATGACAGGCTTGAGAAATTTGGACACACCACAGAAACACCCCGTTTGTTATGTTTTTTTTGGAGGAAACAAAAGTCCAAATACCCTTGATCTTGTGCAGTGACCTCGGCTCCAGATAAGCATCATCAGGCGCAAACAGCTCAAGGTTGTTTGTAATGTATACCCTATTTAAAAGTTGATAGTGGAAGACACAGATAGGTCCATACACTAATGCAGGGAAGACTGCCTTTAGGAGCTAATTAAGAGAGATAGTGAGATAGCATCGCCGGAGTGTGTGTGAGTGCCTGTGTGTCTGTGTGTGCAGAGGCCAGCACAGACAAGTCAAGATGAGGGAGAAGTCATTCAGTGTCTATGTGCAGCAAGTTGGCAAGCAGAGATGTGTTTTTGAAAAAAAAAAGGAAGTTCTTGAATGTAGGAATATTTCCGTCTGCACTGCTTCAGTTTCGACTATTATTCTTTAAATTGGTCTTTTCTAAGTCCTTTATTAAATCCTATTTTTATCAGGATGAACTTTAAACTACAACATTTTTTCTTTCTCCTTTTACAGGGTGCACTTTATTTAAATTTTGCATACAGTACGCCACTCAGAGTTATATAACAGTACATGTAGTGCTGCAAATGACCTTTCCTGTACCATTCTTATGTTTTGAGGCTTGTATTTAGGGATGTTTTGTAATAGATCGTGGGATGGATTAGATGTTTGGTACAGCATAGAAATATAAAATAACTTATGCTACCGCTATGAGTCCTCCTACTACTAGTTTTGCCAAATGTTTCCCAGGCAAAAGAGCAATTTTTCCAACCGTCTGCTTCTTGGATCATGATAGTGTCACTTAAGTTAAGGACTGTCCCAGTTCCTTTGGATCGTCAAAGCCAGGCTGCAAGTGTTACAGCAATTGCCAAGGCAAGCACAGCCTTCGGCAGGCGGAGGGCTTGACAGAAACGGCATACGACTATGGATGCAGCTGAAACGTGGATAAAGCTGTAGTCACCTCATTTTTTTTGTATGCATGTGTGACTCGGCCCATTTATCGTCGCCATTTGAAAACGCTGAACTGTTTTCACCTCAACTGCCTGTGGCGCCTCACAGGCAGCATCGGCGGCTTAAGATGGCAAGACAAAGTTCCTGACTTTGAAGTGTGGAAGAAGGTAGAAATGCCCGGTATTGGTGCCATGATCATGAAAGCCCGACTCAGGTGGTTAGGGTACCAGAGGAGCGTCCGCCAAACATGATTGTTTATGGCGAGCATGCCCTTGGGGAAAAGCAAAGAGGGCATCTATGTAATCGTTAAAAGGACTGTCTGTAGTTGTCACTGAGACTTTCATGCATCGTTTTGTCGGACCGTGATTCTCGGTGCCCACCTCTAAACAAACACTTTGACTCTCACAACATTTGTGATGCAAAGGTCACTCACCAAGCCACAAAAAGCAGACCAGGAACCTCACAGGAATCTGCTTCTACTCAGGAATCCATCGATCAACAGTGTGGGAAGAAATTCTGGGCCTGCATTGGATTGATTAGCAGTTTCAAAAAGCAACCTGAGATGTAGACTGAGTGGGCGGTCACCTGTGATGTACCAACATGATCCGTGACTCTGCTTCCTTGGTGTTGCTAAGTTAAATAAATTGTCAGGTTTTGCGCAGCGAGGAGAGGGAGGAGGTCCAAGTGCGGACAGGAACCAGGCATGCAGGAACAGTTAGGTGCTTTAATTAAGCTAGTGGGGGAAACTCAGGCTTATAGGTAGACAGGTACAGTCTTCGAAAAAATAGGAAGGATTGCAAGAGCTAAGCAGCGTGCAACCAAGAATGATGATCAGACAAAAAACTAAGGCTAGATGGTGGGGCTGATGGGGGGGAACAGGTGAGATGCTTGTGAATGTCAGGTGGAACCAGGAGGAAAGTCTGAGCAAAATGTGGTGAGTGAATGGACTGTGACAGGAGGCAGGGGGTGAAAAGGTGAAAATAACAAGGCTGCAACTGGAACTGCGGCACATATGTTCACTCTACTTAGTGTCACTATTGTATCCTTATTGATTTAATATAGCTTGTAAAGAGGAAAAATGGTCACTAAATTGCAGCCGGACATGATAAATTGCAACCAAATGGAGATTATGTAAATCTCTTGCCTTTAAAACCTCTAAACCAAGTAATCTCTCTCTCTCTCGGATGGTTCAGAGGTCTTTCTGAGACATTTACCCTAGACTGATTTGCTGTTATATGAAGATCAGGGTGTCGTTTTATAGAACTGTTTGCTGGAGACTCACAGTTGACCTTCAAAAGTTGGACTGAGTTCTGTTTTCATAGCTGTTTTACTTCTTTTTCTGGAACCCATTAACAAAAAACGAGCCCGCCAGCTGCGAGGCCTCCTTTGTAGCTCGATTTTCTGTCCACATCCTGTTCTGACGCCGCTGCAAAAGTGTCCACCTCAGCAATAGGGGATCCTGGTGGACGGAAAGTGGCCGAATCTCACCCGGCTACTCTGTCTTCACCCAGTGATTGGAGAAACCACATGTAGATTCCAGCTAAAACTGGGCTGAAAAGAGTAAATAAAGTGAGCGCAGAGAACTGCATGTAAGGGGAGAGTGGTCTGAATGGAAGCTGATGTTCTAGTCAGCACAGCGTTTCATCTTGCAGTCAGAAGTCAGTGAAGAAAAACTTTGGGCACTGACTGGTGTTGTTATTGGCATCCATGTCCTGTGAACTGCACTTCAGGTGCTTTTTTTTTATTGACTATTGCCTCACAAGTTTGTCTTGGCTAGAAAACCAGACAAGTGCTCAGAACTGCCTGTCAGCTTGTAACATGTGGAGAAGGTCAGCTTCGGTTTGTACACGAGCAGATTAAGCACTTTTACCAAACCTCGATGCTTGTTTCTCTCCCCCCAGAAGTACTTTAAGCATCATAGCAGTCATGACAGGATTTCTTACGTGTGTTCGAGACAAGTGCTTAGACAGCGTTTTCTGCGAGGATGCCGTTCAGTCTTTTATGAGCTATGAAAAGACATTAAAACAGCTGACACATCTATCTGGTGATGTCAGCTAAGTGTTGCTGTCATTGAGCTCTTACATCTATCTCAGGGCAGAGGTGAAGTATGGCCTCGAGCTACAGAAAGGAATCAGCCGCCCCACCCCACATGCCTCATTATGGTGTACAGTGTGATGGTGGGGTGGGGCTGGCTGTGATAGAACGAAGTTATTGAATGAAGCTGTTAGATTTTTGATAGTGTCACCTTTAATATTGCCTCTCAGGATCTTAATGGGTTACAATTGAATCAGTAATGGATTGGCTCAGGTTGCGAAAGCCAGTGGCTGTAAATTGACTTGTTGCATTGATTACCAATGGAAGGAGGAGCTACATATTTGACCCACATGATGTAGTTCGGTTAATGTTCGAGGCGGACTTAATTACGTGGGCGGCATGGGAATTCTTATTAGATTTTTCCGAAATGTTACATAATTTAAAATGTGAATAATGAATCAATAAGTTTTTTTTTCTTTCGAGAAACGCCATGTTGCTGGAGTCGAATCTAAGAACTGGGCTCAGCGGTATACTGAAATGGCTGCTGGTTAAAAAAAAATGTGGATAAATTATTAATGGGAAAAAGGCATAACTGTTTTATTGCCAAATATGCTAATGAAAATAGGGCTCATGAGGGTGGCGGTGGGATGCGCTGCTCCTCTCATAAGTTGAGTTGAATATAAGGTCATGACTAGGTGATGGATGAGATAGAATGCATTAAAAATAAAATATAAGGGCATTGTAATGCGCATTGTCAAAGGGATGAACCTATGCACGTACACAAGCGAGGCCGAAGAAAAAATTCAGCAGACCGAACAATAAAACAGCCCTTGTGTGTCTCCTTCGGCAGCGTGCTTAACATGGTCTAGCTTGGTAGTTAAAGTTGGTATGCAGCTGGGGGTGAGGGCCGGAGTTAAGCAAACATCTTTCTTGAAGTGTCTCGAAGGGGGGGAAAGTGTCTCCGTGTCAGGCTAAAAGTCTGTCTGTCAGTTTGAAAGGGTGAACAGCTAGCTGGATGGAGGCAGCACCCTGAGGAGCTACCCCGTGCCAAACGCTGTGTGCTCAGCATGTACAGAAGTACAATGCAGCAGCAGTGGATGCTTATACTGTAGCTCATTCTGTTGCTCCCGTGTAGCTCCCTCCATTACACCGAGACTACAGAACTGCAACTTCTCCTTTTTTTTTTTTTTGCCTGCTTGACTTGGTGGTATACGTTCACTGAAACGAGATATCCAGGACCTTTCCTTGCAGAGGTTATGTTGCCATGGGAATTGGTAGTGTAAAGCTCTGTTCAAATATGAGGGAGTACTGGAGCATTAACGCCACTATTTTATAGTTTAACCTTACACTTGACAGGCGACTGTTTTTTATCACGATGTGTGTTGTCTATAGAAAGCGGACAGCTCTGTGATTGATAATCTGACTGGGTGGTCTGCCGTTTGCTCACCTAAGTCACTCTGGTGGAGGCGTCTTCTACTATTCTGCACTTCAAGTCTCCAGACTGACAAAATGATACAAGATATGCCGTATTCGTGTTATGAGCTGTCAAATTTAACATGATAAAGCGGAGTGTTAATTTTCAAAACCGTTAAGGGGCTGCCTTTTGCCGTGTGTGTGAGCCGGTAGAGGCAGTCTTCACTAGTGGGAACAATTCACCCTGCATGGAGAGTTTTCTCATTGTTGTTTGAAGAAGCCGTTATATTTCTTGGCACAATCACTTTCAAATATTAAACTGGCAATACGGAGATCCCCTGGTTAATATATGAGCTTGTGTGCGCAGAGACTATGGCCCAACCCCAGCAACAAGCATCTCACTGATTAATACTTTAAGATTTGATTCATCACGTTGTGTGGGCAGAGAGCGTTTCCTGCTGGTTGTCCGTACCAGACGCATCAGAAATTAATTTAGGTGACCAGACTGAGAGATGGATGTTTTACTGTGTCACGGCATTACAGTGTGATTAACAGTGATCTGCTCAGTGAATTTGGGGAAGGAAACAAGGGGAAAAAAAAGGTTGACACCAGCACTTCTGACCAATCTGTAGGTCACAAGTGCTGGTGTCGAGCCCCCCGAGTGGCAACGGTGGTGGCCAGAAGACCAGAGAGAGGGCTGCTGAAGCCTGGCTGGGGACTCTCTCTCCCAGCTGCCACCTGGCACAGGCCGAGGGCTCAGGGCCCCATCATGCAGACTTGGCTCGGAAAACCAGAACAGGGGAGGGATTCATCCATCCCCCAACAAGCTTCATTCAGCAGACAAACCTAAGGCCAGTTGGTGATGCTGCGCTGCGTTCTTCTTAACAGAGAAATTGGCTCATAGAGCAATTAGGAAATATTGAACCAGTGAGGTGTTTCATTTCAATGTACACCTCTGTAATAATCCGTAATTTCCCTTCATGGATTTAAACATAAAATTCTTCCGCAGTAACAGCTAACCAGAGAACTGACAATATTTTGTCTTCTGCCTGATTAGTTTTTCAGTCATTCTCACAACTCATTGCCTTAAAGAGCTGCTGCGTTGCTATTAGTGAATACAGAGAATTAAACGATCTTCACCAGAGCAGTGTACGGTGAATATTTACATAGGCCACACGGTATTTATGGTTCGGTGGGTAGCTTACGAGCTTAGCAACACACACGCAGAAAAAAACATGTGAACACACGGACGAACACATGCACGTACACAAATTAAGCCTTCCTGCAAGCCTGTGCCCTGTCTGTGTGGTGGCTGCCTCGCCTGGCAGAGCTTGCCGGGTTTCAATCCAGTTAGATGGAGGATAGAAAGAGAAATTATTGCCATCATTTCATCATTTTCATGCCTGTGTGCATAGCAATGGGTGGCTACCTCAAACGTGAATCCGTTAAGAGTCTTGAGGCTGCACGGAGGATACCTACAGGTCGGATTCTTTCAATATCAATTTGGAGGAGTCAGGTTAAGTGTGTATCCAGGCCCCGATAGTGCACTAAAAGAGGTTTTGGGGCCTAAATATTTGTGAGCTCGCCACTAAGGATGAATAATTCAATGCACTTTGATGGTGTAGAGCATGAATTGAAAATCAAAGATAAAAAAAACATACTGCTGCCCTTCCCTACACCTGCAGCAAAAACACAATTCGCTCTCAACAGCTGTGATACTGTTGGCCCGCGAGGATTGAGTTCAGTCTTGTGGCAGCACTATCACTGAGTTACTTTGTGTTAAAATTAGATTGCCAAATACATCACCACCAGCTGTCATCAATCTGATTCAGTATGATTCCCTAACATGCTTCCGAGCTGCTATTGATCTCTGGTCCCCGGCACCCTCCCGTCTCACACTGTGTTGGATTGGGAGTCCTATTAACTGCGCTCCCATCAATCACAGTTCACCCATGTTTGTTTGTAGAAGTCTTTGATACGATTAGAGCGGTGCTCTCAAGCTCATGCTACATGGTTTTCCTTTTTTTTTATTTCTCCTCCTCATTCTGTTCCTGGCGTCGGCTGGTTTGAGATGCGTGCAGTCGCTCCCGTCTTGCTATAGTGATGTGCCTCAGTGCTCCGTAGCAAAGACCAGAGATTAAGCACTTGGGCCTCAAACATGTCGGCTGTCACAGGTATCTCTTACCGCTGAGTGCCTGATAAGGGCCACTTGCATGTGAAACAGCCCTTGCCAAGAACAAAATCTCAGAGAAATAAAAGAAACCCCCAGGACTTGCTAAGATTTAATATGTTTCTTTTAGAGAGTACATTCCTATGATTGCTGTGGTGGCCTTGATCACGTCAACAGTTGAAGATTAGTGCCACCATTTATTTTAATATTGAAGAACGGTTGACTTTTTTTTCCCCTCAGTTTTTGTATTTCTCACGTTTGTCTATATCATGCTGGTCCTGCTTCCTTTGACATCCATACGCCATAGTTAACTATAGCTTTAAATAAGTTGTGCTATACCTGATTAATTCCAAAATGAGGAACTCTACCTGAGGCGTGCCATTCAGGTGAGAAAAGTAATTTTAACACGAGGAATGAGGAGCCAGCGTTCAGTTTGAAACCGATTTCCAGAAGGGGGCATTTGATTTTTTTTTACTGGGAAAAAGGAACAAAGTGATTTAACAGCCATCAGAGCACGGCAAAGATGGTAGGTTTGCTGTCCAAAACCCTTCTCTGCAACATTAGGACGTGTGTTATGTCTGTAACACACACTAACATTGTAAATAAATCACATTTATTGGAAGTTATGTGGTTAATTTTAGTGACATCTACTGAATCACGTGTGATTTGCATTTATTTCAAGATAAAATATTTCATAATGAGCACAATCTGTGTATCCTTGCTGCATATTACAACTTTGAATTCAGTAAGGTTTACAACCAATTTGGAAAATGTTGCCGCTGAATCAAAAATATACTCAGACAGTAATGACTTTATAATTTGTGTTATATGATCTCTGGCAAACTGAGAGTCATTCTCCCTATGTCTTTTTAAATGACATCATGACTGACTTTGCTTACTGATTAGTTTATGAGCTGTTTTCATCAGAAATTTCAATTATCCTTAGTGCAAAGTGCAATACTTGCTTTTAATTAAGTTCCATACATTTCAATCTGTTCATTAGTTGACTCATTTTGTACAGCGACTTGATTTAAAATATTTTTTCTAATTTGCAGTTTAAAAGGTTTTTTGTTCATAAAAAACCTTCAAGGAACATTTATTGCTGTATTTATACTGACCTTATTAGCGTGCAGGAATCAAAAGGCAGGGAAGCACGTGGAGATACTAGTTACCACTGTGACAGAGGTTTACACGCACAAGACAACCGCATTCACACCGAGGAGCAATTTAGGGTCTCCACAAGACTTTCATCTATTTGGATTTGGTCGGAAACGCGCACCACTTAACGGATATTAAAATCATTCAGACTTCACACACAAGAAAAAGAAAAACCACTGACCCAAGTTCATGTTTCGAAATTAGTGTGAAAAATGTTAAAAAGACCATTGACCTGAGTGAAGTGAAATTCAGATGAGAAATGCCACCCGCTGCAAAACACGTGTGTGTGCGTGTCTGCAGAAAACAAGAAGTGTCTGTGTGTTCATGCAAAAACAGTAATGAGGTGTAAATTGAACTTCATGCAGTGCGAGGTGGCCATTCATTGGTAGAAAATGATCAAGTAAAGGTCACAGCGAGATGGTGCTTGACTATTGGGAACACATTAGCTCGCTGTCACAGTCATCGTGAGCTAATGGCTGAAAATACTGAATGAACAGGTGAGGTCATGACAATGTAGTAAACCCCGGCTTTGTTAGAGTGACGGAGGTTACTATGAAGAGGTGGCCTCTTTTTTATTGCGTCTGTATTAAGTGATTGGTGTAAAGAAACATTTGGTTATGCTGATGGAAATGTCTTGTTTTCCTCGAGCGTATACATCTATCAGCCAAAACATCATGACCACTGACAGGTGAAGTGAATAACATTGATCATATTGGTACTATGTGGTGTTCTGATGGAAAACCTTGGATTTTGGCATCCATGTTGACTTAGACACCCAAATAAACACTGTCCCAGAACAAGAACACTCCCTCATGCAAGTGGAAATCCCAGATGTCACTGGCCTACCTATCAGGAACATGTTGAGGAACATGACAACAGCCCAACATGTTGATCTGACCTCCAAACTTCTTACACCCTACTGTGATCAAGCATCAACAGGATGTGCAGTGGGACCATTGACAGAGGCCCCACTGCACAAGCCAGAGTACCCAAAGGATCCAGTGCCAACGTCCCCATAGGACACCCTGAGAGGTCCTCTTGTCCATGCCCAATGGTTTAGAGCATTTTTGAGCACCTAAGGGGGATCAACACAATATTAGGCAGTTGGTCATAATATTAAGCCTGATTGGTGCACGTTTGGAAATTACACACTGAATAACAGCAGAGTAGCAGAAAAATACTTATCATTTAATGTGCTCCATATTGTCTGTATGACCAAGGCATTTGACATCCAGTGCTGTCTACAACAATGATGCTTTTTGAACTCTTTCAACACCGTGTGTCGAGCGACTGAACGTAATTTGAACTTTGACTTGTTATTCGCAATTCAATCAGTGCAGGCTGGTTTGTGTTTAGCTGACGCATTTGTGAGGTCAATACTGTGGGTGCCTGTTGTGAAATTATTGTCTCATCACACTCACTGGAGAGTTGTTATTGTTTTAATATGCTTGTCTGCCTGACCATCTTCTGTCTCTGCGTCTCTCTCTATTTTCATTCCTGTCCAAGAAATTAATAGCCTCCAGTGAATGAAAATCAGTGGAGTAGCTCTAGCAGTAGACCAGTGGTATTTCAGAGAGTGCAACGTTCTCTCAGAAATGTTTTTTCTCTGTCAGACGATGGAGGCCGTCACGCTGAGGTGATATTTA
The DNA here is from genome assembly GCA_024666655.1 of Dascyllus trimaculatus. Classification (NCBI taxonomy): domain Eukaryota; kingdom Metazoa; phylum Chordata; class Actinopteri; family Pomacentridae; genus Dascyllus; species Dascyllus trimaculatus. The sequence continues at coordinate 25,860,652 of CM045456.1, read as the reverse complement.
CGCTGATGTGCATTATGCATGGGCACTTGTTGAAAGCAGCAGATTGTGCGAGGGTTGTTCGGTGGCATAGGTGTTATTACCGCTGAACTAGGTGTTGTTACCATGTTTGTTGTGTGCTTCTGAAGTAACGGTTTGAAACAGTTCACACTGGCGGTACAAACAGCAGTTACTGTCGATGCCGTCTTTGAGGAAAAGTTTGATGTTTGACAAATTGTTGTCGACTCTGATGAGACGCCACATCTCGTCTGATCCTTGGAGAATCGCTTCATCCTCAATAACCATGAAGCACCAACAGAAAAACTAGATAGTTTTAAAAGAACACATCATGGAAAAGCTCATAAACACCCAACCCTGACAAAATTTGGTAATTTCTCGTTTTGATATCCTGTGGTTTTGGGTTTGTTGTCGAGGATTTGCAGCATAATGTGACGTGTCATAACAAACTAGCATTAGCAGAACAGACGAAACAGAAAACAAAAAAGATGGTCATGATCAGAAATCATGTAACCACATTAAAAGCTTTTAGATTCTTGATTGCCGTACCATCTCGTGTTTCTAGCTGCAACCGGGGCTAATTGCTGCTAGTCTAGACAGTGCTTGTGACTCCACCAGACACAGCATCCAAGACGCAGCCCACGCTCCGCTCAGCGAATAATATGCACCGTCTTTTTTTGACGGAAGCTACGTAAAGCTGCACAGATCAGATCAAGGCAATCAGTCATACTGGCATAGAGAATCTGGTCCTTTTTCAAAACATAACACTTTAGTGCAGACTCCTGATCTCATATCACATCACTGCATCAATGCCATAATAGTCAAGTAGTGTTCTCCTCCTGCTAACAGGTACATGCATGTAAAATACAGAAACAAAGTAATAATGCAAATGCTTGTACACAACCACAATCCATGCATAACTGCATTTACCTATATTAATTTTGTCTGTGCACCACATGACAACAAGGTAGGGAATACAAGCAATGAACTAATTTAGAAAACTCAAGAAAACCAGGCAGACAACACGCTGCTCCTGAAACTCTCTCATTAGAGTATGAAGCCCTGCAAGGGTTTAAACAAAACAGTGCTGCATACGTGACGTCATAGACCGACGTCTCGTTAGACCTGAGCACATGATAATTAACACGGCTACATGGGAGAGACGATCTTTGAGTGGGAGTCGCATTCAGTCTGAACCACAGAAAATTATTCTGCGATGTCTACACAGTCAGAACAGTCGCGTCAACCTTGTGCAAACTTGATGCGCAAACCTTTTCACTCACATGCATGCTTAGTTGCTCGAACACAAAAGGATAATGAGCAACGCGGACGACGTAGCATGCGGCCTGCAGTTTTTCCAACCTTGTAAACACACATTGCTTGTGCACCGAGCGTCACTAATTTATGCAGAGCTAAAACAGAACCGTACACAGTTTAAGCAGGCGTAATGCACGTCTGCAGCTTTAGGCATAAATTCAGTATAAGACCAGAAGATGTTCAATGGCAGTGTTTTTGAGTATTGATCGCAGGGAGTCCAGGGTTTATTCTAGTTATTAATCTTCGCAGATAATGATTAATCAAGACCTCGCTTTGTCTGTGGTATGTAAAATGTCAGTACATGGAGAGGAATGGTCATCCTGTGCAGATTTTTTTTGAGTCAAGACTGTTTAATTCCAAAGTTTTGCTCAATGGAAAGTCCAAATCTCCATTCAGTTTCTGGTCAAATCAGACACAGAGAAATGCTGCAAATTGTCATAACTGAGAGGTCAGAACTAAGGAATCATTGACATTTTGGCCTGAACCTTGTTGTCAGCTCCTTTAATTGACTAACACAGTTTCATGCTGACATTTTTGAAAGAAAAACACACATACACACACACACACACACACACACACACACACATATACATACACACACACACACACACACACACACACAAACACACACAATATAAAAGCAAACCACATCTGTTTAATTAGTGTGAAGGGTTATTAGCAGATACAAATCACGAGCATTCCAAAAATAAATAGCATTTCTTCATTTACATTCTATCTTTCATTTAGAGCGATGAATCCAAAAGACACGTCTAATGATGGAGTTGACAGAGTGTTGATTCAGTGGTGATTGTTCTTAAAGTGTGTTATCTCGTGGCTCATGACTTTGGCTCAATCAGATGCGGAGCAATTACATTTCGCCCTCTGTTATTAACCTCCGAGATTGTACAACAATCAAGATCGTTCTGCCTTGTGTGAATTAATGTCATGAGACACTGTAATGACAGTAATTGGCTATGTGACTCTTCTCCTAATCTCTTATGCAGAGGTAGAAATTACCTGACAAGTAGCTTCTATAGCTAAGCGACCTCTCCGGAGGTACAGCTCACCGAAGCAGCCTATTAGAGCTGTGTTGACAAGTACGTCGTCTTGTCAGGCGTGTCAAGTATTTTCTGTGAAGCTCCTTTAAAGTGACTACAGTACTTAAAAAAAATCAATTCTAAAAATAAACAGTCTTGCGGAAAAAGCGCGTCTTCAAGGGCTGTCATCATCAGTTGTGGCAAGCATGACATGACAGTTCTCATTTTTAGCTTCTCTCCTCTTGACCTTAGTCTTGTTCAGCTAACCAACATTTTCATGTCTGACTCATATTTACCTCGGTGCTCTGATTCAACACTCGTAACAGTCGGTCAAGACAAGGCATATCAACTCCCCGAAGTCTGTGATGCGGCGGATACAATCCAGAAATGAAGTCTGTGGAGACATTTCTAGGCAGGCCTGTGTTTTCCGAGTGCACCAGTTTTTCGATTTCTCTGCCATTGCGCCAAGCTCCCTGACAAAGTTATCAGAGGTCAGGCTCCAGCATCTGTCTGCCCGAGACACTCCTCACACAGGACATGCCGCTTATCTCTGTGGTTACAGTATCCCTAAGGAGGTCTGGGGGCGATGTCTCTTCCAGGGCTGAACTTGCCAGACATAATTTAGACCTGGACAATGACAATATATAGATATATATTTATTTTTCTCAAAATAACACTGTAATTGTGGTGGCAAAATGGTGATTCACTATCTTTTATTGACAGGCCATAATGACCATATAAAAAGGATGAGGACATTTGATCAGATATTCACTGTGTAACCAATCTACATCAAAGGAATGATATGACATTTTCAGGAATTGGCTTCTTTGCATGCTTGCTAAGAATTAAAGAAGGTGATCTCTGCCGTCCTCATATCTAACCTGTTCTTATTCCAAGTGAGTCGAACACTGCCATTTTGTCAAAGCCTCTGGCGTCTCAGAGATACGCACAAGGTGTCCTTCGGTGTTGGTACAGCCTTCATCAATATATGACGCCAACAGACGTATAGGAGTTTTTGTGCTTCAAAAGAGTGATCTAAGGAGATTGGAAGATTGGTTGTGGTGGTGGTGGCATGAGTAACAGGACACAAGGACCAGAGACTCAGGTTTGTGTCTTGTGTTGGACCATTATTTTTTCCACTACGTTTTGTTTCATTTTGTTAGTTTCATTAAGTTCAAAACTGCACTGAAATGTAGGGAAACATCATGGTTTGAGTTAGAATCCACAACATTAAGCGCATGTATAGAAGGTACCTATGTGAAAAGCAGCAACAGTGACAATACCAGCTGAGAAAATTTGCCTTCAGTCTCACGACGTCTATTTCTGACGTTTAGGACATTTTAGAGGTCTGTGGGGCTTCTAAAGGGCACCTAGTGCGTTCAAATGTGACACCAGGGGGTCCTGAAAAAGTAGGCCATGTGCGACAATTAAGGAGAGAGACCAGGCTCTAAAATGTTTCTTTCAGATATTAAGGACTGAAATGGCATAGTTTAGCATAAATACTGGAAATGGCACAGCAGCTTGCATGGCTCTGTTCAAATGTTAAAAAATAAAACCAACTACCTGAACTTCCAAGGCTCACGTAACACATTTTACCATATTTGTTTAATAAGTATAAAAGTTTAAAAGTGAAAAGTCATGGTTTTACCTTAGTAATTCAAATAAGTCACTATGCCTGACCAAAACACAATCCTCTATATACATACCCCATGAAAAATTTATTCCATATATTGGGTCTCTTGACTTTAAATGTAATGGAGAGATATGAGAATGGTGTCTGCATCTTATTCGTAGCAAGAGTAAAAAATGTTCCCAAAATGTGGAACTGATACTTTAAATACAGTCTTTCAGTCAGTGTTATTGGAGTTTTTATAGATAAACAAATATTACAGTATGTGTATTTATAGCATTTTGTTACCTTACAAAAAGTGATCCCAGTCAATTCCACGCAGTGTAGTGTATAGATATAAAGGAATAAAAGATCTCTGGTGTGATCAGTGCTCAGTGTATTCAATAACCTGAGAGCATGTATTGGCATTAGGACAGAAAATGCAGTTCCCTGGTGACCATGAGTGGAAACGTAATATAGCAGAACCCCTTTCAGATCTGAATGCTGTGATAAGTGGCAGATTTTCTTGTTTTATTTTGTTATAAAGATATGAAACTAAAGTCAATACGAATGGTGCTGCTTTCTTTAAGAAAGAGGCCCATTGCACAGGTCAGCTCGAGTATGGCGGGAGCTCGTCGCTCTCGCTGCGATATGAACTGCTGCCGTAGAGCTGTTTGAGAGTCTACCATGTGCCACGACCAGCGGCACTGCGAGTCTCGGCGTCGGCATTGCTACCAAGGCCTAAATTTGGATGTTCGTTCAAAGGCTGGTAGTCTCGGAAGGGGATTTGCATCTGCCCGGTATTTTGGTGTGCCAAGTCCTGTAGCTGTGTTTTCTGCCAATGCAGGAACTCTCTATTGAGTTTTGGACTTTTGTTATGTAGCTTACTTTGGTACATAGCTTATGCTGCTGTCAATAATCAGCGGGTATTCTTGTTATTATACTGTCACAGCTATTATAATGTCTATACATATGTAAATTAAAATGGGGTCTATTGCCTGGACATGATCTGTAATTCTTAGACAATGAGGTATTCGAAGTACAATATATGCTGAGGCTATGATGGGCAATAAAATCCTGTCAACCAAATCTAACAAGTATCACTTTAAGGTGTGCTAGTCAGCCACTTTCTTGCAGCGTTGTGCTGGGACCTTTCTGCACCTCAAGATATTTCATTTCCATAGCCGCCACAGTGTGAACGCCTGCTGCAGGCGATGTTTCCCTGTGGAACACAAGCTCTTCATTATTAAAGGCCCCTTGCCGACCATCCTCCACACTTCTCTGACCTAATGACTTTCTAGAGAGCAGAGCCGCAGTTTAGGGCTCATCTCTGTTTTGCTCTTTCTGTCTTCTTCTGGAACGGCAGCCAAAGTGCCTTGTTTGTACATCAGTTGGTAGGCTGGAAAAAAAGGGAGTGCTCTTAGAAGATAATCTATCCTTAGGTAAAAGACAGTAAATGCAGTTTTCTAAGTGCAAAATGAACAACAGAACGTGATCCACTGAATATTATTAAAATATTCATGCACAACGCAGCACTTTGAGATATTTACAATACTCAAATACAATGTAAGTAAATGGTTTGTCAGACATTCGTGCTTAGTGGCGTGTTTGTTACATTCATTAGCAGGCTGACATGAAAATTCGCATCTCGCACCTTTCATAGTAGCTGCCGCTTGGAGCCACCGGAACAGCTTCAGCTGAGACAAGTGGTATGTAAATAGATCTGCTCGTCTGACTGTAACTGAGAAATGTTATTACCGAGTAGAGAGGCACGGCACAGAGGTCTCCAACGCTTGTTCAGTATGTTCAAATTGAACATCCTGCAATTAAATAAACAAACTTTATTTCTGTGACACTCGGCTCCCAACTTCAACAAAATGAAAAAAAGTGCAAATGCCAGAGGGAAGACGAAACAAATGTTTTAGCTCTGTCTTTACTTAGCAGACATGATTTAATTATTATAGCTGTGTTAAAGCAAATACCTTTTACATTTCAATTCTAAGAGGACATCTTTTCGGTCTTTACACGTACTGTTTGTATTATCTCTACTGCTGATGCCAGTCGACGAGAAGAGGAACAGGAAAATGTGTTCCTCACTCCTCTCATGCACAATCCACGGCAGAGACACACATGTTGATCTCAGAGACATTGAGTTCTGCCTGTATCGGTTGTTTTTCATTATTAATGTGAGAGTAAATAATTCTAATTGTACAAATGCTAATGATTGTTTTTCTTAGCAATTGTGAGCTTTTTGTGACTGTATTGTATTTATCTTTAATATTGTTGGACTGGATGTAGTTTTAAGGTATGACTACTATAGTGTTTGTGCTGGGATTGCATCATTATCGCAGTATACTGGCAAAAAGAAACAAGCTCCCAAAATAAAAGTGCAGGCAGTAAGCTCATATACACTATGTACAGATGGAGTTCCACTGAGGAAATGTTTTGTCTTGCACATTACATTGACTCTGTGTGACATCTGGGCGGTAGATAAAGCAATACTAAAGGTTTCCGTTTCAATATTTAATGTTACCTATCATGTCCGCTGAGAGTGCCTCAGGCCATGCACGTGTATTTCATGTCTGCAGCACACTTGACACGTTTTAGCTTTTTTGAAAATGAAACCTTAACAGTAGTTCACTGAAAAGTTCAACAGACTGAAACGTAACTTGATTTGGAGTGCTGTCATTAGGCTTACTAAATTTTCAGCAACAGAAAAAAGTCAGAGGGAAATTCATTAGACTGACAAGACTGGCAGGGCGTCATGTAAATATCAGACATGCTTCATACAGACAGGATGTGATTATATGGCTGTGAAGATGAAAAGAAGGCTTCACCGTGTGCACATGCAGTTGAGCTATTTGATTGAATCTGACTTTAGACTGCAGACTGTAAATGGGACTCAACTATAACAGAGTTTGAATTTCAACTTCAGCCAACTGATTGACTGAATAATACCTACTGCTAATATAGTCACATTAGCAATGTCTAGTAGGGCTTAGCAATACAGCAACAACAGTATACTGCATGCTAAACCTCCCTTCAGAACAGTGTGGGACTGCAGCCTACACACTCTGTTTGATTGGCAATTGCTTCTCTGTCCTGTTTCACCTGCGATGCACACATTTTGATCATTGTCACTCTTTTCCTATTGGCACATTAACTTTGGTGACCTTATGGATTGCTGCACAGCTGAGCTTTGCAGAGGTCTAATCAGTGTATGTGAACACGTGTGGGTGTACACACACACACACACACACACACACACATATCATATGTATATACAGTGCTGTGAAAAAGTATCCTGATGTCTTCTATTTGTGCACATTTCTCACACTTAAATGTTCCAGATAATCAAACTGATATTTATATTGATTTAATATTAGACAGAGACAAACACAAAATGCCATTTTTAAATAATGGCTAAATAGGTGATACCAGGGCTGCACGGTGGCTCGGTTGTTAGCACCGTCACCTCACAGCTAGAAGATCCCCAGTTTGCATGTTCTCTATGTGCCTCTCACTAGGTACTCCAGCTTCTTCCCACAGCCCAAAAACATGCTGAGGTCAATTGATGATTGTAACTTGAAGTTCAGTGCTTTACTATATGGTTTAGAGTAAATGAATGAGTGAGTGGGCAACACACTGGACAGCAAGTTGCTTCTGATGGCAGATGAGCAACTTGTGTGGCAATTCTGCCACCATTGGAATGTGAGTGTGTGTGAAGTGCTTTGTAGAACCTGGCTATCTTTGTCCAGGTCAGTTCGACTGTGAAAGCCAGCTGTACCGAAATTAGAAAAGTGCACCACTGGTGAGGCCATGATGTCAACTGTGTCATTGTTTCAAAGATTTCCTTCTCTGAAGCACCTGTCTCTTAAGATATTTGCATATGCATATATCTCAACTATTGCATCTACTTCCCTGCAGGACAGATATAGGTCTGAAGACAGGTGACAGTGTGTCCTATTTGTTTATGCTTCTAAAACAAACATTTACATTTACAGCAAATTTTTACTGTTTAAGCAACTGTTGTGTGAATGGCGATGTAAGCATCCTGAGGTACAGAACATTAATATAAATGCTGACCAGCAGGGGAGTTAGGCAGGAATAGTGGTGGTGTTGGTTTTAAGGTAATGATATTCAGCCATAATAGAGATCAATTGTAGCTGATCTAGAAGCAGCCTTATTTATTAAAGTTTCTCACACCACATGTTATCTATTCCCCATTGACTTAACAATGCGTGAGTGTCTGTACTGTGTGATAAAAGGCGAAGTTCAAAACAAATTCTGCTTAAGGTCAGCATGAGGCCGGGGGCAGCCGCGACGGTGGAACATCCCACTGCTGTCTTTCATGAAAATATGGTTCAGCTGCAGCAAAAAACTGTTCTTATCTGGAGAGAGGATACTCAGCAGCAGCTTTTGTCATGCTGCACTTATAATTAAAGCAGAATTTGAGAGTACATATGAGGTACCTTGGCCTACAGGGCTCTGCACCATTTCTTTTTAATAGCTAGGTGTATTTAGCAAAGGACCTTCACCTGGCACTTTTGACTCATACTGATCATAGACAGCAGTCACCTGAAGAAAAAATGAAATTTTTGCTTCATCTGTCTTGATGTGTGGTAAAAGTCACGATCTGAAGTCGTGCACTGGGTTTCCTTAATGTAAGAACACCAGCTGTCAGGTTAGGGTTGTCATGATGACGTTAGTGAGAAGAACACAAATGGGCAGAATGTTTTCACAGCAACAGTCGGTTAAATTTATTAAACTTTTCTCATGACCGGATTTGTTTTCCGTATTGTATTTGTGTGGTCACTGTGGATATTGCTTCTAAAACCTAATGACGTGCACAGTGGAAGCTCAGTGCAGCCCTACATTTCCCAGAATGGCAACACGTTCTGCATAGGATGTGAAGTCGACTGTTAATCTCACCCAGTGACTCCGCTGACGAGTAGAGAGGCATTAGAACAGCTGGAATCAAGCTGTAAAATGGGAAACTAGAGGGTGAAAACCCTCTCTGAAAAGAGAGCGTTGAAACATTGCAAAACCATTTCAATCAGCCTGGAGCAGCAGGAGGCAGCAACTTCCACATTCAGCATGGCCATAGATGGATGCAATATGTGCAGCAGTGATAACAACAAACAACATCATGCAAAACCCTGCTGCTGGCATGAAAAGTCTGAACTTTTTACATTGCTTTGAATGACGATGGCGGTTTGTGCTTTCACCGTCAGTAATATTTACCTACATTTTTAATGAAAAGCACAAAACACAAGCCCATGCTGAGAAGGGGAATCAAGAACCCAGATGCTGAAACACCAAACACCTCTTATGTATGCAGTACTGGATGCAGTATTATTATCAGGTTTTGAGCATTTTTGCATTGAACTCAGATGAAGAGAGAGAGAGAGAGAGCGAGAGAGAAAATGAATAAGAGAGCGAGGGCAATGCAAGAAGAAACATTTGAATGATCCTGGGGCTGCTCTTTTGGCAACTGTGTTCTTCCTGACTGATAAGCATCATTATTTCTGGTGAAAACTGACACTAAGAAGTCAAAGCGGTAGTTTGTGGCTTTGGGCTATTTGTTGCTTCATGAAAGCGAAATCAGATTAGTTTGATTGTTAGTTGTTTTTTTTTAAAATACAATGTCTTATAAAAAAATCTAGCCAGTACAATACAGCAACATCAGGAGCAAGACTTCTTCAAATGTTTGAAGAGAAAGACGCAGGAAGTTTTGACATCACTTAAATCAAGTGCAAGCTGAACTGTCAATCTTGCCACAGTCATTTCTGAACTTAAAGCTTTGTATTTGTTGCATCTATTGTTTTTTTCCTGTCGACATCAATTCTGTGTAGGCTTTAGTTTGACATAGTATTCCAGGGTGTACAGTATGTGATGATTGTTGCTTAGTTGAAGTTGCAGTAATGACAGTAATAAGGTGACATGTACCACCTACCTAGACATTGCTGAGCTTACTCCACCATGGCAACTGCACTCCCCAACACCAGCAGCCCCACCCAGCGGGGCAGTGTCCCCCGCCACATCACAAAATTGATCCCGATCTGATTGAGCATTCGTGGGATGTGATGGAACAAGCTCGGTCCATGGAGTAATCTACAGGGCTGAGGATCTGTTGCCAGCCTCCCGGTGCCAGACGCCACAGGACATCCCCAGAGGTCCCGTGTCCATAGCCTGAGGGCTCATAGCTCCAGCACAAGGGGAACCCAGACAGTATTTGACAAGTGGATTAAATGTGGTTTCAGGTTGATGTCTGGGGTCTTTAAAAATGCAGTTATGTTAATATTAGTGGTTTTTCGGAGTTTATGCAAATGACTGATAATCAAGGACACAGATATTTTGAGCTGATGTACATTTGCAGAAAAATATATTCAAAAAACGGTGTCAAAATTCTATAAATGTTATATATTTATTAACATGTAATGACAGCGAGCCTGTCATTCAAAACAGTGCTGTCTTTGGCAAAGCATTTCTGCCAGTGCTCTGTTCTTTATAGAGGAGCACTGTTCCAGACAGTCTCATCCAGTGTGTGGGAGACAGTGCCAGATTCTCCCATAGAAAGTTCACAGAGGTGGCTGTGCACTGGTTCTGAGGTAGGCTGATAAATCAGTCGTCCCCCCCCCAAACCAGCCAATTAGTTTTCAGTCTTTCCTCTTGTAAAACTTTTGAATACAGTTTAAAAACCAGCGAGATGAAGCAAAATCTCAGCTTTATGTTGCTTGTCTAAGTTTGTTTTCATGTGTGATATTGGCTCATTTCTGCCCCTTAGGACCATGAATTAATCTGCTTCATTGGCAGTAATGATCATCATTACTTACTTGACGCACTGGAGCGAAGTGAAGAAGCCGTCCTTGAAATTTTACTCAGGTAGAGGACACAAAGTGATGTGTAGATGTTGTCAGAAAGGGTTTTCAGACTGGTTTTTTTTGCTATTTTGGAGAGAGCGGGCTTTAAGGACCAGGGCTATCTGGTAATTTGACTAATGTACTTCTCATTGCTTGCCCCACCTCTGTTTCAGATCAGTACCCAGCTGATTCCTTCAATTTCTCTGGGGGAGACTTCAGAACACTCTGATCCACTGCAGGGGAGAGAGGGCTAAAAGTTGCTCCGTGCTATTAGCGTTCAATAGAACTCGCATGCATTTAAAGACAAAAAAAGAAAAGATGTCTGATTTCAGTTGCTTCAATGTTTCTTTTGCATTTAGAATCTCAATTAATAATAATAAAAACATTCCAAAATGTGTGCTTATGTTGTATAGGGAGGAATAGGAACCAAAAGGAGCTGTATTGTAAAATGCTGAGCTTCAACCCCCCGATTCAACTATTTCTGTGAAAGACTTACCTGAAATTTAGAATGTGTTGTTCACATTGGGAAAACTTTGACTCGAACTGATTTTTGCTGCTACGCCTGACAGCAAGGCACAGTATTTTAAGACTGTGTAGGTGTCACACTATATGCCATTGTCATTTTGACTGACTGGAAGACAGCATATCGTCGTCAGTTGTGCTGTGACACAGCCTTTGTGGTTTCATCACATCATTTCTGGCACCAGAATATGCCAGTGGAGAGCCGAGCTGGGGCCCTGCCACAGCATCCAGCTTACCGCTCTGTGACTATGATGGGATTTACTGATAATGTTAATGCAGTCCAAGAACCCCTCTGTACAGCATCCTGTCTCCCACCCCCACCAGTGCCCACCAATGAAAAAGTGGCCTTGGACTGGAAAATGGAAGCCTGATACACTGAGCCAACACATTCAGTGTGAAACATTGTGTTTACATTTAAACGGTGCCAATTTACTGCTTAAGAGCAACCATTATCAGTTCCATGGAGGCCAAGATAATTGACTGAGGATTTGATTTTCTCAGTTCAAACATGATTATGGTGTTGCTTAGTGGGTGTCTGCAAATGCTGATTTGTTGCAGGTTGTTCAGGCTGGAATTCAATCAAAGAGGAACTATTGATAAAGCTATTTCCTTTGCTTGGACAAATTTGCTCTTCAGCAGCAATTCATCGTGTTTCAGCAAATAGATATTGGTGAAATAAAACATCAACATAATTAGTACAAATCAAACAGTTCTGAGCATGTATTTTTGGGACAAACCTAAATTATTTTCCTCCCAGTTTCTCCATCCCGTTTTTCCTAAGCACTGAGCTGCAACATGTACGATCTGATTAACACTGTGCATCGATACAACCAGCATTTGCATTGCTTTAGCTGTTAATGAAAGTGATCCTAGAGAAAAAGAAATGGGCCAAGGGCAAAGGGCTGTCGGGAAATCCTTGTCACAGCAGTCAAAACTTTGAAAACTGCTGAATATTCCCCAGCTCTAAATTATCCTTGTCGCTGTCAGTCATGACACTATGTTGTGCTTTCCTGAAGGAAACCAGTAGCAGCTGACAAGATGTCCCAGGTGGCATGCCATAAGGACAGAAGCAGGTGGCAAGGAGTCTTCGACACTGACATAGAAGAAAGTGCATATTAATCACCGCGGAAGAGTTCAGGCTGACTTTCACACATCTCTGGCTCGACTGAAATTGGTCCCACTCTCTTCCAAAACCCTGCCTTGATAATCTTGGCCTCAGTTTTGTGCCAAATAAAACAAAAAAATATTGCAGCTCTCGCTCCGCTGCAAACACACTTTCTTATTAACTCGGCTGTTTGTGTTGCTTTAACTGTGGTGTAAGCCTCACGGACACACACAAAAGGCAGCTCTAATTTAAGTGGTGGATGGCTGGTATCAAAGCCCCCACTATAACCCTCGCTTTTTCTCCTCAAATTGCATTTGTAGTAGTGGAAGTAAATCACCACTGTGTTTTATTCCACTTAAGTTAAAGCAACGCAGGTTTACATGTAGGGGGTTCGCATATTAAATGTGTCTCAGCGTGTGATGAACATTATATTACATTGAACAAACGCCCTCGTTTCCATTATGATCAGATCAGAACACTTTTTTATTCTTCAGCAGCTTTTCAAGTGAACGAAGCTGGGAAATGTTCAAAGGTGTGACACGAGAAAGGACCTTGAGAGCTGCTTTGCGCTTCTTATTAATATTGTATGGATATATTACATCGTCTTATTAATAGTGATGTTTTTGATGGGTAAAATGGTAATGCTCTCCTCTGAGCTGACTGGAACATATGTGAGAATATAATAAGCTCATCAATTGCAAAATGCTAATCTTTAACTTGGAGTCTGAAGCGAGTCTTAAAAAAAAGACCTCCACTGATGTTTGGCATCAAAGTGTGTTCACAGGTCTTGGGGAGTAATGCATATGTGGCTCCATAGGGAGGCTGCACACAGTCTGCCTCAAGTGATGTCACTTGGTTGATTCCCCTTTCTTCCTGGAGGCAATGAGGCCCAGTCTTGTGTTAAAATATGCTAGATTTTCCAACTTTGACTTTGGCTTTATAGCAAAGTTTGTCTTTTGTGATGTTGTGTCGCAGTAAAAAACAAGTATACTCACTGGTAATGCTGTGTTATCACAGTGACAGTGGCATTTCAGGGAGCGACTTCTAATCATGTCTAATGTTCCATGTAAGAGTCTACCCTGTCTGTGTCCTCCCTCAGCACACAGGCCACACTGTGCTACTGCTAAGCGTGTGTGTATGTGCGCATATGCGTGTTTGCAGGTCGAGGCTTGACAGTAGCACATTTGGCTTCCCAGTGGACCATGGAGCTGCAGCTCCGACTTGGAAGTGCTCAGATGTCTCTTCATAGCCAGGTCTCTTGGTGCATGACCTTATTCCCTGTGACATTTTCAGCCATTAATCTGCAGACGTATAGTGATGGAGTACCTCTCGCGTGTTACATTGTCCTCGTGTCATACCATTTTCTGCATGGCACACGGGTCGCGCGACCCCACGGTGGTGATTCTGGGATGTAATTTAGCTCTGATTCAATCAGCTGCAATATGTGGCTGCTGCTGTGTTATTGACATATTTTATTATCTTGACAGAAGGATGCTTAATTGTGAATCATTCTTTATTTTGGCTCCTTTATTTTGATTTGGTGTCAGCTCAGTGGCATAATTTCCACTGGGAAAAATGTGCCGTGGTAAAGGGTGGACTGGCGTGATCGTCTCTCTTTTTAAAATACTGTCTTACATCTGAGTGGCCTTTACACCCGATGCAACAAGTTAAAGGAGCAGAATGAGCTGTGTGGTGAATAATTTGCAGGAGCGACTGCTGTGACCAGAGATTTTCTGTTTTCACGCCGTCCTTCCATCCATCCTATTCTCACGAATGAGATATATCAGGAATGCACTGAGGTTTTCTTTTTTCCCAATTTAGTACCAACATTCACTCGCAGTTGAGGATGAAATGATTAGATTTTAGCGGTCAAAGGTCACCGTGACCCTGCAAAGCATCTTTTTGGCCATACCTCAAGAATTCATGCGCTAGTCATGACAAAATGTCATACAAATGTCCTGCAGGATAAAATGATGAAGTGACGACCTTTTCAAATTCAAAAAGGTCAAAAGTTAACTTCACTGCGACATCATAACGTTCTGCAAAAACACTTTTCCATGCTCTTCCAGAATCAGCTTTATTGGCTAAGCGTGTGAACGCATACAGGGAATTTGATTCTGTTTATATTTCTCTCAGTGAACTTTGACACTTCAGAGTCTTTGCTACATATATTACATGAATCTAAACCAAGATGGGTGTAAACTGCAACTTAACTGGTTGGTGGAGGAACACAATCGCGAGGTTTATTCTTAGTTTCCCTGGAGTTTTGCTTCTTAGGCTACATACAGGCAGCCCTAACTTATTACTGGACGTTGCTGAGACAGTCTGAATCTAATACCTGCGGACACTGCATTGGGTAAAAATGTAATTTCTATAATTAGTACATATTTTAAGTTGAAACAATAATTGAATGCATGTATTTCACTTAAAGCAAATATCAATCATCAATCAATAATAAGATAGTAAAGGTTTTTGGTCAAAAGGATGCAAATAGAACAATCTATCAGAGACAATCTGCTATAAATCTATAAAGTAAAGTAAAAACATTTAAATGGGGGTTACAATACATACATACACCAATCAGACATAACATTATGACCACCTGCCTAATATTGTGTTGGTCCCCCTTATGGGGTCAAGAATGCTCTAAACCATTGGGCATGGACAAGAGGACCTCTCAGGGTGTCTTATAGGGGCATTGGCACTGGATCCTTTGGGTACTCTGGCTTGTGCAGTGGGGCCTCTGTCAATCAAACTTGTTCCACTGCATCCTGTTGATGTTTGATCAAAATGGGGTGTAGGAAGTTTGGAGGTCAAATCAACATGTTGGGTCATTGTCATGTTCTTCAACATCTTCCTGATTGTTTGATGTTTTTCCATGTGGTGGGGTGCATTTTCCTGCGGGGGTAGGACTGTGGCATTTGGGATTTCCATTTACATGAGGGAGTGTGCTTGTTCAGAGACAATGTTTATTTGGGTGTCTAAGTCTCATCAACACGGATGTTAAAATCCATGGTTTTCCAGCAGAACACCACATAGTATCAATATGATCAATGTTATTCACTTCACCTGTCAGTGGTCATAATGTCGTGGCTGATCCGTGTATTATAGCTTTACATAGCATTTCTAGTTTTCGTTATACTGTCTTTATCATGGGAGCCAGACTAATCAGTTTTAACAATTTTGTGTGCTTAATTTAATGTTTTTTTAATCACAGTTTCCATGTGCTGACATGAGCACACACTCAGACGCCTTATAAAATGCAGACATCATTTCTAAATCCAGGCTGCTGAACACAGTCGCTCACTTACTGCTATTTTTGCTCCCTGCATTATAACAGCTGCCTGGGCTCTCCACTGCTGAGGTGGTGTGATCGCTCACAAACTGTCTTCACACACTTGCTCGCTAAAATGCTACTTTGTCAGTATAGCTTAAGATTTGCAGTTCAGTGAACATCAAGGGGGAAAATTAAGGGGTTGACTGCATTAATCCTGCACTCATTCCTACTGATAACCTGTAAACACATGGACAAAAATAGCAGACTGAAGGTAACATCAGCATTACATCCACGCACAAACACGGCCTTCGTTTTATTGTGTAAACTTATTCTTTTATATACTTACATTGGCATGTTGGCCTAGTTGTTTTTGTTGTTATTTCCAGCTGTTTTGTTGCTGCTTTTTCCTTCATTTCCAGAGGAATTATGGCTGCATTTAGTCCATAAACTTAAAAGACATTAGCAAACGTCAATGGCAATTACTGTATGTGAATAAAACAATATGCAGGTAGAATGTACATTTAGTAGAAGGCTTGGCATTAAAGCAGTAATGTCAATTTGTCCACCTTTCATATTGTTGTTTTGTTTTCATTATTTGAGACACGTTGTTTGCACGAATGAACATTTTTCTTTTTATTACATTTTTGTCCTGTTTATTGTTGTGAAAAGTATGGAAGAGTAGATATACATTATATCATAAAAGGTTAATTAATTTTTAAAGTGGTTAATAAAAATACAGTAAACAATGAAAGGGAAAGTCAGATAAATCATATATATAACAAACAAACAAAAAAAAATACTGAAAGACAGAGACTTTTATTCTGGAGAGACGGTGGATATTTACCTCGTTAGGGCTCCCTTTGCCCCCAGCCTCTTCTCATGTCAATGTATGAGTTGGCTGGAATAGTGTTTTGTGGATCGGGTCAAACCACTTTATATTTCACCCGCAGAATCAGGGCAGCATACGAAAGCTGCTTTTTTTTTGCAGCACACACAGAACGGACAGCTGGCAGACTGTGAGGAGGTACAGTATTCAGTGCATTTGACAAAAAGTGTTTTGGATTAGTATCACTGACTCTACCTTTAATATTTAATAGGCACTTGGTTGCGTGTTGCCTCTTTCAAAGCTGTAAATACGAGAAGAAAAAAGCTTACATTACAATTATATTCTGATAAAAAAGTCTGTCATCGTCGCCCCATTTTCTTTTATATGTAATTTTTCTGCAGTCTGCCCATAAAGTACTTCCCTGTTGGACTTTATACCTCATCGTTGAGTGCTTTTCAAAAGAGATAAGTTATTTTGTGAATATTTATGAGATGGCTTTGACAATAGCGTCACTTCAGAGTTGTCAAAAGTGTCATCCTCGTACAAGGACTGTAATTTTCACATCAGTGATGACTTCTGAATGCCTTTTTCTTTTTTTTGCAGCAGAACATCTTAACAGCGCATTGAATAATTATCCTGACAGTTGTGCTACTTTCCCTACTGCTGACCAAACTACAGCTGTGTTACGAATTCACAGCACCCGTTTGGTAATTGCAGTTGTTTCCGTGAGGTTCCTCTGCTGCCTGAGCTTGGCGGCGGACCGGTAGCGATTTGCTGTCTCTCGCCGGAGAAAAGCAACAACGGGATGAGCGGAGAACGTAGGCAGATTTAAGCTGTCAGGTGTGCTACAGTGAAAGGTTAGGCCTGTCATTAAAACAGGGCCGCGGAACAAAGCTGACATGTACTTAGAGCGCCACATCTGCCCCCCTCCGATCGACATTGCTTTATCTTGAGCAGTAATAACGTTTTATAGATCTGTTGACAGACTGTCCCAGGCAGTCATTACACACCGCTTCTGTCTTATCACAGTCGGAGGAAATTGCATTAATGTTTGCTCTCTGTTCAGTGGGCATTATGGTCACAGGTTGCGGCGAACCAGCGTCCTGCAATTCCTTGTGATATGTTCTTTCCGAAATTGTGAAATCAGTTGCCGCCAGTGGAAGACTTCAGTCGCAAACATCAAAGCGGTGGCTTTGCATGGAACATTTATTTCGTGGTGGCAGCTGTTGCTTCAGTCTCTAATAACACTTTGGCACCAGACATTCTGGCAGTAAATTCCTCCTCCCCAAAAAGACAAAATATCTAACTGCACGGCAATAATGTTTTTCTCTTTTGTCTTTTTTTTTTTTAAAGTCTCATTGCGTGGTTTGCTCTCCAGAGTCTTTTCAGATATGGCAAAAAAAGGATGCCTTACAGCTTGAGGGAGTGTACTTAGCGACAAAATTGGATCCCCTCCTGAGCTCTGGGTATATGAGTGACAACTTTAAACTTCTTCTGCAGTTCGGTGTCGTGGCTGTAGGGAAAAAAAAATAAAAATTTGGATTCTGGTTGCACTCTGTCTTGACCCGACATGTGGGCTGCAACCTCCATCTTTTTTTTTGGTGTGGGTATTGACAGGCGGGCCAGAGAGAAAAGCCACAGTATTACACCCCCAGCTGTTCCAATTTCTCATCTCTGCTTCTGAATTGATGCTGCCGCTCTGTAAGCTTGAAGCTGAATTAATAATGAAGAAAGTCAATAGGTCTCAGGATCCCATTCTCACAGGTATCACCTTGAAGTGACTTTGCTCAGGTATTGTGGAGCCAAGTGTTCGGGGGAAATCCTGCAGATTTACTACGAGAGTCGGGATCATCTGTGTTCCATTACCATGTGAAAATGTGGTTATGGCTGTGGGTGTTTTACCATGCTGGACCTCTGATTTGAACTTGTTAAGTTCCTTTGTTGCTCTGAGTCAAGGGTTAGTTTTCTTATACAATTAACCTCTTGTCCAACAGCAAGAGGCCTCTTTGTATTTATCCCTTAAAATAACAAGTTGTCAAGCCCTGCAGCATTCCTCATGGTGTTGCATTAATTGTCCAGGCTTTCCGTGATCTCTGCTGCGGCTTCAGAGTGTGTAAGTACTCGGAAATGAGATTGTTCTGCGCGTCTGTTCTCTTTCGTGCAAACTAATAAAATATGCATCAGCTGGATGCTATTTGGAGCCCCGCCGATCGATACGTGTGCCTGTTTTTATGAAAATTCTCCGAAGACAAGCCTTGTCAATCTGTCAGAGATCATTAGCGAGGCTGGTGATGTGATAGATTGTGTCTCTGATGGGAAAGAAAATCAGGTAGGCCTGACATTAACATCCCATTGCCAATTTTCCATCTGTCTTGTTGTTACCAGTTCGTGGCTGCTGAAAAGCAGATTTAGTAAAGACAGCTTGGACTATTTTCCATCCCCTCTTAATGCAGTAGATCAGCTTTTGTGTTGCTGATTACTACATGGATATCCTACAAAAGAATGTGGACCTCTGTGTATCTCACGGCTCTGCGTTCCTCACTCTGTGATTACATTTGAAGTGGTTCTATTGATACTCACCAGTGACTCACCAGAAAGATTTCGTAGAATTAGGATGATTTATTGGAGGTCACATCTGTTTACCCTGCAACTTACTTTCCGTGCCCAAGTCAATTCATTTTTCTTTTTTCATTTCCAGCAAAGGTCTTCTCCTTCAGCATGACCCAAAGCTTCTTTTAACCTTATAAATTGTTTTTCTTGCCAAACCTGACATTTTCATGTAACCAGCAGGTGGAAATGTCACATTGAATTTGTGCTTCTGTTTGTGAGGCCTATTTTTTTTTTCTTTCACAAAGTGTAATCCATGTTTGCTTACTCAAGGCTTGATATTCTCCACACAAAATCACCACGATGACTAATGCTGCCCCGGGCCTGTAGAGTTTGTGGTTTTGTGGAGAGATCAGAAAGGAACGCAGAATAATTGTTCATCTCTTAAACCAAACTGTAAGACCAGATGAGCAGTTAGCTCTCTTCTACCTACAGTTTGGAGATTTGCCTTGTTATTTACTAATGTGTGCCTCACAATTTTGTGATCATGTCTTACCTAGCAGTTCATTAATCATACATTTTACAAAATAACACTTATGTCATCCATCCATTCTCTTTTTGTTTGCAGCAGCCTGATCTCTTGCAATGACTCCTGAAAGCTTAGAGGATTTTCTTTTATAGCTGGGTGTTTGTGCGCAAAACGGAGTTGTGTTGAATCTGTGCTGCACATGACAAAAACAGTTTTCGGAATTTCATTTTGGACTTGTCTCCCATCTTACCATTGGTGCAGGTGTGCACAGGCTCCTCCTGTGGTACACCAACATGAGGAATCAGACACAAGACTTAAAAGGAGATAATGTTTTTACATGTGCAAGTACAAGCAGATATAGTAGATATGGTTTGCCTGATTTACCATACCTGGAGCTTAAATGGGCACTGGAACCGGGGTCATCCCTATGCTCCCACGTGTCTCACATTTCTAAGATCCCATTTACACAAAGGGAAAACGCAGATATATCAACGTGGTTTGTCACTCCAGAGCAACCCCATGGTGGAGTAGCAGTGTTGAGCTCAGGAGAGTTTGGTAATTTTGAAAAATATCTCGGGGATGTCGGAACATAGAGCTGTGGGAACATAGGGCTGTGGGAACATAGGGCTGTGGGAACATAGGCACACTCCCCTGAAACCACAACAGGAATGGTCTGGTGCATTACGGCCATATGGCAGCAACTGCTGTATCATCAAGAACCAACGCAGTGTCTAACTCGGGTTCTCTGAAGTTGCAGTTCATTTAAGGCACAAATTCGAATCTCAAAACCTTCAAAATTTGAGCAATCAAGAGCGTGACTCTTTGTAACATTGGTTGTTATAAAGAGTCACAGACCAGCAATTTTTTACAGTTTTTTAAACTTAACACAACAATCGACTCACATTGACCCTTTACAATCAGTGATTATATTTTGTAACTGTACTATACTGTAATGCACTCTTCATCTTTATGTCAACCTTTTTAAATTCCTAAACGTGTGTGTGTGTGTGTGTGTGTGTGTGTGTCTGTAACCTGTTAAACTGTGCTGCTGCCTCTTGGCCAGGGCACTCTTGTAAAACAGATTCTTGATCTCAGTGAGACGTGCCCAGGTTAAATAAAGATTAAAAAAATAAAATTGCTGCCATAGATCTGTGAATCCTTTTTTGGGGGGGTTATTTGATTTAAAACCAAGCCGCATAATGTGAAAATTCATAACAAGGGGCGAGCCGGGTGATGTGTCAGGAAAAATTATTTCAGATTCTCTTTGATTTATTAATTTTTTGAGGTCACTTTTTTTTTTTTTAAATAAAGCAGTTGGTGGCAGGTCCTGGCAGCAGGCCTGTACTCAGTGTGATGACTGTAGCCCAATTTTCTTTTTTTTTGGTTGTACCCTTGTGCCTTTGCCTGTAAGGGAATTTTGATGTAGCATGCAGTCGAGTAAAAGGCTGGCTTTAGTGCTGACACATGGTGCTCATATTCTGCTACAGTGTTGTGCAGATTTGAATTTGGATTTAAACCATGGACATGTCATGCTGATTTAGCTCCATGTTCCTCCTTTTAAACCAAATCCTATGGACACATTCACACACTGTCCAATTAAACCACACTCTTCCACTTCCAGGCGCTCCCCACTGGAGCAGTCACAGATCTGGTGTTTTGTTTTACAGCACCACAGCAGGACAGGAGTATTTTGTCTGTATTTTATATGGCACAAACCGAACATAATCTTAATAGCAGTGCTGCTTTACGCTGTACCTGTACACTGGGGGATAGTGTGTGTGTGAAGCATTCATCTCGGGACATGGCAGCGTAAAGACTGAAACCAGATTGCTTTGTGTCTGGCATATAAATGACCCGGGTGCAGCAGTGACTCATTTCATATGCACACATACAACAGAGAACACGTGGGCGAATTGTTCTGAGAGTTTGTCAGTCTCGGTGAAAAAGGAATTTCACCGTCAGAATGTGAGCTATGTCATAAAACCAGGCCAGCTACAGCATATAGTGGAAAGAGCAATTATTTCTCAGATTGGTGGTCTGCCTAGAGAAAAAAGAGGAAAGCGGACGCTGTTAGTCTGTATTGTTTGAAAAGGGGGAAAAATCCTTCAACAACCAGAATGCTCTGCAATCGGTTCCTTCCAAGGCTGATCTCCAGGCTGACGCTGCCGCATCGGCTTGATCCTGGTTACTGTGATGATAAGTAGTGCAGGCGACAAGCAGGATATCACATCAGACAGATCTGCTTCCATTTTTATAATCACAAAAGGCCTGTTGAAAATGAATGAGGTCAGCCTTTAAGTAGGGATGTCAGGGAAATCATCTTAAACCGTATTGAGATCAATTTGTTTTCAAATTTTGGGAAAATTATAAAAATAAAAGATTACTAGAAAATTTTATTTACCTCTTCATCTTGTGTATCATGCCTACAATTGGCTTTGGTTGCTTGTTTGTCACGGGGTAACATTTGATTGTACTTGGGAGTTGGTGAAAAGTCTTAACAATGTGCCACATGCCAGCCGTTGGATGCGTTTATGAGAAGCCCCCTGCAAATTCTGAGTTGTGGAAATGGACCTTTTAACCTGGTTTTTGTCATCCAGTCTTAATGCTGTGCTCTTTTATTATTTCCTGCCGTGATGTACTTTTGCGTTGAAGACCTTGATTAGGTTAAAGCGCCGCTCTTGATTCTCATTCTGTTCTTAAAGCAATTCTAAAGCCCATATTGTAGTCAGGATATGCTAATGGTGTCTTTCTGTATGTCTTTGACAGTCAGAGGTGCGTGTCTGCGACTTGACTGAAAAATGCTGGCCAATTGGCCGGCTCAATTACTGTCTGGCTGGGTGTCTGTCTCAATATAGAGTAGCAGGTGGGACGGGGTGGGAGGCAGGCTTATTATCCATCCTGCAAAACTCTGCCTCTTCCTCATTACCGCTCCATGCACAGTTAATTGGTAAGGACAGATACAAAAGATAGCAGTGATGATTTTCTGGGAATGTTGAGCACTTCTGAAAAACTCTCAGAGACACAGGATATTATGATTCACATTGAATTTCATACAGTCAAACTGTTAATAACTGGTATTTCACATGCACTGGAGCAAAACCTTCCAAAAATTCAAGTGAAAATGTGCTTTGGTCACATAAAATTTATCAGTCGTTAAAAAAAAGTTAATTCTCAGATAAGATGACGTGAGCTCAGATACAGGAAGCCTGTGATTCTCGGTCGACCTTGATGGGTCTCATTGGTGGAGGAGGTACATTATAGGTAATCAAATTAAATCACTTCGCTACTCGCTGATCAATTAGAGCAATGCCTACAGTTCAGTCTGACAAAGGCCTTGATTGAATTTCCAACTTTAGATGTGATTTCTTTTCAGCTGCAATTTTCATTTAGGGGTTTATAATTGAAAAGGATAACACAGCGATGATTCAGTGTTCTTTTAAGGAGCACACTCTTATGACTGCTCAGCTGAGATTTCCTACAAAGGCATAAAGAATAGAACACAATGTTCCACTAAAGTAGAGAAAATTGCTTAAATGTGGCATAGCTGACACGGGGTACTAACTTCCTGATTAGAGAGAGAGACCGAATGAGAGAGAGGCTGCTACATCCTTCTCTGCACTTTATTTTAAATGACTAAGGAGACTTGGCCAACCTGCTGGTGGAGACCAAGCAAACGAGTCATGTCTACAAAGGAAACGGGTGTGATCTGTAATTACTAAACTGGGGTAATTTAATGAGGTAGTGGTTCTTCTTTGACTCCCTCTATCTAACAAAGCATAAAGAGTTGCACCGAACTTTTAAAGATTCTGTCAGCAGCAGGGCTTTTTCTAAGTGGCATCGAACTTCAAACACACCAAACAGCCCAGAACCATGAGAAAATGTCATCTACTGTGAACTGCAGTGCAGTCTGGAAGGTTGTTTTAGAAGCCGCTAACTGATTTCCTGTGAGATTAGCTGATCATTAAGTTGTGGGCGGCTCTTGGAATCCAATTCAAACAGACTGCAAAACACTGCTTTTACCTGACCAAGCTGCGTTATGCTCAGGGTTTTGTCCTGCTTAGAGTTTTTAGTGCCCCTCAAGGAGGTTTTAGGCAACACCAAGGAAGATCACCAGCACCAAAATGATAAAAATGCTAATTATTGTTGGTAATTTGGGCTTCATTTAACCAAGAAGAGGTTTTTTTCATCAAATGGTCAGAAAATCCAGAGGTTTCTGTCAAATAAGATAACATGGTCTCTCTACTGTTTGTGCACCAATCATGCTTACCGCCATGTGCAGTCGCATCCCGAAGGCCCATTGTGAGCCAGGAAAAGCCCTTTTGCTCAAATTGACTTTTGATTGAGTGAAACTGCTGCTACATCATCTGATATGATTTGCTGTCTGCCCTCACAGAGGTTTCATTAAAGAACGTATTGTTTGGCTCTGGATCCCCAAATTTTTCACTCTGTCCAGAAAAAAAAAAGGAATAATTGGAAGAAAACTGGCATAAAAAATGGCATTCAGCATTTCACTTTTGCAGTCTTTGCTGTTTTTTTTAAAAAAAATTTGCATTTTTGCATTTTTGCATTTGTGCGTGTTTCCATCCGGGAAAAATAACAAGTAGTGCATAGCCACAGGTGCATTAGTCACTGAGATGTCTGGATTTCATCCCACGGATTTATCTGGACGGCAAGGACAAGAAGGAAGTATATGCACCGAATGATTGGCAGAGCAAGTGACAATTAAACTGTAGCTGTTAAGCAAAAGAGAGGATTTGGATCATGAGAGATGTCCGCTAATGTCCCCGTGTGTGTCAGTCCTGGCTGTGTCTGCCGTGGCCCTCCAGGCTTAAATGGACAAGCTCCACTCCCACCCGTGCCGACTGCAGCAGGCAATTACACTATCGCAGCTCCGCGTCTGCTGTATTTTACTGCTATCTTTTAATTGGAGGAACGGAAGGGGGTCATTTTACACCAAGGATGAAGAAGATGTGCTTTACCTGCCTTCAGCTTGCTAAGAATAGAGTGGAATAGAATAAGCACCTCTGTAATGTGATTTAACCTCTGGGCCACTATTTTAATAGTCAAGGATAGCTCTCCCGTCGAGGTTACTTTCATTTCTGAGGCAGGATGCTTCTTTTGTGCTGGCATTGCACAATGGGGATGTGAGATTTCTCACCTTTGTCATGAATGGCCCTGTATTTAAAATCTGCCCTCCAATTTCTGGAGGGGTTGCATAATAACATCAGCCAAAGTGACCGGCTCTTTGTTTCTTCGTAAACAAAGGAGACATTTGATGAGCTATATAATCAGACAACACGCAGAGACATATTTGACTTGTCTTGTTCTCGCTTTCTGGAGGAACATTAGCGAGAATTAACTGCAAATCACATTCAATTTGATTGCGCTGCCAAATGACATGGTAAATTATGCATGACTTTTTAATTGGCTGGTGGATGGTGGGTATGAGATTTCTTTTGAGAACGTGTGACGTGAAAGGTGAGGTCATGTTGTGTCATGCGGAGGCAGCGCTGGATGGTTTCCAGAGGTCACGTAGCTGAACAGTAGGAACCTCGCTACCTGCTGTGCTGCACGCCCCCCCCAGCCCTCCTCCACCTGCCTCACCCCGGCACCTGCCTCTTGATGGCAGTCAGTTTACCCTCAGGCCAATAAGCGGGGTCTTTACCGCGCGTTCATGCAGCCCCGATTCTCTTTCTGTATAAAAAGTCTTAATATAGTCGCCCTCTTTACAATGAAGGTGTTACAGAAAGGACATCCTTTTAACCTTAATCTGTTGTTCTGCAAATGCTTTTAAAGTATGAGGCCACACTAGCTCTGACTAACTGTTGGCATCTTTCGACCTTCCACATTCATTTTCAGAAAAGAGGAACTAAATGTGAAAATGGAGGTGACTGAAAAGTTCAAAAGTGTTTGTAAAAAAAACTGGACTCTAATCAGTGACAGAATTTCATATGAACATTCATGAAATACTTGTACGGCTGCCATACAGTGTGGGCAGCGAATCAAGGTTTTAGGTGCCAATACTGTGAAAGCGTTTTTCATTTTATTGAACCTTTAAGTACAGTTGGAGTAAAATACTAACAGTTTTTATCATAAAAAGGAAGACAACCTCCATGTAAAAACTCTCTCTTAGCTGAGAAAAACAAAGCTTGCTGACATTTGGTCTGACAGTTCACCTGGGGAACTCTCTTCATGAGAGCCCTTAACGTTTCATTTTGTCGTAATGTGAGGTTTTGTTCTGTACAACATGTCTTTGGTCCAGCAATAGCCACATATTACATCTCTATGTATGACGATGAGAAAGAGACCCTTAGAATTCTGGAAAATTCAAGTTTAAAACAGAGTGCTACTTTTTCATTTGCTAAGTAAGCTGAAAGTGTATGCTTATCTCAAGACGTTCCCAAAATCTGCAAGTGAGAGGCGATATTTGAAATTAGCAGTGGAGCGTGTATCCTTGAAGGCCATTCTGTTGCACACAATCAGAGCTAATTGAGTTGTATAGGAACAAGAGCTGTTTCTTTAGATAAGCCTTAAGTAAATTAGCTTGTGTCTTGCAAGCTTAGGTAGAAAGTGTAGTTCAAGTTGATAACACATGACTTATCGATGGGAAGTCATGGATGCAGAATTATTTCCTGATTACCAATTAGTCCCGCCGGCACATTTGTATGCACAGAAATGAAACCTCCAAACAAGCAGTGTTACTTTGAATAGTTCATACATAATATAGCCTGCCCTGGTTACGCTGACTTGTCTAGCAGGGATAGGCAGCCACTTTTTCTGTCCACCGTCTTTTGGACAACTTGAGGAATTGTTTAGTTGAGTTGCTGAGAAGTATGGGTAAATTTTTAGTAATATGTGGCTGCCAGATTTCGAATAAAATCTTGACTGCTTTTTGGTTGTGGAATCATTTGCCATAGTAATAATCTATACTTTATTAGTCCCCTTGGGGAAACTTGTTCTCTGAATTTTGAGCCACCTGAAGCACCTGGGGAGCAGTCAGGGGGTAAGGGCCTTGCTCAGGGGCCCACAGTGCCTCTTGCCAGTCCGGGGACGCGAACCGGCGACCCACCAGTTACAAGCACGCTTCATAACAATAATGCTATTATTACTACTACTACTACTACTACTAGTACTACTAATAATAATAATAATAATAATAATGATAATAATAATAATAATAATACATCTGCCTTGTAAGTAGCAGAAGTAATACTAATAAAGTTATCTTCAATCTAAAAATAAATTTTCTCAGTTTGCCAGCATTCAATATAGGCAAAATTTTTGAAACAGAAGTCTGTGGTCTGTTTTAAATTAAAACACATTAGTCTAACATTTGCGTATACACTGATTAGCCACAACATTAAAACCACCTGTCTAAAGTGAAGGTGCTCCTCTGACCCATCAGGGCATGAACATTGGGCCTCTGTGGGCGTCCTGTGGTGTCTGACACTGCAATGTTGGCAGCGGATCCTTCGAGTCCTGTGGGTTTGCAGGGTGGAGCCTCTGTGTGTCAGGCTTATTCCGGCACATATGACGTATGGTCGATCAGATTTGGATCTGGGGAGTCTGGAGGACGAGTCAACACCTTGGGCTCTTTGTCATATTCCTTGAGCTGCTCCAGAGCAGGTTTTACAGTGTGACGGGGAGCATTGTTCTGCCGGGGGAGACTGTCAGGGAGTGCTGTTGTGGTAAGGGCAGTGTGCTTGGTCTGCATCAATGTTTAGATGGGTGGTATGTGTCACAGTAACATCCACATGTATGCCAGGAACCAAGGTTTCCCAGTGGAACGCTGCATTGTGGAGAAATGATCAATGTTATACACTTCATCTGTCAGTGATTTTTAATGCTGTGGCTCTGTGTTTGAGCAGAGCCCCAGGCATCAATTGACTTAACAGACCTGCAATATAATTGTTGAAGGCAAAGTGCTTTTATAGGAAAACTCAAAAATGCTCTTTTCTTCTTCAGTATGTTTTTGGATATCAGTCGCACTACATTGTTGCGAATGCAGCCATTAGTAAGACAGTGTTGAGCTTTGTTTCCTGCCTCAATGCTGCAGAGCAGTCAAATAAAATATGAAATAAGGACAAAGATGCATTGTGTTACAACATCACTCATCTTCCAGTAGTTAACCTCAAGACCAGTCCTTCTATTTTGCCACTCCTGCAAAGGCACTTTCTAGAATTTTTATTTATTTATTTTTTTATAGTGTTTTAAAAATAGTAAAGCTGCTACACTGGTAGAAAGCCTTTTCTTCATTGTTTATACATAAAAAAACAAACAACAAAACAGATTGAAGTGTCTTAGAAAAAAATAATTTCTTTGGCGTGTGTCCTCAAGCAGCCGGATTAGCATTTGGATCATAAAATGCAGTGCAAACTCAGTCATGCTTGAATTATTTACATAGTTGAAATGCCCTGCATTAATGTCAATACAGTGAGAGGACATTTATCATGAAGCGTAATCTGTCTGTAAGTGTGATTATTTTAACAAAATAATATTGACTGTGGACTCCATCCTACTCTCATTACTCCATTAGTCACAGTATGATTGGATTTCCTGTGTACACGACATTTATCAAGTATAAAATGAACTGTGAAGACACATCTCCAGTCACTTTATTTATTTGTGTTTTTGTCATGGCTTTTTTTTTTTCCAAATACAGCCCATATTGCAATTCTGAGGTCACAGATGCATCTGAATGAATTTCAAGTGCAACAAAGTGTTGCTTGGATGTTGTTTTAAAATGAATACACAGGGAGAAAGTACAGAGAGCTCAGCCTTTTGTCAAACGCTGGTCGCCTGGATAAAAGCGCTGTCCGTGGTGCTGAAGCAGGGGATCTTGGTTACAGTACACAAGGAGAGGAGGATTTGAAGTACTCTATGGAGGTATTTTTTCCCTTTTTTTTCTTGATCTGAATTTAAAGAAAGAAGAAAAACACTAATATTCTCAGATATTCACTATACAAGGTATTTTTTGCTTAAATAGTAAAATAAAATTAATAAAAGACAACTTGTCACCTCCTTTATTTAAAATCACTAAATGAATTTACCTGGAATCACAGTTTTGTAGGACAAATCCTAACCCGGCAGCTAAAGTATCATCTCCACTGTAGTGTCCTTTCTCTGCACCTGGTGATTCCCGTTCGTTCAGCTGTCTGTTGTTTTGAAGCCACGCCTTTGAGCCTTCTTTCTGTTGATTCTCACTCGATTCTCACCTTGAAAGGCGACACATGGCCTGCCCGCCGTGCCAACTGCTGCATAAACGGTGGACATGACGAAGGATGTTGTGCCAAGGTATAACTGTTGCTACCTTCCCACCTGCTAGTGACATAGGTTCCCCCCTCTCTCTTTTGAAGCAATGCATGATGGGAAGGCCATCTGATGATCTTGGAAGCGTTTCCACAGCACCCATTTGTGGGACAAACTCTGAATGTGTCAACGGAACAAGGGGACCGAAGCTGTACATACGGATGTAGAATCACCAGTGTAATTTGAGACATGTTTATTTATCGCAGGGGGTTTGGGAGAATGTCAAAGAGTGCACTTTGTCTCTCCATTGTGATATTAAGCAGTCATGCTGTTTGTCCATCACTCTTCTAAAAACGACAGTATGGCCTCCATAGCTCTTATTTATTTCCACCTGTCAAGTTTTGCTACAGAGTTAAAAGCATTTACTTGGATTTCATTCAATTTTTACACTTTGGTGAGATGCCGACTATGTGAAATATGTGATTTTTTTATTATTCAGATATGTCATTGGATAATGGTGTTAAATGGTTTCCGTGGCTGTACTGAAGAACAGTTTTGCTGCTATTATCTTAGACAAAAAGATTGAAGGCAGCAAACATAAAGATCACTCTGTGGCAATTCCGCAGACAAACTGATATCAGATTGTTGGAAAGGTGAGAGAGTGTGGGTGCTTGTTTGTGTCTATGTGGAGCAGTGATTAATGCTGATGCGCAGAGGGAGGCCAGGATGAAACATTTACGCCCAAAGCAGCCTCTGAGACCCAGCTACCCTGCAGCCACACCCGCGAGGCACCGCTGCACTCTTTTCAATATACCCAGAGGACTCGCCAAGAGGTGTGACAACTTTATTCTCCGTGGATGCTGCTGCACCGTTGGTCTTCCTTAAGAGGAAATGATCCAGTGGGCTAATGGAAACATATTTTTCAATGAATAAGCTCTGTCTGCACATTAGTCACCCAAAACCAAACGCAGTGAGACTGTGCATTAGGGAACACGTTTCTACATGACTACCTAATCTGTGGCGTTGCCGTACTGATATTGGAGCCACTGAGTTCATGAACTGCAGGTCCCTTCTATATTTTCGCTCAGCTTCTTGGAAAGCTGAATAACTGCTCAGCAAAATGGGTAGAGATTCACCTCCTGACCCTTTTCCATACTTTTAATACTTTTGCAGCTGCTTGCTTTAGTTATACATTCACCATTTTTTCTATTTGTCCTTTGTGTGGAAGAGCATCTCAATGAGAAGCAGAAAAAATATAGCAAAGCTGTATGTTCCAAAGTGGGCTTTGACTATGTGGACAGTGACAGTTTCTGTCCTTCAGGATCTACATCGATCAGCCACAACATTAAAACCACTGACAGGTGAAGTGAATAACATTGATCATATTGGTACTATGTGGTGTTCTGCTGGAAAACTTTGGATTTTGGCATCTGTAGCTATAACGTCAAACAATCAGGAACATGTTGAGGATCATGACAGTCGCCTAACATGTTGATTTGACCTCCAGACTTCCTACACCCCATTCTGATTAAGTATCAACAGGATGCAGTGGAACAAGTTTGATTGACAGAGACTCCACTGCACAAGCCAGAGCACCCAAAGGATCCAGTACCAACATTCTGATGCCAGGCCCCATAGGACACCCTGAGAGGTCCTCTTGCCCATGCCTAATGATTCAGAGCATTTTTGACCACATAAGGGGAACCAACACAATATTAGGCAGGTGGTCATAATGTTATGCCTGATCAGTGTATGTAGCAGCACATTAAATTGAATACTTCTGTACATCTAAGTGCCAAGCCCCAGCTTTAATTTGAGAAGGTTTGCAGCAATATTGAGAAGACTGTGTGGGAGGTATTGGCCTTTTAGTTCACAGTCTGGCAGTAAGTGGGCATTTGGCTTCTAAATGCTTCTTAGGTAGCCGCGTGTTCTTGTTCAGTGTTAGTTCACGCACAAAAGAGCTCATATGTGCCTCCGAGTTGAGTGAGAGATGACAGCTGCCAAGTTTGAGGTGAAGTTTTCTATCAAAGTGAGGAATAAAGAGGGCAACTCTGCGAGAGAACATGATACTAATGAGGCTAAAAACAGAAAAATAAATCAAAGGTTTGCCAAAATTTGCAGTTGAGTTCATTCTAAAAATGCAGGTCTGCACAGGGAAACTAGAAAAAGGCTCGGTAGACAGAAGAGCTCGAGTTATGTGGATGTGCAGGGGAATCATTTGCATGGTGAAGAAAACCTCTTTTTTTTACCGCTGGGATGTGCCAAGGCTTTATGACATAACCTCAGAAGATTTCCACAAGATGCAACCCGCCGCTGAGCCTAAACGCCAGTTTGCAGTTCACAGAACAACACATAAAGAAGCTAGAAGAGTTCTGGAACAAAGTTCTATGAGCTGATGAAACAAAACTCAATTCCTGTCAAAATAATGGAAAGCAGAAAGTGTGGGGAATAATGAAAAAAAAAACAGGGGGATTCAAAGCACCACCTCATCTGTCAGACAAGGTGCTACTTTTCTTACAGCTTTCAATAGAACCCGCACGCTGGCATTTATCGATGCCACTGCTGACAGAAGCCACAGGA
Source organism: Dascyllus trimaculatus (assembly GCA_024666655.1). Classification (NCBI taxonomy): domain Eukaryota; kingdom Metazoa; phylum Chordata; class Actinopteri; family Pomacentridae; genus Dascyllus; species Dascyllus trimaculatus. The sequence goes on along the minus strand of CM045456.1, from coordinate 25,829,197 downwards.
TGAGTGCTGAGCAATCTGCAAGTCCAGATTCAGCCAAACTATTCAGTCAAAAGTATTTCAACAGCATCTCATCATTCAGCAGTTCAGTCAGCAACTTTTCTAAACATGTGTTTAAAGCGACTAAAGATTTTTTCAGGGCTACATCGCCATCCTTGACTGGCTGAGTCAGTCACATAATTTCACTTGCTGGAGACCGGGCTAAAGGAACACGGGCCTCACAACTAGCAAGAGCTGAATATGGCTGCAGTGAAGTGGGAGAGCATCACCAGCGAAGATGCAACCCATGTAAACTACATGCTTTTTTTTTTTTATACTGGCAGGAACCTACTCGAATTAAAGCTGAGACTTGGCACTCCAATGCTATATTCATTGTTTTACTTCTAGTAGAATAGAACCCAAAGAAAAAGAAAAAAAACAACATGTGTAACTCATGATCTGGACTGTCCAAAAACCAGAGGGTAACTCTTTTTGTCATTTTCCACAAAAGAACCCTGGGCAGGGATTGATTACTGCTCTGCTGATTCCTGTGGACCTGCTGGGCTGTGCAAATGCCTTTAGATGTGGGGTGCATTTTTAATGTGTCAATGGAGACCTAAGGCAGAATTACTATGAACTAAATTACAGGCACATTACTCTGATAGAAGAAGAAGGGGGGAAAAAGCACTTTTGAGGCTTTTAGGTGCAGCTCTTGACGTTAGGTACGGCTCATTGGTTGATTCTCTAAATGGCACATGTTGCCTGATGGATGCAGATAGCACACACTGTTTGGTTTTATGTTTTAGTCTGACATAAGTGATAGATTCCCTCTTGACTACTGGCAAAAGAGGCTCATTTTTCTGCTGGGGGCTGTTTTTAGTGTTGCATGACCTATTATCATCTTAACTTAGTGCAATAAAGCTGGTTTTAGGAACTTTTTCTCTAATGAGGCTCGATTGCATCAGCACAAAAAGGTGACATTGAGTTTCATTAAAGGCTTTTGCAAACATTGTGCGCTGGATTTCTGAGGGAGAGCTTTTTTCTTCCAGCAGCGCATTGGGAAACATAACTTGCCTCGCTCTCCACACCAGGAGGTGAAGTTGTAAAGAGCTTCTGTTTGAGGTAACACACTGAGACCTGACCTTCACTCGGCCCAGAGATGATGGGTGCATCCTACACATGGGTTGATCTGGTGGTGTGGAGCTGGATGCTGGTGTATCACTTTATTTCGCGATGGTTTGTTGGGCACTGTCATGCACCGCAGCTGGATGTCCCTGCATCTGTGGAAAAGCCAGGACGGAACAAAATCACCTGAATAGCAACAAGGGCCTTCCCATTACTGTCAGAGAAATGCATCCCATTACATGGCTGCATTTTCAAGTCCAGGATGGTGCGCTCCTCGCAGCGCCCAAGTACTGCTTATCAAAACAAAACAACACAGCGATCTGCAACATGTCAAAGATAAGTCTAATCATCAGGAACAAGTACACAGAAAAACAAAACAAAAAAAAGAACAGAGTGTTTACAAATGCTCTTCTCATTATTCACATGTCTCCTTTTTCTTTGCCTTCTCATAAGCGTACCTGACCTTCAGGTGATGCTAATCATCTGCAGCTAATTACTGGTCTACCTGAGTAAACAATGTGCTTTTTCCATACTGCAATCCAAACATTAATCATCACACGCAAGTGAGGAGTTGTAATGAGTTAGATAACAATAATTAAAGTTTGAAGTGTGGACTGTTGGCTGCACTAGAGAGGACACTCTTAGCATTGTTAATTATCTAAGGGTGCTGTTTCCTAAACAGACAAGGGGGTGGTGAGCTTTCAGCGTGACTCCACGGTGTATTTTTAAGAAACTTCAGTTGAGATCTTATCTCACCAAGCTGAGGGGAGCTGCAGATTCAGGTGATAAGCCCTTGTAAGTGCGTCGCTATGAGCAATCACACTGTCATCGTTTTCATAGTGCCATATGATACGTTTCATTATGAAAACGCCAGTTGCTTTTTATTAATTTGCTTTTATATTGACAAGTGCAGAAGATGTGCCACTTTGATAAGGTTAATAAAGATCATAATTAACTTATTTCTCAATAAGAAACAGCATCAAAACTTGAAAGAGCTTCAGGTGTTTTTTTTATTATATATGTGGAGATTTTGAAAAGGCTTGAAGTGAAATAACAGTTCATTTGTTCAGCTGAAAGTTTTAGTTTTACTTTTTCCTTTACTTTTTCTCTCCTGGCCTATAATTAGGCTGTTTCTTTCCGCCTACATCTTTACTTTGGTAACGGTTGCTAGGACCAGCTTATTATTATTATTATTATTATTATTATTATTGTTATTTCAAATCAGTCAGTGTCGAGAAAATCTTTTTTTTCTTCTGTAAGCTAACCATTTTTATGGCTTTTGTTCTGTAGCTATTTCTAGTAGACTGTGAAGGAGGATAACTTTCCCATTCTTAACGCCAACAACAACAAAGCTCAAATTGCTCCATCCAATCAAAAAAAGGCATCAGAGAGCACAACACCAGACCTATTTAAATAGCAGGAGTCGGGGAAAGAAAAGGAAAAAAAACACTGCTTCAGAGGTCTGGTTTCATGCTGCTGTAGTCTGTTTCTACTTGTGAGGCCTGTGATTTGTATGGTTTGCAGGGTTTGCCACCCAAAAGCAAACCTGTGTCTGTTTTTAAGATACATGATCATGCCTCGATGACTGTAATGCCTTCATTTTAAGTAATCTGATGTTTGTGATACAAAAAAAAAGTTCAGTCAGCTGTCATACAGCAGTTGCTGAATCGAAACAAGCAGCGGAGGAAATTGAAATTCCATTTATTTTGCAACTTTCAATCAAAACGGTTTCATAAACTGTTGTCTACATGCTGACGTTTATTTCTAAGTGGCTGTGGATATGATAGGGACTGGAATGAGATAACTTTTTTTTGCCATCCCCAGTGTTATTTTGACAATTTCGAATAAAAACTCCACCGGTGGATCCGCTTTCGCATCAGAGGACCAGGAAACAGCACAACTTTTGCCAAGTGGCCAAGTGGTCCAGATGGAAAGGCATGACCAGATGGTGGAGGCTAGTGGAGAGGAACGGGCAGGGTATGTGTCACAAATGAGGAGGGAGTTGCTCGCTGATCTGACTTTTTTTTTCTTTTTTTTCCTGCAGAGGTTGAACCGTAGAGCTGCAGGATCGTTGCAAAGGAGCATGAGTCACATTTACTGTGTCTTTTAAAGTAGTTTGCTCAGTTGTTGGTTTGCCTGAGAAACCTGTTTTTCATATTTAAACAATTACCTCCAAGGGCCCTGGGTAGGTCAGAGAATGGCAGTCGGTGAATTTGCCCAGATGCTCCAGATGTTTTGTGACAGATGGGCTGACTTGTTCATCATGTGGGAGGTGATGAACAATCTGAAAAAAGGCATTTTCGAACGCTGCTGTTATGTTGCTATTGTCGTGCTGCTATATTGTTCCCTGCTATTCCCTGCCACATTCTAATAAACAAACTCATTATTTGCTGCTTGATATTAATCCATTTTTGGAACTGTGAACATGTCTGGGAAAACAAGTAGAAAAAACAAACACACAGCAAGCATGTTGAAGTTCTTGCGGGTATAGCGACTGTCAGTCAGAGGAGAGAGTGTATAAATATTCCATTTGGAGTTTTTTGTTGTCAGTGTGTTATTAGGTGAGGCCTCTGTGGGGCAATTTCAGCGGGGAGACGTCACTTGATTAGAACCATTCATCACATCTGTGTGGAGTGGATGGGCACGATTACCAAATTGGGCTGTGTATCTTGTCTCAACACTTCACTTCATCTTCACATTTGACAGACCTGCTCTACCAGCCCCATCGCTCAGGCAGCGCAACACTGTCCAAGTAAGTCATTTAGCCGCGAATCGGAGTCCCTTTGGCCCACGAAAAAAAAAAAAAAAACATTCAAACTAATTTCTTGTTCGGCACCAAAACAATTACTCTCATATTGTCACTTTATAGTTGCAGCACTTTAAGTTCCCTCGCAGGACTGCCGCAGTTAGAGATTAACTAAAACATGCAGAATATATTAATTCTAGACCTCTATCATTCCGTTTCCATCCATCCCTCTGAGGACGCTCATAGCTAATTTGCCCTTGAAGCTACATTTTTCTTGTTAAGACTGGAGGGCTTTTCTTTCATCTCAGCCTTGCCTGTACTGCACATTTGGAATATGTCTGATGTATGTGCAGTGAAAGGCCAAACAGCTTTGCACAGAGAGGAAAAACTGGATGTGCTGTCATACTCTTGTGCAGGAATGCATCATTTTGCATGTCACAGATTGGCTGCTATGTTTGGCTCATATTTGCAATCGGGCAGAGCAACACTCTGAATATTCTGCTGTCATTTTGCAGTAACTCTTTCTACAGAGGTTTTTCCACCAAGAAGTGGGGTTACCTCTCATTCCTCGTTTGTTCGAATGGATATTTAGACGTAAGTAATGCTGACAGAGTAAACAGCTTGGTGGTCTTGTAAATTGAGACAAAGGAGAAGAAAGCGAATTTGTGGGAAAAAGCAACGGATCTGCAGCAGCTTTTTGAATAAACCTTAGGCTTTATTATGATCTCCAAGACCTTAGTGGTTGAGTAAGAATGACATGAAGACATAAAGCCTTGGCAAGCGAGGAGCTTTAAAAGTGATTGGCATTTTTAATTGGTTTCAGTCTCAGCGGCTCTTTTAATATGTTACCACGTATTACGGCACCATGTATTATTACTGCTCTCATTAAAGTCACATAATGGCCATTTTTCATTTAAATGTTACTCTCTATTGATTTCATTTGCGACAGAACGAAATTAAGGCGTTTGTTCTGTAAACCGATTAATAACTGAAGTCAAAACTGAAACTGTATATTTGAATCTGGCATGGCGGTGCTTTCTACAGTAAGGATAGCAAAACAAAACGATAAATAAAATGCAATGTAAATTATTGTTTTATTGTTGCACCAATCAAATTAAAATGTCTACTGTTCAATGACAGATAATGTCAGAGCCGGCTGGCCCATTAGCCAATATAGGCAAATGCTAAGGGGCGCTGTGGCCTCCAGGGGGCGCCACGAAATCAGGAGAAAAATCACCTTCAATATAATTATATTAAAAGTAGTTATTACTATCAGCTCTTAAAATGAAAAAGCTGACATTGATTCAAATGTTAAGCAATTCCCAATTATTATTACTAAAAATAATGTTATTTGATTTCTTTTGTAAGCGTATGTAACTCGCCGATGGAGGGGGGCACCAAATAAAATCTCGCCTAGGCCGCCACAATGGGTAGGGCCAGCTCTAGATAATGTACTGGCATGTTTGCTTAAAAGAACACTATCCTTTACTGATTCAACTTGAGATTTGGGCTATCAAAATCACACATCGTCAACATGCAGAGGAGGTTCTCTGAGTAGCGTATACAGTCACATAAAGCTCCATCTAGCAAAGCTGCCTGTATGTTGAACACAGCCTGAGAGCCAAAGCGCGGGGCAGTAAAGTCCATAAAGCACTCCCCGCTGCCTGCACCGCTGTGAGTGTTCCGTTATGATGGAAGGCCAAACTAGATGAGCAACATTTTTATCAACTCAGAGCTTTTCTCATCTGGAGGTGGCCGGGCAGTAAATGAACGCGGTTTTCCAAGATACTGAGAAGCGTAAATCAAACTAGAAATGTAAAAGCCCACCACCCCCCCCACTCTCGGTGTAAATTACGCCTCTACTCTCGGTCACCAATTAACACCATGCAGAAGTGATTTAACAGCTTGGGAATAAACAATCCGGAACATCAAAACAGAAAAGCAGAAAATGAGACACGTCAGCTCGTCTGACTTGGTGGCCATAAAAATTACAGTAGTTACTCTGTAGAATAAGTAACAGAAACTGGCTTGTAAGCACAGTAGAGTCATGTAAAAAAAGTCAGAGTTGACAGGAATGAACTTGTCAGAAAGTTAATAAAACTACTGCTGCTGTTTTTTGCTGTTTGTTGTTATTGGTAAATGGTTCACACGTATATAGCGCCTTATAATAATAAATAAATAATGATAATATTAATAACAAAAATCTTTATTTATAGAGCATGCTTGAAAATGCAGATTACAAAGCACAAACTGAAACAAGTTTTAGAAATCTTCTGAATTTGAATGACATGGTAGCATGTTGTATAAAAACCAACAACTAGTGTTAAAAGAGGTGAAAACATTACTCAAAGAAATACAAGACACTTCAAAGGGATTGAAAACTCAAATAAAATTAGAGAAGACTCCCCCATGAAAGTATGTTTTAGGTAGAGACTTAAAAGAGATCACTGACTCAGCCGACCTGATTTCCTCAGGCAGATCATTCCAGAGCCTCGGGGCCCTGAAAGCAAACGCTCTGTCCCCTTTAGTTTGGCGCTGGACCCCTGGAACAGACAAGAGACTTCAGCCTGAGGATCTCAGAGTGAACACTTGCGCTTAAGATAATACACGGTCGAAGATATAACTCAGAGAGAGGCCATGAAGAACCACAAAGAAGCTAGTTGTGGATGATGTTTTAGTGACTGCACCATTGATTCCTAATGGAAGCCAATGATGCTGTTAAAAAGTTAAATATTAAAATGAGTTGAGTTTTTCAACTTGCAGTGCTATAAATGTAGCTGTTGCTAACCAAGAGCAGAATATTCTGTGTGCAGTTTGGCAAGACAAACTCAAAATAATAGTTGCTCTCACACAAAAATGCAATAATACTGGATATTGGAAGCAGTTTGAACAGATACAAATAAAAATTCATGATCGTCATTCGTAAACACATGTAAGGCTCAAAAATAGCCTGGTGTTTGCAATCAAAGCATCACAGCGGTTATTAAACACTGGCATTATTCATGTTTTGAGACGTAGTCACCAAGAAAACTGTGACACGTGGCATTTTGGCCTCTGCTCCTGAGAGTGTGGCGAGGGTGATGAAGGTTCAACATGCCAGGTGGGAAAACATTTCAGGTGCAAAGAGAGGGAGCTGGAGTCACCTTGCCTGGGGGATGGCAGTGTGTGTGGTATGAGATGGGGGGGGGACTTCTGCAGTTTCTGGAGTAAGTCAGTGTTGGTGTTGAGGACATGGAGCCAGTGACTCATGCTGGCCCAAGGCCACTGGAGTCTCTCACCTTCAGCTGGCCATTTGCCCACTGGTGGAGAGACACTTTGACTGCCGGTGCTCACAGGCTGGGCCTCATATGAGCAGGTGGCCGAAACGCGCTGCCAACGGGGACGTCTCTTTTTTGGCATCAGTCATTTATGAACATGGAAATCTTATCTGAATATTTTTACTCTGCATTGAGGACATCGACTGGACTGATTTTTAATTACAGATGACTATTTGAGACATTTGATTCCTCATACCAGACAGCAGCAGTCATATTTCTGTCCTAATGATTGTCTCTTGAATTATTACCGGAGAAGATGGTAATCATGAAGCTAATGCACAAACACGGCTCAGAGCATCGGCTGCCATGTCCAGTCATGTAATGTAATTAAAATTGACTTTATTTGGGCTTATTAATTTGAGTAATTTTAATCTATTATCTGTGACAACCCAAGCTAGTCCAGCATTTTCTTTATCCAGTTCTCCCTTTAGATAAGTGTTTGAGGGAGATCACGCATAATGTCTGCTAGCTGTTTGTCGATATGCTGCAGTGAGCTGAATGGTGCATGCGTGAATCCATGGTAGTGTGTCGGGGTATTAATTGAGAACATCAATAACAACAGACCCTGTCTCTTTCTCTTTCTCTCTCTCTCTCTCGAGGAGAGAATTCATCATGTGAGGTCAGTGCAACCAGGCAAGAGAAAATAGGGCAGATTTGGTCATAGTAAGCAGGGTCTTACTGGACTGGAAATTTACCCGACCCTCTCTCCAAAGTGACAAAGTGCCATAACATCAGCCACGCTCTGCTGTGAAATTACTACAGCATGTTTCTGCCCATGGTCATGCGCATGGATGACAAATCCAATCAGGTATTTGACATGTCTTTTTTTTCTCCTGTGGGCCCTTTTTTGTCTTTGCACATTTGCGGTAAGAACTATAACTGGAATTAGAACACACATGGCCTGAAATCCCACAATTGGGATTTGAGTTTATAAATGTAGTTCAAGATCACCCGCTCTAAAATTGAATGCAAAAATATCAAAGTAGAAAAATTCCAATGTCTAGCAAGCTCAAAAAAACAGGTTCGGGATTTTTAAAGTCAGGCTTAAAATGATATTAATGTGCGCATATTAGCTTGATAACACACATCGATCAGCCACAACACTATGACCACTGACAGGTGAAGTGAATAACATTGATCACATTGGTACTATGTGATGTTCTGATGGAAAACCTTGGATTTTGACATCCTTGTTGATGACACTTAGACACCCAAATAAACATTGTCCCACAACAAGCACACTCCCTCATGCAAATGGAAATCCCAAATGTCACTGGTCTATCCCTGCAGGAAAAAGCACCCCACCACATGGAAAAACATCAAACAATCAGGAACATGTTGAGGAACATGACAATGGCCCAACATGTTGATTTGACCTCCAAACTTCCTACACCCCATTCTGATCAAGCATCAACAGGATGCAGTGGAACAAGTTTGACTGACAGAGGCCCCACTGCACAAGCCAGAATACCCAAAGGATCCAGTGCCAACATCCTGGTTCCAGACCCCATAGGACACCCTGACAGCACCTCTTGTCCATGTCCAATGGTTCAGAACATTTTTGAGCACATAAGGGGACCAACACAATATTAGGCAGGTGGTCATAATGTTATGCCAGATCGGTGTAGCTTGGTCACTGTACTCTGGCCCTGAAGATGTTACCCCATGAATCTGACTTTCCTCCAGGGAATGAGGAACAAAATTCACAGCCCTTGTTCTATGCAAACGGATGCACTACACAGTTTGACTTAAACTGACAACTCATAGATGTCACAAATATACTCTAAACACAGAACTGGTGCACGTTTTTACCAAGCTATTTGTGCTCCAAAATCACAAACTGTAAAGTTTGTCCGGTTGGAGGAGTCCAGCCTGAGATTGCACACTGGGAATGCTTGTGTCTTCAGCTCTTTCAGACAGTAGCACCAGTACCAGATTTGCTGCACTGCTTCAGTTTTGTGGCGTAAAGTAAGAAAGACAGGAACTTACATAAGACAGAGTGGCACACTGGAGCATAGTGCAAGACTCACATCATGGACAGATGGTCAAGAACAAACCTCTTGGCAAAATTAAACTGCATAACAGTAGTTTATAGGTTTTTGAGTCCTAGGTTGAGTTTATTAAAGGTCATGTCCTGTTTAGCAATGTGATAGAATGCATTTTTGTCACACAGACTTGTTTTTCCACTCATCAACTTGATGCTAAAAGCTTGTTTGATGAGGTTCCACTGCACAGTGCCGCATGCAGTTTTACATTTTTGCACTTAAATGTGATCAAGGATGTCGCAAACTTTCTGTTGCCAGCAGAGCAAACTATACACAGTGCTCGTTGTTCTTCTCTTTCCTGTATCTCAGCCATGGCAACTTCTCTAACCACTCATGTCAAAATACTTATTTTTTTTCTAGCAGCACTTTTTGTTTCACCTTTGTCTTGCGACGCTCCTGGCTTCTCTGCAGCCTCCTGTGACTTATTGGCTGTGGGTACAGATGTGCTTGGAGCAATGTAAGACTCAACTGTATTTTTCACCCTTGCCCGCTCCCCAACAAATGCCACAAGCAGCCTTCCAATATGGGCACTTATATAAATGCAGACATGCACATCTTACTATGACAATGTTGTGGAGAGAGTCTGCATACAAATTCACCACCTCGTTTATTCTTCGCACAACTTGTGAAGTATAGACTGGTTATCAGCATCAACCCACTACTAGATCCTTCTGCCACAGCTCTGCAGGGAACTTCTTGATATTTGCATCAGATCCAGTATGTATATTTCAAGAATAGGCCCTTGTAAACTTGCCATGCAGACAGTATTATAGTATTATTAGCAGACAGTTCTGTACTTTATTTGCATTAACAGAGTTACTTCACTTTCCATGACTTGTCATCTAAAATCTAATTACTGACACTGCATTATTTACCTAATGCTCCCACATTTAATGGAAACATTAAATCACTGGCATTCCCAAAACAGCTATTAACCAGCAAGCTAATGCTACGCTGGCAACTGCTGACTGCCTCTGCATATTTCCTGCAGTATGTGAGGGTGTAACCCACCCAGAGTTTTCCTGTTGATTCAGCCCGGGTGGCTTTCGCAAAGTAGAATCACTTCTTTATTTGTGTATTTATGTACCGTTAGTTTTTACCTTGGATGTTTCTTCTGAGACACAGTGCATGTATTATGTCGTTTCCAAGCTCCCAAAACACCTGTCAAATGTCACATTTTATGCAGCAGATTTTCTTCTTTTTTATGTGCCTTAACTGGCATATCATCAACATCTGTGCAGCTGTGTCAGACATGAGCGTTTGACGCGTGCAAGGATCGAGCTGAGGTTCAAGTTGCACGGCAGAGATTCATGCAAAAGTGTACAATCAAACAAACCCAGTGATGCCTGCTTTTGTTCTCCCCAGCTGACAAAGTTTGTGTGCCCTGTACAAGCCCTACAGCAGCCTTACAGACTCTCAAAACAGCATTATGAAATGTGTGGCGCTCTAACCCCGTCCCTTTTATTAGCAGCTGTCTAAACAATTAGATGAATCCAATCCAGTTTGACTGGAAGATCCCTTTAAGTGGATTTGGGAAACTGCGTAACTCTGTCCCATGGCGCTGACTTGAGCAAACAGTGAAGAAGTGACGAGGAGATGTTCCGTATTGAATCATCGTGGGCTGAGAAAAGATCAAATTAAATACGAGTCTGCAAAACCCATTAAAGTTACATGTGCAGCACCGTTTGTTGTGCACACTTTGAAGGACTCTGTCCTGCCATTGTGTTGTTAAAATTAAATTCAAAGCAAAAAACACCAATTAAAGAGCATCATTACAAAGAGACACTTGAAGTCCGAGTTAAACTGTAAATTGTTTTGAGTGTCAGTGTTGGTTCATTTAGTGCTTTGAGTGATACTTCATTGGCAAACAAAAAACCACTGCAAGCAAATCTAGCTGCATTATGCAAAATAACTGAATAGCAAGACTTTACAAGAATAGGCTTATTAAACCTTGTAGCAGGCCCTCATGCTTCACCATAACCTGTTTTTTATATTTTGTAGGCAGTGATATAGTAAAAAAATGAAGGGCTAGCTTGAAAAGAATCATAGAGGAAGCCGTGACACAAGTGTTGTTTAATTAAAATTAGCCTTTTAATATCTGAGCTGCTTTCATATTGTAATAAAATAGGTATGTCCTTCATTTATGTTCACTTACATACGAACATGAGCAGACATCCTATAGAAGAGACTCCTTTTAATTTTCACCATTGTTAAAAATACCTCTTGCTATAACCTGGCATATTTACACTGTAAATGTTGCAGATGTTCATTAATATGCACTGTCCCTGATAAATAAATAAATATGAATTATTGCTGTCAATCGATTAAAAATATTTAATCCCGATTAATTGCAAATTAATCGCGCATTTTTATCTATACTAAATGTCCTTTGATTTATCATTTTAATACTCTTATCAACATGGAAAAGTTGATAGGCTTTCTTTGTGTAAATGTTTTTTATTGAAAACAACAATATGTAGTTATATTTCACACTAACATTCTCACTTTGAGCAGTCATTCACATTTGAAGCAAAATCTCACACTATGTAACTCTAGATGAGAAAATAAATACAGTAATCCCTCGTCTATCGCGGGGGTCAGGTTCCAGAACCCCCTGCCATCCATAGACAAAATCCGTGAAGTATCAAGCTTATACTTATTATATTATTTATATATATTTTAAGGCTTTATAAACCCTCCCCACACTGTTATTAACCTTTCCCACACTCTTATAAACACTGGCTCCGATCACCGCCAATCAATCAATGACTAGCTCAAGCGGAAGCGGTTGTAGCTGCATTTTCCATACGTGTGTCTCCTCATCTGCTGTACGCTACGTGTTTAATATACAATGTAGAAATCTGTGATACAGTGCCAAACCGTGATATCGCGAGAGATTACTGTACTTAGTCACAAAAACAGCCCCTTCAACAGCCCTTTCTAAGGGATCAAAACAGGGTGATACAAAATAAAGTTACAAAGTGCACATCATTGTAAACTAGGACTCAGCCTATAGTGCAGTTAAACCATGGTTTATACTTCGTTTTCTTAAGTTTCCTTTGAACATTCTAGCAGACTATGCTGCTCTTCTATTTCGCATCCATTTCGGCGTCTTGCGCTCACCATGCACACAGAATGGTAGCCTACTCTTTTGCAGGCAAGACCAAAAGTGTGTGGGGTGTGCTTATTGTTTTGTTCCCGGTCTACAGCCGGATCCTGTAGTTTTTCTAATGTTACTAGTTGTGGCAACAGCTTGTGAAAAAACTACAAGTTCACCAGGTCAAAAAGAGTGTTCATCTAGCAATAACAAAAAATTGACACCGTTAAAATTGATTTGGGTTAACGCGTTTTTGACAGCACTAATAAAAATAACACTGTTAATTGTCATTGTGTGAGCTTGGCTACTTGAAAATACTGTGGATGCTACATATAACATAAGAAAGACGTCATTTAGCTTGACTTCAATAATGAAGTCTAATTCATTCTTCAACACATGAAATAGAAGGGTCATGAAACTGTTCAGCAATGATTTCTATTTTTCTAGTGGTTCTGATGCTGGTGATTTTCCTGAATCCCACTAATGTACCATAAAACTAGTCCTCTCACAGCTACACTGGCTTACAGGTTGGAAAATCCAGAAGTACAAACCAAAGCTGTTCCTTCAGTGAAGTCATATGTTGAATCTACTGGCGCCACACCTGTTTCCTGTGCAGACAAAAAGCAGACGTTGGGCAAAAACGAGTCAAGCTTTATTTTATTTTTTTTTCTGCAGCGCTTAAGTGAGACAGCCTTCTGTGCCAAAATCACTTATACTGTCAGCATAAGAGCTGTAACATGGTGTTTACATCTTGTACCTAATGAGTTCTTTATCAAAGCGGCATTTCCACAGCCTTTAATTAAATATGTATAGGCTTTAATTCAGGTGTTGACATAACGCAGCCGGAGGAGTTCGGGGGAAGAATATGTCGTGTGCTTCAGCCGTTTAACACTGAACTGTGCTCTTTGGATCTGCTCTCATTGCATCACCGCTTTATTGTTTAAGCTGCATCGCCCACGAGGAGGCCTCACCGGCGTACACACTAGCATGCACAAGGTACAACCCCCCTCCCCAACATGGATTCACTTTGAACGACTTCAATATTGAATGACTGCTTCATGTCTCCTTCCAACGCCCCACTGTGCTCGCACTGCGTTGGCATCGCGACTGAGTCTTGGAGGAAAAGCAAAATGCCAGCCCTTATTCAGTCCTCACAAACAGCTACTAGCTATCTTCTACCTCTGAAAAGCAGCCATGAAACCACCCGTGGCTTACATTCTGACATCGCTGACAGCCAAGCTTTAAACAATCCCATGAAGGAGACGATGAGAGAGGAACACATCATGTTTTATTAAAGCAGTCATTCCCGCAAAGTTTTTGCCTTATTGTGGTTTTGCATGACTTCTGCAGTTTAATTCATTAGATTTAACCTGAGAGAAAAATACTCGACTTCTTTTCTTGTTTGTTCTGTCTTTTTTTTCTCTTTCTTTACAAGCCATTCAATCTTTTTGAAAAAGCAAACTAATTAGAAAACCTTCAAAAAAGAGCTCCGATGATGCACCGTCCTCCAAACTTTACAAGTGCCATTAGAGTATTTTCTAGTTACCAGACAGTGAATAAGTTGAGAACCCATACATACTACAAAACCCCCTCTTTAACTGTCATGTTTGAAAGTTTGAAAGCCTTTCTCGTCTTTTCAAGAGAAGGAATTGCTATCATTTGTCTTGCAAAGCTTGAAAGCTTTCGGCCGCTTTTTTTTTTTTTCGAAGCAATTCATTGAACAATAAACAAGACAAAGCTGAGGTCGTTGTCAGAAACTTTGAAAATGTCAGTAAATGGTGTGGGAGAGGAAAAATAAATACGGCTGAGCCACAGCTTGATGGAGTGAAGGCAGCAGATTAGCCAGCCTAATCTGAGATAGACAGTAAACTGATGGAGAATAGCGTGCACTTTGACTCTCAACAGGCTGAATTGTTTGTTGTTTAAGATGATTGTCAGTTTGTCGGTGTTAATTCTATGAAGCGCCTTACGCTGACACGGAGGTTGAAATCTCCAGTCTTTGTTTATGTCACGCTGCGGCGGGTTGTTAAGAACCTAGTGTTCAGTGGTGGCTCAATCAGCTCCTTCTTTATGTTTTTCTCTGACTGAAATGCCCCTCTGGACCAAACAGCCCTCCATGTTTATTGTAAATATTACTTGTCTTTCATTCCCTCCTTTGGTTTAATTATCTCTTCATCACAATCAGAATTTTAATCAGAAAAAGAACTTAATTATCCATCACAAGGCAGTCGAAGTTTGCCTTTGATGTGACTCCCAAAGTAGCCTGGTTTTCATGTTTGCCCATGCTAAGCCCCATACTATATGTGACTACTCAATACTTAACCAGATTCTATTAGAAATGTGGAAAGTGACGAGGAAGTTTCACAAAGCTCGGGGAGGATTCACACGTTTGGAACCACCAAATCCGCAAGTGCTCGAGTCAGAAGGTTTATCTGCATCATTTAGCTGGTTACACAGACCTGGCTTTTATTGATTTGTACTCGGTGAGAGCTGTAATAAACCTTTTATAATCACATGGCTTCAAGTCAAACCGATGTGCAGCTCAGTACACTGGCCGCACATCGGTTTGCTTCTGTGGTCGGTGTGTTAGAAGTGGGAGTTTGTGTTTCAGCTGTAGGAGAATCTTCCATTCGGATTGATGGGCACCACTGCTGTTGCAGTCCTGCAGTTTCAGTGCTTGTGTGTTCTGCTGACAGTGTTGACATGTGCACAGTGAAAGCCATCTGGAAAACATCCTTCTTCTTTTGTGTAAAACTTCTGTAGAAGGTGCAAATTGTGAGAGAAAATAAATATGAATATATATTTTTTTACCTATAATCAGAAATATTGAATAAAAATCAGTAAATTCATTCAACTAATAGAATTCACTCATGTTAGGATGTTCTGTAGAGAGTGCCACAAGAACTGAATGCATTACAAAACACCTTCAATGAGTCCAAACACAGGGAAGCCAAGAAAACCTCTGTGGTTTGACTCATTGTACATAGTTTGTAGTGCGTTCAGTTCTCGTGGCACTTAGCATTTAGAAAGCATTTAGAAAGAAACTGCTGCAAAGTGAGAAAACATCACCAAACACAAGGTTAACAGCTGATATCTAGGATTCATTTGAATCTTGCAATCAGGATATTTAAACAACAACTTAAAGTATAGCTACATTTTAGCTTAACACTAATGTTAACGCAACAACAACTGTGTTCCCTTTATGTTAGTATCCATTGAAACATTTCCATTGTGGTACTTGCAGCATTTTACTATTTGCTTATGTTGTCAGTATTAATTAAATCAGTGTTAAGGCAAGATTTGGGGAATTTTTTTTTCAAAAACTCTGGATTTGAGTATTTTTCCAGGCTTACCATCTACTATGGATCATTTTAAGTATTAATTTCATCATGTTACGTTGCATGTTTTGGAGCCTGTTATTGGTTAAATGCCCCTAATAGCTTTTGATATTGTGAAATTAATGTGGAAGCTTCAAATTGTTATTCAGTGTAACTGGGCAATGCTAATCCGCATGGCAATGTTCCATTACCGGAACCACCTCTTCACATCAGTTTACATAATTGGAAGGACACAAGTACATATGTGTGTGCTCATGTGTGAGATATGTGGAGGGCGATTTTTTTCAAAATATTTTTTTCTTAACTGACTCACTGCCCCTCCGGGTTTCTGTTCACATCCCTGCCAGATAGTTCGTAGCTATATCTTAAACCCCGGCATCGATAGATCATCCTTCTTATTTTGGTCATACCACGTCAGATTTAACAGACTGCTGCTCCCACAAATCTTTGCTCCTCTCTGTTGCCATGACAGCGTATTACTGCTATGGCAGGGGGTAAGAAGAAGAAGAAAAAAAAACATGGTTCCAGGTTATGATGAAAGAGAAAACAGTTCAGTTCCCTGGCTGTAATTTCAAGGGGTAAATAAACCACTATGTGAATATTAAGTATGTTTAGTCTTATCATGTACATCACAAATCAGCAGTGGTGTTTGTATTCATTCCTTTTCTTTCCTGAGATATCACCTTGATAGAAGTGTCTACACATGAATACACACACCCGACTAACTGTTAACAAGTACCTTGGGTCCACATATGGCAACGCGTTCATGGCTCTGTTAGGTCTCTTTGTTTCGGTAAAGCAGGATGAGATCCTCACATCCCAAGTTGCTGCTCAATGTGTATAGTTCAGAGCAATGTTTGTGTTGATGGTGATGTTTAACAAGACTCCCAAAAGGTCACATAAGTTGTTTTACTACCTTTTTTTTTTGCTAATAAGATTCCTCATGCTTCATTTAAAGAGAGCGAGCATGGTGCTGCCCGTATTAACCCAAATTCACAAGTTGCCGACAACCTTGTTAATTAGCTGTATAAAGGTCATATATCAAGTAATGAGCCGAGTTACACAATCTCCCTACAAGTAGACATTGTTCTTGGTGGGTGTTTTTTTTTCTTTTCTTTTCTTTTTTTTACTTGCTGCACTGTTATTTTCACACTTAATTATACTGGGGAGTGTTTGGAAAACTCGCAGCTTTCACCGGACATTAATGCTGATCTGTTCAACTATATTTATCCGTCGGCCTGATGGAGCCAGATCAAATTGATCTTTTTTCTAAATCTATTTTAGCATTTTCATAAAGCGTAATAAGCCTAGAAAGCTCATTGCATATCACGGCATTACAGTGCTGTTCAAAATGAGTGAAAACATGAAATTGGATTAAAGGAATTTGATCTTGCATGCAGCACACAATATGAGGTTTATTCATTCTCATATGGGAGTGATCATTACCGTGCCATATCAACGTTGTTGTCTCATTATCTTTTAATCATATCTGTCTGTTTTGCATGGCGGGGCACATCTGATGACCTTTCTTTTCCTTTTTTTTTAATCTCCCTTCCCCTGCCACACGTCCTGAATCATAGAGTTGCGGAGCTGTTACAGCCAGCGTTCGCTCTCACATTAAAATCACTCGGTAGTGAGAGAGGAGGAGATGCTTAACAATCTTCCATTGCTCATTTCATCCGTCCGCCTTCAGCATCGGACACACCAAATTGATTTTAATCAGGCAATAAAGTAGATCTGATCCTCCCTCTGTTGACTCACTTTCATGCCCCAAAGAGGCCGACCTGATCGACGTCTGTGATGGATTTTACTCATAACTGCCTATAGCCCCGTTCAATAAGGACAATCTCTTTCACTTTAGTTGCATTCAGAGGAGAGTGATGCTGCACTGGTGTTTGCTGTGAGGTTTGAACAGTTTATTCATTAAATACTGTGATCCTCGAATTCCTGTCAAAACCCCCCTTCCCCTCCTCCCCCGAGGAGCACGAGAAGAAACGTAAACTTCTGATAATGTCAGAGTATTTTCATTTATTTATTTATTTCCCTATTTATTTTGTCTTTTTCCCTCCCCTAAATGACAGCCCTTTCTGGAATGAGCTTGGAAGGATACAGACACCAAAGTGACACCGGCATTATCTGTCATGATATGCTTTGCTTGCAGTGACCTTTGATCATTTTTTTTTTCGTTTCATAGTGATGCCTATATATTAGTGGCAGCTCGGGCGATCTGAATACCAGAAATATTATTTCTGGTGGCGTTTGCAGACAGTGTTGAGGACAGGCGCAAGTGTAGTTCAGGATTAAGGGTCATATATTTGAAGATTTAAATTACATTTTGGACCCCAAAGGGAGGAGAGGTAGTATCCAAGAATTTTAAAATTATAAAATAATCCAATTTTCCTCAAAGAGAAAGACTTTATATATATTTGTGTGTGTGTGTATGTATATATTGCATTATACTGTCTGTGATGTTAGTTATTTTCAAGTTGTCTGCATGTAATACAGGGGAATCTGTAATATTATACTGTATAGCATAAACCTTTTTTTTTAGCTCCTTATGACTTTACAAAACACACTGAAAAGGGAATAGTAATGAAGCTCTGTGTTTTCATCAATCAATAGAAACAGAAAATAGTCACCAAGTACACTCCTCGCCAGAATGTAAGGCTCTATCAAACTTACATGAAGTAAAATTCCCAAAGCTGTGATATTCAGACTCCCTCTTTTAAAATATTTTCCATCTTAATATGCAACCTTTACGCAGAATTAAAGGGCAAAATGTTCCGTTCAGGTCCGCTGTTTTATTGTTCCCTTGTCCATCTTCATTTTTTGCTTCAGATTGCATATCAGATTTTTCAGATCAGATTTAGCATCCCCTTGGAAATGGGAAGCGTTTAAAAAAAAAAAGAAGGAAAAAAAAAAAGAAAGGGCAGCTGTGATAAAACCGCCGCAGTGCACACAGCTAATCCCGACAACAATAGAATCCCATAAATATGTATTTGAATAAATGTTTCTTTGTGTTCGGAGTAGCAATGATAAGTTTGTAAAAAAAAATAAAAATACTAGGGAAAGCTAATGAGTGGTCATGGGTCATGATGAAAACCACAAACGCCTGGATTTGCCTCTACATTCTTCATTGGAGATAGAACAAGCGCTCACATATAAGGCTATAATATAAATCACATTACATATCTGCAGGGAAATAAAGGCTGCTCTTCCTGTCCCATGGCTTTGGAAAGGAATTTAGATATTTTCCCTTTTAGGAAGTATTAATGGAGCCAGATTAGTCTTTGCTTCAGGCTGAGATGAGGAAAGCACTCTGTTCTCGGCTTTGTTTAACAAGTAATATGTGTTTCTTGTCATTTCCTTATTCTCATTAGCTTTGGGACCTGAGGCAGATCCTAAACACACAGCACACCCCCACATGTATGCACATAGGCATGTTAACGCATGTGTCTGCAAGAAGGGTGTAAACAGCCCCCTTATTGCAGTTTATATGAATAGGTAATACACAGTGGACACGAGGAACAATTACTATGTTCTATAAGAGCAAGAAAATGAGTCAGAAAAAATAAACAGTATTTGTTCTGCCATTGAGCAGCTGTTCAGTGATGTGGATCTTCAAGTGGTAATTTATAAATACCTGTGAGGAGTTTATCTTAATGAGAACCATTTATTCTTCATGGTTGCACAGATTTTTTTTTGACAGAGTTCGACGAAAACTGCAGTTAATAAAAACTATTTTTGTGTTCCAGCCATCAGTTCTAATAAAGTGCATGTTTGTTAAAGGCCAACGGGGGCAACAGACACTGGGGTCAAACTAATATATAGGGCAGGCTGTCAACATATGATTAGCTACCACTCCATTCCTCAAACTTTGAGTTTGTGCAGGCAAGTATAGTTGGAGGTCAAACGTGTTCAAGTTAAAATGGACGTTTGGATTGCAATTTCATGGTCTAACTTGTCATCAGAAACCAAGTATTACAGACACTGAATGTATAAGACCAAGAGAACACAAATAGAACCCAATTTATAATAAACTCTACACTTTTAAGGAGTTCACTTAATTATCATTTTTAAAAAAGACTAATGGATTAACAGTGAAATTAAATCTTCCCTAAATATAAATGGTTCGAGTTATATACATCCGTGCCTTTATCACAGTCAATTAATTGTTCACAGTTATTACTTTTTTCCATCAAAAATACTCAAACTTAAAACTTATACTGAAAAGTACAAGCATATACTATATTATTATACTATAGTACTGTATGTATATTACAATGTAATTGATTCAGGTTTGCAAAGAGTATGTACAATGTTAGAATGTTTTAAATCACTGTCTCTGTTTCCTGTTTAGATATGTTGTAAAAAGATGAGCAGGAAAGACATTACTAATTTGGATTATCTGGTATGAATATTAAGTCCAGTTTTTTTACTGTTGATACTGATTTGGTTAATACTCGCAGACAATACAATACAATGTGTTTGTCTGATTTTTAGAAAGACCCGTCTTGAATGAATTGTCCTCGTGAAACTTGGCGGTTGCGTGATTTTTTGTGTCTAAAAATATTACTATGAGTTTCTTACAGCTAGTGCTACGGGGTCCATTCAGCTAATGCAACAAAACAGCCCATCAGAGAATCAGAACAATGTTGCACAAAACAACCACATACATTAGTCATCCACAATGAAGTTGCTGATCGGCACCAGGCAGACCACCGTGACCTCAGTGAGATTTGTAATCAGTCAGTTCTCTACGTGATCTCTACTGTATGAAGGAAATTATTCACAGCTTCAAGTATTTTGGATATTTAATGTGCCCTGGAGTCTGCTGTTCCTTTACTGTCACCTTTACTGCCTTGGAAGAATGTAAAACCACCATAAGCCTTTGTAATGAATGCATTAATGCCTCACAATGATATTTAACTTTAATATACTCTGTTTTCATTTTACACCAGCGGACAAAACAACTCAACTTCCAAAAACAACCAAAAACAGACAGCCGTATAATTTTCATCTGCTTAAAGGAGCTATAAACTATATATGCTGCCTTCATTCATATAGAAACAAAGGTTTTATAGTAGCGCACAGCAAATGCAAATGAAAGCCATAAAACACCATAGTATCTGTCAAGACGAATATGATGAACAGATGACTGGAGGGAAAGCTTTTTACACTTTCTGAGAAATTCAGCAAGTGACTCAACATGAGAGATTTGTGTTAGATTTTAGCGGCAGCTACAGTGTAGACATGCGGCGTCACCTTTCTGTATTCACAAATGCCATGCTGCACTTTAATTAGCAGTATGGAATATTCATTAGTTAGCTAACCAGTCATTTAGTGTAATTTTACATTTAGTGTTAGAAGCTATACTGAACCAGCACAAGCTGCAATGCAATATATTCTTGGCTCTGTAGTATGAATAGGTCAGTTTCAAAAAATACTACTACTATGTTTGTTGTTGTAAAATGCGGAGAAGAATATTTAACAGTTTTGAAGAGCAAATGGTACAGAATGCCGAAGACTGTACAAAATGAACATTCTGAAGTGCCATTGTTCGCAATGCTAAATAAACTATAATTACTCTTGCTGCATCTCTTGCTGCTAAGGCAGTATTAAGACACGTTACTTGGAAGTCCCTGTCCACCCAGTCTTCCCCACTCTGTGCAGCTCGAGCACTCCAGCTCACCTAGACTCTGTTGAACCACTGCAAAGCTACTCAGCGTTACCCAGTGAGGAGTCGATGAGATGAAATAATGAGATGTTTGGACTAAAAGCCAATTCTGAAGAAAGGTAATGGTACGGAGAGCTCCACCTCGTAAGTTGTAAGTTGTGCACGTTGACAGGACTGGTTCCTTTGGTTTGTAACATATCAAACCCCGAAAGTCTCAATCTGTTTTCCTCGATAATAGTCACTTCAAATATTGTAGATTAGCTTCCACCAGGTGGAAGAGCCTCTTGTTGAGACGGGCACTTCCGTGTTGGTAAGCAGAGAGCATTGTGGGAGGTTAGTTAGTAAAGGAACACCAGTTAATGACTTCTGTGAGGCTTACCGACCACAGGCCAGTGAACAGGTGTGAAGATAAGGACAAACTGGGCAAGTGACTCTCCATCCCAGGGGAATGTCTGACAGCTGAGATTAAGGCTTTGCTCACATTTCTGCATTAAAACAGATATAAACAGAGACTTGACTCGGACACCTGTATTAAACACATATATTTTATGTCTTCATGTATCTATATGTAGATACAGATATCTAGCTATATGAATGTGTAGAGAGACCATTGCTCGTAACAATGCAATGCTCCTGAGAAGCATTTTCGAAAGTCTTTTGCTCATATCACAGTTTGAACACACCACTGTCATGGCTTTTAAGGGTGGTTTGTGTTGTGAGAAGCATTGGAAGAGACATGTTTCCCCATTTCTAATGGAACGAAGCTAATCAGATCTGTGTAAGCTGACTCCCAGCTGTGCAACTTTGCAGAATTCACTGAGGAGTAAAGTAGGAAACCTTAAATAAAGGGCAAGTCCATCTTAATCACATGCTTCTATGGTCCAGAGGCGAGCAATGAGACAGAAATGTCACATTAGCAATGTGAAGCGGTTTATTACACCATATAGACAGTTAAGTCATTGCTGATTCTGGACACATTGTCAAATGTTGCATTTTGGCTTGTTTATGGCCACTGACTACCTTTTCTTCAAGTGCACAGTTTACATTCATGGACAGTTTAAACCAATTAAATATTATGATGAAAGATGTTATGTGTTATCATATTATTATCATTAAAAGACCAGACATTTCTTTCCTGTGACCCATCAGTCAACCATGTCTTTTAGATAAATTAACAGAAGAATGTAGCAGATGACAAATCAGGCTTTAAGAAACCCCTCTTTCAGTCTTGTTCAGTCATTTATCTGTTATGTTTTAGTTCCTTGATTGCTTCTTCTGAAGAGTGTCGTGAAGATGTAAACAAGTATGCCTGCAGCATGATGAATTCAATATTTATACTTGATTAAAACCAACTCCAGTGGGTGATTAGGGGGGAACAAAAATCTAAACAAAATCTCTCATTTGCTGCTGTTATAATTAGTGTTTTGTAACAATAGCTGTTTGTACCGGCGTCACTTTATGTACATCCCTTTATATCATCCTTCCTGTTAGACTGTGACTGATGACATTACAGCACCATCCATCTATGTGTAACAAATGGTTTTAATTGTACGTTTCCAGATTTAAATGACCTTTAATCAGGTGTAATTTAATGAGCAGATGTTTGTTCTGTTAGCTTTTGGAGCATTGCAGTTGAACTACCAATATGTAATGTTAACATACAGTCGCAACTTTCTGTCTTCACGGGAGATCTTTGATTTATTTTTTAATGAGGTAATCCATTTTGAGGTTTCA
This sequence comes from Dascyllus trimaculatus, assembly GCA_024666655.1. Taxonomy (NCBI): domain Eukaryota; kingdom Metazoa; phylum Chordata; class Actinopteri; family Pomacentridae; genus Dascyllus; species Dascyllus trimaculatus. The sequence continues at coordinate 25,806,142 of CM045456.1, read as the reverse complement.
AGGTGGGTATGGCGTTGCTCGATAACAGATGGCTGACTTGGTGTCTCGGTGGGGGCCAGCGAGGATGTGATCCCTCACCATAACAGCTTTCACTCCACTCCGATAATGCTGTTTAATCTGGAGGCTACACCCAAGGAACTGACATGCCCCACAGACACAGTGGAAACCTTGACTGGCACTTCACCCCTCAGTGATGACAAAAACCCTGTCTGCTTAAGCAGCTATTACTCCACCTGATTGGTAATCATGACATGGAGTGGGGCATAAATCCCTCCGACTGCAGCTGGTTAAGATAGAGGTCTTTGAAGGAACGCAGTGATTAGGTGACCTTGGATGGAGCATGGAAAAGGGGCCAGGCGAGGGGAGACTTGAGGGGGGCTGTACTTTTCTATTATTGGCAGTATAATGACACATTCTCATGCAAATGAAATTCACATAGGGTACATTCAGACCAGTGAAGAGTTCGGAGCTCTGAAATGCACCGAACGATTTCTTAGAGGGGTACTCGTTACTGCTCTCCTCAGTGGTGTTATCAGCCTCAGATGTAGTGTGTTTTATTTGCACAAACTGAGAAGTCATCCTGTTTGTCCAATTCATTCATCACTGTAGCCCTAATAAGCAGGTTTGCCGCCTCATTTCCTCAGTCTAACACAATTCAAAGAAAAACTGGAGAGTAAAAACTTCAAAATATTAGCAGGCTTTTTAATAAAATCTGCTCCACTGGTACTTAAGGACATATAATGTACTGTATAAAATTATGATATAAGTACAATGTTGGCATTGGATATATTTTTACTTTATTTATTTATTTTTTGCCTAGTTCTGTAGGATTGCAAAGCTATTTTTCTTGTATAGGTTTATACCTTTAGAGTAAAATCGATCAATTTTGGAACTTATTCATGCCTGGTATGTATTTAATTTTTCTATACATTATATGCTGTCAAATAGGGTAACTGCTAAAAAGAGGAGAAAAAAAAGGTTTTATTTGATACATTTTTCTTTTTTGCTAAGTAAAACCTGGAACATGACTTTTCAGACCTTCCACCAGGTATGAAGTTGCAGGTTTTAGTAGTTTATCCTGAGAACTTTGCTGATTCTGGCTCTTCGAACAGTTCGTGGTCGGGAACTTGAAGCAGGAAATGTGGCAACTGGTTCGTATTTTTTAAGTTCCATTTAAAAAAAAAAAAAGCTTATTGTGATGGTAGATATGTTAAGCGTCAAGCTCAAGTTGTCTGATATGTTACCAAAAATTGTCAATGACAGTACTTGTAGTTACAGACAGATGGGGGTTTGTTCGGCTTTAGATTTCTCAACTGGAATATTAGTTCCAGTACTGTCAGCACTAGTAATAAACAAAAATCCTCTGACATTAAATGTCGGCAATACTACAAACCCATCCTATTTATAGTGTCTTACGTATATTAGTTCTGATGTGTGCATACCGTACCAACAAGCAAACCAAGTCGACCACTGTCAGTCACAAGGAGTCGCATGCTGTTCTTCAGAACAACAAGGTGAACAGCAGCCAGCAGGGTAAACAAAGGGGTTTTGATTTGCGTGAAAGAAGAATCAAAACGACAGTCAGAACGTAAATATGAACATGTGTAACTGTGGTGCCGTGCACATCTGAGTGTCTCCTTGTCATCAGAAGTGCTTTGATCAATCCTTATAATTGCCTGTGCGTGTTTTATCAAGCATCTGCATTTTGAGTTGAACCCATGCTGGAAAAAAAAACATTACCAAGCTCTGTAACAGTAAATGCTAAAAAAATAAGAGCCATGGTGAAAATAACCAGTGAAAGCTTATTTCTTGCTGTCTCTTGGATCTGCTGACGTGTAAATCCAACTAGCAATTTTTTCTTAAATATGGTTCACACCACTGGCAATTAGCCCGCTTTTGAAGACCCACTTATTTTGCATGTTTTGAGCTACACATTTATCTGACACCTCAGTCAGACCAGGTGTGAATGAGCTTAGTTTATGAACAAGGTACACAGCGTGAAATGTCCATACACGGTAAGGATTTTCATATTTTGTCGGCATACGCACGCTACAATTGAACTTTATTTTGCAAATTCCACTTTAAAAAAAATCAGTGGGCTATAACTGGGATGCTTCCAGTTGGCCAACTTGTTTGAGGCTTAATGGGGAGGAAATGGGTGAAAATTGTGGGAAAATGTAGTCACTTAACCCTCGCGTCACATGAGCCAGCTGTCCACGTTGACCTCTATTTTTTTTGCCAGAAAAGCTTCGACCCTCCACAGTCTTATTTCTTATGGCTGAATTAGAAGCTGTAATCCGGCTTTAGATTATGTTGTTTGTTGCGGTCTTTGCAATGTCCACAAATGGTTTTAACAATAACATTTTAGGGACCGTAGAAGTTCCAGTACATCCCACATAATGTCCCCCACCCTGCAGTTACCGTAAGATCATTTGATTATGAGAACAGGCTTTCATCCCGGAGCAAATATTTGTGCCACAGAAAATGAACGAATCAGAATCACACGTCCAAAACACCAGATTGTTCCAGTTAGTTCACCTGGTAAAACAGAAAACCAGCTGGCCCAGGATTAAACAGGAAAATAGCTTTGATTTATAGCTGTTGTCATTTGTGAGTTTAAGGTGTTCAGTCCCAGCTCAGCCAGGTTTGTTCTGTGAGGTGAGGCACAATAACGAGACAGGGGGAAAACAAATCACATATTTAATAAGAATGATTGACGTAAAAATGAAAAATCTTCCAAACTTTTATTAAACCGGACAACGTGAGCAGTAAAGATGCTTTTAAGGATCCATTTGACTTGCAAAGTCTTAATGCTGTTCAAGCGATAACTTAATTGTCACAACTTGGTAAACAAAAATCCCTCATATAACGTTGGCATAATTCTTGTAATATAGTTGTTTCCTTTTGAATGCAAGGCACAGTAATGTATTCCCCTGCATGTGGAATAAAAGGGTAGTAAAGAGCACACAGCTTAAGATCAGTCTCATGAATCATTCATTGTTTACTGGTGCGGGGATTTATGCCAAGAAGCAGGAGGCCATTCTACAATTGTCTTCTGAAACTTTTCATATGGTGCTCCCTTTTAATAATTTGTTGACATGCCCCTGCTGTTGTTGGGAAAATAAAAGTGACCTCGCTTTATGGTGAAGGTCAGGCAGTATCTAATGAAGGCCCCAAAGCCTTACAGCATTGATTTCTCACTCATTCCATGGCTAGAATGCAGAGTTGTGCAGCGCTGCCATGGGGGATGGCCGCGGGTACAAGCTGGTGTTTCCTGGAGCCAGTTATGTTAGACCTCAGATTCTGTAACACAATTACTCCTCTCTCTTAGTACATTGTTATTTTCTTCCTTTCTTTTTTTTCTAGCTCTGTATCTTGAGTTGGTTCACTGATTTCCAGTGAATCTTTTTTTTTTTCTTTTTCCCCAAAAGCAACCCCCAAAACTTCTAGGATTTAGGAGGAAGAGACAGAGTGCTGCAGAACTGATGCACAAGTATAACCGTGGGCAAACGTCCGGAAGTATTGTGACATTCTGCAGTCGCTCATCTGCAAGCAGAGTCACGGTACTCTGTACTTCTTCATATGCTGATCAGACTTGACGTGGATGGCATTTAAGTCTAAATAGCACATGGCGTATGTCACTTCTAGAGAAATGCTTGTAATAAAGATTCATTATGCAGGTGTGGGGCGTCATTGAGATGCATCACACTACACTGCATCTTTTGGCAGATTAAAGATATGAAGATTAAGGGAGAGACCGCATTATACTGTTGTTATACTTAATAACCTGCTTAGTTTGGCTCACAGCCCTATGCTCATCCATAATGCATATGACCTGCAGCTGGCCGGGACACTAGGTCTGCTCTGACAGTGTGAGAGGGTTTAAACATCAGTGATCTATGTGCATGTATGTGAATGGAGGTAGGTTTCTGGTGTGTGTGTGCATTTGCATGGTGATGCACACTGATGAGCCAAAACATTAGGAGCATCTTGCTTAATATACCGTTCGTGCCCCACCAGCTTCGACCAGCTCAGGCTTGGACTCTGCAACACCTTTGTCCTCTGATGTCTGGTACCAAGACATTAGCAGCAGATCCTGTAAGTCCTCTAAGTTGTAAGTTTGAGCCACCACTGATCAGAATTGTTCCAGTGCAGCCAACTTCACCCTTCGAGCCAGCTCATGGTTTCTCACTCCATAAGCAGGTACTCACGACTGCTGACTGGGAGCGCCTGACAAACCTTGCTGCTTTGGAGATACTCCAGCACAGTCGTCTGGTCATTATGATCTGGCCTCGGTCAAAGTCACTCAGGTCTCTACACCTGTCGTTGCCTGCGTCATCCAACACAAAGAGAACAGACTGTTCACTGAAGATCTAATGTATTCCAGATCACGACATGTGCTGTTGTTACGAGATAATCAATGGTATTCACTGCATCCGTGAGTGGTTGTAATGGTTTGGCTTATGAGTGTTTGCTGAGCTAGATACTGCAGGGTTATTTGTATCTTTAAGTAGAATATTCCATCAAACCATGCTTCGAGCCCTGTTTTCGCTTTTCTCCCATATTGGCTGCCGGGTGACCTTGAGCCTCCTGAATGCAACGCAGGTCTAATGGACTGTCATGGGCCTGTCAAGTTCATACACTGCTTCCACTGTAGCGCAGGGAAAGTTGGATGAGTTGCAAATAGCTTCTATGAGAAGCAGCGTCTTCACTAAGGAATATTCTCAGATCTGCTTTTTTTAGCTGTGCAACAAAGCTGATGTTTAATGCACCTCTTTCAGCTACACTGCTGCTTTTATAACACAGGTTTTGTTTGAATAGGCCTGTGGCTTAGGACTTATCCAATGTACCATATTGTGAACTGTGTGTCTGATGCAATTCAAGGGATTGCAAGGTCTTAGTGGTTTGTACCTTAACTCATTGGCGTATAATATTGTTTAGAAAGATAAATAAAGACCTAAACTGTCATGTAATTCAGAGTTTAACATGGCCAAGCAAATAGACTGTGGATGACTGACTGCAAAATTCAGGATGCGGAGATTTGCTGTGGTGTCTGAGAGTTTGTATTACAGCACATGGGACATGTTAAGTAAGTGGCTCAACACTTTTAAATTCATACCTCATCTCAGTGAAAAACTTGATGAAAATATACGCTGCGAATAGCGCTGGCGGGTCTTGCTTCTGCAGATTTGCAAAGCGTCTTCCCTGTCTGCCTGCCTCCAAATAACTCTTTGTTCTTCTGAAAATCTGGCACATTTCAAAGGCTCAATGGCTTTAATGAGCCACAATGTTGTGCCAGCGGTGGCTGTTGGGTGTCAGGAATGAAGCTCATGATAATGTGCCCGGCTGAGTGCCACAGTGTGTTTCCCACTGTTATGGTAATGGGACCAGTTTGGGTGTTTTTCCACTTAGAGAAGGCGGCTGCTGCTTTTTATAATGTTCTATTCCTGTCCTCACCACTTCTTTGATGTTTGTATGGACTTATCTGTAAAATATATAGTGCTGTGTAATGCTGCACCTTTATGTAGCTTTCTAGTGGAAATGCGGCTGTATATAGAAGGGGAACAAAAGAACAACTGAGTGGTTACTTTCTTTCACTTGCGTGTTTGTCCCACTATTGTCCCCCAACAGCTGCAGGGCCGGCGCAGCCTGTCAAGGAGAGGCTGTTTGGTAAAGAAGAAGGCAGAGATGAATTGACATAAGAGGTCATTTGCTTTGCTCATATTTGCCCCCTTAGCTTTGAAGATGAAGTGGCATGAAAGGAGGTAGAATATCAGTAGGTAACTGGGCTGCTCTGAGGGCCAGGGACAGTTTCTTTCATGGCCTCCCTCACTTGCTGAGGAAATGGCCCTTCTGTCACCAGTCCTCTACTTTTCAATGGTAATCAATTCAGCTTTAAAGGTGTAGGAGAATTCCCTTTAGAGACTTCAGCAAACTGAACATGCCTTGGCCAACCTGAGGCCCAGCAAGGGCTTATTGATGTCTTGCTATTTTGTGTAAATAGCTGCAGTTAGCACACTTTGCTCTTACATAGTTTATTTGTTCTGTGTATACATATGTTATGTGTTTAAAAGATGAAATGTTTGCTAAATGACTTGATCTTGATGTAAAATGAAATGTAAAATAGTTGTTTTTGGGCAGTATTGTCACAGCATTTTACTACCAAACAGTCAAAGCATTTATTGGGGTGACTGTGGCTCAGGTGGGAGAGCGGGTTGTCCACTGATTGCAAGGTTGGCAGTTCAATCCCCAGCCCCCCCCACATACCGAAGTGTCCTTATGGCAAGACACTGAACTCCAAGTTGCTCCCAATGGCAGGCTAGTGCCTGGCATGGAAGTTTTGTAGCCATTGGTATGGGAATGGGTGAATGCGAAACACATTGTAAAGCGGATTGAGTACTACTAAGGTTGAAAGGCGTTATGTAAGTGCAGACCATTTACAGTCCATCATGTCATCATGTGTGGTGCTGTATTTATGTGTCATATGATATTCTCTATATAACTGTCTTGCCCAAGAACACAATGCTCTTTTGCTTGATAGTGGTTGAAAGGAGCTTATATGACTGCAGCCAAGAATCTTGTTTTTGTAAAAAGTAGCGTGTGCTGTCATTATGAAGTTAACAGTGTTTTGAGAAATATTTGATAAGACATTTTTAAATTTTAAAATGGAACCATTTCACTGTTTAGAAGCAAATTAAAGCCAATGGGCCAAATCCTCATGTAGAAGACTACCTTGAGAAACCTTATTTATCCTGCTCAACATGCATATTATTATTATTATTTTTTTGAAGGCTTTCGTGTGCAATTTTAGGAATGTGCCTCCTTAAAACCTGAAAAAAAAGTCTTTGAATATTTCAAAGGGACCTTGATTTAAATTGTAAGATTTCAGATATATTGCATCAGTGGGAATAGAAGAGGGAGAATGGATGAGATGTTTGACCTTTTCAGATTTGTCCCTGGGTAGTGAATTTGCTGGAGGGTGCCGGGGCAGGGAGCAGTGGTGCGTTGAATTATCACTCCCACTGTTGAAACGCGGCAGACCTGATCTCCCACTTGCTCCACTCCCACCACTAATGGGTTAGGAACACACTGGGAAAGAGATGGAGATAGAGAGAGTGAGTAGGTAGGGGACTTAGAGCCTGCCTGATTGTCTGTGGGTTAAGCTTAGAAGCAAATTACCGTTTTCGCCCGATGCCGAGGAGAAGTAGCGGCAGGTCACATTGCGGTGTCGGATCTTGAGCAAAAGCTTGTGTCATTCTTTAGTGTGATCGAGCTGAGTGTGTGACAGCTACCGGCAGGAAGCATGTCAACGCTTTGATGGATGCTTGCTATGTTGAAAGGCTATGATGACTTTTTAGTTGACTGGGCTTTCACTGAAGTCCCCCAGTTCCACCATCAAATGAAAGCACAACACCGAGGAGGCGAAAAGATAAGAACAAACTTGCCAAACTTGCTTTGTAATAGCTTGCCATGCGAAGGACATCATGTCTTCGTTAGAGGAAAGTAGCTGTCAAAATCACAATGCCTGGGCAGCACCTTTTTTTTCCTGGAGACAATGTGTGGTATATTTTGATAAAGAAATGTGGTTTGCAGAAGACATGTCACTGACTGAAAAATGGCACTATACTGATTGTCAGCCTGTAAAAATGTACATGCAGCTTCATGTATTTATATTCAGAACCTTGCTTACAACAGTGTCTCTTCACCAGAACCACATAATGCATACAAAGTCCATATGATGTCATCTCTTCTCCACTCACCCTCCAGTTCAGGTGTACATCCAGTACATGTTTTTTTTCTGGTGAAACATGCAATGTGTCTGCACAGTTCCATCACCTCATGCCGCATCTTTTCTGTCTCCTTCTCCACCCCTCTCCTCATGCCATCCAGAAGCCATCTTGTGTGACGTAGGGGAGTTTCACTGTCACAGCCATGAAACCTGCATCCCTGAGGCCTGGCTCTGTGACGGTGAGCCCGACTGCCCCGACGACTCGGATGAAACCGATCACATTTGTAAGTCACCCATCCCATCCATTTCTCACTAATGCTAAACTGACATGTGGAATTCCTCCATAATGCCTCATTTGACAACGATTCTCACCTTTATGGTGTACAGACTCGTACGAACATGCGCCAAGTGATATTCCACCAGAAAGGTAACCTTTTTATATCAAACATCCCCCCCCACCGCCTCGAGGCTCAAACACTCTTAGAAGACTGTGGTTTTCTCTGCCACGGAGAACAGCTGCTGTGGTCATTTTAAAAAACATGAAACTCACTCACAACTTCTTTGTAGCTGCCTTCAAAGAAGACGAGAAATGGAGCAATGTGTTTCACAATACTTTAGTTAAACTAAGAGCATACTTGGCATCCTGCTGAATGCTATGGACATTTTCTTAGTCCCATATCCTATCTGGAAAAGTCGGAATGGTAGAGTCTTGTAATTGATGTAAATTTAGGCTGCCGGCTGCTGTTCTCTGTGCCGACAGAAGCTACATAATACTATCTTTAAATCCTGCAGTGGATAAGTGTTTAATATTCAGATTTTACACAAAATATCACTTGGCAATGTCAGGACTTCAGTGCCTTCGAGGGTTTTCTCTGGCAGCCATGATTTCCTACCCCAGCCCAAAGACTCGCGCACGCTGTGTGATGTGCCAGCACTGACGGAGAATGTGTAAGCGTCCGTTGCCATATATGTGATGCACCTGTGATAAAGGGGATAACACATGCGAGGTCTGCTTCACTTCTCCCTCAGTGCATATCAGTATAGATATTGTCCTTTCTTGGGGCAACACAGTGTAAGTGTCTAGTGATAACTTCTGTGGGAACAATACAGTTTCAAATTAATATGGCTCTATCACCTGCAATGGTCCCTCTACTGTCCTTTAAATGGAATTAAATTATGGGGCCCATAGATTCTTATAGAAAACCATTTATCTCACAGGCCAAGTGACTGGACACCCTTATTTTATGCAGTGAATAATGATCTAAAAACACCCCCTTACACCACAATTTTGCAAATAAATATTGCTCTGTGCATTCCTGGGAGTGCTATCTTATATTATTCTACTGTCTTCATATAAATCTTTATTTGACCTTCACATCAGAACTTGTTGTGACATGCGCAGGACATTCTTAAGTATATTTATTTACACGCGTCTGGGACATAAGGTAGATTTCCTTTGGTGGAGAAACAGAACAGCAAATTCATATTATCCTGAGGTGAGTGTGCCTTTGTAAATCAAGACGCGACTGTCGCTGCCACACACTCAAAAAGCCGCAAAAAAGGTAACAAAATCAAATTATTAACATTCAGCACAGGTTCCTCATTAGTGTCAGTCAGTTACTGGGTATATTTTTTTTGGCAATGGCACCTGTGCATAAATTGTCCGCAGTGCGTGATAATTATTAATGTCCTAACGTGCAAGAGGTCATATATCAAGTAGGCTACTTGTGCTTGGCTGTGCTTGTTGCAGAAAAAAAGACAGGACTCGCTCCTTATGTTAAAATTATATAATTACACTCACCAGCTGTAAACATGTTCACAGCTGCTTGCATGCTCTCTAATGTATGAACGCATTAACATGGTGGTCTGTTTCCCAGCTTCTGTGCAGTCTGATATAAAGCAACACTCAACGCCGTGACCCAAGACAGGAGTCAGGACATATAGAGAGGAGATGGAAAGATCGATAGTGTGTCCCTCAAGACTACAAAAGCAAAAAGTAGATTGTGCCAAGTCTTGCTGCTTCTTTTCCCTCGGGTTGTTTGTTGATAAAGTATAAGTTTTGCTCATCGCTACATGTATCAGTCTACCTTTACAATCTTGCACTTGGCTTACTGCCTTTATTTCTCTTGTTACTCCACATGCATCATATCTTGTGTGCCAAAATAATTCCCATGAAAGATTGTGTAGGAGTGTTTAGAGGAGTAAGTTCTATTTTCAAAGGGGCGCTCCAAGTATTTTACACATGGACTTTTTTTTTTTTATTATTTCCAGTTTGTTCTGCTCAACCTGTGAAAACTGTTGCAAGGAAAGTCTTGTGGGGAGAGCACGTCCTAACTTTTACTCTGAAAAATAGCTTCAGTTAATTTGTTGTTAACCAGAAAGCCCATGTTACAAGTCGGGGATTGGGGATTTAAGAGCGCTTCAGAAGCAGGAAAGGTCTAATGAAAGATACTATCCAGTTGCATTATGGGATAGGAAGGTTCAAGTGTGTTTGGCACTTGACCCACACGAGGGACTTAGAATATCTCAACTCCTCCTGCATCCTGCATCTGACCGTTTGTTTCTTCTGACTCTCACAAGTCCTCCAGCTTCATGTAAATGCAATGAATCTGTGTTTTTTAGTCTTAACACTCCAGATGCTCAGCCTGAGCAAATCATTAGACATTAAAAAGGTTGTAGAGTGCTACAGATTCCCACCTGAAAAACAACTAATAGCTGTGACGTGAGATCATTAGTTTTACTTTATGCAAAACTGGGCACACTGAGGCCCGTTGGCTGATCCCGGTAGACTCCTGATATCCTCTCTGATTGAGTCGTCCGTCACCTATGATCTTTCACTCTCCCTGTGTGAGGAGTATTTTAAATATAATAGATATAACATAGCCTCCACACAGTTGCTTTAGGCCAAGTCGTGTAATCTCCAAAAGGCAATTAATTATCACTTCGATTAATGTTGGCACCGTTTTATTTACAATGCCCGCAGAAAGAAGACCTTGCATATTCATCTAAGGAAATTGGCACAGCTCATTATCATGGATTATGTTTTGATAGAAAGGGGAATTAGATCAGCTTTGCCCTACAAACAGAAGAGGGGATCGGAATGTACTCTGCCTCCTTAAATGATAGCAAAGACTGCAATAACCTGTGGGGAAAAAAAAAAGATCTTTCATAAAGGATGATGTTCACTGAACTGAAATAAAAGCACAGGAAAATTCAGCCTTGTGTGCAGCCATCAGTGCTTCGATTTGACTGGGGATATTTTGGGCGTCATACAGAGGAATTTATTATTTTAAGAAAAAGGCAAGGTAATGTATTACCCCCCACCCCCCCGTCATCTGGATTTATAAAAACGGTGCCGCTGATGGCCTCTCTCCTCCCTGCTCAGGCTCGGTCAGGGAAATGTAATCCCTGCATCTTCAGGGCTTGTGGGGTGAAGGGAAAGGATGGTGGCCTTGGATTGCAATACCAAGAGACTAAAAAGGAGGCGCCAGCTTATCCGCACAGCCACAGGTCTCATGGGACTGGACGGGCTTAAGACAGTTATTGAGGGAGCCAAGGAAACAATCTGCCTTCAGGAAAGGCTGAAGAAAACCCAGCAAAATGGCAATTCTCCACTTGTGCAGCCGTTCAAACAAACGCCTTCTGCATCATAAAGGATCAAACCTTTGCTTTCACATGGCATGTTGAGTGGTGGTGGTTGACCCAGAAAGATTGACAATCTACTTAGAGTGTGGTTAATTGATGATTGATGTTTGTGAATCATACTTGGAATTGTAAATGTCAAGAACAGATCCGCTGTTACCTGTGCATTTGTGACAAAGTGGGACAATCATTCCCTTTCTGTAAACATATTTTCTTGCATCATTCTATAAAAACTTGCAACTCTGTCCCTGTTTTGATGCTGCATGCTTGCAAACAGTGTCTCAGAACATAAATCCTTCATGAATCCTTCAGGAAAGGATTTCATGGACTTTTGGTTCGTCTTAGTAGAGCTGCCACAAGGAGCTTTGTGAACGTGGTGGACATGGAGACCAGTGAATCCTCTGATTGAATTGTCACTCCCGGAGGAAAAGACAATAAAAGGGGTCAGTGGCTGACTTCAAAGACGTGGTCACAGAAGCTGTGTTTCATGGCTATAGCTCGGCTCGACCCAATCAACACTGATGTTGATCTCAGTGTCCTCGAGGCACAGGGGAGCAGAGCTGTTCAAAGACGGCTCTCTCAGGGGTTCCTCCACTTATTCCTCTTTGACGACAGGGGAGGGCATGTCTCCCCATGCCTCCCTCTAAAGTCCTCCCGCTCTGTATACTGAGTTCATCAGTATCCTACAGAGAGCTTGGAAGAAAGATGTGAAAAAAATAATAAGGGATAAAGAAAATGTCCTCCATGATCCAACACAGGCTGCGTCATGTTTATCTCTTTGTTGCACTACTGAGTATCGCTTATTTACTGAGGTCTTGTATGGCTTGGGCCACATATTAGCAACATAATACATCTTGTCATCTTAATGGCATCTTTATTCTACGTTTAAGAGGAATGTTGTTGTGTAATTGCACGTTTGGTGAATAAATTACCTGCATGTTGTCTTTGTATTTTCAGTTACAGTTTCATTTTTTTTCTGTTCGGAAACAAAAGAATGCCACTGCTTTCAGTGATTTGTCTTGACACTTGGCAGCTTGTGTATTGATTGCAAAGGAGACAGAATTCTTTCCATGTCAACATATTATTTCCACTGTAGTCTACAAGCTTTTGACAAAGTAAAGAATTCAACAAGGTAAATAGCAAGACATTATTGTAAGTGTAGTGCAGCCCAAAGCAAGGCTAAGGAGTGAATATTTTCCATAAATCTATCAGATGGTCAGCAACAAGATTTCCAATTACTAATGATATTATACAAAAAAATATGGTGTTGGAGCTTGTTTTGCTGTCTCAAAATGGCCACAACAGCAACTATCAGAACAATGTTAGTAATGCTTTAAAGGTATGTATTTAAAGGGTTGTAGTCTTTTGTTAGGGTTATTGTATGGGGTATTGTTGGGGTATAGCCACTCCAGTGGCAGTGGTAGGTCAGTGTTTGAGGCTCTGGGTTACTGATCAGAAGGTTGGGCCTTTAACCCTATCTGCTCCTGGAGCTGAGCCTGCACTCTGACCCCAAATGGGACATGTGGAAGGAGAGTTTTATAGTGCTGTAGCGCATTTTTGACAAATAAAGGCAAAGAAATCATTATCATGAAAGAAATGTGATTGTTGATTTTATACATTAAAGATCACATTGCCCAGCATCATTTTTTTTGTCTGAATGTGTGTGTGTGTGTGTGTACATGCATTCCACTGTATGCAGGAAACAGTATACCCTATAATAGCGAGACACACCGTACATGTGTGGATGTTAGGGTGGTAGATATCGGTGTACCACATAATAAAATAATGCAGACAGCTGTAGTGTTTTGTTTTTCACTGTAGTGGCCTTTTTAATTACCTAATTTGCTATACCGTCATCGTATTTTATTCAACATAACTGTGTAACCTTAATCACACCATTGCTGTTGTGTACAATTGTAGAAAGCAAATATTTTCTATCAGGTTTCTGCCAAACTGTCAATATTGAATCAGTGTTTTTGTCTAGCTTGGCTCATATATCTATACGGTCCTTTGGTTCTGCATGTAGTTACTGTGAAATCCTTTAAAAACCATGGCTAGATTCACCAAATCCGTCCAGTAAACTTGAAAGTGAGTGCGACGTGAATCACATTACTTAGATACTAAACTCGTGTTACCATTTGGGAATATGTAAGTATAGCTGCTGAGGTCCCTGTGGAAACACTGCTTAGAAAGGCAGAGTATATTAAGTCTGTCTGTCTGTGATGAAGCTGCAGTAACTATAGTCATGCATTCCAGGCTGCCTATCAACATCCTGCAGGGTATTTTATCTGGCAAGTCCCATATTGAAATAAATGTATCACAAATGTGTCTGGTTCCCATGAGAATTGGCGGCAGTAGGATGGAGGTTTAGGGGGTAATGTAGCGTAGCGCCTTGTTATTGAGCTGAAAGACTGGGCCTTTTGCATTATGTAACATTTATTTTCCTTCCTCTCCATCTCCACCTCCTTGCTGAGACGTAACCCTCCTGTTGACTCATCAAAAAATAAATAAATCTCTTAACATGCCATTATTTCAGACGCGGCAGGTTTACGTTCAAGCACCACTTCTGCATATTGTGAGAATTATTCAGTGACAGTGCCGGATTCCTTGAATGTCTACGTGAATGTCTGAATCAAATCTGCATAACTCTGCTTTCACATGTCATCTGCAGAGCGGATCCACACAACTTATTAGAAATCTCACAGGTTACAGTATGTCGTCACACACACTGTTTGTAATGCGACTGTGGGTATTAGTGCATCTGAAGTTAATTGGATATCACGCATCTTCCTATAGCTCCGGATTTAATTTCAGATCGCTTTCATTGTTCTTGGCTGTCAGCACATTTAACCTGCCTCGTGCTTGTTTGCAAGCACAGTTTCATGCATTGAAAGGTGGACAGCTTTGAAATAAGACTTTTAATTGACTACTTCTCTCATTCTCCCTCTCTGCATTTGGAACAGAACTAATGTACACTTCATTGGGCTTCTGCCATCTGTTTTACCAGCAGTATTTTAAGTAGGCAGAGAACAAACACAACAAATACTGTGTGCATGTCTGTACTCTTGGAAGTAACCATGAAGGCACAGTTTAATTTTAAAGATCTGTGACTACGACAGTGTCTTCTTTCAAGATGTCTTCGATGTACAAACGAAAAGTCATTTTCTTTGCCATTAACATACGAGTTGCTTGTATTTCATTGCTGCATTGTCCCTCCTCTGCAGTTTAACACATTTCCATATGTTTGAGTATTTGTATAGGCAAAACCATTAGTGTGAGAGTTTTGTTGCCTGCTGACAGCCTTGTACCCACATTATGCCTCATCCTTGTCAGAAGTGATGCACTGGGAGGAGCACATTACTGCTTTGTCTTTGCTCTCACAGCCCCCATCTCGACAGTTAAGCTGCGCTGACACATTTCCCTTTTTGTTTTACCTTCTACTGTGAGTGTCATAGAGGACAACGTCCCAGCTTGTCACCTAAAGAACCAAAGAAGAGAGCATATTTTATGAAGTTGACATGCCTGCTGTCATGGAACCAGTGTGACATTTAAGTACTAAAATCTACATTATCCCCCCGCTGCTGCAGCAGAGAACAAAGCATCTGTGCTATGAGCTTTAACTCAGGATAAACACAGTGGCACATACTTACCATGACATCCAGTGAGAATAATATCCTTTAATCAGTATGAATCAGTGCCAATGGCTTTTATTTATTTATTAATCATGAATAGCAGGTAGCCTAATAGATAGTCAAATGAAAGAGCCAAAGCTTTTTTCCTATAGCTATCTGCAAATGTAGTCAAAGTTCAATGATTATTTCAAGGGAGCTCTGTTGGTGCCAGAGGATATTTAGAGAGAAATGCATGTCCTCCCAATAGCTGTATGTATTATGCTTTAACCATGGTCCTCATTAAAGATGCCTCCGAGCTAAAGAAAAAAATGACTTATTTACTGGCTTATGATCAATTGATTTAGCCTATGGGCCAGCACAGCAATTTGAGCCTTGTGACTCATTACATCGTGTGTAATATATATATTTAAAGGCAAAGGTCAAGGCTTTTCAGTGAAACTATCATAATTTAATGGAGGCTCCAAAGGTACTGATGTGAGAATTACTCAATTTTATCTGAAATACATACAGTATTCCTTCAGTGGCTGTAAAACAACAAAACAACCAAAACTCAAGAGGTCCCAGATCAATTTATTAGAATAGAAAAATACTCTATTTACCCCTGTCACTGTTACATAAGTCCTCCAAACCAAATGATGTTCACTAATTTGGAGCCTCCACTTAGTTTAGGATTTGGATAAGCTGGAACAGTTACTGCTGGTACATAAAGTTGCTCATACTGATGACCTGAACAGAGGATAATCAGCAATTACTTTATGCTGGTCCCCGGCAGATAGACAAAGTTGGCAACTGGCTTGGGAACATTAAACAGCTAAAGAGCCAGATATTTCCCTTAGGAGTGTGTGTGTGGAGCAATTTGTATTGTCTTTGTTTTGAGTAGTGCTCTATAAATTGGCATACAAAATATATGCATGCATGTTTGCCATGATAACTTTGTAAGTTTTCAAGATTTGTTCTTTGTTGGCAACACTGAGAGTCAGAAGAAAGTGAGAGAAGCCTGGATGCTGACGGCAGCCTCTCGTGTTAAAGTCACACGCTCGAACAAATGAGCAGTTTTATTGTTTTTCTTCTGAGGACAATCTCTTTAAAGGATAGCTTCACTGTATTGCCACTTAAAACAATGCTGACATGCCCCCCCTGTACACTGAAAGGTTTATTGGATGCAGTAATTGGTCCTCCTGTCCACAATGAGATCCCTTCTTAAAGCAATTTCAGTGTAGGTGAATTTCACACTGCTCATTTTGCGCAAAAATAAATAAATAAATGAAAGCATTCAGTTCAGCAGAAGCAAAAGCATTATACTAATCAAATCTGTCTCTCCTTCCAAGTCCTTTTTTAAAAAAAATATTTAAAATATAAAAGCAGCATCAAAGGAATGGTACCACAAAGAAGGAAATATCCTTTAAAAATTGCTTTGCAAGACAGAGTCTGTACACCACATGCCCAGACAGTTGTTAAAGACACCTTATACTATTTGTCAGTTAGGCTTTATTTATTCAGAGAATCTCACTGAGCTCAAGATGACTTCTGCAAGAGCAACCAAAAAATCAATAACATACAGTATGCACCAGATCACAGAAATGAAATTCACTCAAAGCAGATGGTTTGAATGTTGTGGCTGACTAGTGTATGTTGTAGTTCATTCCAGCAGTAAGCCACACACAGTGCCACAGACCAGTCTGCTCCACTTCTGAGGAGCTTTGTCTATCCCTCCTATGATGAGGTGTCATGAATATTAGCTCCTGGATGCTAATTATCATATATATGGCAGCTTAGAAAGCATAACCTTATAAATGAAGACACAGATATGCTTATGTTTGAGATGTAGGTGATGGCCAATCAACCTTTTCATATAACTGACAGTGGTGAGTGTGATAGTGTTCTTGTGAAATGAATCAAATCTATCTATCTATCTATCTATCTATCTATCTATCTATCTATCTATCATCTATCTATCTATCCATCTATCCATCCATCCATCTATCTATCTATCTATCTATCTATCTATCTATCTATCTATCTATCTATCTATCTATCTATCTATCTATCTATCTATCTATCTATCTATCTATCTATCTATCTATCTATCTATCTATCTATCTATCTATCTATCTATCTATCTATCTATCTATCTATCCATCTATCCATCCATCCATCCATCCATCCATCCATCCATCCATCCATCATGCTTTTTTCCACTTTAGTAGGAGAAACATGTTCTGATTTAGTATGTGACAAGGTTTTTCGTATTTATTTTTTTGGCCTTTTATGCCTTTATTGAGAGTGACAGTTGAAGAGCGGCAAATGCAGCAAATGGCCATGAGCTGGAACTGAACCTGGCCTGCTGCAGCAAGGACTCTAGTCTCTGTACACATGGTGCATGCTTGTGTACTCACAGCGAGTGTCAGTACATAAGCATGTAGTCACAGGAAGTCACAGTTGCCATGATGAAAAGAAAAAAACAGATGAAAATCTTCCATGTTTCTTTCATCGATAATGTCATGTCATTTTTTTAGGATATGTTAAAATGTTAAAGAAAACTTAGCTTACATCCCAAAAATGGTGTATGGATTGAGAATTTGCAGTGCAGGGACACAGTATGAGTTCAACATGGTGCTTTGATAACAACGGATTCAGGCAAACCTACACACAACTATGTATGTGTTTAGTTTTTGGAAGAATACCATTATTAAGTACAAGACTGTGTATTATAGTCTTAATGAGATCATTATTCTCAGTGAATATTGGTTTTAGCTTCTCCAACTACAATGTATTGTATGTATTATTCATTTGATGTTGGCCCCGGAACATTTAGATTATCACATTTGCATAATAGTTGGTCACAAAAGTATCTCTATTGACTAATTATGTCGCCGTTTTCCAATTAATGATAAATTGGCCTTTTTGAAGCTTTTTTTTGCACAGTTTGTCTGAAGTGTAGCTTCACCACATTGTCCTGAGGGTGCTCATTTCTCTTCACAGACTGATTGTATTGATTCTTTGCTGTGCGGTACAGCTGGGATGTCACGGATGCCCACACCTGACTTTATTCCATTGTGCAGTGGAATGTAACTTGGATTTTTTTTTTTCTGGGAATAGATTTGACAGAATACCCAACATAACATACAGCAAATAATAAGCCAGCGCACACAGGGCAAGAGACAAAGGGGCTCTCTGTGCATGATTTTGCTCTCACTGATTGCATGTATGCAGCATGTAGCCAATAATATTAATTTACTTTAATTTCTGAAGTGGTTTCTGAAGAAACCTTTTATTATTCAGAAACCACTTCAGATTAAATGTTAATGTAACTGAGGAGAGATAACACTTAAGGAATTGACATCAAGACAGATAGTCAAACTAGTGATTTCTCTATAACCTTCTATTTTTGCTCACACACACACACACACTTACACACACATACACACACACACACACACACACACACACACACACACACACACACACACAAGCACACACACACGCACACATGCACATACATACATACATACATACATACATACATACATACATACATATATATAGTGCTTTTTAAATATAATCCACACAAAAATTGATGCAAACCAACATGCATGTGCATTTGTGGAGTCATATATTTATATATTTACTTAGAATTCTGCTTTTATTAGAACTGTCTTGTGGGAATATAGGGAAGATTATCATCAGAAAAAAGCACAAAGGAAATGAAATACAATGCATTTATGCCTTCAATAGACCTACATATTAATACTTCTACAATATCATGTTTACTTTACTTTGTTTATACTTGCAAAGCAGCTCCACCAGCATGTGCAGTTATATAGTGATTTCATTCAGTAATGTATTGTTCCAAATGTGAAATTCACTAATCCTATTACATTTATTGATCCCGGCAGTGCTATGATACTTCATCATTGCAGGATTCGGCTTGTTCTTTGTGTGACATGATGTTTGATGGAAGTGTTCTTGGGAAATTATTGTCCATTTTGTCTCAGTGGAGAGATGGGTTGGGGTGTGTTATGTTGGGGCAGTGGTGGCGCAGTACTTAAGTCCCTGGGCTACTGATCAGAAGGTCAGAGGATCGAACCCCAGTGCGACTATTGTTGGGCTTTAACCCTTCCTGCTCCAGGGGCGCCGTACCTTGGCTGATCCTGCACTCTGACCCCAACTGGGATATGCAAAAACAACATTTCAATGTTGTCAAAATATATTCGTGATGATAAAGGTTTCTTTCTTTCCTGTTCTGGGTCTGGAGAAGAGGGCGATGGCTGGGTTCCAAAAAAAAAAAAAAAAACTGAAAAAAGACAGAGAGAGATTCTAGTTACACCAACACTGTTTTGTTGTTGTTGTTTTTAAAGATGTTGGCTTGCTACCCCCTGGCCACGTTCAGGTTACGTTCAGAATGAACATGACAACTTGACTTTGAGGAGTGCTGCATGGAGTCAGCAGGGCTAACTGTGGGAAATACCACCAAACTTCGCTAGATACTCAAACCATAATGTTGGTTTATTTATTTATTTGAGTGCTTCTTTCTTTGTATGTCATTTGTTTGGAATCCAAACTTTATATTGGTGAAGGGCACCATTGCCAGAGCTTGGCTAAGCAGTGATCTTTCTCATAAATCACTGAAAATGAACATTTTTGTTTTACATTTTCTGAGTGTCTACAGCACTGCCAGTAAGTTGGCTTTGAAATGAAAGTGACTTTTAGCCTTTACAAACATTTGAGGATGTTCATATTTTTTGACAGTGGCCAACAGTGTTGGACAAGTAGCCAATTCAGTACAAGGCAGTAACACAGACAAGGCAGCCAAGAAAACATACATGGAATGATGTGCACATTTTCCCATCAAGTAGATATCCACCTCAGACCGTGTCCTGACTGCTTCTTAGTAGCTTCATTTGATAAGTTACGAGTTAAATCATCGCTTATTGTACGATTGATGCTCAGAGAGTCGGCTACCACTATACATTGCCAGTCACCAAAGGCACATATATGTTTCTTTAAACGTACTAATAATCAAACATTTAATCCTATCGTAATATAGGAAGTTTGTTTCTCTCTCTGTCTGCATAGGGCCTCAGTCCGTGGAGGTTGTGACTTGTGAAAAATATTGCCTCTGTGTCTGGGGTCAGACAAATACAGCAAAAATATGCTCTTTTGGCTGAGTACAGCATTTCAAATGCCAAGGATGTAAAGGTCACACAGGAAAATAATTCTTTTAAAGAGCCTTTCCTGTTAGGACCACTGCGCCTTTTAAAAGGAGAACATGCTGGGGAGAGCTTTGTTTTACGTTTGGCCAAATGAGACTGTGGTGGTAGTAAACTCTGCTCTTGTTTACCTTATTGCACTTCATCAGCCTTTGTTTTTGCAGCTCTTTGTTGCCATGGAGCCATTGAGAGTCTCAGCTACATACTTGGGATGACGCATTTTGTTTATGACAAGTAGTGTCGCCGCACACCCAGAATACATCCAAGGATACATGGGCCTTTGAGCCACGATGCAGAGGCTGGTATAAACAGCTCAAGGAGTCAAATCAAGCTGAGATTTTTAGGGAGAAATGGCCATTTAGCAGTACTGTTACTCGACAGTTTTAAATATAGATTTCTGCTCCCTGTCAGTTATTTAAGTAAAGCCACAACATGACGGATCCAATGCATGCACAAAAGAATTCAAACATTTTCAAGCTTGAAGGATGACAACAATAACGGCTTCACCACCAACAGACTAAGGTGGAGACTTAATCATTTCCATTAATCTGAGATGCCTCAGCTCACGTAAACACATGCAGACAGACACACAAGCAGATAAAACTGAAATATTCATGCCTTTTAAACTTTATCCTTATTCTTCCACACCAGCGACACGGCTTACGGGCCCAGACATGAACATTGCACCACTTCTGACAACTTCATCTCCGTCATGGTTAGTTTTTCTTTCAGCTGAAGTCTGTGAAAGTCAGCACTACAGTGGCTACTGACATTGCTGGAATACCTTTTTTGTGATTCATTATATTTAACCTTTATTTAACCAGGAAGTCCCTTGAGATTATTTTTTTTTTGCTAGAGACCTGGCCAAGATGCACATCCATTCTAAAGTTACAAAATGTACATCACAGCGTATTTCTGGTTCATTTCAACATGGCATAAATCCCTTGCATAACACTGTTTTTGCTATCAGAAATGGAAATAAATGAATTGATGCTGTTTCTAACTGATTTAACTAACTACCCGAACAATTAGGAGAAGGAGTGACAGAGAGAGAAATAGAAAGTCTGCACAAATTAGCGATAGAGAGACAGGGAAGCACAGTAAGAGAGACAGATACTGAAACTTTGCCTATATCTGTTAATTACTGTGTCATTCAGTATAGTTGTATATGAAGGTCTGTGAGGTATATGAAGCTGCATGTATGAAATCACACTACAGAGTCTCACAGAGAAGCAGGGTGACAGCTCCAGCCTGAGTTGAATAGACTTCATACATCATATCCACTGTTTGATCACATGTCACATGCTGTTTATTTTTGGATATTATTTTTTTCACTTGGGGCTGATTATCCAACATGACTGTATATGTCTTCTTTCTGCTACCACTGTAATTCCATGCGTGTGGGACACACTTACTGCAGTTTCCTTACATAGAGTCTTTCATGTAGTAATTAAAAGTATTCGGTCCAGCCGGCCTTTCTTTTCTTCAGCCAATTTTGGGGAGGTGGGAAAAGAAAAGACTCCAGGATTTTGCAGTAATAAGCACTTCAAAAAAATTCTTGTAGGTACACTGCTGGAATCACTCTAATTTCCCAAGTTATCGACAGGCCCCACTTTCTGCAGCAAAGCTTTTCCCTCTCAGTTGGCTGCGGAGAGCAGTGACTGCATTAATGGCACCAGTATCCCGAAGTACATTGTCTTTTGGGACGGTTTCTTTTGCCTTGAAGTCTCAACTCATCCCTTGAGTCTCTTCTTCTGTTGGATTTAACTCTTTGCTTACTCTGTGTAAAATATATATGGTTAACAGTCAAATAGAAACGACTAGTCTGCATAATAGTCTGCAACTGCATTTATCTTTTTAAATATAACCAGCAGACATGTCAGCCTCACGCATGTAAACAAACCGGCATGTGTGAATGAATATGTAGGGTGAAATAATTCATGAAAAAATAATCATTTAGAAAGCTGTTGGAGGGATCGGTCTGCTTGCCCCAATGTGCATTGTGTAGCCTGAGTCCCTGTTTTCCTAAATCGCTGCAGAGGGGATGGAGAGTTACCTCAGCCACTTTTATAAGAAAAATGCCAGGTTGAAACCAGGATTGTCCTTTAATCACACGTTTTCTGATAGCAATCACTGTTTATGTTTGCTGTGCAACTAAGTTTTCTCTGCCGGTCAGTTTCTTGCAACATGCTGTACAGTATGAGGCAATTTATGGAAAAGCTTGTCATTACTGGCCTGCAGATGAATTGGCTGCGTTGAAGCACAGTGCAGTGAAAGCTATTGCTGTCTCTGCTGTTTCTGACATTTTGGCCTTGGTTCAGATTCACCATGTCATCGTGCTCCCGATGTAAGAGAAATAATGAGGTTAGGGTTGAAAAATATGGTGCATGAAGTAACTAATGCCATTGTAATTGCTGGATTCACTGCAAAGGAGCCTGATACTGTTAGAAAGCCATTATGGGAACAACACTGGTGTCAAACCTTAGGTCAAACATTAGGATACTTCTTTGATCAACAACTTTAACCATAAATTAAGAAAATGAAATCATTATTTTTAAGGGATATGGTAAATCCCTGTACTTACAAGTTCAAGGAGCTTCCCCTGCTGATAATTTCTCTGTTATTTTTCTTGTAGTATTTTATTATTCCACACAAACTGGCAGTGGCTCAGATTAACATGATTATCATAATGAACATAGCTGCTGAAATTCCCCCCCTAAGAAACCTCTCATTTTACATTAAATAGAGGTATTAGCTTGGCCCAGCTAGTTTCTCCTCAGTCACCACTCGAATTTGGCAAATAGCACCATGATTTTTAATGAACATGCTCACAAAAATACAAACGCCCTAGTGACTCATACAGGCGGCAGTGTTCATGGAATCCACAGCGCACACAATGACAGAAAATGTGCTGCTCTGCCTGGGATTACCTTGAAAGGGGTTCAAGGGGGGTGGCCAGATAGCGTGGCAAGATGACAGTCAATGCTTTGTGCAAAATACAAAAGGTTAATTCCCCGGGGAGCATGAAAAACACCGCTAAGCATCAGCATGTTAACTCATCACTGTGACTAGATTAGCACGCTGACAGTAACAGTTAGCTCAAAGTGCAACTGTGTCCACATGTAACCTCACAGAGAGATGAAACTGCACTAAGCACGCCGAAAACAAACTAGGTATTATGCTGCCTTCAAATGGAAAGCATGCTTGGTAAATTACAATATTTTATTTACTATTTATCGAAAAATTGCGTTGAATTTAATCCAGTTTTATTTGCATAGTGCCAATTCACATCATACTCCATCTCAAGGCTTCACATAGTAAGGTGAAGATGTTTTAAAATGATATGGAGAAACCTAACTAATCCAAAGATTCCCTCTGAGCAACTCTTTGGCAACAGTGGGAAACATCCGGCAGAGCCAGGCTCAGGGAGGGCGGCCGTCTGCCTCGACTGGTTAGGGTGAGGGTTAAGAGTAGGGAGGATAGAACAGGATAGCGGATAGATAACAGACAAATAATGCATAAAAAGAACCTAATGGGCTGAAAACATCACCACACTCAGAGCTTTCAGAAAATTTCCACTCCAAGCTAATGGGTGCTACAAGAGGGGCCATTTTTTAGAAACCCATCTCACGTGCACAGTAAAAATAATTCTTTTTAAAGGTACTATTAGACAGCTTTGCAGAAAAACAAGTAGCTGGTTAAGATGTTTTCTTCCACCCGTTAAGATCATGTCTGATCATTGTTTATGTGTGATTTTATAGACAAGACAATATGCAAAATGGGACTCAGTTTTCACCCTTCAAGCTGACCTGCTGTGCACCACAAGCCATTTTTAATTTTTTTTTTAATTTGGATTCTCATTGCAGCAAATTATATTTTAATTATGAAGCTCATATGCAGAACCAGAGAGCTTTTTCATGGTGAATGAATGTTGATTTGTCATAGCAGAAAAGTAGCAAGTGCATTAATGATGGCTGCATTCCACTCAGGGGTGGTCCTGTTGTTGTGCATACTGGCTCACCGTCATGGCTCACTGGGACACTTAGTGGAACTGAGTCATCATTAATGTTATTAATTCCACCTATACTGTGGCAAGTCAACATGTTTGCTGTGAAAAAGGTCTTTTGCAACATAAATATGGGAGTACTTGCAGCAGCGCTAGTAATAAATGTGCAGTATTTAGACTGGACGGTCTTATGTCTTATTTTAATTTATAGTTGTGTTATTGTAAAGCAAGACATTAATAAATATTGATGCAGCACTTAAATGCTTTGCCTCTATGCTTAAATAAGCATATCATGCTATCATTTTTTTTTTCATTTTTGTAGCTTTACCAGGGGAACATCTGCCTTCCACTAAAGGTGCTATGATTAAACTGGTATTATGTTTGCCTATTTCATCTCTGGACATTATTAATTTATCAAACCATTACAGGGGCCGCATGGTTCTTATCTTTTGATTTATACATCAGGAATTACTTAATGCACCAGGGACCTGCTATGGTTTATCTGTTCCAATATCTATCTATCTATCTATCTATCTATCTATCTATCTATCTATCTATCTATCTATCTATCTATCTATCTATCTATCTATCTATCTATCTATCTATCTAGGTTTTTTTCATATCTATCTAAATGGAAAAAAAAAGAAAAGGTGTGTTCCTACAGAATAGTCTCAAAGGTAATACAAAAGAAAAAAAGAACATATAAATTCTATACTTAGTGTCTTTAACTACATGAATTAGAAGAAAGCCGTTCCTGTAATGACCCTTCAGTGCAACGCAGTCATGATGTATTTATAACTGAAGATACTATTCATTGCTAATAGTCTCTAGGGAGATACAATTACTGCTGGATTGTTGTTTATTTGCCTTTCTTCTCTGACCTAAAACTGAATGTATTCCGTGAGATTCCAGCTTCGGCTGAACTGTAACTCAGTGCACAATCGCTTAAGAGGATCTTACTTAAACTGATCGGGCACATACAGTGTGCAGGGTATTGGCCTCAAGTGTCATTAGCACCTTGGAATGGAAAGCAAAGGCAAGAGGGGCTGCAGTATAGCTGTCGGAGGATGCATTGCACGACTTAGTGTACTATCCTGTATATTTGACTTTGAGCGATCATCCAATGTAGTACAGTAGTTTGGGAATTGACAGAGGAATTCTGAGCACCTCAGCCGTTGAGAGACCATCTGTGTACCCCTGCATGACAGATCAGAGCCACTGAATATTCATGCGCCATCCCTCCCCTTATCACATTAGATTAGAACCCATGTGGCGAGAAAGCAAGGGGAGAGGCTGACAACACTGTTACGTTGTCAGAGACCCTTACAGCTGTGTGTTAAATAGCACATTTGCCAAATGGACACTGGGGCACTGGGTTTAATGTTCTGTGACAGACTGTCGCTTTTTCTGTAAGGCTTCATATCGTCCTGTGTATTTGGAAATGTATGAAAACACTGTATTTTTGTTAGTGTACAAAGATTGTAAAAGTTACTTATAACACTCTGTAATGTAGCTGTAAGCCAGCGCATTTTAAGAGTCCTAATGTATACTGACAATAATTATAATGCCTGCTATACACACACCATTAAATTCTAAATATATGTAAGTTGGAATGTTAGCAGCTGGAAATATTTTGAAGATTAAATCCTTAATTTATATTCGCAAATTACAGAGTAATCACAACTTAGAAAACAAGTTAACTCTCTCTCATATGTAATTTCTACTACTATATTAGGTGTAATGAATTGCAAACAGATTTTTGTATTTGCACCCCGAGGAAAAGGCAAATATCAAAGTCCATCCGGCAGCACGCTGGATGAAAATTGAAAGGGCAGATGTTTTAAACACATTTTGAACCCCAGTAGATGAGACTGCCAGTTTTCTCATGTATGAAATATGAACTCTCCGAGAAATCGTCACTTCTATTTGACTCACCTAAATGCGGCATAAAAGGCTGTGAATAATTAGTGCTTGAAGTGCTTGAAGCCAAGACATATTCATTAAAGAAGATGATCTCTTGGCACCATTTTAAGGGAATAAAATGCTTGGGCGGAGAAACTAACATGAGTCATTATTGTGTCAATACAGATGTACACCTACTTGTCCGCACATCTCTTCGGTAAATCTGCATGGGATGACAGCCCTCTTTGTAATAGCCACATTAATTGCGGCATATCTTAACTTACAAAGTAGAAATGGATGTTGTGAATAAGTTAATCGCCCAGTCCAGACAGTCCAAGCGTGCTGGGATGTGAGTTCTTCGGGGTTGGAGAACTCCAGGGATTGTTACAGATCTCATCACATGGGTAATAAATCTTCCCATTAAGTGTCGGCAAAGGCACACTGGTAATTGATATCAATGTAGTTAAGGTGGGGATGTGACACATTTACAGTGCTAGTGTACTGGTCAGCTGTGTTTTATGTGCTCTTGCGGCTGCCACATGAATGAGGGTCACCTACGTGCCTCATGAATCCTTAAACAGCTGCTCTCTGCTGTTTGCCTGGCTGGCAGGGAGAACCGGGCAGTTTGTTATAGGACTACACCAGTGTGGCTGCAAAGCAGTGTGGCGAACATCTGTTGTGTGTAAAGAGCAATGCTGTGAAATATAAATACATTTGCATATGCATAGATTCTTCCTTCTCCTATAAAAGAGGTCTTGAAGTATCAGCACTTTGAGGACACACACAAAAGAAATGCTGGGAAAAAAATGTGTTTACCTGCAAAAAAACACCAATGATAATGACAATGAAATATGCAAATGTCTCACATATGGCTGTTCTGTCTCCCACTGTAAGTGCTTCTCTATATGCTGGGAAAAAAAATCATTGTTGGAGCTCATTTTTGTTTTGCAGTAAACATGAATTTTTAACGTTAAAATGAATGCAGATATCTGATGCTCGCTTTTTCTCTCCTTTAGGTGCACAGGAGGTGGTGATAAGATGTCCCCTTAATCATATACAGTGTATCGGGACAAAAAAATGTATTCATTTCAACAAACTCTGCAATGGGGCTCGAGACTGTGAGGATGGCTACGACGAGGGAGTTCATTGTCGAGGTAAGAGTTAACAATGTTTTCATTTCCTGATTCTTTTTGCCTTGGGTTGAGAATACATAAATTAGTAAGTATTCTCATTATCATGGTAATTAATCAGATCATGCTGATCTTATTTGGATTATTAAGGTTGTAAAATTTACTTTACCCATTAAATCAGTATTGAATTTTTAAAAGATATAACTATTTCTTCTTAATGCACTTTGCATTGGAAATTTATGAATCCAAACTTCAGCCAAGTAAATTTTAGCTAAATGGTTCATTACATGAGTTGGAGGATCATTTTCACATTCAAATACATAAGCGTTGTTTAAGCTTTATCCTTCATTACACTTCATTTCAACCAAATGATGGTTAATAATGTTAATGTCAGCTCATAATATGGTGCTTTGAGTTGGCCCTGTTGAAGTTGTGTGGTAAAACTGGTTGTCAAGGTGACTTCTCCTCATCCTAGCTGTCAGAACAGGCAGAAGACACAGCAGGACAATAGCACCAGGTGTTGTGTTGTACACAAGTTTTTGTTGTTTCTCACTTTCCTAGCTGCTATAGACACCTGGCTCCTGTGATAAGGCGGCGTTTGCCTCGTGATTACTGCAGTCTTGGCACAACAGTAGCCCCTGTCTGGCAGTAGCCACAACCTTTTCTGACCTGTAAGACAGCTAAAGTCATGCTGGGCTTTGTCTCTGTGTGAGTGCTAGGTGCAAGGAACTGGTCGCCTCCGAATCACAGCTGTGAGGAGTCAAACAGCCTGTTTGCTGGCACAGAGCAGAATGCACTATGCATCCTCTACACAGTGTGTCTCTTTTGGTTTTAAAATTGAGGACAAAAGTGTAAGTTTATACATCAGCTAAAAATGGACAAAACTCGTCTCAGGGCTGCATGGGGGCCTGTGCCTCAGAGAGAAATTGCAATGCAACTGCAACAGCATGCATTTGATTCCCTGCCCTGGCTATTTTCTAAATGTGCTGAGTTGTTTCTGTGCTCCGCAATGATGTTCAGGGATAATACCTTAAGGTCTGTTCATCTAGCTAAACACAAAGGCAGGGTAAGGGGTCTGCAAACCTGGTTCAAACACTGTGTTCATGTTGTGTCAGATTTAATGAAAATGCAAAATGCCACCTGAGAGAGACTCTTAAGTCAGCACTGGAAGGAAACGCAAGCAATTTTTGCAGGCTCAGATATCTCCTAGTCCTTGTGCCATACTGTTAAAGTGTGTCAACACAGGCGAAAAATGGCAGTTAATCCATTGATACTGGAAGGACAAGGTGATAAAAATCTAGCGGCTGCTATATCAGCTACAGATATACAGTATATACAGTGTGTGTGTGTGTACATACTGTATATACACACACACTGTATATACAGTATATACAGTGCATACAGTATATACAGTGTGTGTGTGTGTGTGTGTGTGTGTGTGTACATATATATATTTAAAGGGGTGGCGTTCTGCACACTTACAGTAGTGCTCAATATCCATATTACTTGAAACATATAAATCACTTTCTCAATTACAGATCGTCAAAATAAAAGCTTTTAAGGAACTATTCCTGTATTCTTAGAAAGCAGTTAGAATGTAATAGCAGTAAGACTTGTGGTATCTCACTGACTATAATGACTCACTACAGTGACCACATTCTCCCAGACAAAGTACAGAGAATTTTCTAGAGTCAAACAGGTTTTTATTGGATTTATATGTTTCTCCTGGTTGATGTGTGCTTGGTTTTGCTTTTTTGTAATTTCAAGACCAAAGGACAGCACAAAGACTACCTGGAACCTCCTTAAAAGTAGGACATACATACACAGTACTGTAAATTCTACATTTACAATGTCCATCACAATACAATTAGTTCTTAAAAATGTCTTAATGCTGCTCCTTGTTAGCTTTTTTGCTCTTTTTTATTTTTTTTTTAAATGAGTGAGCCACTAGATAGGTTTTTCAGTCATTTTTACATCTTATCAAATTTTGGACTTTTTTCTAAATATGTGCATAAATTCCGTCTGTGTGTTGTATTACTTTGTATAAAACACAAGCTTAAAGGGATTTTTCACAGATAATGATTTCTATACCTCCACTTAAAATGCACAATAAATGTCAGAAAATGCCACAGCTGATATCCACTGCATCCAGAGTCACTGATGCTCTCTTATGCTCTGGATTAATTCGGCTGTACTGCTTTGCATTTCACCATTTTTGAACCGTGTGTCTGGGTTAGAATGTCAGGTATTTTAAAGCCCACAACAATATCCTCTCTAATATCTCCCGCATTAAGGACAACTTTCTGTCAGGCTGCTTTTCACCATTAACAATTACCAATAATCATGTGTTTATTGGGCCACAAAGTCCTTGTAGAAAACATTAAAATATTCTAACTCGGAAATCAATGTTTTTGTTTTTTTTGTTATTGCGCATACCGGCCAAATTCCTACAGCCTTCAATCAAGTTGCACTCAAACACTATTACATATGTATCGTCTCTTTTATTATCTAACAAGTGCAAAAGGTCACTAGTGACCAGGTATGTGACAGTTTTCTTTTTGTTTTGTTTTTTAACAGGACGCCGGACAAAGTAGTGTTGATCCCCTGTTGATTGTTACAATAAATAAATGTTGGAACAAGGATGGGAAAAGTGCGTTTTTAATGGTGCATCATCTCAGTACCAAGATTAAACAGCACTTGAAGTACAATTTTAGATTTGCTTTAATATTACAGGGTTTTCATGACAACATCTGCAAATGAAGATGTACCAAAGTCTATCAATCACATTGATGAGTAAGATCATTTAAAAGCAGAACCAGAGCATGACTATGACAAAGCTGTGCTGCGCAGTCAAAATACAGTGAGAAGAGAAGCTGATGATATATTCTGATATAGTTACATCCTCTGCAGAAGATCTTACATGTGACCACTGTCCTGGAAAGCATGGACACTCAGCTGCTGCAACCACCAATGAAAAAATGAAACAAAAAAGTTGCCACAACCTTTCAAGATTGATAGACGCTTTAAGTCATTAGTTTGAACGGAATCAGAATTACTTCTTCTTGAAAGCTCATTAAAATACTGGAGATGTCACCTCTCTCCATCCACTTTTGACTGCAAAATAGTGGACCAGTAATATATGCCCTAATCTGCCTTATGTAAGTGCTGAGGTGCCAGCAACCCAAGGTATGTACCCATACATTTAAGGGTTCATTAACCTCACTACAAGCCTTTATAGACCTTAAAAGGGACATATTATGCTCATTTCCAACTCTGCTTTTATTCTGGGACTTCATTACAGTAGCTTTGCAAGATTTACATTTCAAAAAAAGTCATTGTTTAGCTTATATTGCCTGTTATTCAGGCTCTTTAAGGCCACCTCCCTGAAGGGCCACTTTCTTCAAGGAGCAGCAGCCAGTGCTTGTGAGCACCGCCGCATCTACATCTATCCAAGCAAACTGTAGCTCATTTTTTGTACTTGATTGCAAATGACAAATATATCATAGCCATACAGACCTGTTTGAGCCTGAATCTGATCCAGAACATAAAAAGCAGAAAGCCTGAACACTGGCAGTAACAAAGGTTACAACTGTGCGTCTCTCTTACCTGCTTATTGTGGGATGTCAGGGTGGATTTATCTTTTCAGTCACAAGCTGCATTTAAATAATTTTCTCTACATACTTCTATTAATTAATGTGCTTGTGGGAGATGTTAAAACGTACCTAGTGAAATGCTATTTGGCCGTTGCCAAACAACTGTGTTGTTCCTCCCTGCACTGCCAGTTATTTGCATCCCGGAGTACTGAATGTCTATAATACAACTCAAGTAGAATGTTTTGGGAGAACCTGTACGTACCATTTAACAAGAAGACCACCGTTTGACAGGCTTTTAGCTTGGGAGTACTGTGCCTAGAGCAGATAACTGTATAAAGAAATATGTGATGAGCTGATGTCAGACAGTTGCAAAAGTTTAAAAAAAAAAATCTTTTAAATGTTGGAAACCTACAGTATTCTTCTGAAGCCTGAAGCTAAGTTTTTGGCTCCTATGGATTACCTCTTTATTTTTGACCATGTTTCATACAAACATCAAACATTCTAACATTATCTATATGACAGATAATAAGCAAAAACATGATTATGTGTTCCCTTTAAGAGATTTTATCATTCGAATCAGTAATTATTCCACAGTATGTCGGCCTTGTCCTCATTATCTGCTGTTTTACGTTATTGCTGTGGGTCCCAGTGTGGTTTCCACAGTCTTAACCTTGTGAATAAATCCACCCACTTTTTTTTCTCTGATGTCCTGTCAAACATTCCTTGTCAGCGAATGGGTTACATGGCACCTCTGTGTTCTAAACGTCTCTAAAAGGCACTATCTGGTGTAGCGTGTAAGAGCGTGTGATCTGAATACTAACAATCCACCCCTTAATGCAACACTGCAGTCAGCTGCTTTGAAAATTTCCTTGCCTAAAGCAGTGAAAAGAGTTATTCTTTCTCAATGAATAAATTACTCTTGTATAAAATATGAATCTCTTTATTAAAAAATGTGTGTATTAATTGTTTTGTCGCATGTTTTCGACTCCGTGATAAATATAACATTATGGCCTGTCTGACTCACTATGGCATGATCCTTGTGCTTAGGTTCAGTCAGGGACACGGACTGTACAGGATGCTCAGTCCCACATGGACCGACCAAAAATCATTGGGAAGCAGGAGAAATTGAGGTCACCAAAGAGAAGTTTTAGGCAACCAGCTGGGTCTCTTAAAACTTTTTTTTTTCTTTCTCTCTCCCTCTCCTGCCCACCTCTTATGAATATACATGCCGAACGTCCCAAGAGGCCTTAATATGAAGGTGCCCAGATGGAAAACCACCAAACCCTTTTCCGCTCACCTTCAGGAAACTTGCTCTTTCTTAATCGCATGCCCATGGCGGTGCCATGGGATCTTGGGAGTCTCTGCTGCTTGCTTTGATGAAGACAAATATCAGTCCTAAATAAACACAATTTGGCTTCATATGTTTTCTTTCGGGCAGTCCCAGAAAGGGAACATAAACATGTTTCAGTGTTGTCACTTTTGCAACAAAAGTTCCACTTTAAAATGTTTCTATCAGTTCTGCATGCTGTTATCCTATATGGAAAATGACACGGTTTATATCAATGTCACAGTTTTTTTTCTTTGCCAATGAAACTATCAGTTTATGTTGTTGGAATAATTCATGATGACAAAGTACTTGACAGAAATATTCATATATATATAAATCAGTACTTAGCTCCTGGGTTTGTATTTTTCTCTTTTGAATCTCGCTTCAGAATATATATTATATATAATCATATATATAATCACAATTACAGCAGTGTCACCAAAGATCAACGATAAACTGCAAACTCAGTGCTTCATATCGCTGATTCAAAGTCAATGTCAACATTTTAGCCTTGGTTATACCGTATACAGCGCAGGATGTAACATAATGGAATAATAAGGCTCAGTGATACTTTTCTATACACTTTATAATATTCATTTCCACAGCAGCTTTTGACATAGTCTTACTTATTATATGAGAGTTGTATTGAATTTTTAAAAGAGTCTTTTCATTTGATCAAAATTTGATCCTCTTTTAGTCGTCTTCTGAATACCTGTGTGCTGACATTAGAATATCCATCCATCCATCCGTTATCCTTAATCCTCTGTAGGGTCGCAGGGGGGACTAGAGCCTATCCCAGTCGACTCAGGGCAAAGGCAGGGGACACCCTGGACAGGTCGCCAGCCTATCACAGAGCTACATATAGAGACAAACAAGCACACTGTCATTCACACAGAATAATCAATTAACCTCAGCACGTTTTTGGACTGTGGGAGGAAGCTTAGTTAATACAGTGTTTTGTGTGTTTGTGTGTGTTTGTATGTGAGGGGGGGGGGAGCGCCCAAATCATCAGCATTAGGTTTCATGAACCTGACACAGGTGATTAGAAATAATCATAGTCTGGGTTCCATTTCCATGGCTGTGTGAATATTGGCACCAATAGGGTTAGCAGATTGTTTTCAATACAGTGCTTTGCCCATTCATATTATATTTTTGTGCCTTCCTCAGTGCACATGGTGAACATGCAATTCAATGGGAGTTGCATGTAAATTGCAGTGCAACACTCTGCAACCACTAATTGCTTGTAAATTCATGTTAATCGAGGATTATATAGGAAATGATAGGAAAAAAAATGTAAAGGCTTATTCAATTTGACACAGTGAGAGCACAGCAGTGTGCATTTCTTTCCATCATATTTTCTTGCAATGCTGGACCAAAATAAATATAATTTCAAATACTAACCTTGGAACAATTAGTAAGGTCAGATCAACATGTTGGACCATTGTTATGTTCTACAACTTGTTCCTGATTGTTTGATGTTTTTCCCATGTGGTGGGGTGCATTTTCCTGCTGGGGTAGGCCAGTGACATTTGGAATTTCCATTTGCATGAGGGAGTGTGCTTGTTCTGGGACAATGTTTATTTAGGTGTCTAAGTCTCATCAGCACAGATGTTAAAATCCAAGGTTTTCCATCAGAACAGCACATAGTACCAATATGATCAATGTTATTAACTTCACCTGTCAGTGGTCATAATATTGTGGCTGATCGATGTAATTCTTTGTGTTATGGTAGTTCTTATTTCCCTATATAAAACCAAACCCAGTCTGGGAGAATGTTTGATTCAAATAAAATAGAATTGGGTTAGCATTTACAGTATAAATGTAAAAGGCATCTGGTAATATCAAACAACATGCAGTTCGCGACATCTGTCACTTCTGCTGACATTTAAACAACACATGAAGTACCACGGCGCATTTATCCTGGATCAAGCTCGACCCACACCATTACATTCATCATTAACAGCCTTATTTTGTAATGGCTCATGATTACTTGACATTTGTTGCAGCATAAGCCCATTTGTTTGTGGTGAAGTGTGGAGCAGGAAAAAAAAAAACGCACACAGAAAGCAGGTCAATTTGAATATGAAAAACAGCACACAATAGATATAATTAATGCTTTGTTAACATTTCAGTCTCAGAAGAGAAAGGCCTGTGAAGCTATTTCACAGAGCATAAGTTGCGCCGCGAAAATCGCAAAATACTCTTGACTCATATACTGTACACATGTATCCAGACTCCTGCTCTAATGTGATGTTCTGTTTAATCTGTCATGCATGTGCTGACTCTCTCATTGTCAATGAAAGAGCTGCTTCACCACTCACAATACAACCGTAGCTGCCACAGTTATTGCTGCTCCTCACTATTCCATTTCATCCCCCTGTGGGCTCTGATTCTTAGGTTTCCCCCCAGTAGGGCAGTTTGCCGCTCCATGATCTCTATCCTCTCTCTTTGTGCTAAGCTTTTAAAAGCGATGTCTCAAGGAAAACTGGATCAGTGTTCTGTATACACCATCTAGTATGTAATGTCTAATATATAATTCTCTCTATGCGATTTTTACAATCGTTAAAATGTGTGGATTTTAACCCTCAGTCCCGCTGCTCGAGTTGGACTTAAACCAATTACTGCATGACTCGGCAAACATATCAGCAACAGAGCAAAACGAACTGTGATGCCTGGTTGTTGCCCCCCTCCCTGCGTGAGAGTTGAGTGAAAGTTATAATTGGTAATTTTCAAATCACAAAACCCACAATTTTGATTATAACTCTAACCAGCTTAAGCTGAGGGGCTGTTTATTTCACCCACTGTAATGACAACTGTGTCAGCAAACTGACTCGGCTTTCGCTAATTATGGTTCATTTTGAGAAAACCAAAAAAAAAAAAAAACAAAACAAAAAAAGAAACTCTTGGCTGTAGTTTGGCTAGTATGCTCTGTGCATGCTGGTGGCTGTTGTACTGTTGACGCTCACCAAACATGGTTTTGTGCAACAAGAAACTTGCCTTTATATCATTTTTGATGTTTGGTTTTTAAAAAAAAGAAGAAAGAAATGGGCTGTAAGCTTGGTTAAATGACCAGCAGAGGGTTGGTTCTTGCCTTACATGAGATTTGGAGAGGTATAGCTAGCAGGCAATGCAACAAATTTTGAGTTTAAAAGATAGCTAATTAAGAGATTTCTCAAAATATCCTCATCTAAGCTTTTAAACACATTGTTTAATCATTTTAAACTATGCACAGTAGCCCAAACAACACTTGAAAAGACACAGTGAAATAAAGAAAATACAATCACATACAGAAATCTGCTACAAACACAGAAAATTAACATATAATTGCTGGAACAGAATGCAGCATGGCCATTTACATTTAAAAGATGCGAGCAGTAAATGTCAAGAGTTAGATGGCGTGGCATCACACAGTCAACGTCTGAATTGCACGTTTTTGTGACCGATGTCAGGTGCACATTCATGATTTTAACCTCAAACTGGAGCAGAGCTAAAGCAAACATAGTGTTGCATCAGCCCGTGCCTGAACCTTCATGTCAAAGTTCATCACTGATGATGAGAGGTGGGTCTGCGAGTGCGAACCTCACAGCAAACAGCAGTCTTCAGTGTGAGAACTCGCAGGCTGAAGAAGGTGCATCAGGTTAGGAGTGCACCGGGAACATGCTCGTCATTTTATTTGAAATTTACTGGGTTGTGCACCATCAATTTGTTCTCCGCTGTCAATGCCAAGCTCTGCTGTACCATCCCGAGGCGTCTAAGGGAGAGCATTCGGTACCTTAAATGTAGCCTGATGGCATGTAGTTGTTCCTGTGGCTGTGCACCCACTCACAGTGCTGTGATTAGGCATGTTTGTTTTTTGGCCACAAAACAATCGTTGCTCTCCACCCACCCACCTTACTCGTAAGAATTGGCTCCCTGTGACTTATTCTTCTTCCCCAAATAATATTCAAGCCGAAGGGTCCCGATTTTGCCACAGTGGAGGAGATTATGGCTCATCACGGGTGCTTGACTTGCGTACAGAACAGGCCCTGGAGGTGTTGTCCAAGTGTGGCAAGAGCACTGGGAGCGCGTATGGCCGCACAAGGAGACTGGTTTGAAGGGTTGGAGGCCAGATTTTAATTAGGTATGGTTCCTGCTTTTTGGAAACATAGTCACGGAACTTTTTGATTGCAGGTATAGAAAAAAAAATACTTTGCAAATGCAGTGAAAATGGTTCCAACGAACACTAAAAAAGGCAAACATGGCTGGCACACCATAGTGATTCATGAAGTCAACTATCCATCAGTGGCATCAGGAAATTGTCTGAGATGTAAGTTTTATATTTGGAATGATTTGTTCGTCTTTTGTGTGATCCATTTATCATTGCAGATACCTGCTGTTGCCTCGTGTGTTAGCATTTTTGCTTACTATTAGCCTACCGATTAAATATTCTTAGGAAATGCATCTAATTAACAGTGAAGCAGGTGGCTTTAGCTGCCTTTAACCTTGTTAGTTACTTCTGCAACGGGGGACAAGATCAGTTAATCAACCAGCAGCACATGAATAATAAAATTCAAGATACTTGGCTGTCTTTATTTATTTTTTTACGAGGTAATTATTAGACAAGTTTGTGCTTGCAGTGTACCAAAACCACACTAACATCATTTCTTTATGTATGTAATCCATCTTTAAAATAGACTGCAATTATTCACTTCCATTTTTGTTGGTTTTCAATTAGTCTTGGTTAATCTTTAAAAAATGCAATTTACTGTATATTTAAACCTTAATGTGCTAATAAATTGGGATTGGAATTGATATAGTCTTTGCCAACCCCAACAAAGACAGAACTGGAGTCATAGTCTTGCTATTTCAGTTCAAATGCACCGTGACGATGAAAGCATTAAAAGTTTGGCCACTTTCTTTACTCATACCCGCTGAAATTTAGATACATGGAAGAGACATATAAGCTCTGATCTGTGAAAAATGACTGAAAGTGATTTATACATCTAATAACAGGCAAACATTGTTACAAATTGCTTCTCAGGGAGCCTAGTTGATTGTGATTACATATTTGATTGGACTTTTACTGTGAACCTGAGCCAATCTCATTCAGTCCAACAGAAAATTGTCAGCAGAAATAATCCTCTGCTGAATGTTACATTGATGAGGTGCGGCTGCCGTTCCCGGCACACTGTGTTGACAGGCTCGCTAATGCATTTGATCCCAAAATATATGGATCTATTTCTGCCACGTAAGGGTAATCTGGACTTTTATGCAGCAATGATTTCCATGTCATAGCACAACTTGTCAAAGGCAATGTGTTTGCCCTCTGCAGGAGAACGCACTGATTCAAGTCATTCGGGGATTTGAATTATAGTTGCTTTCAGACTCGCGCCGGCTGAAAAGTAGCAGGAAAAAAAAAAGTAATTACTAAACATCAAAGTGAGCAAGTATTGTCTCCCCAGTTTACCTCTTGTGAAAAACACATACCTTAATTGTACTTTTCTTACGACTCCGACATTCTGATGCTAAAAATAATAGATATTAGCGTACATTTTTTTCTTTATTTTCTTTTAATAGGGCCTCTGAAAAATAAACAATGTCAAACATGCATCTTCCCTCCCACCCTCTGTTTCCGAACAACATTCAATTATCTCACTTGATTAACTTTTCATTACGACAGCTCAAACAAACAAACGCTTTTCTCCAGGGTGAAGGAGCCTGTGATAAGTGATGCTCTTGTTCCAAAATGACTAGCCATGAATACAGCTCAATAATTTTTTTTAGTGTTTCTCAGTAGGTTGAAAATGTGCTGCCATCCAGCCTTGTAGACTCTGACATATTAGCATATTTATTAAATTTTTGCCCCTCTAATGGATGGAACATTTGCAGTAAGTAGTCAAAGTGATCGCTTTCCTCTCTCCTGCGCCACGCTGCAATGTGAAGTGCTTTTCTGTGTGTTCCTACCACGCTGCAGTCACTTAAGCAGAGGATACGAGGTTGCAATTCTCTATAGTGTTCTTGTTTCCTACATCGGCTTTCAGTTCAGATCCATCTGAAGATTTAAAGGTCCTTTCCAAGGAGTTTATCAAAGCATTACATGTATTAAACTCATTTTCAATTCTGTGTTAGATTTTCTTGTGCAGTTTGCGGAGCTGAAGTTGCAAGTCTTGTGGTAACACGGGTTACGATTGACTCCTGCCAGGCCCCACTCTGCGCTATATAAACAACAGCAGACACTGGCAATCAATATTTCATGCGTCTTACTTTGTTCTTCCCCACTCTGGCAAGAAATTGTCACTCATATCATTACTCCCTCTAATATGAGGAAACAATCTGGTGTCATCAAATCCTATTACAGCGGATTTTCTTCCTCAGGAGTGGTAAGAATTAAAATTTCATTGTTTGCTGGAAGATTTCGACACCCACACCCATGATGTTTCTTCCAATATTTAAGGGCATGTCAGAAGCCTGGCTGTGCACCAGTTTTCAAATCTCTCAGCAAATTGTGCTTTGAGGGATTAACAACGTTTACTGTCACATTTGAGCCCTAGTTTGAGCTACAGGATTACATTTTTTTTTCCTAACTACATGTATATGTGCGTGTATCTCTCAATTTCTTGGGAAAATTGTACCTTCTCCACCATCCGGACAGCACCGTGTCACATCAAAGCTGACATACTTAAGCTACTCAGATAAATTTCTAAAGACTTGTCAATAAATTGTGTCACCGCAATCATTGCACATCTTATACAAATAACATTTCCCCGCGCACACTTCTTGAATATTTGAACCCCAGAGAATATATGACCCAATTTCACCGTTGTGAAATCGTTCTTGTCACTCTTGCCAGCTAGAGGATACCAACCGCAGCTACAGACCTTGGGAATGGGTTTAGGTTGTAATTTATGCTTGAAAAACCATTAAAAGGTCCTTGAGCCAGTCATGGGTGCACCTTCTGTGTTGGGTTTGCATTTTAATTTGGTCCCACATTAAATACAGGCCTTGACTGCAAACAGAGTTTTGGGGGAAAGCTGGCCATTCACAGACAAAGGCCAGGGCCGTCCCTAAGGAGAAGCCATAATTAGACCAGATGGGGCAATCTGACTGTTAGCCTTGGGTTAGTCTTTTCTCGCCCATGGTGAGACTTCTTGTTAGTATTGGCAAAGGAACAGTGCCACACTCACCATTCATACTCCGCCATCTGTGTGGCAGAATGTGGAAGGTCTGAGAAACTTCTGCTCAAGCGATCTGATAGACAGAGGCAGGACTTTCTGTTTGAGTGATGCTGTGGGGTGGATTTTAGGTCCCAAACTGGCAGAAATTCAGTGCTACTGTGGGTGTTCAGTTCCATGAATCAAAAATAAAATTTTAATGCTCAACTCCTTGCAAACTTTGTGTGAAGTCAATAAAACTATGATGGTAGCGCCACTGTTTTTGTGGATAGAAATGGTTTGAAACAGCATAAAGGCACATTTGGTTTGTCTCTTTAGGGGTGACATGGCTAATAATACTGCCTGATGAATGTATACAGTTACTGTTATGTGTTTGTATACGGTAATGCAATTGGTAAAGTCACTGGCCTTCCTTTCATTTAAATTTCGTCATGAAATTCCTGACACCTTAAAGTCTTCAAATCTCCTCATGTTCGTTTTTGCTTTAATCCATTCATGACTTTTAATGCAAGCCAAACCTCTAACTTTAGAATTAAATCACTGCAATTTATAAACACTACATATATATTGTAGTCTGTGGTAACAGCTGCTGAGTTAATACCTCAGTAGTAGCAGTGGATACTGGGTAGTCCTGTGGAATGTCCCATGCAAGCTGCTGATTGACGTTGGGAACCAGTTTTGTTAGCACTGTCAGTCTCTATTGGTCTGCTGACTAGAGCCTGCATTATGGCCCTGTACAGTCTACACTGATACAAGATGTGTTTTGTGTTGGAAACCTTGAGCCTGTCTGTTCCTTATTAAGTTTCTGCGAGGATCCATTGTTGCTGTAAACTCATAGCAGTGAGTTGTCCTGAAACCTCAACACTTTACATGTTACTCTAGAATTCAAATGAACCAAGGGAAGGATGGAGAATTTGATTTTAATGGTTACATTTTTGTAATCTCACGGCAGAAAATTACTAGTGCAGGGGTTAATCAATCCCAAGACATACATGATTAATCTGCATTGAGTAGACATGTATTTTTTAAAATTATAGTATAGAGTGTGATGATAAGCTTGCTACGTGCTGCAATTGTACAGTATCTGTGCTCTAAATTGACTGGCCCCCCCCTCCCTCTTGCGAGAAGTGGACCGCATGGTTTGTGTTAATTTAAGTACATGCTCCGCCAGAGACATATTGACATTGCAATTTCCACATTACTGATTGAATTTGAGGGAATCATAACTTTCTCAAACCCCATAACAAAGACGCCGAACATCCTCTGAGCTTCACACATCTCAACCAACCACATTTTTTTTTCTCTTTTTAACCAAGCATAATATGAAAACAGATGGATTTAATTCCGTGCAATTGGTAGAATCATTCTGTTGATACATCTGATTATAGCAAATTAGACTGCAGTAGACTACAAATTAGACTGGGCTTGCTGTTGTGAATGCATATGCTTTTTTTTCCCAGACTGTAACATTCGACTGCATATTTTAGTAATTTAAACATTTTGCAAATCAAAGATATTTTACATAGTGAAAGGGAATTGCATGACTGGCTTACATTATTCTGTTCCGTATCTGTTTGTTCAGTGGCTCATGAATATTTGTGCATGTGCGCTGACTGAGTATTCCTCATTTCAAGGTGCAGTCATGATACTTTTTAGGAACATAGCAAGGGGATGTTTATTATTTCTCACATGAACTTTATTCTTACAGTGCATACTTTGAGGGCACTGTTTCCTTGTCTGTTTGAGATAGATAGATAGACAGAAGGATAGATAGATAGATAGATAGATAGATAGATAGATAGATAGATAGATAGATAGATAGATAGATAGATAGATAGATAGATAGATGGATAGATGGATAGATAGATAGAGAGAGATCACAGTCAACTTAAGGCTTTTGCAGAGAAATCAAAG
This sequence comes from Dascyllus trimaculatus, assembly GCA_024666655.1. Taxonomy (NCBI): domain Eukaryota; kingdom Metazoa; phylum Chordata; class Actinopteri; family Pomacentridae; genus Dascyllus; species Dascyllus trimaculatus. Next base: position 25,764,906 of record CM045456.1, on the reverse strand, counting down.
CATGTTTCTTCTCCATACAGCGTATTTGCAGACCATAGTATCAAGGTTACTACATGCACTTTATTATTGACTCATGTTCTCAGAGGTAGCATTGCACAGCTTTAGATATGTGGAAAGCATCTAGAAGGCTCAGTTGCAGATATAAAATCCCCGCAGCACTCTGTGTTTGCCAAGAGGGAAAGCTGATCATCTGGTGTCTTTGAGCAGATATAAGGATTAGCTTCGAATATCTTCAGCCCGGCATGTAGTCATTTTGCATATTGCTTCACAACGGGGGAAGTGTGCTAGTTACCATACCATGTGAGGAATAATAATGCATAGGTCACATGGGGTCCGCACACAAGTTTGAGAATGGCTAAACAGAGACAGCCGGAAAGAGCATCGATTCTTGACCCGCATGTCAGGGCCTGACAGGTTTTTCTTTCAAAACTAGCTAAAATTACAGTCTACCTTTTCCAGACAACATTTTAAGCACATACTTTCCATTGTGATGCATGGTTTTTAGTATTTTTTTCATGATAAAATGATGAAAAAATCGCTGTTTTCAGCAGTCTGTATAGCATATGGATGGGACCATGCATCATAGAGCTGTAATAAAATCAGCAAACTTATACAGTACATCACAATTACGCAGCCTGAGGAATCCCAGGCCACTTTCCGGTCTGTGTGAGAATCAATCACTGGTAGCATTTAGTTAGTAGTGAGGCTACAGTTTCAGATTGCAGCTTTCTTCCACCTCCCTGCAATCGAGCCCTCGTGGCAGGTTTCGGGTGGAGAGACTGTTTCACACAAAGCCATTGTTTTCCTTTGATTTCATTGACATACAGTATATTCAAAGTGTACGGCAGTCAGAAGGGACAGAGGAGGTCTGTTTATATGGAGCCATTCAAATGCTAATGCGTCAGAAAGATAGCAGCCGGTAACACTGTATCTATCCAAGCAGACAAATTTTACTGGCATGTGGCTTTTTGTAGATGAGTGTAATTTTAGTTACTTTCAACCTGTGCCTCTTTTTTTGTTTTTAGCCATTGTATTGAATGTTTTGTTGTGCAGCTTTACATTGCTCCACTTTGCCAGGAAGGCTTCCTTGTAGTTCACCCCAATGCATCCAGAACAATTTGACTTCATACAACCCCAAAACAACCAAAAAGACACCCTCGTCCTCCGAGATTCGTCGACTGCATGGCTGCTTGGCTCTACTGCCATCTGCTCGAATTTAAAATGAAGTTAGAACACAGCATCAGATGGAGTGATCTATATGAAATTTACCTGACACTTCAAATAGATTCTAGTACATAGTGTCATTTTAACAAAGAGAAGTCTTGTGAATGATGTGTTGGAACCACTCTTCAGCTGTGGCTGTCACCTCGGCGGTAATGACTTTCAGCTTTCATAGCCAAACACCAAAAGAATCTACAGAGAGAGAGAGGTTTAAAAGATGTCCTTCTGTTAAAACTCAAGCTTTATATCTTGTAACATATCCAAATGGTGTTTTTATATGCTGAAGGACACATCATGAGAAAGACAGCCGGAGTTTCATATGTAACAAACCGAGGGACCTGATCCCATCAGCTTGCATTGTGGGGCTTTGTGTCATTCTTTAAAAATATTTATGGCTGAATAACTCAAATACTACAACTTGCACCGTGTAATGTATTTGGATCTGGAAAGGTTTTTCTGCTAGTAACGGCAGAGCTATTATGAGATAAATGTGAGGCATTGAGAGCTGGGCAAAGCAAAAACAGGTGGAGCGGTTTTGTGTCAATTCATAATCAGCACCACGTTCAGCCATGTCGGACGTGGCCGCATTAAGAAATGTTTTACCGTTGCAAACCAAGATACTGTTTTATTCAATTTCAGATGATAAAACTTTGATGGTCCCTTGTTACACTGGGCTGAAAATGTATTTTGTATTGCACAGAGCCAGAAAGAGACAGTTGCATGTTTTTTGGAGTGCTTTATTTGTGTCATATGGGAATAGGAACTCGTTGTTTTTGACTGCTTCATACACACAAATTGAAAAACAAATCTCCCAATATTAAAGTACCTTAAAAAAAAGGGCATGAGCTCCTGAAATCTGATATTTTTGCCTTCGTGGTGCTGACAAAACATAATAAGAGTTATATAAGGTGGCGCAGTTACAGGCATTAATTTAACTTAAATACCAACAGATCAAAGAAACTGCCTCCTGAGTTTAGCTCAACAGATGTGATTCTCTGTGATGAGCTCTTCTTTTCACATAACTAGTTATTCATTACTTTCATAAAAATGCAATCTGGTGGCATTACCTTCCCTGCAAAACCTATTAGCCAATGCAAATTAGTTTGTATAGGAACATAAAGCCATGGGAGACAAGGTTATATCTCCTCAAATGCAACAGGTATCGGAACAGACTTTAATATTTAGGGAGGGTTTCTTACAGGTATTACTATAGACTATGTTGGAACTGTGCAGACCTTGCTCACTTTTTTGCTTGCTGGTGATTTAAAAGCTCATTTCCTCATGAAGACATTACCTTGCCTCCAAGAGGTAACGTAAGGTCTGTCTGTCTGTCTTGGTGGAATAAAATGGAAAGTACTTTGTGAAAATCTCTCCACCATAATGTGTTGGAAGCTTCCATTTTCTATACAGCTTGAAAGCCGAGTAGTTAAAGGAGTCGGAGAACAATTTCTCCTCAGACTGCTCATTGCTGAGCTCCTTTGACATTGTCAAAAACAACTGTGGTGTCTGACACGAAACATTAGCTGCACACAGGGGCTCGCAGGTTTTGAATCACTCTAAAAGACGAAAGCCTTTTGATCACGTAACAGCTAGACTTTTCTACGATTACTAAAGGCTGGCTTCTTGCTACTAACAGCACAACATCAGGGGCATAACAGTAAATAGGCTACTGTTTTCAGTTTTGAACATCTGAGGCAAAATGCAGAACTGGAACTCAAAATGGGAAATGCACATGGAAAAACATCAAACAATCAGGAACATGTTGAGGAACATGGCAATGGCCCAACATGTTGATTTGACCTCCAAACTTCCTACACCTCATTCTGATCAAGCATCAACAGGATGCAGTGGAACAAGTTTGATTGACAGAGGCCCCACTGCACAAGCCAGAGTACCCAATGGATCCAGTTCCAACATCCTGGTTCCAGACCCCATAGGACACCCTGAGAGGTCCTCTGGTCCATGCCCAATGGTTCAGAGCATTTTTGAGCACATAAGGGGGACCAACACAATATTAGGCAGGTGGTCATAATGTTATGCCTGATCGGTGTATATTGAAGGAAGAACCATGATTTTTGACAGCGGTACTTGGAATCATGATTTTGTCTTATGTTTTGTCAGTGCAGAGTCTCGTTACCACTCAGTGTGTTTACTGTGCTTTAACTTCACTTGGCAATTTTGGATAACTGCATTTATAGTGTAGCAAAAACCTGTACCTCACAGCTGTGCTCTTGTAAAGTAATGGAGTGTAGAATAGCAGCAACATGATTAAAGTCAACAACGTATCGTTAAAACACAGGATAGTAACACCATACCTTTTAGAAATAGATTATTCCCATATCCCTTTTCAAGCACATCAAGCTCCAGTCTTTTCTTTTCCTCCACCTCAGAATCATTTCACCAGTGTGAGTCAGAGAGGAGTATTATTAGATGTCTGAGCAGGCTCATTGTGGTGCACAGGCTACTGGGCATTTACCATTCTAATATGTCTGTGTTTGCTTGCTCTCCATCACTTCAAAAAAATTGTTTGCCCCAAAATGAAATTCCTGTCATTTTACATTCAACTCCCTGCCAGTCAAAGCTCCTCTGAGGGCTTTAGGAAAACCAAATACACGGAAAGTTCACCCCTGTAGTTCCATCTGAGAACCCTCTGAAGCTGTCACAGGTAACAGGGATGTTGTTTACAGCCTGCATATTTTACGAGGAACAGGATTTTGTGCACAGTTGAGTGGATTTTAGGCTATTTTCATTGTGAGATTATCAAAACCACTGACATTTTAATACAGGTTAACAGCAGTGAAGGAGCTCTGTGTGTGTGTGTGCGTGTGTGTGTGTGTGTGTGTGCATACAGTAAATGTTTCATGCTTAGCTCCAGCTTGTTAGTTAACAGTCTTTCCCTTCACTGGTAAACTGTTTCTATGATTAGCAGTTTACACACTGGTCTCCAAGACACACTCACTCAGATTTATTTATCGTCTCCAAACTATCCAATTGCACCATTTATCTTCATGTGTCAGTGAACTAGTAAGAAGTATAGACAGTACAATGAAAAAAACAACAACTTCTAACAACTCAGTAAGTGTTTAAAATTGTGTGATCCACTGACATCGCATTATTCCAACTCTCAAAAATCATCTTTAAAAGATCTTAAAAGTCAGTCACGAAGCAGAGATAACTGAAGCTTTGATTGTCATCTAGTTCCCAGTATTCTATTGAATGTAAATACATCCTGTCAGGAGATGATTTAGTTCATTGCAGCGGTATTTCATAATGTCTTGAAATGGTAAGCACAAAAAAGACCAAGGATAATCAATGCGAGCCTTTATCTTTTAGGCTGTGAGTTGACATTAATTAATGTTCAGCGGTGGCATATCCGTCTTTGTACTATTAAAGCTTTGTTTTGAGGGTTATACTTTCCGCCGTGCCATTTAATCTTTTTTGGGGGGAGCTGAATGTTGATTGTGCCATTATTAGCCGTTCGAATGCTGTACAGAGCATCAAAACCAATCCCAACATTCAGATAATAGACAGGAAACAATGATGTTAGTTTGTCAGTGTCAGTCAGTTTGTCAACTGAAAGCTTCACAGTGAAAGGTTGGTAACAGGTTCTAATTGGGACGCTTAGACTGCTGGGTCACATTTTTAATGGGATTTAAGGAACTTACAGTTTAGTGTTATTTAACCTTTAAACTAACAAATGGCTTGATGCTCTCCACCTACATCCACCATTTGGCATTTAATAATCACATTAAATAAACACAGTGACATTTCTTTCAGTTCTTTCTCGGTTCCTTCCTGTATTGATTCCATAGTTAACATTTACATAAAGACATGTGCATTCAAATAATTTCCAATATGTTCATACAGTTTTAATTTACATGAATCCAGTGAATCGTACAGGCTTTTCTTGAAGGACAGCATCAAGCTTGTGATGGGTCAGCCTGACTTTATTTATTTCTTTTGCTACCTGACAAGAGAACAGTTGTGACAGAAAAGAGCCATGACAAGAAGGATATCCAAAACTAATTTCCCAAATAACAAAAAAGTAATTTCCCATTCCACCTACCCTTTCACCCTTCCCTTTTTTCTTCAACCCTCACTTCTTCCTCTCTTCCTCTGTCCCCCCGCAGAGCTCCTGTCAGCCTGCCACGAGCTCCGGTGCCGCTACGGCTGCGTCATGACGAGAAACGGCACCTTCTGTTTCTGCGCTGACGGCTTTGAGGTCGGCGAGGACGGCACGAGCTGCAGAGGTAGGATTCTGCAGCGCTGGTGGGGGGGCCTTCTGCCATGGATCGCTCCCCCCCTTCTCCTCCCTCTTCCCCTCACCAATCTCTCCTTTTGCCCTCGGCCAGCCTTCCTTCAGATGAATAAGCCGGAGTTGCTGGGTATATGAGAACCATCTGTCTGCAGGCAGGGCCTCGTGCACAGTGAATTGCACCCCCAGCACACATACATGCACACATATATTATATACATAGCACAGTTTCTTTTTTATGTTTTCCTTCTTTATGCTCTTCATATGTGCCACAGGCCAGGTTTCTGACAGCCGGCATGGAAGACAGGATTTTTGCTGTCAAAGGTGCCTCAAGTGTCTGGTGTCTTACTTAGACTCTACACATACCTTCTACCAAAGACTTGGCATAAAATTGCACAATTATGCCGGTGGAAGAGGTTTAGCAGAGTGGCCGTGTTTTCTGAATTCGATTTCGTTGGGGAAGACACGAGAAAGAGCAGTTTATAGGGTACTGCAGCTCCAAAAAGCCTCATTGGTTATAAAAGTAATTATGCCTGAGGTGCCGGAGTGAGGCCACATTAAGTATACTTTATGTATTTGGGTCATGTTTGAGCACACCTAATTTGTTACAAATGACTTTCTCTCTTTTTCCATAAGATCATGATGAATGCGCCATGTATGGTGCATGCAGCCAAACCTGCACGAACACCTACGGGTCATACAGATGCAGCTGCACAGAAGGATACATCCTGCAGCCTGACAGGATATCTTGCAGAGCCAAACAAGGTGAGCGGCACACTTGCATGGGGAAACAACATAATCTGCATAGTATGTATGTTTCACTTCTAATAATAAACAGGGCGGTTTTGTTCAACCGGAGTGGACTTCTTTGCTTATTGTCACGTTAGTGTTCACAAGAATCGGTAGGGCAAGATTAATGTGGTTTAGCAATGACCACATCCATCACCCACATGGGAATGGGTAGATGTGGTCAGGGCCAGGATAATGATAAAATTAATGAGCATGAGATTTTAAGTGGGCGCAGTCTGGAGTATTTTGTGCGGAGACAATGCTCAGCATCACCGTGATTTATGTTAATGCCCGTTGCTGTTAACAAATCTGTCCTGATGAGTAAAACAGCCTACTTACTGCAGAAATTAAACAACAACAGAGGCATTGTGTTCTGGTGGTCTGCAAATAAACAAGCTCAACCCTGTGCAATATATATTTGTGTCATGCATTGAACCTTAAAGTAAAGTACATTTTTTTTAGGTTGTTGTCATCATGGCATATATGGGTTGAAAATAGCTGGAGGCGCAATACACCTTGTTGGGGAGAACGCCACCGTTGTAGCTTTTAATCACTGTGACTGGTGTCCTACCAGGAATAAACTGAATATGATTACCCATAAACTTAACTGAACCCAATGCTCACATGCATTAATATTAATTTAGCAGAGAGCGATAGTGGTACAAGGATAACTATGGGGTTACCATTAGTTGTAAAAGCTCATGAATATAAATTTTCGATAGAGCTCTCAGAGGCCAGAAGATGAGGAGCAGCAGGGTATGAAAAACATATTAACGTGCTGAGTGTAAGGCTGAAGTTAGAACTCTGTGGCATACATTTTTCTTTTCGAGATTTAATCTTGATTTAATCTCCTCTCATTTGGCTTAGACTAAAGTGAAAGATATTTTTTTGTATTCATACTCCCAACATAAATCTGACAACACCCTGATGGTTTTCATTTCTGCTTGATAACACACTTCCAAGTACAAAACTGTAAAGGATTTGACTGTGGTTTGATGCCATGTTGCAAGGAAATATCTTTATTCAAAAGATGCAAAATGTGTTTTTTGACAGGAAACGTTTGGATACCCACACATAAATGGGTGACAAATTAAAGGAAACACCTGAACCCTTGACCTCTACAGTGAGGGGTTCTGGTGTGATTCTGTGGGGGGTATTTTGCTAGCATGGTCTGGGTCCACTTCCCCCCTTAGAGGGTCACTGCAAATCAAAACAAAGTTGTTCAGAGTGATCACCTTTCCCCTATGATGAAACATTTCTATCCTGATGAGAGTGGTCTCTTTCAGGATGATATTGCCCCCATCTAAAGGGCACAAAGGGTCACTGAATGGTTTGATGAAACTGTTGTGAATCATATGGTATGGCCTTCGCAGTCACCAGGTCTCAAACCAATTGGACACCTATGGGAAAACACCTTGGAGAGTCATTGCTAAGGCATGCTAGAAGGAGTTCTGATGGCATGTGGTGTTTTCCTTTAATTTGTCACCCATTTGTATATGTGTAGATATATTATACCATGTAAGAAAAAAAAAAGTCCTTCTCTCAACACTTTCTCTCTTTTCTACTGTCTGCGGCAATCTACTCATTACTCTGTCCCAAGCCCATTTGTTCCTGCTGAAGACATTCAGCTGAACAAATTAAAAGACATTTGGTGCACAAGTGAATGTTTCTCCAAGCAGAAAATTGTCAAAATAAATTATGGAACCCTTGTTCATAGTGATGGAGCAACATGTAATGTAGTATACCAAATGTACCTAATGTACCTTGTTGTTTATTGTCTTTCATAGTTTTTTTTTGGTGAAGAATGGTGGTCTTGGCACAGAACTTTACATTACATCAGGCTTTGTCTGTCACTACAATATGTGTTAGTAGGGTCTTTTCATAGAATGTTTTGAGAATAAGAGAAATGGACAATATAGCTAGCTATATAATTAGAATTAGAGCAAAACTCTATCAAAGTGTCTGGTCAAAACCTCATCTACCCCCTAGTGTGGGAGAAAAATGTACCTGAGTCATGCACTGGCAGTTATGTGACCAGACATTCTGATTTATCGCCCGTATTAGGAGGGTAGCCCTTGACTTGAACTTGTGTGGGAGATTGGGATAAATAAGGGCCCTATTCTGGGGGTGAACCTGATGTCAGAGAATGTGCACGGTCAATTAAGCCCATAAAGCAGCTTATTTCAGTTTTACCACAGTGGACTATTGTTCCACGAGTCCAAGCAGGAGGATGGGCCGGGAAAAAGTGAAGTCTGCTACCTGAGTTGATGCTTATGTTTCTCATTTTGCTGTGTTAGTTCACACTGATCCATTCTGAAAATCATCAGCGGTGATGTCCAGTGGTGCAATTAGATCATATTTTACGGGTGGAGGAATATTACTTCACTGATTGCATTGCAAGTACTTTGGGTATTTTTATTTTATTTTATAGAATTATGGCAGCTGTTACTATTTGTCAACACTTAACTCTCCCCAAATTAGACAGGGACTTTCTCTCAGTCTTCCTTGTCCTGTGTACTCCTTTCATTACAGTGAAACATAAGTATTAATTGGCAACATAAAATGATAAATATAGTTGCACTGGCAAATCTTACTACTGCAATGTGAAGAGGGTTAGATTCACAGTGAAGCTGAGTAAAAATAAATCAAATCCATAGTTAATATGTTGTGGAAAACCACTGTTGTGTGAGAAAGATGGGTAACTGATGTTTTAAAATGGCAGCACAAAGAATTCATGAATGCATAACTCGGGTTTACTGAGTTATCTGGAAATTTGGATAACTTGCTAAATTATCCTAACCCAAGTGTTTTACCATAAAGCCATGTTCCTTTCGTTGTTCATGTTGTTGTTGTGAGGTTTGGTAAAGCCCTAATTGTACTCCCTTGCGGATGCACACATAAGCAGTTGCGGACACCATAAATGTATAATTGCTGTCGTTACACAATCTGCATGGACAACTTCCATACATGGTGTGTGTTGTAGACACACACACTGCTGCATTAGCATGCTCTCTGTTGCACTTAACAGCGTAGTTGCCATGTGGAGATAATTATCCGGCATGGATGTGGAAAGCAAAACACTTGCCTCACGTGTCCTTTCCACACAGTCCTGTATACGGGTCAGGAGTCTATTCATTACTGGGAAACCTCCGCTATCTCTGATGTGTTTGCAAAACTCCTCCTCTTGGCCTCGAGCGGGCTAATAAAATGTAAACTTTTGTGATGGACTTCGGAGAGACAGGATTATAAACAAGGAAGTTGGAATAATGAATTGGCTAACAGGTTATTCACTCTGTTGAATATTCACTCTGACTCTGCTGATGGGCAGACTGTGCAAATGTAGAATTATAAAGACAGTACTTTAGCCAGTTTGCCGCATGCCAACTGTGTAGCAAAACAAAACAAATTACAACACTACCAGCATGCATTGCACAGCTGCTTACATAGACAATGAATGGAAAGCGTAGAAATGACCGATCCTGTCCACGCTGAAAACCCATGCTGAAGCCCCACTCCCTCACTGTACAGACTGCTATTGGGGCAACGAGTGGTGTAGGGGGTGTACAGCCATTGTTAAGTCAATTATTTAGAAATGCATGTTGGAAAAGGTTTGAAAAATCCAGTCCAAAATGTGCCTGCGACTCGACTACTAAGGGCAGTAGTGTGCATGTGCTGAACACGTACATACACCCTATTGTGCATGTACAGAATGGAGTCCTAACAGCACACTCCAAGCAGACTATAAAGTAATACATTAGCAACAACTGCATGTCCGGGGTGTCTGCAGCTGTCTGTGTACATGTTTGTAAGGGAGCATAGTCAAGACTTGAACCAGAAAACTAGTAAAGCCTGTCTTTAATTACACATAACATTTTTTTGAAAGTGGGTCATTGTTGCAATAGGTAGAAAAATCTGTAAGTGGTTGGCTTTTTCCTAAACAGAAGAACGAATGGGTGGATGGCACACATGCAGAAGGGTACAAGAATTTATCGTATTAGTGGTTTATGAATATTTATTACGTTTTCGTAGCCATATAGTGCAGCTTTAAAATTGCTTATTGATGAATTTAAAGTTGCTCAAAACACATGATTATATCTAATTGCAAATGTTGTACATTTATGAACTGTTTATCAACCAGTTATGAATGCTGCATAATGAGGAATTATAATTTAAAATGCCCTCATATCTGTTAACATCAACACTATAGGGTCTCTTGATGCTTCAGCACTAAAACATGGTGGCACTGGTATAAAGAAACAACATACCTTCCATATTCTCCTTTTCACTCCAGATCCTGGTGACACCCGCCCAGTGCTTCTCATCGGTGGCTCAGATCGTATTGTCATCACCCATCTAAATGGAACAGGCCTTCAGCCCCTGAGGTCTCTGAGTGTAAATGGAACACTGGCATTGGATTTCCAGCACAACCAGGAAAGCATATGCTGGGCCCTGTCCACAGAGTCGTCTGGGCAACTGCGCTGTGCTGTAATAAGGAATCTGCGTGGATTCACACGGGAACAGGAAATCAGAACACAAAAAAGTTTGCAACGTACGTGATCATCTGCTCCCACTTTCTCTCTCTCTCTCTCTCTCACATGCTCCTTTTTCTGTTCCTCACTTTTCGGTTATGTTTGAGTGACTACCTGTTCTCAAATGGTGAACACTCTCACCTACAAGAATGGAGGTTAAGAGTGCATCTTTGCAGCTGAGGTACTCGTCACCCATCGTTCTATCTCTCTCTCTCACACACACACAGACTGACTTCTGTTCTTTTTTTGCTTTGTCTCTCTTCTTCACACTCCTACCTGGAAGCTTTCTCTCTATCTCCTCATTATCTGTGCGCTTTAAGACAGGTTAGCCTCAGCAGTTTTGGAGCTGACCTTTATCCTACAGCTGTCAGTCAAGCCTGCAGGCTACAGCAGCTTTGCTACTTCAAAAGTGCTCCTTTCTCCTTATCTAGTGGAGATTCTCACAGACATCAAACGCTTTTGACATTAAATGTTGTGGACTCTCACTCGCTATGTGTCCTATTTTCTAAGTCCAAACTGTTGCTGTCATTTACTACAGTTAAATAATGGAGCTGCAAACAAGAATCTGCAATTTAGAAGTGTCATGTTGTAGAATAAATCAGTCATATGAGAAAAAATAATAGATACTTGTCAGGAAATCAGAATTCTCAGTGGTATAATTTAAAGGGGCTCTAAAAGCTATGATGTCTTCTGTGATTCTTAGGTGACTAAATAACCCTGAAGGTGTCACCAGTTTGATTTTAGTTTGCTTTTGGAGACAGTATGTTAACAGAAATTCTGTATTCTAACCAGGGACCATTAAGTTTCACAGCTGTGGGCATTTATCAGGCGATCTATCAGTCTCAGAAACGATGAGCTGCATTATGGGAACTGTAGGATTACTGGTAATACTCTTTGAGCTTGATGTGGGACTAAAAGTCGGACTAACCAGACCCCCTGTTGCTCCCTTTTCATCATTATTTTTGTGTCTTTGGTTGTCATGGAAACTGTTGAAAAATGTAACCCCCACTTTTTTTTTTTTCTGTTTCAGATGTGGAGCAGATGGCCGTGGACTGGCTGACAGGAAACGTGTATTTTGTTGACCGAGTCTCCGATAAGATATTTGTCTGTAACCGCGCTGGGGACACATGTGTGACTGTTCTACAGCTAGACCTAACGAATCCTAAAGGAATAGCTCTGGATCCTCTCATGGGGTGAGTATTCTCCACCCTAGATAAAATACCTTCTCTGAAAGTTCCCAAAAGGCTCATTTATCATCATGTATTTTTTGTAACGTTAAAAAAAAGGCATTTTACTATTCACTGACTCATCGGCAGTAATGTGAGTGAGTTACAAAGAGAGGATTTAAATGATTCCCTGTCCTTCGACTTGCCCCCCCCCCCTCTTTTTTATCATTGAGCTGTGTAATTTGGTGGATAGCTGGTGATGTTCAGAAAGCTTCTGCTGTCTAGAAATTCATTTGTATTCACTGATTTCACCCCACATCCCACAGAAGAAAATGCCCCTGCAGGACTTTCCATTAGAGGATTTTTTTTGTCTCTGAAGATCACAAAAAAAACCCCAAGCTGAACAACAGTGGAGGAAAACATATTTTCACACTGCTCTTAGTGAAGTCTATAACATTTACAGCATGAGACTGACAGTGTCAGAGATCACAACATTACAAAAATGTATTACTTTGGTTTCTTTGCAGTTGCTGCCAAACGTTTTGAATAAACTGCATTCACCAGCTGTACCAGAACGTGAACCAATTATAAGCGGCTCAGTCTTGTCGCACTCTTATTTCTGGTTAGCCAGGCAAGAGCAGAGTTATTATATTGCAAGGTCACAGGGACAGGCTCGGAGTCAAAGCAAATTTCTAATAACACTCCTTTTCTGATGGGGATTTGGGAGATCATTATGCAACTAATAACAATCATACACCTGTTCTCGAAGAAAAAGTGTGTGTCATTGGTAGCACAGTAATGATCATCTCCAAACTTCAGGAACAATGGAAGCATCTCGCCGCTCCACAGCAACTGTTTTAAACTTTCGTAACCAGCCCCTGTGAGGCAAAGAAAATATAAACCTTCATCTTAACATGTAATTATTTTGACCACGGAGAAAGGACTACATTGCCTCTTTGTGGGTTTCTTCTTTATAAACGGTACTTTAATCAGCAGCTTGGGTTACCACTATAAGCCACTGGGTCTAATCAAAATAATTAGCTGCTGGTTTCCTAATGGCATGGACAGTTTTGATTTGGTTGGCTGCGTCTCTCTGTTCTCATTAAATGCAGGTCGGTCATCGGAAAGCAATATGGCTTATGGTAAATATAGTGCACGCTAGAATTTCTCTTTAGGCTGGCTCCCTGTGGTGTAAGTCGGGCTGCTTTTAAAGCGATTTTGCTGCCATCACACATGAGTCACACACACATTAGCGCCCATTCTGTAGTTGTAAGGGGGATGACAGTGCGGATATAGAGTCTGGGTTTGCAGGTTGCTGTCTAGATTGACTGTTTAAGACACGGAAGTTTTTTTTTTTATTTTTTCAGATCTTCTTCCTGACTCTAATTGGTGAGAAATAGGTACAGCTGTTTCTGAAAAAGCGAGCCTGAGAGAGGTCTGTCAAGCCTGGAGCAATGGAGTGAAAACAAAAGAAGTCGGGGAGGTGTTAGATAGCAGCACAGCGTGAGGAACAGCGTTTATAGAATATGCCCGGGTCTGGCACTCCATTCTCGATCTCACTGCCTCTCTTACTATTGGAGAAGGCATTTTAACTTTGCTATAGGAAAGTGTTGTGATGGACAGTATTTTTTCCCTTTCCTCTAATAGGAGAAGAGTTTGATGGATGGTAAGGCTTGTTTATCATCTAAGAGATTTTTTATCAGCACTTCAGCAGTGAAGCTTCCTACAAGTCCAATTTTAGTTCAGTTTATGTAGCCATGATGGGAAAAGATGTACTTTCTTTTTGAATATCCATTGCTGTCCTGCAGGTTTACTGAAGCTTTGATGATGCAGTGTGGATGTTAGCTTCTCTGGTGTCTGTTGACTGGTGCAAGATTCAAGATTTTATGTGAGCATTACAACACTGAGTCAACCCCGTCCCTGGAAATTAAGCATAAACTAATCTGATTTGCCAAAAATATTTTTGGGGAAAATGTAATTGCTGCCTGGAATATAATTAGGGCCAACATTTTTACAGTTTTCTGTACCAAACTTCACAACAAGCCCAAATAGCTGTCAGAATCCAAAAACTGCTAATGGCATCCTGCTGGACCACAAGAAATCAGGCGTTCACCAAAATAAAGATTTAATGGAAGTGTTAAAAACTGCAATCTTAAAGCCTTCAAGTTCCTGCCAGCGTCAAATTAAGCAAAACAGTTATTTGGGGTGTTTGCAGAACTGCATTAGAAAATAATCTAAATGAAGAATTGTTTTATAGTAAAGAAATGTTGCCAGGGTTTTACTATTACAATAGATCTTTGATAAAAGAATGCAGTCTCAGTCTAAAAACTGCAAATCTGAGCAAAGCAGCTAAAGGAAATCAAATATTTCCTGCCACTGTTCTGTATCAACAGAAAGCTTCTTCTTCAAAAAGATCACAAAACAACTTTGCAGTATTAGCGTTTCATTGATCGTCAGTTCTAACAATGTCTTCAAAGTCCATTTTTCACTGGTCCCATTTCAGTTTCCTGTATCATGGGAGCTCATTTTCCAGAATCCAACATGGATCTCATTGTAGCTGCAGAACGCACAAGCACAGCATCAGCACCATCCTAATCCCAGACAGCGATCATTGATATGCCACGTGGAGGTGCACCTGTTCGGGGAGCTGGGTCCCTTGCTGACACCGACAGTTTTTCAGCGCAGCCTGGTCTCGGGTTCAAAGGGCAGCCCATCTCTCCCCCGACTAGACTTGTGCAGATTAAGTCGGCTTCCCATCTTTCTCTGGCTGCAGCTTGTTATCATTGGACGCTGCTGGAGATCCGTCCTCGCGCAGTCCCAGCAAGACAGCCTGGCAGGCCGTCCATGCTAATTTCTGAATGTGCAGACTTGGGCAATTTTGACTACTTGAACTGAGACTCCATGAGTTCTTTACTATAGTTAAAGGACATTCCAGTTGTTGTCGGTTATTTATGGTAAGAAAGAAATTGCACCGCGTATAACACCTGTTTCCTGTGAGTTACACAGGCTCCCTGTGTCTTACAGAATTGATTTCCAAGCCCTTCTCATGGTTTTGAGGTACTTAATGGTTTGGCTCCTCTGTGCATCACACATTGTCTATCATTTTGTGTCTACGCACATACCCTGAGGTTCTCTGCAGCACGCCTCCTAAATGTCCCCCGAAATTACCACAAAGGAAATGGAAAACGCTGCTTTTATTACGTTTGCCTCCAGGTTATGGTGCTTCTATCAGAGAGCCAGTCTAACTGGACATTTTTAGAAGGCATTTAAGGATAGTCTGGTGCTGTTTTTAGGAATCTATATATTTTTCTCTGTTTTATTAAATTCAGGATTCTTTCCGTGCCCGGTTTATGTGTTGATTGAATGCATTTGCTTTAATTTCACCTATATATATATATATTTTTTTTTTTTTTATTTTGTATGACATTTTGAGTTGTAGCATTATATAAAACCTGATTTAGGATTTTATTGTCACCATCTTTGGTTGTAAGTGCTCATTACTCCTCTGCTTCTACTATCAGTCAGTGTCCAGTGAGGGGATTTCTTTTCTGGATTTATCTTTTAATAACCTTTTCGTTTTTTAGCAGTTTTTTTTTTTTTTTTAATTTCTTCACCCCCAGAGGAAGCAAGCTCTCTAATCTAAATGGCAAAACATTTGTGTCATTGCCTCCCAAAATGACTCACCTGAGTGTCGTCTGAGCTGCCGTGTTTCTTCTGTCAGTCCAACGTTGTTACTCAGTGCCTCCAAAAATTAGAAATGGTTACAAAAATCATTTATATGATGGCTCTCTGATCTACCACCTCTATTGTTACGGTCTGGTTAAGATCACAATCATGGTTAATGGAAACCAATGCTGACTATTGGCAGGAAATGAATGGTGAACAGCAGCATCTAGCATCACAATGACTCCCTTTGCTGAGCCAACGATTCAATTCAGCCTTGTCCCTAAGATGTTCGGTGGCACTCTGCCAAAAACACACTACTTCCTCCTTTGCTCCTGATAGACATGAGTCATGATTTACATTATGTTGTGTGTTCATTAGTGTTCAGTTGTTGTGGCTAATCTGTTAACAGTTACACAATAAGTCGGGCATTACCTCACTTAATTTCACTTAACTTCTCTGTACTTGTACCTAATTGAGTATTCCATGTTGTGTTACTTCTACACTACATAGTATGGGGACTTTTGTTTGTTTTCCTACAGCTGCTCCTGCGATAATTGTTGTACTTTGCAGATTGACTTTTAATATTTAAACAAATGAAACATAGCACCATCTGAAGCACTAACAAGCATTTTAAATGCACAATTTGGACTAGAAGTATACTTTTTCACTGCCTGTTAACATCAAGCAGAAGCAGAGCCATGGGCGCAAACCACTTGAGTGTCTATGCCAATGTGAAACGAATGTTCAGCTTTAGCTTCAATGCACCGCTTAGTAATGTCTGAAATAAATGGGCCTTTGATTGCAGAGAAAAGTAAACAAAAGCAAGGCTCTAATTGACACGAGAATCGTCGCTGGAAGATTTTATCAGCTGGCAGATTAATTTGCTAGCTAGCAAAATAAGACTGGTAATACTGACTTGGTTTTTGGTTAAGAATTCCTTCTCTAGCTCGTTTAGATAGACACACAAGAATAGAGGTTAATAGGTCAGACCTGTGTAAATAAAGTTAGCATTGAGATCAGCTGATGAACCATGTGGCATGCCATTTTGTTTTTCTGTTTACTTTATTTAGTCCAGTGGCTACAGAAAAAAATGTGCTTTTTAAAGTTAAGTTTACTTGCATGTTTAAGGCAAACAGCCTGTTTTTTAAAAAACCATCACTAAGTCATCAGAAGTTTTTTCCTTTGCCAAGGCCATCTTGTCCTGGAGCTTAACAAAAGGGGCGTGCCTCCAAAGCAGCTTGCTTACAGGTTCACTGAGTAGGTGTGATCTCAAATATGATTGGATTTTAGATGTGTCCTCATTGAGAAGGCAGCCCATATCACTATATATATAAGAATGTGCTGGGAGAGAAGCAAGGGAAATGTTTAATCATGAAGACGGCACAATACAGCGCTTCTAACTACTCAATGAAAAGTTTTCTTGTTTTTTATTTTTCTGTTTTTGTTTCTTTTTCTTCCGATTGGAGATTTGGTGTTTGTTCTAAAAAACTGCTAATAAACAGGTTCCGAATTTCCAGCACAATTTCTTTGCCAGCATGATGCCAGCCTCTCAAGGTTCTGGTCCTTGCAAACAGGGAGACTTGGAAAAACAACTGTGTGCCATTTTATTTTAACATATCCATGTTTGGATGCTTGTCTTGCATACCTGGGTTGAAGGTTAGACTACACTTTATTGTTTGTATCACTGTGTACCACTTTAAACGTTACAAGAGGAAAGGCAGATGTGGGGCAGCCAGTGTTTTTTCGCCAGTGTAAAGCTCAGGTACTCCAGTATCTCAGGTGACAGGTTTGGTTTGGGTTTTACTGAATTAAAAACACAACAGAAGCCCTAACGTTTGTCACATGGTTGTAATTGTAACAGTACTAGAAGCAGTAGTAGCAGTAGCATTCAAGACAGTCTCCCACACAGTGAACAATCATTGTTCAGAGGACGGCTTCCGCATACAGTAGCTTGAAATAACATATTATAGGTTACATACCAAATGTTATTTTTTTCAGTGGTTTGAGGTAAATGCAACCGCACACCAACCAAGACAAAATAATTCACAAATGTATACTGTGCGGCATACTGTGTTTGTGATTTACTTACTGTCATGTAAAGGAAATAGGTCTTAAAACGTCTGTAGCAAAGAATGAGACTCTGCTCTCACAGCAAAGTAGACAATATCCTTTACAGCACTGAATCATTTTAACACTACCCACCCTCTGCAGAATGCTCTTCTTCACTGACTACGGGAACGTGGCCAAGGTTGAGCGCTGCAACATGGACGGCACAAACCGGACCCGGCTGGTGGATTACAAAATTGAGCAGCCCACTGCTGTGGCGTTGGACGTGGTCAAGAAGCTGGTGTACTGGGCAGATGCCTACCTGGATTACATCGATGTGGTGGATTACCAGGGCAGGAACAGACACACCATTATCCATGGCAACCAGGTGAGTGTCACATTTCACTGTTTTTTTTTGGGTTTTTTTTTATTTCTCCAACGGCTTCCACATCATAAGGATATATTGTGGACAAACATCAGTGGGAATCTCAGCAGTGAACTGATTTCTGTTATCAGTGCTGTCACCCTTTTTATTTGAGAGACTCAAATTATTACATGAGAGGGGATTTCTCGGTTAATTTTCTGATTTAGGGCACCGTGCTTTATCTCTGCAAGGCAGGTGCTATATTCACTGCTTGTTGTTGTAATTCGCTCTTCATTTTCATAGAAAAGGTCTTTTGAATGGGGAATAGATGGTTTATTAAGTTGAAGGAGTTGAGTCACATGTCAGGCTGTCTTCCAAATGAGCATATCAATAGGCTCTCTCCTGTAGTACACTTTTCAGGCCTTTCATCAAAAATTATGGTTATTCATTAAAAGGCCCTTTCAACCAACTTGGACTATATATTCACCCTTTATGAGATAGTCGCCCTTTATGAGGAAAGCAGAATATACATATCAAGTACCTTATTGTGTATGCAGGTGTTCTTCGCTCATTTGCTTGTGGCCTCATTAGACTGAGGATCTTCATGTTACTGCATCTGCATTACAAATATCTGCCTTCTCCATAGACTGTGGGGGGTCTTTAATGTCATTGCCATTAGCATCCATGGTCAGAAGAAGTTTTCTCAAATACAGTTCATTTTAATTATGTTTTCACGAGGATTTTGTCATTTGAAACTGGTCATTCTCGACAGTCTGTGGTTTCACAAGTTTGATTCCCACAAAGAACATTTCATTTGAAAGAAATACTCTACTATATAAATATCCTTTAAGTTAATTTGATGGGGGGCTTGCGGATTATTCTGATGTGAAATGTCTATAATGTTGTAGTCATTGAATTTGTTAAGCTTATATACCGATCAGCCACAACATCATGACCACTGACAGATGAAGTGAATAACATTGATCATATTGGTAGTATGTGCTGTTCTGATGGAAAACCTTGGATTTTGCCATCCGTGTTGATGAGACTTAGACACCCAAATAAACACTGATGAATGTAGCCTCTGGGTGTAAAAAGCGACAGAAATGACTTAAACCTACATTCTGTCTGATGGCCAGAAGGGGGCACCTCCTCTGGTTGCAAAAAGAAATTGATTGTATAGAAGCCTATGAGAAAATTAGGCAACTTATCACTTGCTTTGTTACTTCAATAAAAAATGTCCTAATGAATTTATGATCTCACTTGCTAAGTTCCTGTCTTTTTCTTACAGCATGATGCTCAGTTTGCAAATAATGGTCCACATTCAAATCCAAAATAGATGATAAAGCAAATTATGCTTTAGGGCAGAGCTACCTTGGCATTTATAGTGTCCTTGAGTTCTCAGTCAAATCCCCATCTCACTTGAGATATCTGCTACAATGGTCACAGGCAAATTCTGATCCCAAAAAAGCAGTCCACAAACCAGTGGATTATGTCATAATGGCTATGTCAATATTTTATATACAGTATACACCGACCTGGCAAACATTATGACCACCTGCCTAATAGTGTCCTGGGACCCCTTATGTGGTCAAAATTGCTCTGAACCATTGGACATGGACAAGAGGAACTCTCAGGGTGTCCTATAGGGTCTGGAACCAGGATGTTGGAACTGGATCCTTTGGGTGCTCTGGCTTGTGCAGTGGGGCCTCTGTCAATCAAACTTGTTCCACTGCATCCTGTTGATGCTTGATCAGAATGGGGTGTAGGAAGTTTGGAGGTCAAATCAACATGTTGGGCCATTGTCATGTTCCTCAACATTTTCCTGATTGTTTGATGTTTTTTTTTCCATGTGGTGGGGTGCATTTTCCTGTGGGGGTAGGTCAGTGACATTTGGGATTTCCATTTGCATGAAGAAGTGTTTATGTTCTGGAACAGTGTTTATTTGGGTGTCTAAGTCTCATCAACACGGATGGCAAAATCCAAAGTTTTCCAGCAGAACACCACATAGTACCAATATGATCAATGTTATTAACTTCACCTGTCAGTGGTCATAATGTTGTGGCTGACCAATGTATAGAGAGTTCAGAAGGCACAATGCATCACATGTGCAGTCAGTAAAGATGAAAGAACATTATATACACACCTTTTAGGGTTGTATATGTGAGCTGTGTGTGCTTTCAAAAGTTCCCATGTAGAAGTATAGGGCCGAGTCCAAATTCCATAGAGGGAGACGGTTGAGTGGTTTGTTTGTTATTTTTTTATTTATTCTGACGCATGTTTCTTGGTGCCCCTGATCTTAAGGTGTGGGCCAGGGAGCCTAGGTGTACTTCCTGTGAACACAGCTCATTCAACCGTGTCGCTTTGTGTGGGTGTCAGCCTGCTAAATGTAGCATGGAGGCTATGGTGTCAGAGCCAGTGGTCTCCCTGTGGAGTCCAGTTTCTGGCTCTGTACGGGCTGCCAAATGTTCAGACAGCCCCACCATCGTCTACCCACCCCCACCCCACCCCACCCCCATGCCTAATGCATTCTAAAAGATAAAAGTCCTAATTCATTCATTTTTGCTAGTGTTATTTTTTTCTATTCCTCTCATGGTTTTACTTGTGTTTGGCTTCATGAATGATGTGAAAAAGCACCATGGATCTTTCTTGTTTTTCAGGTGTCGTACATTTATGCATTAGCTGTGTTTGAGGACTACCTCTATGCTATCCACTCTGACCCTTCCAAAGGGAGTTCCACTGTAGAGCTGCTGCAGATGCACAGGTTCAACATCACAGCAGAGAGCAGGACACTAGCCAGCCTGGGGAATTCGAGAGCACTACGTGTCTACCACAAACTCGCTCAGCCGAAAGGTAAAGGACATTTTCTGTATAAGTAAACATGTGCAAGTATGTGTCAGAGTCCAACCTATTTAAAGGCTCACAAGCTGCAATCTGTGATGGATCAGAAAGAGGATGCTTCGCTGACTTATAATGATTTTTTTGTCCTTTCTGATTTTGTCCACAGTCAGGAGTCATGCATGTGAAATGGATTCATATGGAAAGCCTGGTGGATGTTCCCACATCTGCCTTCTCAGTGGCAGCTACAAGTCCAGAACCTGCCGCTGTCGAACTGGCTACAGCCTGGGCTTTGATGGCAAAGCCTGTAAAAGTTAGTACATATTTTGCTTACAATCTAAATAGATGTGTAATATTATACATACCTTTTATAAGCAGTCATTCCACTGACATCTGTCTCTAAAGCAGTGGTTCTTCCCGTTTTTGCAGTTGTGACTATTTTTTAAGGTAAAAATGTTTTGCAATCTCCCAGTCAATGAAAAACACTAAGTTTTTTGTTAAATTAATTTTAATGGGGGAGATTTTTTGAAGCTTTATTGATAGACAGGGTGAAAGGGGTAGAGACATGCAGCAAAGGGTCATGAGTCGGACTCGAACCCACAACCAGCTGCTGGTGATCTGCGCCCACATGGTAACGCCTTAACTCAGTGAGCTATAGGGCGGCCTGAAAAATGTTAAGTTTAGAAGGGCATAATGCCTTAGTCAGTTATTAAAAATTAGACACACCTATGCACACTTTCAGGTAACAATCAAACCAATGTTTTACTCACTTTGTGTGTTACTTGAGCTTAGATGAAGGCAGTGAGGCGTTTGAGTTGTGTTTGAATAGGGTTGAGAAGACGTTGTAAACTTTTCACCCCAAAGTCGTGCACTGTAGATGTTTTTCAGGTACACCGGTGCTGAAAAGTTAACCTCAAAGAAATAGTTTGATGCAAATGGGGAAGGTTTTCATTGTCACTCAGTCCTCAGTATTCACTTCAGTCACTGACTTCTCCCTGAACCTCTTTTTGAGAGGCATATCAATTTTAACATCAGTCAATGACTTCTCCAATTCAGTTGGCCTTCCTATCAACTTTGTCACTACAAACAGGTTTCTAATCCCCTCTTCTGTACGAACGTTGCCTGCTTTTCAGAGAAATGCTCACAAAAATGTAAGATGAGGCCTGACAATGAGCAGCAAGTGGGTTTTTGACAGTATTCTTGCTCTGAAAACCATCCAGAAATGGGAAGTTATTAAAGTTATCATTGTTAAGGCAAATGTACCCCAATGTCAGTTTTCTGATCAGTGCTTTAATTTTGTTACCAACAGTGTACTCTCAGCCTCACCTCTTCTTAGAGCTCAGAAATCTGACAAAAGCTTTAATTGAACTATTCTACACAACAGCTGGTGGTGGTTGTGGCCGTGGTCACGTACACTCTGGCCACTTTCTCAGCTTATTTCCTGATTTAGCTTTTTTCACTTTCGTTTCTATGCTAGTCATTGTTTAGTGTCCTTGGGATTTTGTGTACCAACCAGTTAGAAATTGCTCATCATGTCTGTACTGGAACTACAATGGCAAATTACTCCATGCAATCAGGAGTTCTGCAGTTAGATGCCAGTCTGCAAGTTTTTTATATCCTAGTTCATAAAAGACTAAAATCTCTATTTATATGTGCTTTTATTTATTGTTAATTGATGTTAGCATGCTTCCTGTAAGCTACCCAGGTGTCCTGACTCCAGAGCTAATGCCCTGAAAGACTTTCATCTGCAATACTTTCTGTTCCCAATCAAGAAGAATCCTGGCTTATGCTGAAAAAGGATTTTCTATATTGCTGCGCTTGTTGGCATTGCGATGTGCATGTAAAGGTTATGCAGAAGGTATGCCACACATGCACAGCCTCAGACTGGCAGGGATAAAGATGAAGGCCGGTGACTACAGATCCATTTGAAAGTAACGTTCTGCTATCGACCTGCCGCGAGCCTGATTGATTATTGCTATAATGAGGATTTAAGTTTGTCTGCATTTGTTTGCTGGTCTGATCAATTGCTGGACATTGTGTAGTTGACAATAACAGCAGAGGATCAAATTGATGACACAATTTGAGGGCCCACCACATTTCGATCAGGGTAACGAAGCATTGGGAGGCTTGGCATGACACGTTTGATTTATTCCCCCCTCATAGATGTTCTGATGACACCAGCTATCTCTGTCTTGCTTGCGCTTTCCATCTCCCTAAGCATAATGAGATTTGGTGTTAAATGGTAGTCTTTTTTCAAATAGCAGTCACAGTGGGGTTTGATATCTGGGTCTCTTGCAATGCTTAATTGTCTCCTGGGTAGTTGGTCTCTCCCTCGCAAAATGATAAATTGAAGTGAGGCATGTGTGGTCCTCACCCCCAGCATCCCAGTCTCTTGGGTAGGGGCTGAGAGCGAGGAGAGGTCTGCTTCTCTCAATGGAAGCCCTCCTTCATTCCTCCTCTTGCTGTTCCAGTGGATCCCAAAGGGTTCGAGAACATAGAGTCCCCTGAGCGGCTGGCAGGCCGCCGAGGAGCTGCCTCAGCTTTCTAGGCCTTTCTGTTTGCCTTTCCACCCAGACAACATGTTATTTTAGATCAGAAACCACGTTCACAGCCAAGGTAAGTGTTGCAATTGTCTGGTTGCTGAAGCATTTTCCTTCTCTTACTCTTAAGGCAGTTTTGTAGCAGGAGCGTGATTGAGGGGGAAGAGTATAGTCATTGGCACTGATTACTGGCTCCATTAAGGTGAATGGATGGCCCAGGCTCTGGCAAACATATAAGAACAATGTGGCGGGTAAGAGGGTTTAATGCTGGGATCAGCACTGATGAATTAGACCAATTAATTGACAATAACAGTAAAACGGGGTCTGTCCTTTTTTTTTGCTTTGTAGGGCCCAAAAACGATTTCTTCCTGTTCTACGGTAAGGGGCGTCCAGGGGTCATCCGTGGATTGGATATGAACATCAAGTCCAGTGATGAGCACATGGTGCCAATCGAGGACCTGGTAAACCCTCGGGCCATTGACTACCATGCAGAACTGGGACACATCTACTTTGCTGACACCACCAGTTTTCTTATTGGACGGCAAAAAATAGATGGAAACAGCCGAGAGACAATACTCAAAGATGGTAGGTGTGAATGTTTTTGTTGTTTTTTTTTAATACTAACTGCAGCATTTCCCAGAATACATTATACTGACAGTATGTAGCATGTTTTACTAGTGACCCTCCCTGTGGCTTTAATGTTATGATATAACCATGTCACACATGTTTAGCCTACTCAGAAGACATTCACTGTACTCTGAATATACCTCATCTCAAGAGCGAAAAGAAGAAACAAAGAAGACTTTGTCTTTTTAAATTTGTTTTACCAGTCTGGCAGAAGACTGATACAGTCAGACAACCCTCAGTTCTTTATTTTTCAAACAAACAGAATTTTCATTCCAACACAATCCAAAATTAAATTCATTTGATGTCACTAAATTACAATACAATGTCTTACCAAACAATGTCTTGTTGCACAAGTGAATAAATGTACAAAGCACCAAACATCAGTATTGAATTTCAAAAACTAATTTATTATTTTGCCCTTGATCATTCTAATTCTAATGTTTTTACATACAAACATCACAGTTTTTCAGACCAATCAAAGAGTTCTGCATAACCGTTTTCTTTATACAGACCTTAGAATGAGATAACATTTGTATTTGATGATTCTGTTGAATTCTGTGCTGCTGATTCTGTTGTAGAACTTGACAATGTTGAAGGAATCTCAGTGGACTGGATTGGGAATAACTTGTATTGGACCAATGATGGGTACAGGAAGACAATCAGCGTCGCCAGGCTGGAAAGAGCCTCTCAGACCAGGAAAACTCTGTTGGAAGGGAATATGTCACATCCTCGGGCCATTGTGGTCGACCCTCTTAACAGGTCAGAGAAAACCAACAACAATAAAAAAACCTTCCCTACATGTACTGCTAGGATCCAGGTACAGGTCAAAATGACTGAGATACAGGCAATAACAAACAGTGACAAAGGAAAAGGAAAAATGTTTTGTTTTGCAGTCTTTTTTAGTGTAATTTCCTTCCACACTGACAGTCAATGAGAAAAGCAATTATCTTGCCATTCAAAACTGTAAATGCTGTTTAGAGATTTTCTCAGAGTAAATTACCACTGGCTGCTATACTACTTCTTACTATTTCATTTCAACTCTACGTGTTACATAAAGGCTAAATTCACACAAGATTTTGGATGTAGTTACATGTTACCTAATTAGTAGATGTCTGTGTTCTTTCAGTGAAGATAAACACACATCTACATTAAAGTAGGTTTAGTGATAGATTTGGATTATGCATTAGTTCTGCTTCTAATGTCAATGACTGTGGTTTGTATGTGGACAAAACTGAACTTTGGTAAATACATGTACAATCTGTGTCTACGTTAGCCTGTTTTTTTTTTGTTTTTTTTTTGTTCTCTTCTTTCTATAAACCCTAACGAAAAAGTTTGATAAAATTGACACCCAAAGTAATCTTTAACTATACAAATTAAGATTCCATGCAAAGCCTTCAATTACTGTGCAACATATGTTTTTACATCAGATACCAGATTATGTGCACAATTGTTTTTGTCTCTGAGAAACGTTATGTGCCATGACATAATCTAAGGTATTAAGGTTTTTTCTTATCATAAATATATAAATATTAGCGGAAACCAATGTACCTTTTTGAAGACATCAATATCACATCGCTTCAAATGATACTCCTGAGACTCACCACCTGCCTAATATTGTGTTGGTCCCCCTTATGTGCTGACAAATGCTCTAACACTTTGGGCATGGACAAGAGAACCTCTCAGGGTGTCCTATGGGGTATTCCTTTGATGCTTGATCACAGTGAGGTGTAGGAAGTTTGGAGGTCACATCAACATGTTTGGCCGCTGTCATGTTCCTCAACATGTTTCTGATTGCTTGATGTTTTTTTTCCATGTGGTGGGGTGCATTTTCCTGTGGGGGTAGGCCAAGGCATTTGGGATGACTCCCTGTTTGCATGAGGATGCCAAAATCCAAGGTTTTCCAGCAGAACAGCACATAGTACCAGCATGATCAATGGTATTCACTTCACCTGTCAGTGGTCATAATGTCGTGGCTGATCGGTGTAAATGTTGGTCCTTGTTAGCAGAAACCAATGGGCCTTTTTGGAGATATCAACATCGCTTTGCTTTAAATGCTACTCTTGAGATTCATCAGTCTTAGCAGACATTTGCTGTGACTTATATTACATCAAGTGCCTTTCAAGAAAAGTATGAATGTGAGGGTGATGGTCTGGAATCCCCAAGTTAACCAACATGGTTGACCACGATTAACTAGTTTGAGAACTAATTCTCTGGAGTTCTCATAGATCATTGTCGCAATAATGTGCAAACTCATATACTCGATGGTGAACCCTGCCAGAAGAGAAGGTCATTAACATATAGAGTTGATGCTGCAAAACTCAAATTCATTGAGTGTCTTAAGGATCTTAAGGATTAACACTTTAAGGCTTAAATCGCATTAACACTCACCAAATCCATAGCAGTCAGAGATTAGTTTTCAAGCCTCAAGGGATTGTTCCAAACATTTTGCTATACACAGCTGTTCCAGTGCTGTAAAGGATCATGCACCAAACCAAAAATCCAAACTTACACGTTTTTAGTTTATATTTTTTTCCCTACCCTTTGTCTCCAACATGTACATTTAAGCCCTAAATAGTCCGCCATTTGCCTTTTCTTTCTATTATTGTGTCCTGTTCTCCGTCAATGCGAGCAGTCCTATCAATGACAGTGATTCCAGCATTAGTATACAAGTCACATACATGTCACAGTGGTGCAGACTGGATACGGAAAGAAGATGACATTTATCACAGTGATGAAAACGCACTGATTTTGAAACATTAAAGTCAAAGTCCCGAAATAAAACAGATGTAATGAGAACACAGCCTTTAATTTCTGAGATTAATGAGGATAATAGCGTTCTGGCTTTTGTTCAAAATTTCAGCCATGACAGATGCACTGCAGCAGCAGTGATAGGGGTGGCAAAATATCATGTCACTTTTTGTTGTATAAGGATTAATAACTTTTAGTCCAACCCTCCCACCGACAGCACAAATGATTAGAACGAGCTGGTTTTGGGGCTTCTGAGAGAGCATTCAGCCTGAACCCAACAGTCCTTTGATCTCTATCTGCTCTGCTGGAAGGGTCTCTTCAGGTGAAATAGATGCACCTCTCCAACTGTCTTCTTCGCTGCATTCTCAAGACCTTATTTTCTGCTCTGTTTGCCACCTCCAGTCTGTGTTGACATGATAAGGACTACTAGTGTCAACTTAATAAGGTCACACCTTTCCAATTTGCTGCATTAGGATTCTCATACAAAAAATCCATACACAAATGACATGTGTGATACTCAACCTTGGTTAACTCTTGATGCCTGAATTGTGTTTATATACAGTAAGTCCTGTCACTCACTGTTACAATTTACATTTTATACATTGTATATAAAATTGACAATGGTTTAATCTAGTCCAAGGTGTTTTAAATGAAACTATGAAGCATGGTTTATATTTAGTTAATAAATGCACAGTTCATTCAAATCACTGAAGATAGTATTAACAGTCTTCTACCTTAGCACTGTAAATTCATGATGTCCATCTGATGGGTGTTTGTATTATGTATTTCTGCATGTAGGCATATGTGTGTGTGTGTGTGTGTGTGTGTGTGTGTGTGTGGGTGTGCATCTGAGTGTGAAGCAAGTGCGGTGTGAATAATTCATGAGGTCATAAAAATGACTTGGAGACAGAGGGAGTCTTCATTCACCTCTATATCCCATTCTGTTTCATCCTCCCTTAGCCAGCCCTCTACCATTGATGAGAAACAGGGGGCCACATGGCTCAGTCAGCAACACTCAAATAGAGCAAATCTCCTGGGCACAGTTACTACAGAAAAGATCGCGTCAAATTGTTGACCCAATCATGTTTCAGATACTGCCGGCCCATTGAGAGTTGTCGTCTTACCATACACATGATGCACTAAAAGTGTTTTTTTTTTTTGGTGGGGAATATGAGATATCTAACTTCCCTTGATGTGCAGTCAAGTGGCACTTTAACTTGATAAGGCTGAATAATTTCATAGGCTACGACGCACTTTCTTTTGACAGTCATGTTGTTAAACCATGGGAATTTCATTATTTAGTTTTGCATATGGGAAATCTGGATTCCAGTTTATTTCCATTTCAGTTGGGAACACTCTTTTTGTGATTGAAAAACAGTTTTCTAATCTACTGCTCACACTGATCAGCCACTACAATAAAACCACCTGCCTCATATTGTGTAGATCCCTCTCATGACAATTAAATGAACTGTCAGGACTCAGACACAGGACCTCTGAGGTTGTCCTGACATTGGCAGCAGATCCATGGGGTCTTGTGGGTTGCGTGTTGAGGTCTCTGTGGATAAAGATTGTTCTAACACATCACATGGATACTCCATCAGATTGGGATCTGCAGATTCTGGAGTTTGGGTCAAAACCTTGGGCACTTTCCTCAAGAATCGTTTGAGGAACTTGACAGTTTATAGTGCTTTGCCCTGCTGGAGAAGGCCATGGGTAGTACGGTTGCCATGGGACAATGTGTTGATCTTGAGCAATTTTTATGAGGGTGGTACGCGGCAACATAACAATCATATGAATGTCAGGACCAAATGTTTCCCAGCAGAATATTGAATTGTAACATGATCAATGTCACACACTTTAACTAGTATTATGGCTGATCAGTGTAAGCGTTTTGTAATTGTCAGGACAGGCTGTGTTCTCTGTAATGTTCCCTGTATGATTCAAAGCAATGGATTCAGTATGGGAGCATGCTCAGGCCTTCCCATGGGCACCCAGAACAAACACAATTCATGGTGATATGGAAAATATCATTCTGAGAGAATCTTGTGAAAACATGGTGTCACATGTTTTATAGATTGATAAGAAATCAAAGCAGGAGGAGGCTGGAGGAAGGAGTAGCAAGCACAGCTATTTACCATCAGCGTGTCAGGGAGTAAGGGCAGAGATGAATGAGGAGCAGGCAGCTGAAATGAACCGCCTTAGTTTGAATGTGATATGTGATCGGTGTTAGTTTACAGAAGGTTGTGATCTGCTGATGCTGCTGCATGACTAATATGTTCCATCTAAGCTAAGGCAATGACTCATGAGTGTGAATAATTACTAATGTATGGGTGCTTATACTGTATGTGTGCATCTCTCTGTATGATAGCTGGATGTACTGGACAGACTGGGAAGAAGATGAAGTCAATGACAGCATAGGGCGGATAGAGAAAGCGTGGATGGATGGATCCAACCGCAGCATCTTCGTCACCTCCAACATGCTGTGGCCCAATGGCCTGACTCTGGACCACAGTACCAGCACGATGTACTGGTGTGATGCCTACTACGATCACATTGAGAAGATCCACCTGAATGGAACAGGGAGAATGGTATGTTTTGATATGTGGCAGTCACACACAGTAGCTGCATAATGGAAGGAGCATATCTGCAGGGATCATGTGTTATTCTGCTTAATAACCTTGTTGATTTTAAAGTTCCCATGTTATGCTCCTTTACAGGCTTTATGATTGTATTTTTGAGGTCTATTAGAATAGGTTTAGATGTTTTAGTGTTTAAAAGACACATTATTTTTTTCATACTGTACATTGCTGCAGCATCTCCTCCCACTCTCTGTCTAAAACACTCCATTTTAGCTACTGCCGCTTTAAGGCCCAGCTCCTGAAAAGCCCAGTCTGCTGTGATTGGTCAGATGGCCCAACAAAAACAAGGAAACATTAGTTATGTTTCGGAACCCCAGATCTATAAGTGGAGAGGCAGAAATACCTCTGAACCTCCTGGCCCAACTAGCTACAAGGCAGGAGTTATGAAAATACGTGGCGATACGTGGTGGCATAAATAAGCGAAGGAAGAAAAGCCTCGGCTTCAAATGAGGTGTTTCATGGAGGAAAGGAGCAGAGTTTTTTGAAAGACAGTAATTCCATTTGGGGTGGACTTTAGGTGTCATAGGTTTGCAGACCTTTTACATACATGAAGGAAGTATAAAGCTAAAGTAAAGAGAAATGCATTATAAAAGAAAAGCATATAATGAGCTCTTAAAGGTAACAGTCAGTGAATAGTTGATTTAATAGTGAAATAAAATTATATCCATCTTTATCTAAAATCAGAAATAAAACATACTTTTAGTGTTCAAATCCATTTTTATATATTCTAGCAGTGACAGTGTCAAACTACAAAGCAGCGAGATGATTGAAAACTGCTCCTCTTCCCCCATAGACTGCCAACAAGGCATCCCTTCATCCCCAACTGCTCCTGTCGACTGTAGTTGTACTGGCATATTAGGCTAATGAATTATTTGCGAATGCTATTTAATCAATGCCAAGATTCTAGCAAACATTATTATAAGCAGACAGCTCTGCGTGAATAAATTTGTGCGAAGAAATTGAATCACATTCATCATATACTGTGATCAAATCATTTCTAAGCCCATATTCAAACAGCTATAACCCTGTTTGAGATGATTGATTTTTCTGTTGCTGATGGTGTCTTTCCATAGCTCCCCTAATCTTTTGATTATACTCCGTGTTTGCTTCATGTTGCAGGTGGTGTACAGCGGAAAAGAGCTGAACCATCCATTCGGAATCTCTCATTACCGTAATTTTATCTTCTGGACGGAGTACATGAATGCCTCGGTATTCCAGCTGGACCTATCCACGGGCGATGTCACTCTGCTGAGAAGCGAGAGACCACCACTATTTGGCCTGCGTGTCTATGATGCACAGAGTCAGCAAGGTTGGCTGCATTCCCTTCATTAAGTCCTTATCCAGTGCCACTGAACCATGGCTTCCCTAACAGAGAAAGTGGCTGTTTTGCACTGGAAATAGAACCTCTCTGTGCTGTGTGTCCAGACATTTGTATCCCCTGTACCCTTTTCCTTAATGGAGAGCACTTTATATGATATATACGCCTGGGAGTTACGTATATGCCTATTGGTCTCAGATTTTATGGGGTAAACCAGTGCATTGATCAGCAGTGACAGCGGCTTTAGAATCACTTGGGGCTCCACTTTATGAAGTTAAATAAGGTGACCAAGGTTTGGAGGGCTTTGCTCACTTCTGTAACAAATGATGATGGATTCATCCTTTTAGAATCCTGAATAGAACAGATTGGAGAGGCATCAGATATGGCTGTCAGCAGAGGGCTTCACATGCCGTTGCAGGAGGCGTTCCTTTTGTTATCCCATTACAGCCATGTGAAAGAAATGTTCAGACACCTGCTCCACAGTCAGAGATGTTGTTGATGCTATTGCTCTAAATGTAGAGAAATATGATTTGACATGGTAAAGGGACATGGTTTTAGATTCATAGCATGGGTTTGTTGCACTGTCAGAACAATGATTGTTCATACAAGAACATTAAAACTGTGCATTTTGAGTAGAAAAGTGTCAAGCATTTGATGCAGGTGACTGGTTGACTTCTGCACGCTCAGCCCAGTTCACACCATGCAGAGAATTTGCTGGACATTTCTCTATTGTTCATGTCACTGCATAGATTAATTGGCTGTCCAGCACTCTGAGTATTACTGATTGGCTCGTACAAAACCAAAAGCTTTATCTCATTGGCTCAGGCGCTGCCTTTGGGCTCCGTGTTAAATTAAAGTGACAAAGGTGTCTCATGCCTTAACTTTATGTGTGACTTTTTTTCCGCTGAAGAATGTCAGCTTTGTCCAGAAAGACAAATTATTCCTCCAAGAATGATAAAAATGTCAAATGTCTTTCAGCCACTGTGTTCCCAATAATTCACTCGGCGTATGGTTATAGATCACATGGCGTCCACCTGGCATGTCTCGCTAAGGCAGGAAATGAGCTTTGTATCAAAGAGGTGATTTATTTTGCAGGATTTTAAGGCGACTTCTGAGCCTCTGTTGTTCGGTGTACAGGTGGGGAAATAGACTAAAACAGCAAAATCATGTGGCACCAAAACTGGGCTTAGAAAATGTAGCTTT
Source organism: Dascyllus trimaculatus (assembly GCA_024666655.1). Classification (NCBI taxonomy): domain Eukaryota; kingdom Metazoa; phylum Chordata; class Actinopteri; family Pomacentridae; genus Dascyllus; species Dascyllus trimaculatus. Next base: position 25,732,957 of record CM045456.1, on the reverse strand, counting down.
GAATGAGCAAGATGCCTTACTGTGTTTGGGATCTGTTTCTCCAGGTGACAACGCATGTAGTGTGAATTATGGAGGCTGTGGTACCCTCTGCCTTGCCATCCCAGGAGGCAGAGTGTGTGCCTGCGCTGACAACCAGGTTCTGGAGAAGAACAATGTCACCTGTGCAGGTAGGAGGACATAATGAATCAGATGGAACAAGAGGCGTAAGATCATCTTGTCCCAGTATACTGTAATTCTTGCCTCATCCTATGGGACAAAGATCAAATAATCACCTTATCTTTTCACATGCAAATCTTCTCATAAACAAATAAACACAGGTGGGAAAATTATCCCAGTGGGTTTCCAGAAATATAAGCCAAATCCCAGTCGTTACACAAAGGGGCACGAGACATTATTAACATGTTTTATGTGCTATTATAGCCATGCCAATAATTTCCCCTTAACACATGCTTCATAGAAAGTCTTGTCTCATTACTGTTTCTCCCAGAAGCTACCAGCAGCAGTTTGGAGCCCCAGCGATGTAAAAGTGATGAGTTCCAGTGCCACAATCACCGCTGCATACGGGCCTTGTGGAAGTGCGACGGAGATGATGACTGTCTGGATGGAAGTGACGAGGAGAGCCACAGCTGCTGTGAGGATGTTTAAAATCTGTCTGCCGGCAGCACGCTAACATAAATATACATTTCATGTACAGACACTGTACAAGTCGATACACAGCTGTGCAGCAAGCAAGAAGAGCCGAAGCTTTTTAAGGCTAATTCTCTCTCGCTGTCAGCCTCTATGTTCCTAAATGTCACCGAAGTAGGAGTGTAAAGTGCTCCTCCTCTTCGCTGCTGTGTCTCCTTTTGCTGTTACTGGAGTGGATTCGCTCTTTAACAAATCAGTGGGATAAACATGATGCTAGATGCTTGCATGCTGTTATTTTTATTTTTCAGAAAGCAGTGGCAGCAATGAACTATAATGTAATCATCTGCCCAGAATTTAAAAAATCAATTATCTGCTCTGCAGGGGTGTCCTATGTTTTAATAAACATCTTACTTATGTGTTTTTGTTGGATATTGAGTCTTCTGAAGAAAATTCCAGAACAAACTGAATTCCCTAACAGAGTAACACGGCATTAGTAATTCCACATACTTAGCAGTGGTGATCAGTCTCTTGAGGCCATAAGAGGAATTTGCCTTCTTACAACATGTTATATGAATATTAAAGCTGAGGAAGTATTTTTCTGGCAAAGAAAAAAAAAAACTAACTAAACTTTCAGCATGTTGTACTTCATGTCCTCTCAGTATAAAAATGCTTCTGCACCTCCTCTTAGCTCTGTTTTCAGGCTTTAGAAAATCAAGCCCGTGATGGGAGGTTTTAGCCAATCACAGGTCTTTTCACCGCCACTGCTTTAGAAGAGCAGCACAGTAATCGTAGGATGTGGCGGTGCACTGGGCCAGATAGATGACTTTCACTCAAGAGACTCTTTTACTGATCTTGCTTTTAGCGTGATTATTTTTCCATGTTTCAAGAGCGTGCATATGCCCACGCTTGTTTGGTGGGAGGGGACAGAGGGAAGAGCTGCAGGAGGAGGGCTGTATTTCCAGATTTCGAGATTTTGTGCCTTCCTCAGCTATAAGTTTACATAATGGAATCAATGCCTGTGACAAGACATGGGATGCTTCCAGAACTCATTTGACCAAAACACTGGTCTCAGCTTAGCACCTTCTCGCAGTATCTGACACTGAGACCTCGCTATATCCCAAAGGAACACCACCACCGCTGTCTTAGGAAACATAGAATGATTTATCATGCAAAAAAAATAGCAGTACAGTATCCACAGACATTTGCTCATTCATTTCGTATGATTTATGAGTGGTGAGGCTTAGTGAATGTGAATAGTCAATGTGTAATTAAAGTTAAATGACAAGGCTGAAAAGAAAATAAGAAGCTTTGCTGCTAGTTCCAGCAGAGTCAATTTTATAAATTAAAAGTGGCTTTAAATGGAACAAAAATCAAGGCACTAAAACCACATAACAAATATACTTAAGACTACTGTAAAATGTTATGGAGCCTCCATTACTCCCCAGTAAAGGACAAACCACCAAGGAGAAACATGAGTGCGATTCTGCACACACTAAAGCATCGGTGCCTTTTATGGTTTTTAACGTGGCTCGCTGGCGTGTCAGCACAAGATGAGTTGAATGGTGACCTTAATCAAGTCCCACTAAGAAGCTGTAAATATGCTCTATAAACCTGAACCTTTCTCCCAGTGGGATTGAGGGTTTATGCTTTAAGTTGAATATTAATAATAAGACTTTACTAAGCAGATTTGGACAATCCGGTTGTATTTCAAACGCAATCAAAATCCGCACTCTGTGTGTGTTTTGTCCACCTCAGCCTCTTTGTGTAGCTGCGTGCTGCTTTCCAGGTGCTCTCTTTTCTGACAGCTGTGCTCTATACCGAGAACATTCGCCGCATGAGAGTGAAAATTGCGCTGTGTGAATCTGGTCACAAGTGTTTGCCTGTACATACACCTGGGTTTTGAAGGATTTGCCATGCTGCTCGGCTCACCCAATCTGTTATACGTGTTTTCTTGGTGGTTTTGAACGGATCAGAAGTGTTCTTTCATTTTAAACCCCAAAGAGAGGGTGTCCCATTGATTGATTGACCCCATCAGAAATTCTGACTTTCATTTTTCTTTGGTTTTCTTCAGCAGAAAAAGTTTAGTTAAATTACAGTTAAAGTTAATTTAAAATATACATATAGAAATGTATAAACTTTGACTTTCAACTTTTTCAAAGATGAAATAATAGAAAATATATCAGGGGTCGACATGTATTGTCAGGTATTTGCGCATCCTTCCGAGAAACTCAGTCTTGTTCACAGCAACGACCTTCCTTTCATAGTAACCTCTATGCAGCAGCGTGATCACATTTTGTGGTGGCTACAGAATATGGTGTTACCGCCATCATCACTTTCACTGTTTAAACTGCAAACTTGCAGGTGGCAGATTACGTCAGCTCTCACTAATTAACCCTGAATAATGCCATGGAAGGCCAAAATGAGACGTGCCAGTTGCTGGGTTTGTGGGCTCTCAGTAGCCTGGAGTTTGCCAAACATTGTTTATGAGACACAGTAAATATCACTCTGTAACACTGATGTGCAGCCGACAAGTAGACAAGTAGCGACAGCTCCAACAGAGTGAGATGTCCTCTCACTTGCTGATTGCGTAATAAACAGAAAGAAAAGGTGTGTCAGATTTATAAATTAGACATACTCAGTATTTGATGACTGGAGTTGGGATCAGGCCCAGAAAAACAAAAAATGGGGCATTTTCTTCTTTTTTTTCATCAATTTTGTTTCATTAGCTTGTGGCTCACTGACTGACTTTTTTTCAACTCTGCAGACAACCACACTTGTCCTACTGATCAGTTCAAATGCAGCAACAACCGCTGCATTCCTAAAAGGTGGCTTTGCGATGGAACAAATGACTGCGGCAACAACGAGGACGAGGCCAACACCACATGCTCGGGTATGTACTGTCGCACTTTTGTATTTGTCTTAGATTCGGTGCCGTTTTGGCTGCGATTTTGTGATCATATCGCCTGAGTATAGAAGATAATTGGCAGTTGCTTGTCTTTGCACATTGATTGACTGACTGTCAATCATTTGTTTGCTTCAACTTGCCCCGAAATAGAAGGCGTTTATTCTCTAAATGAATGCCAAAGTTAAATTTTCTAAAATAGTGATATCAGGACAACACAATGTGTTTGTAGCTTTGACTGTTGTTCAGAAGATTGATGTGCTTTTTAAATTAATTTTGAAGGTTCTCGAGCTATATAGGCTGTACGAATTAAAGATCAAGCAGCTTCTTGTGTAAATAATACGGCATACATCTTTTTTTGATCAATTATCTCACTTTGGATGTGTTTAGATGTTCATATAAGTCTTCCACAGAGGTGTCAGCTATTGTCAAGGCAGCTATCACTGTTATAACTTGCGAGTCTTGAGTAGCTCTGCTGCGGCGCAATCAATTTCATTGCGGGAGAGCACACTATAGTATCAAAGAGTTGTAGCACCTATGAGGGGCAGCTATCTGTCAGGAACACTTACAGTATATCACATCGCCTCCCAACGCTCTCAGTGGTGCCTCTCAGGAGCTTTTTATCCTTAGAGGATCAATCAATGAGCATTAGCCAGAGGATGATGAATGTTACCTCATCAGCAGATTGACATGCATATCCCACATCAGCAAGACATCACTTGTGTGCTGTCATGTGCATGACCGCCAGCATGTAACTGACGGCACATCAAGCAACAGCACATTTTCCATGGCCGCGAGACCTTCCGTGCTTCTAGCGTGTGATTGAGTGATGAAGACTTTGCACCAGCCGGACATTGACGTCTTGGTGATTTAGTGATCATTAGAGTTGTTGTGCACATCCCACATTGACTTATGCAGGTGTGATTGAATTAAGTGGCTCCTTTCTTCTTTCCCTCAGCCCAGCCCTGTCAAGCCGACCAGTTCTCCTGCCAGAGCGGACGATGTATACCTCGAGCTTGGAGCTGCGACCGGGAGGATGACTGCGGGGATATGTCTGATGAAATATCATGCAGTGAGTCACACGTGGCTTTTTTTTTTTTTCACCCCATGCCATTTAAGTGTCAGTCTGAGTGGGTGTGACTAATGCTGCTACTTTGAGTCGGCTTTGTTTGGTCAAGATACAGCACGGGCCGGCTTGATGAATGGATTGAACACAAAAAAGGTATTTAGGGCAGTCACTAATAGCTTCCTCCTCACAGTTAATGAAGCTGTGCTCGGTTTGGGGCATATTTAACGCCACAGTGAGTAAGGTGTTTTTTTTTTTACTGTACCCACCCAAAAAAAGCATCTGAGGTAAATTCACACTGCTGACTGAATGATTTCATCACCCAGGAGTGAAATTTCTGGATAATTTGATGAAGTTTATTTCTTTTTTTTTCCACATTAATGTCTGTAAAAGTACACAATAAAAAAATGAAAATCTTTTCAGCATGCACGCTAAATGGTGGAAATAATTGAACCCATTCTCTTTTTGTTTTTACCCCCATTTTTCATTAATGTTGCATTTGCCATCCCTATCACGGACCGGCTCAAAGGAGGTAACAAGTAGGAAATCCGTGTGAGAGATTTATGCAAAACAAATGCAATTTATTACAACTAAAAGTAACACAAAACAACAGCGTGGAGTGGAAGTCAGCAGTATCGGCAGTGCATGGATGTGTGTAATACTTCCTGTGGAGGTGTTCATGGTGCAAATGAGGGCTGATGCGGGGCGGATAGAAGGGAGGCCCAGGTGAACCACATCAGCTAGTTGCCTACTGAGGTGAGCTAGAAGACAGTAGATATAGTGATATATGGAGCTCATAACACAAAGCAGCGCCTCCAGTCGTTACATAAAGTAGAGGCAACAGATTTTGTTTTGGCTCAGCTAGCGATGTGGCTCTTGGGATGGTAATGTATATTGGTTATAATTTCACTGCACGCAAAGTATCCAAACGACTTTTGGAGCGATTGTGATGAAATTTGTTAGATATTCTTGCTCCCCAGAGGATGACAGCAGTGGTTCCAGGATGATACTTCCACCAGCAGCAGATCATGTGTTTAGTCTAATAGTGTTCCACTTGCTACACGTGGAAGTACTTCAGACAGTTCTTCAAAAGCGAACGCTAATCACAGCTGCTTATCCCTTTCTGTGACTTCTTAAATATTTTGTATGCTTCACATGTATTACCTCATTCAATTGAGAAAGTTTCACGACTGAATAATGGATGGTTTTCTTTTGACCAGACATGTCCTCACTGATGGCAGCAGCTTAGAGGGGTGGTGCTGAGTGAACTGCACACTTTTTTGTACAGTAGTCCACTGTTCTTAAGTCGTGTCTCGGTGGTATTATACAATCTGTCAGCTTCAGTCAGCGAAAGTTGTTCTGCATTAATCTTGGAAAATGTAAATGAAAAAATAAATAAATAAATACACGGCTTGCTATGATGGCCCCAGCTTTTTGGAGTCCTTTGAAGAAATATTTAACCTTTTATTGTGCGAGGGAATAGAGTGTTTGGAGTTGAAAAACATGTTTTCGGCTGTGAAGTGGAACTGGATGAATTACCAGAATACATTTAAAAGTTGGGGGTAAAGGTTTTAAGATTCCCTTTAATCACTATTTGTATTAAATCAGCCTTTAACAGTGATTGATGTTTGCCAAATGCTGCACTGTGCTCCGCGTCCCTTTGTGTGTCCTAAGCTGCTTCAATACGCAGTCACAAACAGCCAGGGTGTAAGCAGTAATTAAAGTTCATGCTCGGCTTCATTCAATCATAATCAAGCTGTGCAGCAAAACATATTCTCTCCCATACTGTTGTCAGAGCTTCCTCAGGCATTACTTCTCCGTAGGCGCTCTACTGTGCAGCTCTGGCAGCTCACTTAACTTCACTGGAGCTACTGTGGGTTTTGGAACACCTGAAGCTCAGTGGTGGCCGCCTTGGAGATTGATACTAATTTGGATTTTGTTTGTCAGTAGTTTAGTACTTGTCACACAGTGTCTTCTATTGGGCTCTCTGTTCACTTGAAGCCATCATTATTTATGAATGCTGGTGTTTCATTTTTAGCAAAGCTCACTGTTTACTTGAAACCTTCATTATTTATGCATGTCCGTACTTCATTTTTAACGAATGTTAAGTTCCAGCCAGTCATGTGTCTGTCAGCGAGACCGAACACATTTGAGGGAAATATACCTTAGAAGACAGATGTATGATGAAGATATAATATGTCTCCTCCACAGCGCCTGAGGTATTCCAGGCAGCAGCAGCAGCAGATGCCAACAAATCAATTCAAATGTAGACTTGCATTTCATACTGAAGTCAATAAAGCTTCAGGCATCCAGTATATACAGTATCTCAAAATCGGAAACGAGACTGGTATCTGATAGGAATACAAATGTCGATCCTGACAATGTCATCAGTCCACAAAATGCAGAAGAATCTGTATTCCGGCACGTACTGCCACATTGGTAAAGAATATTGATGCTAAATGTAGACCAGAGTAGTTCATGAGGTCTCCTTGACTACCGCGATGGGTGCTGGATTAGATATGTATCGTGTATGTATTGTGTATATGCAGCGAGTACTGCGTATGCTATATAGTCTGAATTATCAGAGAGACCATCAACCGTTGTGGCTCCATTGGGTTGCAGCTGTTTGTGGGATGATTGCTTTTTTTTCTTTATTTCAAGGCATTACATCTATAGTCTTGTGATTGCAGGCATTGATCAGGAGATAGAATGTGAAAGCAAAACTTATTGTGAATAAAACATTGCAGTTCAAGGCTCCCTTTAGTACAGCACATCAGTCAAAAGAGGAATTTCACATTACTTTCAATTTGCAAACCAGGGCCACAGACAACACGGAACTGGGAAAGTATTTCTTAATATTCAGCAACACATGGGCACAGTTAAGATTGGAGGACATGACTTTGATTTCAGGTACAGTCATGGTCATTTAATGTTTGGTCATTCAGCCTGTTGATTCATCTGTCAGTTTACCGCTTCTTTCCGGACTCAGTACTTTTTAGCAGCTTACTTGTGCAGCCTCTGCAATGCGTTATATCCTCTCCTTAAAATGCTTAGATTTCACAGATTCTGTTTTATTCATTAGACAGTGCTGTACAGTTAGAGATTACTCTTCCTGCGAGAATACCTTGATGTAATCTCAGCAGCAGGAAACACAGAATTCACTTTCCACATTTTCATTTAAATCCTAATATGACTGAAGTTGTATTACTTCCACAAAGAACTAGACCATAATGCAGAAAATGTGCTTAATGTCGGCTAGTAATGGCATTTTCTGTCAAATTTCCCAAATCACAAATGTTAATTCTGATAAAATAATTGAATTCATTCTTGTTTCTATTATTGATTTAAGCTGAATTGGGTTTGTATTTGATGTTTACCTGTATTCCAACCTTTTCAGGCTTCCCCACCTGTGAGCCCCTCACCCAGTTCAGCTGCTCCAACGGACGATGCATCAGTGTCAAGTGGCACTGTGATTCAGGTGATCTTTGTGAACATATGAATCATCCAAAGTTTGCTCATTTCACAAAAGAGCCTTGTTGAGACCAATAACCTAATATTTCACTGACAGTGAAAATGTAATAACGCCAGGAAATGCAATAAAATTTGCACTTAACCTGATCGGAAATGTAATAAACCCCCAGTAATGCAATAACTTGGCTGCTAATGTAATAAAATGTTTTAAATGAGGTCAGTTTGACATAAAATAGTGACATAATAACCCTTCATCACCACGTGGAGCGAGCACTGATGACAGCTTGTGTATGTTTGCATCAGGTGTCATGTAATGTGACATTATTGGGCGCTACATGCTCACTGGCGTTACCTTCAGCAGTGATGCTTTTGTGTGATCGCACCTTTAATGAGCGTTGGTGCATGTGTGCAGATGACGACTGTGGAGATAACAGTGATGAAGCTGGCTGCATCCAGTCCTGCTCCAACAGCCAGTTCCAGTGCACCAGTGGACGCTGCATCCCAGACCACTGGGCCTGTGATGGAGACAACGACTGCGGCGACTTCAGCGATGAGAACACGACCTGCAGGGGCGGATCTGCATGTAAGAATGTCTGCGTTACTTCTTAAAATGCTGTTAAGTACTCAGATCAGCAGAAGATACTGTCGCCAGATGAACACATCCCCTCTAGCGTTAGATGAGCCTTGTTATTATTCATGTTTTACAACAAATTATCAGTAGCATGAAGCCACTGTTAAATATTAAGTCATCACAGAAGAGATGCCTGACAGGACCTTTGAAAGCGTGTAGCTACACTTTTATCGGTTTAAGTGTGCAAATGATTTTATTTGCAATTCAAATCCGTGTTTAAATGTAGGTGCCATAATTACAAGTTTAACAATTAATCAGCATGAGTTCGCTAACTTAGTTTTCACACTCGTGTGCGACAAAATCTTATCTAGTGTCTGTTCGGGGGACTTTCACCATCAGGAGCTGAATCATTTAATCTAATTACCACAGAAAAAGCTCATGCAAGCTCCTCGAAAACTCACAGCTCACTTGCTTGTCACTAGAATGTGTAGACTATTCATCAAACCGTTTCCTGATGGGAACTGCAGGATTCTCCACTCCCCCGTGTCTGATTCTGCCTTTACCCCAGGGGGCTGAATTTGTCTTAGCTTTGCTTCGGCTGTTGAAGAATGTTTTTTGGGTTGGACTTTTAAGTATGAAACAGATGGTTGATCAAATTCAAATCATCGTGTACATACTGAATGTAAAATACCATGATTAAATAAAATTTATGTTGCTGTTTATTGGGTTTTGCTGAAAGAAACTGAGTGCACCATGCTGAAGAAGAACATGTTTAGTGTTATACGTTGGTGTTGTTTGGTTTACAACTCCTTTACATGACTGAAATATATCATTTAGTTTCTAGTAATTGATTTGCAAACATCAAATCATTCTGAAAACACAGAAGACGTGTTTAGTTGATGCATTTCTTAACATTAGAATGTAATTTGCAGTGACTCTAAGACTGGTAGTGCAACACATACAACATATTTTTTAATTGTAATGGAACCTCCACTGGTGATATAGTGACCAGAGCCATTAAACAGGACAGAAACATCTTGGAGACATAAACCTTAAACACTTGTAAAATAATATCCTTCTTTGGAAGTCACCAACCTATTACAGCTGCCAAACGCACTGCTCACACAGATAAATATAAGTATACAATAAAAGATGTCCTGTTACATAATGGTTGATTACCGTTGTGCTTTTGCCTGCAACACTGGCGCCGTCGGTCTGTGAAGCATTAATTGTTAAATTAACTTTTGTTTCAGTGCTGCCATCTGTGATTGAGTGCAGCGGGGAGGAATTCCACTGTGTCACAGATGGAACCTGCATCCCAGAGCGCTGGAGATGTGACGGAGACAAGGACTGCGAGGATGGGAGTGATGAGAAAGACTGTGAGGGGACCAAGAGGATGTGTGATCCCAAGGCCAAGTTTACCTGCAAAGATACAGGTAGTGAATACAGAACACTGCTCAACAATACAGTGGACCCCACTGGGTAAAAGACATATTGAGAACACCCAGTATTCTAGAGATGGGACTTTTTAAAATAATCTTTAATGTGATTTTTTTTGCAGTATTTTGCTCAACAAAGGTGGAATGAATATGTAAAACCTAGTCATGCTATATAGCTTTGAAATGCCTTAAATGAAGTCTATGAGGGATGCATGGTGGCTCAGTTGTTAGCAGCGTCGCCTCAAAGTTAGAAGATCCTCGGTTCGCGTCCCTTTCTGTGTGGAGTTTGCATGTCCTCCCTGTGCTGTGTGGGTTTTCACCGGGTACTCTTGCTTCCTCCCGCAGTCCAAAAACACGCTGAGGTTAATTGATGATTCTAAATTGTCTGTCGGTGTGAATGTGAGTATGTTTGGTTGTCTGTCTCTATGTGTAGCCCTGTGATAGACTGACGACCTGTCCAGGGTGCCCCCTGCCTTCGCCCAAGTTGCCTGGGATAGGCTCGTACAGAGGATTGTATAGATAATGGATAGATGGAGACTGTAAATGAACACTATTGTATTGCTGGTTCTTAAATTTTAGTAATCTGGTGAGAGCTTTGGTTGGTCTGTTATATAAAACGTAACGTAGCTTGGATTTGAGTCAAGTAAGTAAATGTTGCATCTTTGCCTGTAACAGATGTTATCGTTATCACACTACAAACGCCTGGCTGAACTAATGTGAGCTTGAAGGACACACAGATCAATTGATTGATTGCAGGCTATTGTTCTACATTATATATAACTAACTTGTAGAAGCATTGAACAAAAGACCTGTGTGTGGGTTACCAATCAACAGCCATCTAAAATAATTATGAGTTTAATTTCTGAATAAAGCATGATGATCTGGAATTAGAACATAGCCTGAGGAATTTATTTTCATCTGCACGTAGCAAAACATTATTCCCATTTAAAAACAATTCAGTTCATCTGCTTGGACTTTCACTGTACTTAACCTTCACTGTGAAAGTTGCTGCAATAAACAAACTAAATTAGGGATAATTTTCCCTCCTCTCTCTTGCTTGGCTTTTTAGCTAAGGAGGATATTTCAGTTGTTTCATGAACAGTTTTTTTGTCATCAGTTATAAATTAGGCTGCCAAATGGCTCTCTTCCCTTACATAAAGGGCTCCACTCTCTGGTGGGCTCTAGAGGCTAGACCGCTCCCCACTGTGGACCCATGCAGTGAAGTTTGTACATAGTGGTTCAACCAATCAAGGCAAACAGTTAAAATGGTTGTTTTTAACAGCCCATGTACCCAAAACCCAACATCTAACATCCTTCAGCAAATGTAAGGAAAAGGTCAGACAAAGATTCAGTTGTTTTTCTGTTTTTAGTGCTGCAGCTTTCTGCTCATCCCTTAACGGTTTTTATCAAGACGTGAGGCAGTGCTGCATGTTGACAGGCTGGTTAGACCACACGATTATTATTCACTCCTAATTCTGTAGTGTCACACTTCTGTGCACTGGTTCAGCTTGTTCTGTGCTCCACAGAGGAGCACAAAACCATCTCTGACAATATTCAAAAAAGGGCTTCTAAAAGGGGCCATTTGAGCAGTTCTGGTGGCTAAAGGGACAAAGAGATGCATTACCTTTTTGAGCATGTACCATACCTAACTGTAGACCTGAATATTCCACCTTTGAGGGTGGATGTAGAATCAGATGTAGAGGATAAAACACGAACAATGATAGGAATTTACAACCTGGAGCTTGTGCTTAATGCATTTTTGGGGAAAGCATAAGTAGTAAAAGCAACAAGAAAATACAGAATAGGTGAACATAAAATATTAATTCAATTTTATATATTAAAGAGCACATTTAAACTCTATACACCACTCAGCCACAACATTATGACCACTGACAGGTGAAGTGAATAACATTGATCATATTGGTACTATGAGGTGTTCTGATGGAAAACCTTGAATTTTAACATCTGTGTTGATCAGACTTAGACACCCAAATAAACATTGTCCCAGAACAAGCACACTCCCCCATGCAAATGGAAATCCCAAATGTAACTGGCCTACCCCCGCAGGAAAATGCACCCCACCACATGGGAAAAACATCAAACAATCAGGAACATGTTGAGGAACATGACAATGACCCAACATATTGATTTGACCTCCAAACTTCCTACACCCCATTCTGATCAAGCATCAACAGGATGCAGTGGAACAAGTTTGATTGACAGAGGCCCCACTACACAAGCCAGAGTACCTAAAGGATCCAGTGCCAATGTCCTGATGCCAGACCCCATAGGACCCCCTGAGAAGTCCTCTTGTCTATGCCCAATGGTTCAGAGCATTTTGTGACCACATAAAAGGGACCAACACAATATTAGGCAGGTGGTCATAATGTTATACCTGATTGGTGTATGTATCAATGTAATCTTGCTCCTCAGATGATTCAGAGAAGATTTAGCGGGAGGTATTTTGACTTCTGCCCTAAAACGTCTAATGTAGAATTTCTCCCAAATAAAGCCAAAATAAGTTTGGGTTGCAGTGCAAACCTATATGCTAGGCTGTCAAGCTAATTTAAGATTCATTAATCCATATGCAAGTTTAATGTAAGCCGCATGCTTATCTTATTTCACACATGTTTACATTTGCATTTCAATCCCATCATTATTCATAACAACAATCACCTGACATTTTCTAAAATAAATGCAACTCAGCAACTTAAATGCTACACTGCTGGGCTTTAATGTATACAGTCTTCTTTGTTAGAACACAAACCCTGTAAATATGCCAAAAAACAGGAATGTCTTTAAGAATATAGCAACGTCACTGGGGAGAAAAGTGGAGCGCATACATACATACATACAAGAAAAAAACACAAAAACTATGAATTTGCTCATCTATAAATCTTCAACCATATTTCGAGCAAGGACAAGCTTAAGTAAAATACAAAAGAAGCTTCTCTGTAGGAAATTCATCTGTGGATATGCTGCAGTTTTGCTGAATTAAAGATGAAACTTTTAGATATTTGAGCTTTTCTATATTTGGAAAGAACATAAAAAAATCATTTTATACTCAAAATAATACGCAATAGTTATGTCTAATAAACCCACTCAGAGGTGCTTTCTTCCCGTGTGTGCCCCCCCACTCTCTGACTGACATTATGTTTTTCCCCTCTTCATTCACACCCTTGGCTCAACCTCTGCTTTCTACAGATACACACACTCATAAAACTCACCAGGGCGAAGTCGTGGGATTTTCTTACTGTGTCATTCAAGGTGAAATTGCCAGCATTGGGCCTGCTTTAATTCAATTACACAAGTGATTAACCACCTTGTCCATGTGCATTACCCCAAACACATCCCGACGCAGTTTGATTATGCTTAAAATGGAGCATTTCTGTGCTCCGAGTGTCATCCATGTCTCACGCATGGACGGGCCCTCATTGTTATTTATGTAACTGCGGTGGCATTAGGCTTTCAGCACGCGAAGGGTTAACTCAAAAATGTCACTGAATATATTTTCATAGGGACAACTGGAAAGCTTAGAAGTGGGATGAAGACAAACACACACACACACACACACACCTGAACACGCGACATCAACACATCCTCGGCGGTCGCTTCAGCCTCCCACGTCGGTTTGCACTGATCCGGCACCAAGCGCAAACCAGTGGGATCTCAAAATGTTATGATGTATTTTGATGGGGGGAAAAAAAAATCTAAATTGGAATACGCTGTGATACAAGCTTCACCTGGGAGAGTGAAAAGATGATGATACAACCTGTGTTGTTTTCTTTCTCGCCCCTCTCACTGCTTCCACCTACCTCTTTCTAACTCAAGGGAGGGAATTACAAATTATACCTTAGCGCAGGTATCAGCAGGAAGAATATTGATCTTCTGTGGACTTTTTCATCAGGTTGAACATTTAGTACGGAAATAAGAAGGAGTCTGTTGATCGAGGCCCTCCGGGAAAAATGCTTGGCATTTTTTGGCATTTTTGGCTGCAGCATGTGTGTCGTAAGGATATGATAAAGGAACTGAGAAATTAATCATTTGTCGAATCCAAAGGGGGTAAATACAGGCACTGAATGTAAAAGTTACATTTCAGTTAGAGCTGGGAGCTTTATTTTAAAATCACATATCAAATGTGTAAAACTCTTCTGAATACTTACATAGATCACATCGTCTGAACTGTACAGACACCTAAAACTGCTAATTCTCCATTTTTGTGCCTAAAAAAAGTGAATGTTTGTCTACCTTCACGTCTCCTCCTCTACAGGCAAGTGTATTACAAAGAGCTGGGTGTGTGATGGAGACATCGACTGTGAGGACCGCTCGGATGAAGATTCCTGTGAGTCTGCTGTTTGTAAGCCGCCCAAGTACCCTTGTGCCAATGACACCTCCGTCTGCCTCACACCTGACAAGATCTGCAACGGCAAAGTCGACTGTCCTGACCGCTCCGACGAAGGACGCATCTGTGGTAATGTTTGTCTTGTCTGTGCAAGTAGCATCTTCTCTGGTGTTTTGTTTTGTCATTCTGCAAGATGTAAACTGATATCTTCTCAACGTGACCATAAGTATGATGACCCCAGAATCTTACAGACTCAAGTATAATTACTAAAAATGTCATTTCATCAACATGGATATTAACATTTTCTCAGAAGGCTTTCCACAAGTTATTGATTGTTGGTTGTAAATGTGGCTCACAGTCTGAATTCCACTTTATTCCAAATGTGTTTGATGGGTCAGAACAGTGCAGACAAGTACGCTAGACCAGGTAGCTTATGCATTTCTTCTGTTCTGTTGCCAATAGACTGGAAACTCTCTACACTTGCCAAACATACACTGATCAGGTATAACATTATGACCACCTGCCTAATATTGTGTTGGTCCCTTTTATGTGGTCAAAAATGCTCTGATCCATTGGGCATGGACAAGAGGACCTCTCAGGGTGTCCTATGGGGTCTGGAACCAGGACGTTGACAGTGGATCCTTTGGGTGCTCTGGCTTGTACAGTGGGGCCTCTGTCAATCAAATTTGTTCCACTGCATCCTGTTGATGTTTGATCAGAGTAGGTTCTGAGAGTTTGAGGGTCGAATCAACATGTTGGGCCATTGTCATGTTCCTCAACATGTTCCTCGTTGATGTTGTTGCCATGTGGTGGGGTGCATTTTCCTGCGGTGGTAGACCAGTGACATTTGGGATTTCCATTTTCATGAGGGAGTGAGCTTGTTCTCGGATAGTGTTTATTTGAATGTCTAAGTCTCATCAACACAGATGCCAAAATTTTCCAGCAAGAACACCACATAGTACCGACACGATCAATGTTACTCACTTTACCTGTCAGTGGTCATAATGCTGTGGCTGATTCATATATAATTGTACAGCTCTGCTCCTTTTCTTTAATGGCAGTAAAAGGCCTTCTAAAATTAACCTTTGGCCAGCATGGACAGCTTCTCAAACACTCACCCGAGGGCTTAAAGGTTGGAAAAACTTTCAATAGTTGTTGACTTGTACCACTTTGAAGGGATTCCAATAGTCTGACAAGTTAAACAGCAGACAATTAGAAATACAACAAAGCGTGTCAACGCTCGGATGAAGGCTAGCTGTAACTGCTGTTCTTCATGAGGAACATTTTACAGCCACCTTTCAAGCTTACAGAGGAGTGTTTTATATATGAATCACTTTTAAGTGGAAAAGAGCAAGAAAACTGTCAGAAATAATGACTTCCATGTTACTGGAATTTAGAATGGTCCAATGCTCCTACTGCGTTTGAGTTTCTTTGATTGCCTTTTTTTTTTTGCAAGGATCTAAGCATTGAAGCTTGAGTTAGTGGCATTGGTTTAAGAGAAAATAAAACAAACACATGAATAAAGCACATTTGGATTAGAAATGAAAAGCTGCAGCTCATTCTATTGTTTAAATATGTCACATTATTTCTCATAATTGACCATGTGGCAGCTCAGCGTTGTCACTGAAAATGTTGAGGCGCAACTTCCAGCCTTCACCTGGCGGGCATGTTACCTGCTGAGGCATCTCAGCAACACAGCTGCTAACTCTCTCTTAAATTTTTCATCTTATAGTATACCAAGGGATGTTGAGAATGTTGAGAATCTCCCAGTGGAGTATTTTCTACATTCTTTCCTTCCTATTCTGTGGCTTAGAACCCAGCAAGTAAGCGGCATCTGTTGTTTTAGAGACCAAACGGACAGAACATGAAGAAAACTCTGCCTTCCCGGTGATGGCAAATGTGGAAGTGTTCAACAGCAGCCTTCAGAGGGAAGAAAAGGATCTCCTGTGCCTTGCTCCAGCCATCTAATCTCTTAAAGCAAGCACTGTAAACATGGATGTTCATTTTCTAGAGCATCACTAAGCAAGCCTCGGGGAGGCCCTATAGGACCCTCAAGTGTTATCATAGCTGATAAGAGGGCTTCTGCCTCCTCATACACAATTAGATTGTGTTCAGAGGGACCTTGAGGGTCTGACTGATCAGTAGGGTTCCCACCCACCATTACCAACAGAGTCCAGACCACGTCATGTTGAGAGAGTGCAATTCTGCTGTTGCCCACCTTGAAAAAAAAAAAAAACACATTCTTAATCACAGTGGGAAAAGAGAAGCCAGGCCAGTTTCATTTTTTACCAATATTTTCTTCCATCTTTACTGGCAGATTCTAATAAGAACCAGGTGTGGAGGGCAGCAAAACAACTTCATAACAAGATAAAAGAGCACAAAGCCAAGAAATGTCAGCCTTCATATCACTCCTGAAAAGAACAGTGTATAATGTTCTTCTTCCTGTTTTGTTTTTTCAAACAGTGGTGGAAATACAAGCCCTTCACCCCGATGTGAACCCACACAACCTGCTGTGTAAAGGCTCGCTCATTATGCAGCGCCTTTATCTTTATGATCTTTATGATTAGATCATGAGCACACTTCTACTTCTTGACTTATGAGCTCTAGCTCCAAGTTGAACAGCAGGTTATCCTGATTTTGTTTTTGTCAGACAGAAAACTTTTTAGATTCATGCAGTTGTTACCAAGTAATGGGTCTGTAGGGAAGATTTCTTTTAGATCTCACAATCTCATCTGGCCTCTCTCTAGTTTCTAAGAATTCTCTGGCCTCTCTTCACCCCAGACATGTGTCTAGTAGCCAGAGGAGGCTGCAGTCACCAGTGCACTGTGGCACCAGGGAAGGGGGTTGTGTGTTCCTGTCCCCCTGGGCTTCACCTGGACTCCAGCAACAAGACATGTGAGGTGGTGGACTACTGCAGCCGTCACCTGAAGTGCAGCCAGGTGTGTGAGCAGTACAAGACCACAGTGAAGTGCTCCTGTTATCCAGGGTGGGTGCTCGACTCGGACGGAGACAGCTGTCACAGCACAGGTAACAGACCGGAGCTTTTTAATGTTTACTTTAGTCATGCTGTTGGCCGTCGTGATGGCGTGAGGTCCTGAGCCTGCGGTAATATTAAAGGTCGTCCCCAGGGCTGCTCTACCTGTACAACCTTTGATCCTGAGTTGCTGCGGTGCTGGCGAGACGATGAAAAATAGGAGTTTTGAGCATAACTTATTAATGCAGCATTCACACAGCAGATAACTGAAGTTGGAAAACAATAAATGTGAACCCACAAGATTGTAACATTGTTGTGTTTCTGTCTCCGAGTGCTGAAAAATTGGAGAAGGTGCCCCGAAGAATAGCAATAGATGATGATCTAGAGTGCTGTCAGGTCAAATTCAATCACTTTCAAATTTAAGGAGGTACCGTTGCAGTGAGTCCTGTCTGTTTCTATCTGCACTGATGCCGAGTAAAGGAAGCCTTTACTCACTTCTCAAACTATGAGAGCCTTATTCAGCTGTGCACATGTGCACCTCAGGCCTAATCCTATAGAAACACAAATGTTTCACCAGGAGTGAGATCACCTTATAAATTCAATCTTTCCGCTATTTTGATTGCTGTTACTGAATAATCCATTTGATGAGATCGCTTGAAACACAATAGTTACATGCTTGCTGTTGGCTTGTCACATTCAGATTTATGAAGCTCGTTTTGATTACTTGCTTGTCCATTTCACTCCTAAGATTGATGGCACTCGCGGCTCTAATCTTACATTAACGCAGGAAAAAAAAAATACACAATTTTCTCCGGAAGCCGATCCGAATTCTACAGCTTCATCATAAATCAAATTTTGCATACAAACACAAACATTCCAGTTTAATCTTGAAAAAGGTGTTATTGGATTCTTTGTGAAGTCTGGATGCAGACATCGACTCCTCATTTTCCTTTTCACATCTCTGTAATAAAAGATATGTTGGGGGAAAAAATTGCAAATACAAATCCTCTCTCCAGGAGCATTGTAAGTAGTTTGCTTACAACACTGAAATATGTCATTGAAGCAAGGGCACCGTTTTAATTACATTTGCGTGCAAACATTTCTGTTCCCCAAAGTGCGGTTTAGTGTGGAGTGCTGTGAAGATAAGGCTCGCAAAAAGGCCCATTTCCGAAATAGTCTGGGTGTGTTCGTGTGTTTATGTGTAGGTTGTGCGCGAGTGTCCGCGTGTGGCAGATTCTGACTCTCAGTTTTACAAGCATTTCTCAGAAGAAGAGCAGAAATAATCTCACTGATTGAGCTGAACCTCAGTGGGGAAGGCCAGAGCAGTCCAGTATGCGAATGGTGCGTGCCAGCTGTGCAGCTCGTCTCCAGATTTAGCAACTTCTTAGAGACCCTACAAAATTTATTTCTCCAAAGACACGACTCACAAATGTATCTACTTTTTCAGAAAATGGAAAAATGCAGTGTGTTAATTCCCAAAGTGTTTGGCAGCAAATTGGTTTGGCTGCAACTGATGCATATAAATGTGCAGCACATGGTGGCGTATACCGGGGAGATGTGTTTGAAAGCATGTCCTCTACACAGAGCGTCAAGCTGAGAGGAAGGTGAGTGAACGGAATGTACGGAGGCAAATTGAGCTCAGATTGTTTAAATCCCCATGCAAATTTTACTAGTACGCAAAAGCACAGATTTAACCGATAACATTACCATTAGCTCTATTCTATGTAAGAGTCCAAATAAAGTATGAACAACTGACATGGCTAAATAGAATTTAACCTTCATTCATTCTATTATTAATACCTCTGCTATTCCCTCTGTGACAAATTAAAATGATCTCTGCAAAACAAGACCAATGATGTCTGTGTTTTTAGCTGCCTTTTTTTATCAGCAGGTCTCCAGAGATGGTATGCAGCACCACGCACACATACTTTTAAGTATTTCTACCACAAACCCTGTTTGCAAGTATTATGTCATCATCGTCTGTGTTATTTAGAAGGTTATGGTTATAGCAAGCGATATAGCAAGTTAAATCCATTAACATGGTGGGGCAGTAAGCAAGCAAGCTATAGTAGCTTGTATATAGCTTTAAGAAGGGTTAAGAAGCTCATTTAGCTTCCTTAGAATGGTTGAACATATGTTAATAGGAGCATTAGGGGTTTCACTTGATCTCTTGTCTCTTTACCCCCAGGCTCAAATAAATGTATGTATGGAGCACACTATAAAACAATACATTCTGACCAGTGTAATAGGCAAGAATTAAAAAAAAAAAAAAGTAGAGTAGACATTACATAAATCTATCTGCACAATCTACTATAGAATGTAAAGTTCACAGCAGAATAGGCAGCAGGGGCTCTCAGTATTTTACAGTGCACTGTTTAGACTTCATTTAAGAAGCACTGGACATAATTTGTTACTAATGCCATGAAATAAGGCTTTGTTACTTTTCTTTTTACATTAGGTTAAACTATTTTTCATTGGTTTCTAAGATATATTTATTAGGCTACAATTTGTCTTACATTGCTACCTAAAATAGAACATAACCTTGTCCTTTTAGTGGTGTATGTATTTTTAAGGGTTAAGTAGAGCTTGTAGATTTTAATTTTGACATAACGCACATTGTTCTTTATGGTACATGTTTGCAATCCACAGTAGTATTTATACATCATAATCAATTATACAGCAAGTAACTGATAAGCAAATTATAATAAGATGTTGGTCAATGATTGATTGTTCAGTTCACACTGTCAGTTTTTACAGTAGCCTGCTGTTAATAGTCATTCTTGTTTTTAGCAGCAAAAAGCATCCAATTTTACAGTTTGTAACAGTATTTTGGGGGAAAAAACTGAACAGTACTGTTAGAATTTAGCTGTATTTGACAGTAATGTATTACTGTATATGAGTAATGCTAATTTTTGACTTCACAAAGCCTGCCAGTTTTAATACCTATTTAGAATGTGCTTGTTTATAAGGATAGGCATCGTAGCATACTGTAGTTGAGTTCTTTAAAATGTATGTGCTTATTGATTTTCATTTGGTTTAGTATTTCACATTGATAACACTCGGAAAATGTAGTTTTTGTGCCATCATGGATACATTCTAGTCACACTCGTGTTAAAGCAGAAGAAGAGCCACAGTTTACTGGCCGGTGCAAAACGCTTTCTCACAATGTCCAATACTTGATATCACACATTGTCAGTTTATAAAAAAAAAAAATAATATGGTGCTTGTTTCCTGTGTCTCTCCATGACAAGATCCCTTTGAGGCTTTCATCATTTTCTCAATCCGACATGAGATAAGACGAATAGACCTTCACAAGCGAGACTACAGCCTGCTGGTGCCAGGACTCAGGAACACCATCGCATTAGACTTCCACTTTAACCGCAGCCTCCTTTACTGGACAGATGTGGTGGAGGATAAGATCTACAGGGGGAGGCTCTCCGAGACTGGTGGTATGAACACACCCACACACACACACACACACACCCACACACACACACCTACACCCACACACATAAAGATTTGTTATATATCTGAAGCCTGCTGTGCTGTGCTGTGATGTATTGGCTAAAGAGAACCATGTCTTGCTCATTTTTACAGGAGCAACTGTAATGGAAGTCTCCGACACTGACAGTGATAATGTTCTGTTTTATTCCTCTGTCTTTACACATGCTCAGCTCTGATACACTGGGATGATATTGTCTCTGCCGGGAAATTTATCTCAGGTTGGCTAGAGTTAAAAAATACTGCAGGACCAGAAGTCTCCAGCTGTTGTAGTACAGTATCTCCTCCTCATAAAGGCATGAATCAGAGCTTCTTGTTTGCTCTGTGTTTTTGTGGGTGGCACTACATTTACCGAGCTCTCTTGCCTTTATATCCCTCTGCGGTGCTATAGAAATCGCCTCTTATCTCTACCTATTCCACCCTTTTTTGAGACAATCATAAAAGCTCAGCCACCTGAGAATAATTGCAAACAGCTGGATTGTAAATACAGTAGGAAAATCCATTTACAATGCTTAATTGAACCCTGTAGAAAACAGTGTTTTCCTCCAGATTTTGCTGGGTTTTCTCTTTTGCTGTGCGAATCTTTTCCTGAGCACTGTAAAGAGACACCAACCACCGCTGCCCCTGTGGTTCTGCGCGGCATACTCACACTGCTGTGCTGTCAATATTGTTTCAGGGGTGACGGGGATTGAGGTGGTTGTGCAGCACGGCCTGGCCACCCCAGAGGGTCTGGCTGTGGATTGGATTACGGGGAAACTGTACTGGATTGACAGCAATTTGGACCAGATTGAGGTGGCCAAGCTCAACGGAGATATGCGCACCACGCTCATCGCCGGAGGCATGGAGCACCCGCGGGCCATCGCTCTTGACCCGGGACAGGGGTACGTTTTGCACCACCTCCCACATTCAGAGGCTGCTGGTAGCTGGGTTATCCATCAGGCACTGGAATTACTGGAATAAAGGGGAAAGGCACAAATCTTGCTGTGTTGCTCACCTCCACATGTGCCTTGATGTATGAAGACGTCTGTTGTGTTAAGGTCCATTAAGACAGCAGTTGTAGGATGCATTAATAACAGCACTTTGCTCTTCATTTCAGTAATGACAACTGATGCAGCCGACCATTCCTCTCACTTCTTTTGCTTTGCTACCCATTAACTCTTGCTCCTCTGGAACATTTCTCTCCAAAACACTATACCCAAGACCTTTTGAATAAAAAAGCCTGAGATGGGCTTTGTTCTTATTTGAATCATTCCCCTCTGGGCCCAATTTTCAAAATCATGTTGTTTATCCTGCTGAGATGCATGCAGAGAGTGTTTGTAGAGTGATCTGTGGCTCTGAAATGGCAGCCTTTTACTCTGCCCCACAGTCGGCAAGCAAGTCTGCAGAGAAAATACAGTATCTATTGCAGTGGGCTGATTGCGCTCTCTTTGTTGGTTTTGTATAGCTGCTGCTGTGATGAGCTTTTGTCAGTTGGCAAATAAGGCTGTTGGAGGGTCAACACTGACATCACAAGTGGTGTAACAGGTCTGACTTGTTATTAGCCACTGATGCTATCTGGGAGACTCTGATACTGTATGTTCTTTTTTGCCATCCGCCCTTTGATGAAATAGAAGTGCCTAAGCAGAACACGTCTACAAAGGACAAAGATGAAAGTATTTGCACCCAACCACCACTTTATTTCATTTTTTATTTATTTTTTTATTCTTTAACTTTTATTTAACCAGGACACGACTTGTGAGGTTAGGAATCTCTTTTTTTCAAGAGCATCCTGGCCAAAAATCAGCTGATTACAGATTTTCAACAATTGAAATAAGGTTTATTTATTTAAAGATTCAGAGTATATTACAGTGCAGGCCAATGCGAGTCAATCATACCATGTACATCCCAATGTATCTGCCTTCAAATCGCTTCAAACTGCTTTGATTTCGATCAGTGAGATCCACGTTCTTCATGCCTCTACATTTTTAATTCTTGAGTTTCTGCTGATGTTGTCAGAACTGTAGTGATTCGACTTTACATTTATTATTGAGGTCATAGGGGATGTTTGTTTATGCTCTAAATGTACACGGAACGATATGCATTCCACCACCACCCACTATGAACTTAATAACTGCTGTTTTGGATTGCATGTGTACATAATGAAGTGGCTAATGAGTGTGAATCAAGCTTAATGCACAGGACGCTGGTGATAGGATGGAAACATTATAGAAGTCACATACATGTTGTATATACATTACAATGACAAAGAAGTGTTATCTCAGCTTTTCTCTGCAGGTTCTGTCAGTTGTAACAACATAGTCATTTGTTTTGTTACTACGAAATTTTATTGAAACTTAATTTTAAAAAATAACAATGCAGTTTTATGTCTTGGGAAAGTTTAAAAACAGAGTGTTGGCATTAAAAAGTTTGTGTGTGTTGGGGTGGTGCTCGCTAATCTGTATGTGTTTTCTAAATATTGATGTTTGTGTGTCTGTATGTACATTTCTGTCTGTAAATGAGGACTACTGAGCAGTAAATAGTCAGTTCGTCTTCGTTGAAAGGACATTATATTACATCAAAATTGTTCATAAACTAAAAATAAACTACTGCTGTTGGGATGGCCGTGAACTTCTGTAGGATTTCATGGTTGGTTGTGTAGTGTGTAGTAATGATCTTATTCCAGTGTTGGTCAGTATTGTGGTTCAATGACCGCAGATAAGCCCAGTTTTGGACTGAAAGTGTTTTAATGTGGCGTTAGGCTCAAAGGATCGTGTGAGAGTGGGGTTGCTGAGTGTGATGGAAATGAAGAGTTGGAAATCATCTCTGATGTGAGTAACTTTTCCTTAGGAACTTGTACTCTGATGTGTTTCAAGTGTATAAAAATGGAACACTCAGTCAAAGCTATGCTTTTATATGTATGTATTTCACTTTAATATGCGTTATAGTTATTGCAGCAGTGGTATAGTTATAATCTGCATTAATGTCTTCTTTTTATGACATTAGATTTTTCAAGTGGCTGCAGCTGTGTGCTTTATTTATTTCTGTTTTCTTTGTGTAGCCTTAAATGTGCAACAATGCCGACATACTTTCTTCAGGATTTCTTTGGTGAATAATAAAGAATACAAAAAAGACTACAAGTCAAGAGAATTATAGTGTGACTCACTGGATGTAGGCTGTGGGTGTAAGCCTGCCATTCGCTGCTTATCTCTTGTGCCTTTGTCTTTCCCATACATATGTGTGTGACCATTTTCAAAATCCCTTTTACTACAGGAGACACCTACAACAAGCCCCAGGCTAGCAGCCTACCACATTGAAAGTTTAACGCTTTGCACAGGATTTGATTTGTACAATAAGGCTCCATTTTTTTCTCTTGGATTATCCATTTAAATGACAGGGCTCGCTTCTTTGCATGCAGATGTTCAATTTTACCCATCACTATGTTGAGGGAACATCAAACTGCAGGACATTTTTTTGAAAAACAGGTCCTCACACCTTAACCACGGGCCAGTTTGACTGCAGATGAATCACAGTGAGATATGTGTATTTTGCAGAAACAACAAATGTGAGTGTTTGCTGATGAGGTGGTAGAATATCGACAAAATCTGCTTTTAGGTGGAGAAGGGTGTAGTGGTGACATAGGTCATCCAAAGGAACCTCATGAGGGTTAGGTTCATGTCCTGTGTGGGACCATTGTTTTTAGATGTGGTTGACTAAGTATTAACTTATTTTCATTGTCAATTTTTTTCAGTCCTTTTGGTCATGTTTTGGAAAAGGATCAGGGTTTGGTGTAAAATTAGTCTAATCCAGATGTAGGTTGTGGGTATAAACCTGGCATAGGCCGATGATCCTGTTTGGGATTCTCCTCCCTCTGCATGTTACAGTTTTGTTCACCACAGGAAACAACAACAGAAAGCTCCAGACTGCGATCTCCTGTACTGAGAAAGAGACTGACAGTGGAAGTTTTGCTGAGGATTTGGATTGTGTTGTCAGCTTTGTCAGCTAGTTTTTGTTTTCTTTTTTTTGCATGCAGTAGATTATCCATTTTATTCACAGTGTTTGCCATATGTTCCACCATAATGATTCCAGCCATCACTATTTTCGGTGAACATCGAAGCCGTATCCTTGGCTCAGCCATGCCCACAGCGGTGGTTTAAGGAAACACAAATAAGCCAGAGTGTTTTCCTTCTATAGCAGAATAATAGTGTGGTGCAGCCGGACCATTATGAACTACAGAAAGCGCTGGAAAAGTGACGTAAAGTTAAAATAGACACTTTCACATCTGCAGGAAGCTTCTTTTCAATTTATTTTGGTTACCAGGGTGATGAGTCCCACCCCCATTAAAAGGAGCAACACTGACAACACCTCCGTCTTTCTGAAACGTTTAGATATTGATGTTTTTCTCATCAGGTTGGGCTGCTTTTATCATTTTTTGTTGGCTTTTGAATGTTATTTCAATATTCCGTGCAGGTAAGAATCGCTGCCCGGCAGCAGGTACCTTAAAAAAACGTGTTTTGAATATGTTCTGGAAAAAAGGAAGAAAGACTCACAAAATGTAGCTTCATCTGAGTGGTGGAGGGAAAAAGCTTTTGCTGCTTGCCCCATTATCATCACTGCACTGTGACTCCGCCGGTTGATCAAGGCACCTGGGTGTAGATGGTTGGAATCGGGTTGGGGGAGTGTGATCTTTTATGCAGCTGAGGGTACGATTACATTAGCCTTCCATTGCCCTGAAATCAACCTTGTAAAAAGGATGTTGGTGTTTCTAGTCTTTGTTTTGCATGCTGCAGGACTGTACTTAATAGTGGGTGTCTACAGAGAACATAATGTCCTTTTATTATTTTGGTTGAAAAGATTTTTGAAGCAGTGCCAAACAATTATGGAAAAAAGTATGCTTTTTCACACAGTTTTGTGATGTGTTTTTTTATACTCTACATACCAGTTATGCCTTGTTCTACATCGGGGCAATAAGAAAGACTTCTATGCCTAATATTATGCAGTGAAATGTTAGTCTACAGTGAGAAGTATGACCTACCTTCCACCTGACGTGAGATCCTGCCCCTGGGTGAAGCCTGATGTTCCTGTTTTGTCCCTTGTGAATGTTGTTTGCTCCCTTGGTCTGTGGGGAAAAGTCACCTGTGCTGCAGCCGTGGAATCTGCATCACGCATGTGACACATCCTCATGCAAGGCTGGTGATGATAGTAGCTTTCTGGCTGGAGGGCCTATGGCTCCCCCCTTTGCTCCCTCTCTTGGTGTATGCAATTTACAGTGGGGTTTATTTCATGACACAGAAAGAAACAACACAAACAGTTTGCTCTCTCAGTGTCTCCCAGGTGTTTTTGCATCAGTTGCTAATAATAACTCAGACCTGTCCCCCATGTGTGACTCCAGCTCTGACTCTCCAATTTCTTCCTCCTGCTGCCATAATGTACCACACAGCTTCATCAGAGCACTATTTGACATTACCAGATATGTAGCAAACATTTGTTCAGTATAAAAAATAGCTACTTTATCAGAAAGTTACTGCAAAGTAATTGTTCGGTGTGTAACTGTTGAGATGCTAAAAACACAGTTTGGAAGATTTTATGCTCTCCCTATCCACCGAATCAGCATCAGTATTTGATGATATATGGCAGCGCAAATTAAACAAAAATGGAATCAATTTTCTCTGCTGTTGGTGTGTTGCTTGTATTTCACACTAGGTGCTTACTTTGGCTTAATGCAGCTGAGAACTAGCCAGTGGTTGTATACTTTGGCCAGTATATTTCAGATTAAAGCAAAAACCCAGACATTCCAAAAATCAATTTAACACTCTTAAGAAATGAGTAATCTGCTCATGCACTCTCGCCTATAGTAGTCTTTCACATTTGGGGAGGATGACTACAGTACATTTCATGACTGTACAGGGTAGGATTAATGGGTGCTTTTGGTGCCTAAAGGCGCATTTCCATTACAGCGCAATAATTCTAATCTAATTACTTGAATCCACTCAAAGGAGTGGGTCATTGATCAGAGAGGCCTTATCAAGTGAATAAGGCTATTGATCCGGACAAGGATATTTCTTCCTAACACAGTTTTGTTGTCGTCAGTGTGTGATTTAAGTTTGAGCACCCGTTTTCTCCTTCGTTCTAGATGACTTTGTGGACCAAGGCAGGACTGAGACAATGTTTTGCAAGGGCTGGAGTAGGACTCAGGATACTGTCGATGGTCACCTCAATGACGGTGTTCATTTTCAGGCCTCATTGAGCCGTGAAAAGTTATAATAAAACAGATGGCCTCCCATTTCCAGGCCTGTCACAGATGTTGGTTGAGGGTTGTGCTGGATCGCTGGTGCTGTTGCTGGACAGTAATCACGGCCACTCTCTGTGTTGCTACACACAGTTACAACAGCATTATATTTGCAATTACTGTGTTTTTCAGTATTCTAGCTTTGACAAACAAGTGCAAATGGCTTGTGTGGTTATAAGATCTAACAGCCTATTTTGTGGGAGTATGATAATAATGACTGCATTGTGTATATTGTTGTTTGTCCTTCGGAAAGCAAATGGACAAAACATCAATGCTAACTGCTGCCTTTGGGTTTCTGTTCCAAGGATCCTCTTCTGGACTGACTGGGATGCTACTTTCCCCCGAATTGAGGCTGCATCAATGAGCGGAGGAGGTAGACACATCGTGTTTAAGGATATGGAGATAGGGGCCTGGCCTAATGGACTAACGCTGGATCATCTGGAAAAGAGGATTGTTTGGACAGATGCACGGTGAGAGTTTTCATGTTGTGTGCAGAAGCATTCAGACCTTTCACAACTTTTCATGCATGTGTGGTCATTAAGTACTGCAAAGAATGCACCATTCCCAAAGTAAACTTTTATCTTCTCACTCTCCCAGTGGGCATTAAATAATGAAGGACATGCAATATTTAGAGTTCTTAGTACAATGGCCATCTTTGGTTTTAAGTGGGTCTTGAACAATTTAATAGTTCCATCATCTGGCTGGTGGGTCTCACTTTGATCTCCCTGCATGCACTCTTCCCCTCCAATGCTTTTGGAGAGTGGTTTAAACTTTGATATGGTGTTGGTCTCTCTTCAACAGCTCCGATGCCATTTTCTCTGCACTCTATGATGGTAGTGGGGTCATTGAGATCCTCCGGGGCCACGAATACCTGTCCCATCCTTTTGCCGTGTCTCTCTTTGGGGGCAATGTCTACTGGACAGACTGGAGGACAAACACTCTAGCGAGAGCCAACAAGTGGACCGGCCAAAATGTCACAGTTATCCAGAAGACGAGTGCTCAGCCTTTTGACTTGCAGATCTTCCACCCCAGCAGGCAGCCACAAGGTGAGAAGAGTATTTCTGGCTTCACTATTGGAAAGCAGACACTCAGAAAAAGAGACAATGAACCACATAGGATCCTACTACCACAGTGCCAGCAGGGCTTATTTCCTAACGAGTGCATACAAAGAACAGGAACTGAACATAAAGATCTTTATGCTCATAAAGAGGTTTAAGATGCTAAATCTTCACATTCGGTCTATAGAAAAACAAAAAATCTGATTGAAATCGGGTATAATCCTCCAGTACCACAGGACATTGACTGATGATACATTGTCTTTTAACACAGAATTCAGCCTCATGTTCCAGAAAGGGGGGGAAAAAAGCATAATGTAATTAATTTCAGCTTCTATTTCTGCCTTCATTTGGCCTGTGAGTCAGCGAGCACGTGTCTGAATGAAAAAGGTACTCATGCAGAGAATTAGCTAGCTTAAGTTAATGGTACCTCTCAATGCGTTTTTCTCACCGTCCAAATCATTGTAATTGGCTCATACCACTATATTAAAGCTCTTTCCGTTTTTTTTTTCTTGCACTGAATGTGAATAAAGAGACCTGCAGCATATGAGAATCACATCTGCCAATGAATAATTGCGGCATATCCAATAAGCAAATCAATTAGTAATGTGAAAAGCGTGTTGTGATTACCGAGAATATATGAAATACTTTGGAGGCCTCATTAATATTCGCTCCTGAATCTGTATCTGCATCACAGTGGAATAGGTAATCAATTTTGGGAGAGGTTGAGTAAGCCAAGATTCTGACCACAAGAAATACGCTGTTGATGTGCTATCTGACAGGAGGCCTACATGTGTAAGCCAATTTTTATTTGATATGCAGATCAGCTCGCAAGACATAGTGCCAAGCCTGAAATTAATAGCAGGAAATCTGTTTTTCAGTTGACTTTATTATGTTTTCTCTTTTTTGTTGTTTTTTTCCCCCCAAAAATAGGTCATTTGAAATAGATTTTGATTTATTTGTAATACAGACCCGTCACAATAAAACACCGGATAATGGAATATTTTGTGCCAAGTCCACCTGATTGATGTATCACTCTCCGTCACAGTCGTTTTTCTCCACATTGCCAAGTATCAACACAATCCCCCTCAGCTTTCCTTCACATATGAGCCACCACTCTTAGATGGGCTTTATTGTAGTGCTAATCAGGTTTACATCTGTTCGCCGGTCCCACTGCCTCGCCAGTGTGTCATGAGTTAATTTGCTTGTTTCCTTCCTGCATCTGCATCCTCATGAGTGTTCACCATAGATAAGTGTGAGCAAATGGGACCGCATTTCCAAAGAAGACAGTAAGCATGCCTAATCCTTTTTAAAAGAGCTCAAATGGAGGGGGGAGCTGACTATTATCCACTCTAGACAGAACCAATGCCTGGAGATGTGACGCTCCACTAGACCCTCAACATCTGGACCAGAGGAAAAAGACAGTTAGGGGTGTGATGGAGATGGGAGACCTGGACATCAAGAGCCCAGCTTGTCTTAGGAGCTACTGAACATGTGCCACATTGGAGCTCCACTGGAGGCATGACCAGTCTGTAACTACAATACATGTCATTTGGAAAGCATGGCAATAATTAAACTCGTGAAGGGGTAACACGTTTGCAAATTAGAAGGTAGATTGGCAGTCCCAAGGCCTGGTATTTCTAACAGCTGATAATAGACAGAGTATCACAAAGAGACCTGTATTGGCTTCATCATTATAAACAGATATTTTAACCAACAACATAATAGAATTATTTGGATATCGATGCATTCTTGTAGTTGCATTATTCTCAACCATAGTGGTTTTCTGCTACAGTCATCAGTGGCTCTGTATATCATTTGGATTGGAAATGACTGTTTTTTTCCCTTACTTTAGGAACACAATGTTCACTCCCTGGCGAAGGCAGTGGGCTCATTTTTTAATCTAGTTGCTGCAAATAAATCTGACAGTTTAGAGCAAACACCTTGGCTCTGTTGTTGCTGTCTGTCATCCCTCAAGAGCATGATTCAGGTGGAAGCAGCGCTGTTCAGACGCCCGCCTATTAGCAAACTGAGTCAGCTGGGTGCTGTTTCCAGCGTGCTGAGACAGAGTTGCTTTTTTCCCCTTAGTCTTAAATGAGCCACATTTGCGATGCAATGGAGTTCTCAAATACGTTGCTGAAGGAGCCCAGGAAATGAACTCTGAATGAGCTTGTTTGACATGAATCATCCAGAGTAGATAGAGAAATAGTTGTGTTTGATGCATGAAATGTGACTGCAG
Source organism: Dascyllus trimaculatus (assembly GCA_024666655.1). NCBI lineage: Eukaryota > Metazoa > Chordata > Actinopteri > Pomacentridae > Dascyllus > Dascyllus trimaculatus. The sequence continues at coordinate 25,702,505 of CM045456.1, read as the reverse complement.
CATGATGGGAAATTATTGAACTGTGGGTGATTTTCTTTAGTCTGGCTGTGGTGATTTGTTCTGAATAGAGTAAGAAATAGTAAGAAATAGAAATAACCCTTCAAATGCATCTCATCTATATTTACTTTGCTGTGCAAGTCTAGTTGAAAATGTCAGCGGCTCAGGGTTCTAACCCGAAATGTCCTGCTACCCCGAGGTAACCCGACACTGAGATAATGTCGCCCCTAATTCATGAGAAGTACACTGTATTTTGTTTTTTCTTCTCATTTATTTCTGCATCTCCTAACCTCTTTGGAACAACTTCAGCAAGAGAAAAAACGAAAAATCCAGCATGTGCAGAAGATGAAAAGATCAGTCAAACTTAGCATAACATAATTAGTTTTCCAAAACTGTGTGACATTTGTTGGAAATAGTGCCAGACTTTTCAGAATTTTTCTCAGAACTTCTATGATTTCGTGCTTTATCTCTCTGCCATTATACTACAAGAACAAAACTGTAGTCATAGTTGTTTTCAGCTATACTTCCCTTTTCTCTTTGTGGCAAAGTCAGACAAGCCTTTAAATGTCAGTTTGCAAAGGCTGTCAGTATTGTTCACGTCCAGTATTTATCCTGGCCGATGTCTTCGCTTATCATCTTACGCTGAGAGTTCCGATGTGAAGTTCCCTCTTTCCTTTTCTGTTTCCTCTCATCCCGTCAGCCTCTAACCCATGTGAAGAAAATGATGGACGTGGTCCCTGTTCACATCTGTGTCTCATCAATTACAACCGCACTGCGTCCTGCACCTGTCCGCACCTCATGAAGCTTTCGACCAACAAACAGTCCTGCTTTGGTGAGCGAGAACGCCTTCTGCATTTTTCATGCCTTCTCCTTATGCTATCAGAGTGAAAAAATAGGATCCTGTGACAGCTATTTTCTTCTGCCTTTTGATTGACACCGTCATTTGCATCAGGTTGTTGTTACCACACCTTCACCTGGATCTGCCAGAAAATAAGATTGGCAGCCGTGCGTTGTCTCAATTGATTGGTTACTTCATTATCTCACCAGCACTGAAAAGGTTCCTCCTGTATGTGCGGCGGTCTGAAATCCGTGGTGTGGACATTGACAACCCTTACATGAACGTCATGACGGCGCTGACAGTGCCAGACATTGACGACGTCACTGTGGTGGACTATGATGCTCAGGAGGAGAGGATCTACTGGGCTGATATCAAAACTCAAACCATCAAACGAGCCTTCATCAATGGCACCCAGCTAGAGACCATCATTTCCTCAGGTAGGTGCATCCCAGACATCCATCTATAATCCATACATGTTTTAAATGTTTCTTTTGGGTGTTGATTCATTGGATTTTGGCATAAATGCTATTTGCAACAAACATATGAAGAAAAGTATAAATCATTTGTTTGGATCATTTATACCTGTACTTTGTTTATGTTGGATGTACAGTAGCAGACACACCTGCTAGCTATTTACATTTTGTAAAGCACGCAAGAGTAACAGCTTTTTCATGCACTTCCTGACAGATATAGTGAACTGCCGCGGTCTGGCTTTAGACTGGCTTTCCAGGAACTTATACTGGCTCAGCTCGGAAAATGACGAGTCACAAATCAATGTGGCTCGCTTTGATGGGTCCCTGAAGACGTCCATCATCCACGGCATTGATAAGCCAAGGTGCCTTGTAGTGCACCCTGCCAAGGGGTAAGTAGATTAGAGCAGTCTGTGCACTTCATGAGTTCTTCACCTTCAGTCCATAGTGTTAGTGAACCTCACCTGTACAGAAGAGGGATCACTGTCTTGTTGTAAAGAAACTATGTTACACAAGCTTGAAATGTTTGTGCTGATTCTTACAAGGTTGAGACGAAATCTATTAGCTTACATTCAATTTGTGCGTCTAATTATATTTAAAAAACACAAACATAAAACAAACAAAGCTTTCATTGATTATGTTGTGAGCCTCATGATAGCTTGTGCCTAATTGGATTACTGCCTATTTTCTTCTCACCTTCCCACACAGAAAAATCTATTGGACAGATGGCAACACCATTAACATGGCCAACATGGATGGGAGTAACAGCAAGGTCCTCCACCAGAACCAGAGGGATCCTGTAGGTCAGTATGAGAGCTTTGGATAGCATACAGAACGAGACCTCCTATTTAGCTGTACCTGATTGGATTTGAATATAAATAACCAGATTAAAGCATTTGCATGATTTGCCCTGTTTTCCCAATACCTCAGGCTGATTCGATTTGTTTAATGATGGGGCTACCGTGTGGTGCCCCTCTGCAAAATCTTAGTACCACAGATTCAGGACACAAAACTGAGTATTGTTTGGTTCTGGGTGAGTTTAAGGTAGTTTAATTCGATAAAATCTTCCAGCGTCGACAGCTGTGCCGCTTCATGCGCCACTTTGCATCTGTGTTCCTTCGTTCCAAATTCATTTGAAGTAATTTACCTGTTTGAACCATAATGTGACAAAGATAACCCAATAAAGGTTTAACTTGAAACTTACAATAATCTCAGATTGCCCTAATCCATTTCAATCAATTTGTGCGTATGTGCACGCACTGACTTTTACAAACTGTGTCATGTGTGATATTTGTAGCTGTTGACATTCAATCTGTATCAAGCACATCAGCAAGAATCAGAAAGAACGCTCACTTCCTCTGTGGTGATGTTATCTCAACAGGCAATGTCAAAGTCACTCTTTGAGTAAAGGTGTCAAAGCGTCTGGTAAAGCTTATATCATTCCATGCTGACATGTTGTTGAAACCTACAACATAAAGGTTATGATGGAGAAGCATGTTCATTGTGTAGACTTAGATCATTTGCTATTTCTTTCTTAGTTGAATTACTTCCATTAAAATCTAATTTAAAGAAAAAAATGGCCAGTTTCTGTTTTGCTGATTATGCTCTTGTCTGAACATATCTGACAAGTATTACAAGCATGATGGCTTTTAAAGGTTTACGCTATGCTTTGATGGTACAGCTTCTTCTTACTTAACAGGACATCATTTTGCAAGTATAGCATAAAAGGATCCATCATGGCACAATGTCATAGCCAGAACTGCTGCTTTTCAATTGCTCTGTAATGTTATTGGCCTTACTGTGGACTGCATATTGCTTTAGCCCATGCTATCCCGCATCCATCTGCTAAGGGTTGCGTTCCACATAGCATGATGAGGTCTTGTGTTCTGGTTTAGCTGCTGCACGTGCCTTTGTTGCCTTTGTAAAGCTGCACAACTCTGCAGCATTGTTCCAGTCCACCCTCCCCAGCTGCAGCGGTTATGTCTGTCTCACTCACTGTTGGATTATTCTTTAAACTATTCACGAGCGTGGACACGGAGGTGCTGTTGTTTATGTACCTGTAGTTTGTAGTGACATATATGCAAATGGAAAGGGAATGCTCACTTCCTTTGAAAGGGCAAGCTTGTTTTTTTTTATTTTCCTGGTCACAGCATAGCAACAAAAGCAGCAAAGGATTTAACATTGGAGAGCCCTGTTTTCTCTGGAAGGGATGCTGGTTTAATCGAGATTTTGTGCGATCTTTTAGAAAAATTATGCTAAGCCTGTGTTAGAAACAGATACATGTTTTTTGTTATGTGTTGTTTAGAATATTGGTGTCTTTTAAAGGTTTTACTTTAAAGGTTAAAGTAAATATGTAGGAATCGACATAAGAAGTCATTTCCTATAAATCAAACTTGGTATATTTGATTTTATGTCATGACAGATTGAAGAAAAGAGGGACAAGGAGTTAATGAACTGCGTGAAAAACTTAAATCGTACCAAGATAATGATGAGCATGAAGCTGCTCCTTCAAGCAGTCCTCCTCTGCTATGCTATACTGACTGGAAAGTGATCAGTGAAGAGTCTTTTTTTTGTCATTTAATTCCGGGTCATCTGTATCTATGTGTTTAGGAGAACAGATAGAAGAAGTATAGTCATTTGCTGAGGTGTGGCGTTCGTGCTGATATGATGGTGTAGTGTGGATTTGCATAGCAGTCTAGTCTAGCATGCACAAAACTGATTTCCAGAGAGATCATATCCACTGTTTCACGAGGTCCAATGATTACTCACCGCTGCCTGATTTGAATCTTTTTCCACGTGTTCATCAGACTGATGTTTCTGTCATTATACTCCTCTGCCTTTTGAGTGTAAACTCTTTCTCCACATGCTTAAGTAAGCGATTGCAGCTTGATTTAGCAAAAAGCAATCAACTGGTCTTCATCTCTAGTAGCTGTTGTTACACAGCTCAAGGTCAAACTCCCCATTCGTCACACAGAGCAGCATTGTCTTCTCCGTATTTCTTCATTCTCCCAGGCCTGTCAGCGGTACAGATAGCAGGGCGCACCGTATTTCACTGGCTTCATTTATGATTATGGGTTAGACCTGGGGACAAGAGTAAATTAATGACGCATTGTGACTGTGAATCTGCCAGACATAAATCCAACACATGGTGGGAGACAGTGAGTTGTCTGGAGGTACACAATTGAAATTGCTCTCAGCTCCAACCATTAACAGTGATATTCTATGAAAAACCATCATGTCATCATGCCAAGAAAAAAAAAAGTTTAAAAAAAAGAGCAGTCAGCCTCGTTCTTGTGCATTTTTCATGCCAGATGGAGTTCTTTTAAAGAGATCCTCCACACACGCTGTATGTATGGGAAAACATTTTTATTCTCCATCATTCAACCAGATGCGTAGAAAATGCAGTATGTAGATGTAAGGTCATGCAGTAATGAAATGTACTGCTGCAAAACTGTGTAAGCAAAAGTAAAAAGGAGTTTGTTAGTGTAATATATTTATTGTAGCCAAGATTTCTTTCTGTATTTATAGCTTTTTGCCACATTATGGAACACAGTAAAGTTCAAAATCAGTTGAGACAGACTGATTTTTAAGGAGTAATCTTCTGTTTACTGTAATGTCACAAATTACAATATGTTAATGATAATAACCCTCAACCTTTTATGTACCATGTATAATGCCGTCATGCTCATTTGTACTATTTTTGGGGATTTTGTTTAAATTGTATTCCTAGCTTTTCATGGCTCAGATGATGGATTTTGTTATTGATATTAAAATCCTGCTGTGTTTTAAAGTCAAGCCCTGTATCCAATCAGATCTTAGCACAATGAGCACTAACCAGATGTCCCATCTCCACTTCTCTTACTCTCAGGTCTCTCAATAGACTTCAGTGCCAACAAGCTGTACTGGATCAGCTCAGCCAATGGCACAATCAACAGGTGCAATCTGGATGGCGGCGGGCTGGAAGTGCTGGAGTCTCTAAAGAGGGAGTTAGCCAAAGGCACAGCTCTGGCCGTGATGGGTGAGTGGAGTTTGTCACAAGTGCATCAGTTTGCCACTGGGGGATTACTCAGAGAGTGTGAGGGGATTACATGTTTAACCAGTTAAGTGGCTCGAAGGGGGGGGACCCATTTAGGCAGTCCATGCAAAGGTTGTGCTTCGCTTTGTGCGAAGTGGCAGGGGCATTAGGTAATTAAAACACAACGCAACAATGACTCATGATCGATTTTCTCACCCCTCTCATAATGAAAAAGGTGGAGGATGTTCATTACGTGCCCATTCTTGGTATCCGTGCTGACTTGATGGATGGTATTGCGCCATCCATCAAGTCATAGGTTCATTTAGAAATCCTGTGAAATGTTAGACAACATGCTGTGGATGAAATCTTACTAGTAATTAACATCAGAACATGTATGAAGCTCACACGGTTTGTTTCTACAAATCTATTTTTTCATCTCCTCGTCTTTTTCCTGCCAGGCTGCCAATGAGTACCACTTTACACTGCCTTATACCAGTGTAAACTTGTATAATACTTGATGATCAGATCATCAAATAATGTTTAGCTTGGTGGTATGTGTCAAAGTAGGATCCAGGTGAATGACAGGACCCAAGATTTAACAGCAGAAGATTGCACTGTAGCAATCTGATCAATGTTATACATTTCACTCTGTCAGTGGTTTTAATGTTGTGGTTGGTTGGTGTATACTTCAGATAGGTAAGAAATCAGCAGACCCGAATTAGAATTTTAAATTGTCTCACTTCTGCACTGCTGCAATCTTGACAATTGGGAAACCTCCCAGTGAGCTATGTGAATGCATTTTGCTTGCCAAGATTGGTAATGAGAAGAGAGAAACATACTGAACAGAGAGTTGCTGGCTGTGTGTGTGTGTGTGTGTGGGTCCGGGACAAATTGTGTTTTTTTTTTTTTTTTTTAAAGGAAAAATAAAATCTTAAAATATAAAATAATAGAATGTTGTCAGGCGGGTACTTTGTGTTCCCGAAGCATGTTATTAATCATGACAGGACTTCATTTCCTGTGTGGTGGGTATCTGTCAGCATGTGCAGAGAGCATTAATTACAGTGTTACGGAATAACACAGCAGTGGCAAAATGGAATCCCACGGTTTTGTTAGCTGTTAGCATTCTGCAACTGTAAGCCGCCTCTTCTGGGTTCATTTTTCTGAGCATCTCTTACGGTAAAGACTTTGACTATGGAGGAATGGACGTTGGAGACTTCATTACTGCATTTCACAAATGGGAGATGGAATGCAGGGTGACATAGACTAATGGCTCGGTTCCTGCACAGGAGCAGGTACAGCAAAACAGTGAAATGATGTCTGCGAGTCTCCATCAATCACAATTAATGGCATTTTGTTATGTTGAGGAAATTGAATGGCAGAATGAAAAGCACCGTACTGTAATATTATGGCATTTTGTTAAGCAGAGAAACTTCACGGTGGCTCAACATCAGCAACATAGATGTAATATATAGTAGATAAAGTGTTTAATACTCATATGATCTGTTTTAATTACTTGTGGCATGGGGTGATTGGCGTCACCGCTGTTTTTAAGATGCTGATCTATCAAAGTTCGCATGAAGCATGTGATAAGACTCAAGATGTCTTACTGAATGTTAGAACAGCATGGCCTAATAAAGGTTTGACACATATTTACATGCATGTCAAGCAAATTAGAGGAACTAAACACTTGGTGTAATGCTCATCAACTGTTTCCTGTCAGACATTCAGTTTCTCACACCAAGATGCATCCCTCCTTTGCTATACACCATTGAGCATAAATCTGAAAAACCTGTGGGGTCAGCTAAAAATGAGGCTGGAGGAAGACAGCACGACAGCAGCCAGACAAGTCATTTTCCACTCCTAAGCTTCTTTTGTTGTTGGCAAGTGCATGGGCTCTTGGTGATGACCATTACAGAGAAATGTCTCTTCTGCAGATTTAGTTTCGTCTGCATGGTGTAAGATGCAATTAGGTGCATTTGCTGACCATTTACTCTGTTTACCGGAAAAGTTCTCAGTAGTGTCCGCTCTCTGTCTTCTTTGTCCTTCTTGTTCTACAATCTCCGATTAAATACTAATTAGAGTATGAACAAATGTGCATTACAACCACTGTTTGGATTACAATACGGATTTGCAGATAAATACATGCGCAATCTGCTTTGGCAGGCAAATAAATTGTAGGTGTTGTCAGATGAGGACGGGTAATTAAGGCCTTTTGTGTGTAGTGACTTAACCAATCAGCAATAATGAGCATATATCTAACAATGTTTCTGTTCCCTCTGTTGGTCTGTGAAAGCCTCATTGATCAGTTGGTTGTGTTTGAAGTGGTTAAGGTTACTCCAAAGGACCATTATGTGTAAACAGCGAAAGCCTATTTACACTCGATGGATCTGTAATTCCCTCACAGCAGGATGTCAAGGTAGACACACAATCAGAGACTGAGAAAAGGTTTTGCAAGGATAGTCTGCAGAATGCACTTCTCTGAGAGGAAATTCATCATTTGGTGCTTCTGCCACTCTTTGCCTTTTCATTTCATTTCGCTTGCATGTCTTAGTGGTTGTCCAAGTTGCTTCTGAAAAGGTATAATGAAGGCAGCGTTAGAGACACAAGGTCGACCCACTCCAGTCCTAAAGCTCTGTAATAATTGGATTGGCTTGAAGGAAAAATACAGGCTTCCATTTGGAAGGTGTGAGTGATCCATCGGTCTTGAATTGCCTGGAATCAAACTAGAAGTTGAGTTGGAAATTGAATATGATGTGCCACAAGCGAGCAATCACACCTAGCCAGTGGTCCCCACGGCATCAAATTAACACAGGGTGCAAAGCTAATCTCGGCTAGCATGCCCTCTAGGGTGTAACGTTTTGTAAACTGCATGTCGACTGTCATTCTCACTCGTGAGGATTTGTCTGATTTGTGGAAACAAGTTTCGTGTTCCCTTTAAGGTTGGCATTCAGCCTAAAGCTATTAATGCACGTAGGGATTGTTTCTGTGTCTTTGTTTGTTTTGTTTTTTCTAATAAATTAAAATGACAAAAGAACAAAAGAATGTCCTTCTACTTTCTAGGTACTTATTTAAAATCTAAAGGGCACATGCTGAAGCTCTTTATTGTAAATTTTAAAAAATGTGTAGTTGCATATTGTTACAGCATGTTGTCTTGACTGCAAAATCATGTCTTACTTAGGTTAGGTTACTAATATTCAAGAGGGTATTACACTACACCAGGCTGTGTGCAGGAACGGTGCAGCACAGAATGGTTGAATTAGCACTAAACATAAAAAGAAATTTACTTGCAAGAGACATTGCATTAAGAGAAGGAGTCCTTTAATGAATGGTTGCTGCTGCTGCTTAGCAGAGTAATTCCTCTGTGGAGGGTTTCTATGTTTCTCCTCGCTCTGAAGTCCACCGCTGCTCCTAAAGCCTGGACTAATATAGCACTCGCAGGTCATTTTTTAAAATTTAAATTAACTTATAATGTACTCTTTTGCTTCTGCTTTGTCTGATTTTCTCAAGTTTGTTTGTTTGTGTTTTGTAGTTTTGTTCTTATTGCTACTTTGTTGGCACTGGCTCTTGTCTTCTTTCATTTGAATGGACTCTAAAGCACTTTGGTCAGCACTATAGTTATTAAATTTACTCTACAAATGAATAGCTTGATTGAACTTGATGTGGACTGACTTGACTTTGAAAAATAATTTTATTTTTTGTCTTATCCTTTTGATTTTTTTATGGAAGGTGTGTCTTATTGTTACTAAATTTACCTCTGTATAAATATGAATGTGTCCCTGTGCCATGCCTCCTCACAGTAATGGTCTGTTTTTGGAGTTTTGGCTCAGTTGTGACAAAGTACTAAAATCATGTCCATCGCTGCCTCTTTTATAATTTTCATTCAATGAGAGGACGGGACACCTGACTCTTTTCCACTTTGCACTTCAGTATTTTTTAAAAAATTGCGAGTTCCTGTCACGTCTACAGTGTCTGTGGCAAAGTACCTGAACTACACTTCATTGATTTCCAACGTCAAAGGTGACAATTGGTGGACAGTGTGGTGGGAGTGGGCTTAATGTGCTGGGGTCAGGAGCCTTTTGTGCATGTACCTGTTTGCACAGCCACACTCATCACCTATGCGCTTGATGGCAGCACTACATAAGCCTGGAGGGCCATGTTCACTGTCACACAGAGCCAGACAAGACAGCCACTCTGTTCGAGTAGAAGGTAAAACATCATGACGCACAGCAACTACAGTACATGTTCTGCGTTGCTCTGCTACCAAGGGCATCTATTTGTAGACATGCTGGGGGAAAATCACAGTTATGCTTCTTTCACTTCACACTGGAAACTCTTGTTTTTGTTGAAGTTCATGGAAAAGCTTTGGTGGAGTGAAAACCTTTCCCAAACATCAAAGTAACTCTGATTTAAGGCTGCAAGATGCACACATCATCAGCAGCTAGTGGGCTGAGCAGGGAACAGGGTATCCCACTCTTTAATCTCAAATCAGCTCAGAGAATGCCTCAATTATTAAGGGGCTTTACAGCATAAAAGTGCCAGCCTTGGGGGATTAGAGTGCAAGCTGAAGCACACCATTTGCACTTGGAATTGGTGATGAAGGACGACATTTGATTGGGCTGTGAGTATGTTTTGAAAGGCTTGTTTGCATCACAATGTGATTTTTCATATATCTGTCAGTGGAAAAAGATAAAATGTGGCAGTGTTACCAAAAAAAAACTGCAACTGCAATTTGACTAATTCTGCATCTATGGTCAGATTTTTAAGAAAATTGCATTTTGATTACAGGTGGCAAACTCTGGTGGGCAGATGACGAATCAGCACAGCTGGGAACGGTCACCAAGAGAGATGGACGGAACATGGTGATTCTTAGAAACAAGACGAGTGGGTTGGTTCATATGAAGGTGTACGACAGGGAAGGTCAGAAAGGTAACATCAGCACACAATATCAGCACATATCAGCACACAAACATACAGATGAAGACAGAAGGACACGCACTACCTACTTGTGATACCTTACTGTTTGCTTTTCGCTGCTTGTGCTTAACATTCAGGAAGAAATCCCTGCCAGGTAAACAATGGAGGATGCTCACAGCTTTGTTTTCCAACTTCGGAGAACACACGTAGCTGCTCCTGCACCGTCGGCTATAACTTGCGTAGTGATCGCATGTCATGTGAGGGTAAGATTCCCAGTTTACCAGGAGGCATTCATTACCCTCAATTGGAGGTTATGGCTCTACATATGTATGTGAATAATATATATGCGTCAAAGGGCACTCATAATTTTTTCATGCTGTACTATCTGTACTGGTGGTCTAATAGTTCTCTGTCATTCGGTAGGTGTTGACTCATTTCTGATGTATTCCATTCATGAGGGAATTCGAGGAATTGCTCTTGACCCAAATGACAACAGCGAAGCCCTCATGCCCATCACAGGAACACTGTTTGCTGTGGGAGTTGACTTTCATGCAGGTATGACACCACAGAAGGATTTTCTATGTTGAATCAGTGTTTGATATTGAGTGCAAGACAGCTGGAATCCACTGAACCATGCAGAATGGTTCTGTCTGACATATCAATAAATATACTATTGCATGCTGATCCTGGTGTTTCTGGTTTTAACTAGACCTGATAGTGTACTGAAAGGTGCTAAGGTTTATGTCGTCTTTATATGGCTACGTTAAAGAAAGCATAAAAGCAATCACTCTCTCAAGACTTTTTGTTCAAAAGGCCATATTCCCAGACCTCTAACCACCCACCAGCACATGAAACCGAAACAGTGTTCCGCAACTTTTGCTGAGCAGCAGCAGCAGCAGTGATCCCTGTGGCCTCAGGTAGTAATTACGCCACACTGATGCATTAAATTCTGATGGGCTTAATGTCTGAGTGGTGGAGGGCACCGGAACATTACCCAATAGCTCATGCAACAAACACAAAATCATCATCTCAGTACAAACCAGCAATTGCAGCTTCCACCCACATCAGGTCAGCATATGGCTAATCTGATTACTGTGACCAAAAACATCTGAACCCGCAGCAGCCTTGTGGTAAAATGTAGTCAGGAGGTAGCTTTCCACTGGCTGGAATCACTGACCGCAGGGTCCTCACCATCAACTGCATATAAAAGATGGATGTAGCCTCCAGGCCTGAAAAGTGGACACCTGCAGTCTTTCGAGCAACCAGCAGGGTGGGCAACACCTCTGTTTGCGAAGAGAAATCAGATTGTTTAGAAGTGTATGATGGAAAGCTCTACGTCTCACTTGATTTTGAACCCCAGTAAACACTTTCCTAATACATTTATCCCTTACAGTAAATGGATGATAACGCAGCAATGGTGATATTATATTTTCATATTTAACTTATATTATATTATAAAAAGATAAACGTAGTCATGCTGGACTATTAAGTTGTTTGTAAAACTTAGTTTTACTTATTCCTCTGTTGAATGTTAATTTGCTTTGCATCATTCACCCTCCTAACATTAGAATCTTGAATTGTGGCCACAAACAACAGTGACAGAAAAATGTAATTTCTCCACCAAAACTGCCACTTCAGTACAGGTACTAATAAAAGCTAGTGGTAGCTATAGGCGGCATCTCTGAAACCTGCTTGGAAACCCAGCTGTTGCCATTATTTGATATTAGACCATGGCCTGTTGACCTTTGGCCAATCTTCGTTGTTTCTTTTTTACTTGTACAGTGATTCTCAATCAACACTTCAGCTGGTGTTGGCATTTACACTTCCCCTGACATATTTGTTGTGGCCACCATCCTTTTTTTTTCTTTAAATGTTTTAAAATAGCTACCAAACAATTACTTTGGGAACTTCTGTTCATTCCTTGTTGCTTGGGGACATATTGGTTGATGGTACCTCTCAGCCCGCACATGTCAAAGGGGATCATTCCTGATCATTTAAGAATAAGAAACACAAGTATGATTTGGAAATCAAAATGAATGGCTGGTTTGGCTACTTTTTTTTACTTGTTAAATAAGACATATTATTGTATGACACATACAGTAATTTGCAGTCCGTGCACATAAAGTTGCCGTTAAATGCTAATGCAAAAATAGAAAGCATCAGGCCTTTGATTTCCATCAAAGCTGTTGTAATGGCACAATAAATGTATATGAAGCTTCACTGTACTCTCAGGTAGATGATTCAAAGTCAGTGTTCAAGACCCTCTAAAGAGTCAGGGGCATGGAATGACATCAAGCTGTTCTCAAATGGGCCTTAGAATGTCAAGTCGGAAACATGAAAGTGCATTACTCCTAACAGCAGTACTTAAGTAACTAGTTAGCTGTTACATTTGCTAAGTTACATCATATTACACAACACACCTATTTTCCCTTTCCATTACATTGCCTTATAAACGTGGCCTTCTGAATCTAAATCAGTAAGAAAGAATGAAAGGCCTTTGTTGCACTGTGCTTCATGCATTTTTTTGAATAATGGTCTTGGAGCTTGTGGAGTGTGGCGTAGATGAAAGAATAATAAGTTCACATTACAGGGGAACCTCTGCATGAATATCATCCAACTATTTCCTCACAAACCCCTGAAACAATCCTAATACGAAGCTGTTCCCAAGATATTTTACCAAAATGAAGGTACCGTAACACTGCCAGGCATGAATCCAATAGCTTATGCTGTCGTTTGTTACATTTGTGTTGCCTTTCGCATACTATATATATGATAAAAAGATCAGCTTATTACGCTGACAAATGCCATGAATGTACCATAGGCTGGTGGCGTCCTACATGTGTAATAGGTTGCTGCTGAAGCATGATAACAAAAGCTGGTCACACAAATCCTTTTTAGATACACAGCAGATAAAAATGTTGCATGTTTGGGTAATTCCACATGCATTCTATGGTTTTCTCATGTAAGCTTACAAAAATGAGAGTAAAAAGAAAAGAGTACATTTATACACAGCATGACTCGAACCGATTTATTATTACCAACTGAATGTTGCAGAGGCAGAGAGCTCCACAAGGGACTATTATCTACAGACTAATGTGTTCTAAAGGCAGAAAAGAATACCAGGGAATGGTACAAAACAGAGTCTGAGGATATATTGATGTTGCTGTTCAATGCAATGAGCACCACTGATGGAATTCTGGTCACTTATTAGAGTGTCTCATTGAAAGTCTCATCGGTTGATGACTCACCAGACACTAACTTGCAGCTGAAGGTATTTGCATGGCAGCTAGGGGTCATTTTAGTTGTTGTCCTTATTGGTTAAACTTTGGTTCAGACTCAGGAACTGGTGGAATAATAAACTTGAAGTCTGGTTATGGTTGAATTATTACTCTAGGTCTATGTTTTGGCTTATCCTGTGAAATATCTCAACAAAAGATCGGTGCAGAGAAACAAAAGTACAAGTATTCTTGGTTTTCTAGGAAATTAAACCTGGTTTCACAGGTCACACTTGGAGCAAGAAGGATGGGCTTAGCATCTAAATTCACATTCCTGCTTCCTCAGTTGAACTGAAGTGTTTTTTTGGTGTGGTGCACATCAAATGACACTGCATTGCCTCACCAACAATGCTAGTTGCTTGTCTGTGAGGAGATGAGGTGTTAATATCGTATCACAAGTGAGAGCAGAACCTGAGCTTTCTAATCATGCCTGTTGTATTTGTACATACCAAAGTCATAATGTTTAGATCAAATCTTTGCTAATTTCTTCTCCCATTCTCACACTCCAGTCCCCCTCATCTTGGAATGTAGACTGATGCCTACCAAGATAAAAAGCACAACTTACCCTCCCTCCCAGTGTTACTAGTTGTTTGTCTTTGTGCCAAAGTATTATAACAGCATAATTGGTTACTTTTTTATTGCAATAAATAAAAAGTTGTACTTACAAGTCAAGCACATGTCAGCACTGGTGATCCTACACTCCGGGGTGCCTAAAGCAAAGTGGGAGACGTGTCATGAATGATATTTATTTCCAGTAGGCACTGAACACGTATTTTTTTCACAATTTCTAAGTCATACAGTATCCCATCAGTAGTTCTGGTGATGCCAGATTCCAGACAATCTCCCTTACACAATTATTAGCAGATATCTCTGCTGCTGAAATTATTCTGAAAATAGCCCTAGGCTCATAGGGTTTAATAATTCATGTTAGTTAGTGACATGAAATTGTTGTATTCTGTATCTATCAACCCCAAGTGGTGTACATGTGCATGGTATTCACACAAGTCCTATATTTGACTTGATTTAAGCTTCTATGTACTTCTTTTTTCCAATTCAGAGAAAGTCACAGACTGCATGAAAGCAACAGCACGTAACATTCATGTGTAAATAGCTGTCAGGAGAACCTGAAATCTGATTCTGAATCTGACAGACTTCAAATGTCAGTAGCAATTCTGAACTGTGACCACAGCTTTTGGCAAAGAGGAAAAGGGCTAAATCCAGAATTTAGACATTCCCAAAGTACAGAAAAAGATTGACAGTTATCCTCATCTTTAGTACTTGAGCAGGTGAACATACAAATGTATTATTACTAAGCCCAAAAGAAGCAGCTTGTAGCTCACACATATAATTTCCATGCCATTAATGAAGCCAGGTTGCTAGAGGGGAACGGATGAAAGCCCTGCAGCTGTTTTCTGTCATATGTCATCCACATGTTAACAGAGTGTGAAGACAGCAAGAGTTAGAAAGTGCAATTAAACATACAACACCCTCTAAGCCCTTTAACAACCTGTACAGAAACAAAATGACAGTCATACAAGAAGATGCACTTGAAGACTGCTCTATAAAGAAATTACATACTATTTTATATGCTTATGTAATAGTGCTGTAAAACCATAAAGGGTCCATAACAGTTTTACCAACATCATGTTTTGCATGAAGCAATATACTGCCCTGTAAAATTTGGCCCATGACTGCCTTTCCTGTCCAAGCCCTGTATGTCAACAAAGTGCTGTGCCTGAACTGTGGGTATTTTCGCCATCATGCTTTATAGCAGCACACAACATCTGGTGAAATGGACCGTGCTGCAGTAAAATGTGGTTTCATGAGCTGCTTTGTTTGAGGGCATAAATACTTTTGTGGCAGTCACATTCGTCATCCCATTTTCTCTCGTCATTAACTGTACGGTGTATTTTGCAGGAAATGACACTGTGTACTGGACAGATATGGGACTGAACCGAATATCCCGTGCCAAACGTGATCAGACCTGGAGGGAGGACATCATTACTACTGGCATCAGTCGAGTGGAAGGCATCGCTGTGGACTGGATTGCCGGTTAGTACTGTGACTCCCCAGGTCCTCGAGTTATTACCACAGGCTGTCCAATTGCTATTGATTGCTGAAAATTCTCACTTTAGGTGCAATGCCTCTAGTTATAGCATTGAGTAGATGTCTTTGTTTTGATCTGGCCTGCCAAAATGCATTACGCCTTTGTGCCAAAGTTGGGTATCCACCATAAACGGTAAAATCTGTCACAACACAAATACATGTGCAAAATTAGTTTTGATATACTGTGTTTGTAAGTTCATGATGGAACCGCTTTGTGTATCTTGTGCCCTGGAGGATCAATAAACCTCAGCTGTATTTACCCACCTTGCTATTGCTTCTTTCTACACAGGCAACCTATATTGGACTGACCATGGTTTCAATCTAATAGAAATCTCCCGTCTGAATGGTGCATACCGCTCCGTGGTCATATCTGAAGGACTTGATCAGCCTAGGGCTATTGCTGTACATCCACAGAAGGGGTAGGAAATGTCTTTCTTTGTGTTTTCATGTTTTTGTTCTCACTACATCGATGTAGCGTTTTCTATAGTCGGTAGCCTTCCTTAGATTTAAAAAGCATCTACCATATAGAAAGAAGGCACATTTAATATATCTGTAACAGAACCTTTAGGTAATAATTGTGCAAAAAAACCCAAACTACGTAATTGCCCTATTGACCAATATTGGCTTATCGCTCATCAAGCACTTAACTAGTACACCAGCTCATTCATGCAATTAGCCAACTAGTCAATAATGTGGCAGCAGTCAAATCCATAACATATTTCCAGTATAAGTCAGGAGCTTCAGTTAAGTTCACATCAGACATCAGATGGGAAAATATGTGGTCTTAGTGATCGATTTTGATTGATTATTGGCACCAGACAGGCTGAGTATTGCTGAAACTGAAAAATCTTGGTCATGAAATAGGTCACAGGGAAATGGTCAGACTGGTTGGAGCTGACAGAAAGACTATAGTAACTTTGATAACTACTTTTGACAACTGTGGTGAGCAGAAAAGCATCTTAGCATGAATGAACCTTAAAGCAGTTGGGGCTGCAACAGCAGAAAACCAAACCCGGTGTCACCCATCAGTTATGAACAGAAGTCCTCTGTTGGGCACAGGCTCACCAATACTGCACAGCTGAAGACCCTAAAAAGTTAGTCTGGTCTGGTGAATGCTGCCTTCTGCTGCTGCACAGAAATTTGAAAATAAATCAGTGGATCCAACCTGCTTTGTGTCCACAGTCCGGCTTGGTAGTGGTGCAGGTGTAACAGTGTAGGGAGCGCTTTCTTGGCATATGTTTAATAACACTTTCACCAGTTAATCATCATGTGAATATCACAGCCTATATAACAGTTGTTGCTGACCATTTGCATCCTTTCACAACCACAATTTACCATCTTCTAACGGCTACTTCCAGCAGGATAATCTCGCCACAAAGCAAAGGTTCTCTCATAAACGGTTTCAGGAACATGACAACGAGTTCAGTGTTCCTCACTCCTAAAAATCTTATTGCTTATTGCTAAAAATCTTTTTGGTACAAAGAAATACTGGCCGACTCAGTGAGGAAGTACACTGTATTTGTGTGTTGTTATGCTATACAGGTATCTCTTCTGGACTGAATGGGGCCAGAACCCCTGCATTGGCCGCTCCCGCCTGGATGGTTCAGACCAGGTTACCTTGGTTAACTCAGGCATCATGTGGCCCAATGGAATTTCCATAGACTATGAGGTACAGTTGCACGCTGATGCACAAACGGTGTCTTCAACCTCGTCCAACACCACTCCACCTCTATATATTGCACCTCCTACCTCATCTTACTCTTTTGTGGCTGAAATATGACTATGCCTGAGAGGCTCGGTTTGTGATATGAATTTTAAATTACCTTCCAGGAAAATACATTATATTGGTGCGACGCGCGCACAGATAAGATCGAGAGGATCAACCTTGAGACAGGTGAGAGCCGGGAGATTGTACTGTCAGTGGCCAACGTAGACCTCTTCTCTGTGGCTGTGTTTGGCCCTTACATCTACTGGTCTGACAGGTAATTTATTATTTTCCTAAATGCATACACAAGCATTGGCCTGCAAAGCCTGTATATTAACATTAACCAGTTCCTTTAAAGGTCCCATGTGAAAATATAACACATGAAACCTTTTAGGGAAGAAGGAAGAACAGCAATTCCTCTTAGCGATAGTCACTACATATTTCTTCTCAATACTCCAGACAAAATTCAGGATATTACAACGGAAAGAAGCTCTATTGTGTTTTTTTTTTCTGCAACAACTTCAGTTGTGTCACGCCTGGATGACTGCAGTCTTAGATGTTGCATTAGTATTGTCAGACAAAATTATTATTCCTTGCAGTATCTGTGTCTAACTTTGTCCCTGCCTCAGTCAGAAGTCACAATACGGTGTTCTTGTCTGGAACTTGAACCACTTATTTTGCCCCCGTTTCTCCTGATGTTGTTCAGGGCTCACTCCAATGGTTCAATCCGACGGGGCTTCAAGACTGACACTAGTGAGGCCGTGACCATGAGGAGTGGTCTAGGGGTCAATCTGAAGGATGTGACAGTCTTCAACAGAGGCAGAGAAAAAGGTAGATGTTTCAGCTTTACAGTTCAGACTGTGACTTTTACTTCTGCAGTTATGCCTCTAATACATTTCCAGGCTATTATAATCCGTGGCTGCTACGCTGCTTGTCTGACTTTTAACTGCCATGTGTAGTCAGGTGAATTTCAACATGATTGCACAGAGCAGAAACTGAAGCGGACCAGTAACTGAACATGTGTTGTGTTGTGAAGGCACCAACCCCTGTGCCAGGAGTAATGGAGGCTGCCAGCAGCTGTGCTTTCACCTGGGCAGCGGCCGCCGGACCTGTTCATGCGCCCATGGCCGCTTGGCAGAGGATGGCTTCGCCTGTGAGCGCTATGAAGGTTACCTACTCTACTCTGAAAGGACTATACTGAAAAGTATCCACCTCTCCGACGAAAATGACCTCAACTCCCCTCTCCAGCCTTTTGAAAATCCTGCCTTTTTCAAAAACATCATAGCGCTTGCTTTTGATTATGGTCAGAAGACGGCTGGGACCAACCGCATCTTTTTTAGCGACGTCCACTTTGGAAATATCCAGATTATTAATGACGACTGGACGGGAAGAACTATTTTTGCCGAAAGTAAGTGCATTTCATGTTACCACAATGCTTATACATTATTTGTATGTTGTTATGTTATAAAACTGCTGTGGGAGCTCACAGATGCCCCACTTTAGACGTGCAGTAACTCACATATGCGCTTCTTATGCCGATTTCTAGACCTTTTACATGCCCTGCAGTATCAGCTCTGTGTAGTTCGGCACAATATGCTAGAGGATTAACGATATTTGTTGCACCATGTCGACACTTGGTGTGTTTCAGATGTGTTTTCACTCACGTGCTTAACATGCCTGTCATGCAGAAGATATGTTTCCATTTTAATAAATGCATGGCCTTGCAACACTCTAGTTTCACTTGCGATTATGCACATAACTGCATATTTTTACACTCTCTTCTAAAGTCTAATTTATTCTGACTTATATGTAACTGTGTTGACTGTGTACTGCGGTGTGAGCTCTACCATCTTACATCTAGTGCAATGAAACTGTAGCTGACAGAATGTATTGTAAAGCCTGTTTATAATACAATATTCACATAGCATGGATAGCATCTACCTTGGTTAGTCATCAAGAGTGACATGTTCTCTTCTTCTCCTTTATTTCTCTTTATTCTTTTACTCCTCTAAAAAGGCCATTTCATTGTAAATCAGTGAAGTGTAGTGTCTATGTTTAAAAGCTTTCTGCTTGCTGACTGCCACAAACTGAATGAGGACCAATCCTGCTCTGCTACTCACTAAAGCTCAGTCAGTCCTGTCTTGATAAGCATGACTGGAGTCAGATGAACAGCAAAAGTCTCTGTTCTGCACGGCTAGCATCCTCTGCCATTCTGTGAAGTTTCCACTGGGAGCAGAGCTCAGCAGCTTCCCACCTCCTCCTCACACTGGGAGACTGGCTGAGTGTTACTGATCCACTCTCACCCATCCCCCCGACTCATCTCTCTCGCCCCCCTGCTGGCGGAGCTTTCTGCTTATTAATTTATCCTCTAGAAATGAACAAGCGTTATCCAGAACCATCTGTCAGGATTTGTAAGTGTCCTTCACACCTTAGCACTTATGAAATGCAAAAAAGTGGTGCAAAGAATCCATTTGAGTGCAATTTAAATGTTTGAATGCGTAATACATGTAAAATTTCAATTGCTTTAAACGATAATCAACAAATTGTTTTGTATGGCGAGGCATTGCATAAAGCTGCTAGAATATTGTGACCTTTCTTGTTTTTAATTAGGTTAATAAAAACAGCACATCCTTGTGGTCTATGCTCAGTTTGATGGCATCAACAGCTTTAGGCAGCATCTGACCCTTTACTGTATTCAAAATCAAGATAGTCTTTTCTTTTCTTTTAAAAGTTTCTGCCTGAATCCTGTCATTGAGGAAAGGTGAAGATGTTAATCATCCATATTTCCCTAATTAAACTCTGTGTCCCCCATTAATTACTCCCTTGCCTGGCCAACAATTTGTGAGAAACTCCAAGCTGCCAGACGGCTTTTATTGCAAACTATTAATTAGCGGTCGGCTGACTCAGGTAGAGTCTTAAGTATTCTAGGGTATGGTTTATGGCTTCTTAGATACAGGGTTACAGCCAAATTATCTAACATTGGCCACATGTTCACCATTTAGACAAATTAGAAACTGTACTGACAGATGAAAGTCTGTGCGAGAAGAGCTCAAGGTACAAAACAGGATCAGATTTTTCAAATGTTTAAACAGATGTTATGTGAATATTAAGAGATTGTTGGATTTACATTTGATTATTAATACCGTTGTTGTCTTGATGTTGTCAGTGCTGGCAGTTTATTGAAGCTAGAGGGGAGAGGCCTTAAAAGCATTCCTGTTATGAAAAGCAATGTCCAGTTTTTATCATAGAATGAGGAAATAATGCAATGGTAATAAGTATCCACAAATACCCCCTCATGGTCTATGGGGACCAGTAGTCATATTCGTGTAAGGGTACATGTCATCTCAGCAATGCAACCATTCTGACCCTTCTTCTCCTGATTCATACGTAATATTGAAACTGTGAAAGTCATATCCACTAGGTAATTTATGAACCCACCGCAACAACAACAAAAAAAAACAGAGTAAAAAACAACAGTAATAAAACATGAATATGTCCGGATTTTCTGTCTGTGATCACTGTCTCTCTCCTGAGGTTCCTTCCCTGTCAGTCATATTCATGCAATAACATGAGGGGCTGCAAAGGCCTTTTCATATTCTGTGTTTAGGAAATTGGCTCGCGATGAAAACATATTCAGTTCCTGAGTGACTGTTGCATCAACAAATAGCTGTCTGTCCAGCGTAGTGAGGCATGAAGTTATTTCCCTGTCAATCACCAAGGAAACACAATCCCAGTTCTAACACAATTGGAGTCTGCCATCTGTTACAAGCAAAGTCAATATTTTTTACCTAAATATACACAACAGACAACTTGGAGGAATTTAGTGGTCCCAGATGATGGTGGCAGATATCTGAAAATTAGAAATCACAGGTACACAAAAAAATATCTATGAACTTCGTCAACCCCGGACTTAAAACTGACAAAGAGGGAAATATTCTTTTTCTCATTTTTCAGTTTACTCAGAAATTTCCGTTTGGTACTTTCTCAGGAATTAGATTACCCTCATGTGTATGCGTTCCTCTGTTATCACTTGCTGAACTAAGGATGGGACTCACTTTGCAGCCGTAACTTGTAATGTGGACTAAAAAGTCAAATCTGTTTTCCGCACTAAGCAGCCTCAAACACAAGTGTCCCTCAGGCTTTTATGCGTTTTTGTTGTACTGAGCTATTTTTTGTGAATCAGAACTACTTGGTTGGAACATGAGCAGTAATCTAATGTGTCTGTTCTGTTAGATGTGGGTTCAGTGGAGGGTCTGGCTTACCATCGGGCCTGGGATACCTTGTACTGGACCAGCTCCACCACGTCTACCATCACCAGACAAACGGTGGATCAGACACGAGCGGGCGCCTTCAGCCGGCAGGCCGTGGTCACTCTTTCGGAGGAAGATCATCCACACGTCCTGGCCCTGGATGAGTGTCAAAAGTCAGTAGCTTATGTTTTTCTTATAAAATATACACTCGCACGCGTTCTCCGAATAACTCAATCAGCCAGTTAATCCCAAAATATTCAACCTATGATACTGTGACTCCCAACATTTTTATTTATAGGTAGATATATGCACAACTACTCTCATTTTATCACCACCAAGAGTTATCGCTGACAAGCATGGTATTCGTTTTATTCGTTACGCTGATGATGCCATACTCTACATATCTTTTAATCCACGTTATTTTATTTAGTGTCAAAGTGAATAAAAAATACTGCGGTACTATTTCATGCTTCAACAGAATATATAACAACATAAAATAAATGTATTGAAGCATACTGCAAAGGATATGCCATGTCTTCCTCAGAGAAGCTTGCGCGTGCTTTTTCCTTGCAAATAGGCTTGACCACTGTAATTCACTGCTCTCAGGTTTTTCCCAGAAAGTCTATAAATAAATTACACTTAATACAGAAGGTTGTTGCCAGAGTTTTAACTGGATCACATTACTGCTGTTTTAAAATCCATACGCTGGCCTCCTATTAGTTGTAGGACAAATTTTAAGATCCTCACACTTGTCTATAAATCTATTCATGGACTGTATTTTTGATGTGCTGCCAAGATATGGCCGAGGTGGAGCTTTCAAAATCACAGATTGTCTGATGCTCACTGTAGCAAAAAATGCCAACAAATAAAAGAGTTTCCCTCTGAATCTGTGGAGAGGAATTCAATTGAGGCTTTCAAGTGCGTGCTGTCTCTGCCTTTAGCATTGTTTCAACTTAGAATGTAAAAGTACTTCACTCCCGTTTCATTTTAATTTAGTTTTGCTGCTTTTCACAAATGGTGTTCAATTTCTCTGCATTTGCATGTGTGGATGTGAAATCTTTAACAGTTATGTAAAATCCCATGTGTCTGATGTATGAATTTAGACAGAGAGTTGTTTTTTGTTACACCCAGACCCAGTTGTGAATAATGTGATGTAGTAATCATTGCTTTTCAGCTGTAGTTTTGTTTAATTTCTAACAAGGATCCATTTTTTGGAGACTATGTTTTACATCTTGCTGTAGGTTATGCTGAGCACTTTTCAGGTCTAACCGTTTTGATCTGTCGTGGGCAGCAGATATAATACCTGATTTTAACAGTTTTACTTGTTCAAAAAAAGACGCTTCAGGGATGTGTGTCTTCTGATGCTCAAAAAGCAACACATCAGTATTCCTGTTACAGCTAGCTCCACTTGTATTTGAAACCTGTATTTTCATGAATATAAAAATGTAACTGTGAGCAGTGCGAAAAGAGTAAGTATCTTGCTCTCCTGTTATACTAACTAAATTAATTTCTTGACCTCAGACTATCCTTGGTTGGCAGTTTGGCACCATATCCATCCCACTCCAGAGCCGCTGTCTGATAATTAGAATTCAAACTCAAGTGATTAATTAGTAGCCCCTGGTTGTGACTTCTGACCTGAATCTTTATTATCTCACTAGAGTGGACTTCTGCGACTTCATTACATTATGAAGTCGGAGCTCAGGGTTTGAAAAACTTTTTATACGATTTGAAAATGTATCCAGCTCTATTTTTTCAGTGGCTTGTCTGCATAGCTTTGGATTGAAAATGTGCACAGTCCATCTTGCAAATCCCATATGAGCAAAGATATAAATCTTTTATTTACTCTGCTGGTATTATCTGTTTTTCATAGTCTCACACAGAAGAATATGCATAAATGACCTTTATCTCGCAACCTATGGTGCTAATCCGTATTATCTAATTGAAACAGAGCTACACTCTATCAGTGATAAACTCCTTCAGGGCAAAAAATGGAAGCCGATGATGTCTTGGCAGCTATGAGATGCTGTTGATAATTGACTGACATGACTGCATAAACCTCTAGCAGTTTAGTTCAGTGAATAATACTCTTGCTGTTCAGTTGTGTGGGTTTTGCCTGCATGGGAGAGAATTCTCTGCATCACGTTAGTACAGCAGCTCTTACAAAAAGCCCTTTCAGTCAACACATTCATTTGTTTTGTTGTTCTTGCTGAGGTGGGAATTCGTAGGAGTACTGAGGTGAATGAGTGCAACTTTTGGAGAGGGGAGCGAGTCCCCGTCGACACCCACACATTAAATCTAAGTCACTCGCAGTTGCTAAATGGTGAAAGAAAATACGACATCCTGCTCACTAAGATTTATATGTTTGGTTTGGCTGTCTGTGACACATTTCCAGCCTGATGTTTTGGACCAACTGGAATGAGCAGAAGCCCAGCATCATGAGATCCACCTTGGCTGGCAAGAATGTGAGGGTTGTCATCAGTTCTGACATCTTGACGCCCAACGGACTTACTATTGACCACAAAGCAGAGAAGCTCTACTTTTCGGATGGAAGCCTTGGCAAGATTGAAAGATGTGACTACGATGGTTCCAGTAGATATGTGAGTATGAAAAATTCCCCCCCCCCAAAAAAGTAAAAGTTATTGATTGCGGTTGCTGGTCTTGAGAAATTGATTTTTCCCTCTGGGCAAAAAGGTCATAAAACATATGTGAATGTTTGTATCACCATCCAAAATATACCACTGGACACTGCTTCTGTGAAAGTTCCCCATTTTTCTCAGGCGACCTTTGAAATTCACGTTTAAAACAAAGAGGACTCAGTGGTGCACCAGCAAATTTTTAGTTTCCTGCAGAACAGTCGTTTCATTTATTGAACCTTGCTGGTTTGTTATTTTGTTGACCTGCTGTGCCCCATGATAAGGGGCAGCAAATCCGAGAAACAAAAGATTTTAACTTTAAAGACCCCCTCTAATTAAAATTAAGCTTTTCATTTTTAACTTGTTGTCAGTTTGGTGTTTTCTTTTATACTGGAAAACACATCAAGACCAAAATAAACAGTTAATGCCATGGCCGAGCATGTCAGATTCAGACTACCAGAGCTTCATTTGTAAAAAACCTAAGGAACCAACCCTGTCAGCTTGCTGGGTGGAACTTGTACTATTATTATTAGAATGTTTTATTATTAAAATAATATTGTTATTCTTAATTAGAAGAAATTTCTTGCTGTAACATGGATGGCTTTGCATAGTACTTCTATTGTGTTTGAGCAAAATCGCAGTTGAGCTGGTGTGCTTGAGCTGCAACAAGGAGAGGAGAGGTGGGTGGGACTTGATCATGGGCTTCACAGATGTGCAGATTCCAGAGGAAGGACTTGTGTCTGAGTCATTTTAAGGCACAAAGGGATTCTTTTCATGGACAAAAAACTTCAAATGTGCAAAATAAATATATATGCAGATATTATTTTTATGCATTTTAGGGGTTCTATGACCAAAGAGGGAATTCATGTGTGGATCATTAAA
This sequence comes from Dascyllus trimaculatus, assembly GCA_024666655.1. NCBI lineage: Eukaryota > Metazoa > Chordata > Actinopteri > Pomacentridae > Dascyllus > Dascyllus trimaculatus. The sequence continues at coordinate 25,677,420 of CM045456.1, read as the reverse complement.
GGGCTCACATTTCTGTTACAATATAACAATTAAGCATAACATCAATCAAACACACTGAAATCTAAATTAAATTTAATGCAAAATTATTTAAATTTTTGGGTAGTGGTGGCGCAACGGGTTAAGCCCTGGGCTGCCGATTGGAAGGTCGGTGGATCGCGTCCCCACTGCGGCCACCGTTGGGGCCCCTGAGCAAGGCCCTTAACCTTTCCTGCTCAAGGGTCGCTGCACCGTGTCTGATCCGGCGCTCTGACCCCAACTGGGATATGCGACATAAAACATAAATGCAACATAAAAAATGGAGATCCAATTTGTAAATCAACCTTTATTCAGTGGCAGTACAATTTTTTTTTACTGCACATCTGCTTGTTGCAGAACATTTGAGCTGTTTTATTCATATTTTTGATCACTGCAGGTTTTGACAGCAAAGTATCTGCTGAAGAAAACATTATTCACTGAAACTGTCTCTGTATCATAATGGAGAGAGCCCTATATTTAAAGGGGATGAAAGCATTGAATCTGACTGACCGTAATTGTCACTGTCTCCAACATGCCTGCCTATACTGTAATCTTTCTGAGCCCTCCCAGTTTTCAGGAACAACACAGGTGCACCACATGCAGCCGTCTATGGAAATGCACAACTGCACTTGGCATAAGTCTCATATCCATGGACAGAATGTCAAATTGTCCTTTTGTATTCTGAAATAAAGTTTATTTTCCCTTCTCCTGTTTAATCTCCCACTCTAACTCATCTCCTAGAGCCACATCCTCTGTACAGTGGGTGGGATTTGAAATACATCTTGAATATTTTATTTTCTTTCTGCATCTCCGAGGGTGCAGATGGTTTCCTTAATCACAAAAGTCATTCCTTGCTAATGTAAATAAAACTCAGAGAGGGGACTTCACATTTTGTCCATAAAAGTTACATGCATAATGTATAACATTCCAACTGGGGCATGCCAGCTGTGTCCGAGGTGTATGGAGGATTACAGTACGATGGCCTTTATTTTTTAACCGCGGATATCAGTTTTCGCTTGACATGACCTCTGCAGCTCTGCACCTTGGCCCATCTCAATTAGTTACCCATATGTTTGATGAGCTAGGTCACTAGGCTCAGAAAGTCCTCACCTTTGGGTCCCAATCTGCCCTTGCTGCAGTCTAGTCATGCTAATGAAGGCTTTGCAGTAAAACTGCTCTGGGTGCAGATTCTCCATTCCAATTAAAATGTGTAAATTAAACAGAGATAGCTGACTGTCAAATTCAGTACTTACCCAAACTGTAGTTGTGGAAATCTCAACACATCCATTGTATACAAGAAACCTACTAGGCAGATGTGAGCTCAAGGCACCTTGTCACTTTAAGGTCTTCAGTTTGTTTTTTTTTTCATTTGACACTGATGTGTAGAAGCCAGCAATGGCTGCAGGATTTCATTTTGGAATCAGAAAAGGCTCAGGTCCTCAAACAAGCATGATAAAACCTGCAGTAAAGCACCAGTTTTGTAATGAGTCACATGAATGTAAACTTTGACGCTAGTGGAGTATCCTTGAGGGCTCAGCTACTCCTCTTCACTGCAGCAGTGCCATTATATGCTGACAGTGTTGTTGCCGAGAAGAACAAGAGCTGTTATGGCTCTCTCCTCCGTGCCATTTTTCGAGTGGAGACCCATGTCATTAATGAAGGCAGTGCTTCACAAAGGCCAGTGGAGTGTGTGATAAGGGAAGATGTCAGCATGTTTAGCTGGAAAAAAAGCTTTGCTTTTTACCATGGAGAGAGGGAGAAAAGAAACAATCTGTTCAGTGTCAACAGTGCTCTTTCTAGGCATGTTTATGTTGCAGTGTAAAGCCAAGGCTCATTGAGGCAGTCGCTGTAGAGTTTGTTTACATGACGATTAAAGTATCATATTTGAATGCTGTTGAATAGTGTGAGATTGATGAGACTGTACGAGCTATTTACCCATTTACACAAAACATGGGTTCAGCACGAAAGTAATGGTGTCGCTGGCTGTAAACCGAATGTCTCCCAAATCTAATTTCCTATCAATATGTTGTAGCCGACCCCATCTGGCGTTTACCTCTCTGTCTCCCTCTGTCTCTCACTTGTCTGATGGCCAGTTGTTACTTCCACACGCTGGGCTCCTTTAATCAACACCTGTCCTATTAATCCTAGTATGGCACAGGGCTAATGTGATGTCGCTTACAAGCCTGTCCCACTAATGGCTGAGGCTACAGAGCTGCTGGAGTCCCTGATCCCCCTCCACCCACAAGCCCGGAGAGTCCCAGAAGGAGGCATCTGATGGATTCTTGCCTCCCTGCCAATGGCACTGTCATTTACTCCCCCAACATCTGGGTTGAGCAGTCAAGTGGGCAGCAGGGGTGATTTGTTGATTAATGAGTGGAAGCATTATTCTCCACAATTATTCCTAAGGTTGTACTCAAAAATATGTCAGTACTCTCTCCTTGAAAAGATGCTTGTGAGTGTTTTCGGATAAAAGTATACATACCGACAACAGCAAATGTCTCCTATGTCTTATAGCTACATTATAAATAGTCTCATGGGCTAACCTAACAACAATGATTTGTTTTTGGGGTTTTTTAGGTCATAGTTAAAGCAGGACCTGGAAACTTCTATGGGCTTGCCATCTATGCAGATTTCATCTACTGGTCAGACTGGGCCCACAGATCTGTGCTGCGATCAAACAAGTACACAGGTGGTGACACCAAGGTGCTTCGAGCAGATATTCCCCATCAGCCAATGGGAATCATAGCTGTGGCCAGGGATACCAACAACTGTGAGTATTTACACACCTGGAAGTGAGCTAAATTTCATGACCAGTGTATGCAAATGCATATTTGTGTGATCTGTGTTTGCAGGCGCGTGGTTGTTGATGTGTGCTTATCGGCGGGAGTTTATACATGTGCATATTAATTTTGTTGGTTTAGAACAAAAGACTTAAATTACTATGTATGTCCATTCTGCTGTGGCCAAATAATGAATATTACAGGTAAATATGTGTATCGGTGCACAGTTTGTATCCTCGTGTCATTTGTTTTGTGAGGCCTAAATGCAGTTTCATCGCCCAGACTGGATGTTTTTTTAATGCCTATAGCATTAGAGGATGAAAAACAGGTAGATTAAATTGAGCCACCATTAGCATTAGAGATTTGAAAAATAAATAAATGAATTATGCAAAAACAAAACTACATCAGCTTTTACACATTTTTTGTATATGCATTTCCATAGGGTATTTGCATTGCATATACAAAGAACAAAAGATTTGTTGTTAAAGATAAGTTAAGCTAACATTTTCTACATTTAAACATTTCACTCCATTTTAAATTTAATAAAATTATATATCATTGTAAATAAATACAAATGCATAGTTGCAAAAAAGCATATTACTTAAATTTTAAAAGTTTGATATTTAGTTACCAACTAATAGTAACACTTTTAAATGGATGTACAAGGGATTTGAGTTACAGCAACGGTGCTGATGATAAATGTAAGTGGTCTTATTTAGAATGGCTCGAAACTTAAGCCTCAGTGGTAATTAATATAAAAAGTAGCTTATGTTGTAGAGGGAGTCTCTTAAGTGTCGCATGAAGTTTAATTTTCAAGTAGGACAAAGGGATGTGGACTTAAGCCTATCCCACTGGCTGTACTCGGATGCAAAGAGCCACAATTTTCCTTTCACATCCTGTGACCTCCAGTGGGCACAGCTGCACGTCTCCAGTGTAATGTGCAATGACCAACAGTGGCGCATTTGAAAATGAGGTTATCTGTTTTTGTCTTGGTCTTATTGCATTTTCCTTGTCACAGATATCCCGACTATAAATAATCACACATTTAGTTTACCTGAGCTGTACAACAGATGAATGTTTCCTTCTCTCATGAATAAAATATTCATGGCTGGAGGGCAGGTAGCAACAGAGGGTCTCCAATGGACATGTATGTCTCTGAACACTTGCACTTGATAATTGATGCCTCTTGTTTCTAAGCTTCTTTTACACATTTTTCTCTTTCTCAGGACTAGACAGACCGTTCTTTATTCTTTCCTGTGTTATGGTTGCACGTGAAATGAATTTTATAGGAGGAAATCCACGGTAACTATCTCACCGCTAGACAGCAAAGATCAGGGTTGGTGCCAGACTGTCAGTTCCAAAAAGCAACAACTCTTTTCCAGATTTACCATTCAAGTGAGGGAAAAACCTTTACGATGAAATGAAAACAATCCAAATTATGTGACAGCTTCCGGGTGAGATTTTTACTACTACTAATAAAGGGGTACGATTTATTTGCTATGTAATGAACTAATCGATGTGGAAGGCTGGGGCAAAGTGTGTTGAGCGGAAAGTTGGGCCACAATACCTCCTTAGAAGATGGCTTAAGGACCGAATTGAACATCTCACGCTGATGACATCGAAAAGAGAAAGTGTATCCCCAGACAATTTCCCTTTGACTACTGCTGAAAGCCTAATCAGTTCTCTTTGATTGATATTGAAGGTGAGCAGTCCCCGTGCCGACACATGAACGGAGGCTGCGGTGACCTTTGTCTGCTGACCCCACAAGGGAGGGTCAACTGCAGCTGCCGCGGAGAACGTGTGCTGTTAGACGACAACAGATGTGTGTGTAAGTCACGAAAAGCTTCAGATTTAATTATGCCGAGGTGACACGCAGCTCACCTTCCAAACATTAGGTATTGATTTTAATGGCACCCTGTATGGATTAGTTATTTCGAAAGGCATCTTTGGCTACGTTTATATGCATAACGTAACCTGGCGTGCTTTTTTTTGGTGTCGTTTACTTGACCCTTTGATATTTTTGAATTGATTCCTTTGTACATAACCACACACAAACAAGCACGGCCAGCTGCTGTTCCTTTCTATTTGACCAAGCAGTCAGTTTGTAATTATTCCGGTGATCTTAGTCAGTACATAAGATAAAGATAAATAACTAAAGCTGCAGCGTGTGTGTGGCTTTAAATTTACGCAGACAGCAGAGAAAAAAAAAAAGAAAAACAGTTGAAAGGAGTAGGATGTTTGCCACAGCTACCTGTCTGAAGTCACAAATGTAAAGCTTTGGAGGGGTGTCCTGCTTCCTAATTTGACACCGCCGCTTGAATTTGAAATGCAGTCTGATGGTCGACCATATGGTGGGAAGAGCTGTTCAAACGGGGGAAGTTTGGCCCGACTAAACATGGCAAGTGACTCAGAGCTGCATTGTAGCTTGGCTGCAAAAGGATGGCAGGCTTTTTTATCGCACCCCGATTTGACCTATTACTAGAGCAGGAAGATGTTTTGTTTTTTGAACTCATGAACCTGCGAGCGTAGCAGAGATCAGAGATAGGGTTGAAATTTTAATTCCTGACTAATGACTGAAATTACTTAAAGTGGAATGCTGGTGTTTACTATTACACCATGTGTACCACTGTGGATCTGTTGGGGACTGACTATCAATGGGATATCAGAATATTCCGCAGGTTGAAGTAGAAGGTTAATGAGGTGATGGAATACAGTCATGACCTTTGCAAAGTCAAAGGCCCAAAACTGCATTGTTCGAGTAAATCTATAGTTCACTGTGTGTTGAAATGTAGCCTCTTAGTTTACCAGCGAATGAAGTTTGTTTAATATCCTGTTGACATTTTGACAGTAATCACCTTTACTGTCTTCTTCTGCAGCAGAAAATTCCTCCTGCAACATCTACACTGAATTCGAGTGTGGGAATGGAGAGTGCATAAACTACCAGTTGACTTGTGACGGAATAGCCCACTGCAAAGATAAATCAGATGAGAAGATGCAGTACTGTGGTAAGCACTCTTTACAAGTCTAAGTATACAAATAGGATCATAAAAGTATGTTGGTTTATTTCATGTGGAATTAACAGCTGAACGTACCTGGTGATCGCTAAATGTCACTTTCATTCAAAAAAGCATTGTGGTCATTTTCAGCACATTAATGCAGTTCAATTTGTTCAGACAACAGGAGCTGTCGGAAGGGCTTTCGGCCCTGCTACAACCAGCGGTGTGTGGCCAATAGTCGCTTCTGTGACGGGATCGATGACTGTGGGGACAACTCTGATGAAGCTTTCTGTAACAGTGAGTCACAGCCGTTTGATCTCCCCTTCTATCTGTCCTGCCTCTGAGGGCAGAATCCAAGTCACACAAATGCTTATATTAATACAGCACGCTAGACCACATGCTGTGCTAAGCCTTCACTGTTTAATGAGCCCCAAGATCATAAAGAGAGCACAAGTTCAAAGAGACTCCCAACTCCTACCCCCCAAAAATCTGCTTTTTGAAGAGCCCGGACTGTATTTTTATTGTAGCCAGAGTGATTTTATTTTTTTGTAGTATTAATGATGTGATATTACAGCGTTTATTCCCATGCTGTAATTGGTGATAATGGGAAAATATTGAGGTGTATAGATTCTTACCAAGTTCACTGAAGTCCACAAGGAGACAGCAGTAGGTTCATAATTAATGTAGACCTTCTAACTCAGCAGTCCGGGATTTCAGGAATGAGTTTATCTCACTATGGTGTGTCATCATTAGCCTGTTCTTTTTAATATAACATGAACAATAACTTTTTTCTGTTACCATTGCCGAACATTTAATTATAGCGTTCGTAAGTTATGTGCTGATAATAAAGTGCAGAGAAGTGAAATGACCACAGAACACGGTTGGTAAATGAACAACACAACCAAGAAGCCCCATCTTGCATATTAAGTGTGATTTGCTCTTGCACACCACTAAGAGGGTCGTGGCATTCAGTCAGCTTTTAGAGCACACACAGTCCAACTGCACAGACACTGAAACTCATGAAGAATAGGTTTTTTCTGCTTGGCATTTTGCAACCTAATAATAATTTTCACCGCTCCCAGAAAGAGGTTCTGCGTATTTTTTGGAGCCATATCTGTAACTGTGCTTGAGTGCTGTTTCTTTTCTGGTATCTTTTTGAAATGCTAATTCTCTTCCCCAGATGTCACATGTGGCTCATCAGAATCGTCTTGCAGGGATGGAAGCTGTGTACCTAGCTCAGCCTGGTGTAACCAGGTCATCGACTGTGCCGACGCCTCTGATGAAAAAAACTGCAGTAAGTCCTTCAGCTTTTGCTTTGCATTGCTGTTAAAATGAAAAACGTACACACAGCCGCATCTCCAGCAGATCAGATGGATCCAGTAACTTGCTCATCTCTTGGATCAGATTGAATACCGCTCTCCTTTCTCCTACCTCCCCCTCCTTCAGTGGCATTGTGAGAAGACAATTATTGTGATGCTGTGTTTTGTATTCAGACCACACCGGCTGCTCTCACTTTTACAAGCTTGGGGTGAAAGAAAAAGATTTCATCAGCTGCAATTCCACCTCACTGTGCATCCACCCTTCATGGATCTGTGATGGTGCAAATGATTGCGGAGACTATGCCGACGAGACCAACTGCCAGGGTGAGCAGCAACATAAACACACACAGAGACACACAGTTTGTCCGTGCATTCAGAGGCACTTCAAGGAAGCCAGCTTCAATTAGAAAAGATTTACGACAGATCTCATTTTCAGAGCTGATTATGACAGTGGAAGAAGAGATTCAGAGAGAGCTTAGGAAAAGATAATGACCTCAATCATTGCTAATGCCCAAAGGACCGACTTGGTTTTGTTGTTTGTCCCAGTTTCCCATGGGCAGAAGTGTGAGGAGGGCCACTTTGCTTGTCCAAGTGGGAACTGCATTTCCAGCGTTTGGCTGTGCGATGGCCAAAAAGACTGCGAAGATGGAGCGGATGAATTCCAGTGCGGTGAGCCAACAAATTTTACCTCTCTTCCAAGAGCTTTTACGCAATAAACTGAAATAATAGATGAGGTATTTTGTTGCTGTACACAATGTTGTCAGCAGTTGGAAGGATATTTATTTTCCATTAACAAGAAGCTATTTGTTGTAATGTTTCTGTCATTTAAATAGATCCAGGCCTGCAACAATATTAGGTAAAATATGTTAGGATGAGGCAGTAGGACAAGAGATGATTGTTTATCTTGCCATGAGGCAATTTCTTCCCACTTTGTTTTTCTTCCCCTTATTGTGTGTGTTTGAGATTTCTCAAGTGAGTGTTGCTGCCTGTTTGAAAGTCTAATTCCGACCCTGAATTCAGAGTGAGGCTGTTGAGGACACACACATCTCCCCCCTTCTCTTTGAATTACAATATACAGCACTTGCAGTGTAACAATTAATTAATGAGCCATCAGTCACTGAAACTGTTGTACTGAAGATGGAAATATGGGTTCAGTGGAAAGCGGTGACATATGAAAGGATTACACAGTACAATGCCACTCCTCTCCTTCCCTTGCCAGGGGCAGGAGAGACAGCATTCTTACTTCTGCTTTGATGCATGCTAATGTATGCAGAACTTACTGTGACAAAGTCAAGATCTCTGCAATTAAACAGAAGGACCATAATTAAGTCATGGTATGGATTAACGTAATTTGCACTCAAAACCAACAGCTCACACACATCCCCGTTCACATTTCATTGCTTTTGGCATCAAAGAAGAATACGCCGGGTGCTTTCATGTAGGTGGTCAGAGTGGCTGTTAGGCTTCATCATGATCACACATATACAAAGTAACTGGATCTAATGAATTGATTAATGTAAAAGCACTTGATGCCTGTATTTGAATTGTCAGTCTATTGTATCGTCTATTTCATAGACTGACTGTATTGGGTAGCACAGTTAGAATGTAAGAGGTCATTCAGCAGTCAGCCAGTAATGCTGTTGTTTGTGTGTGGACCAAATGAGTACTACATTGCCTTTTCTGTCAGATGAAAGTGCACAATTTCAGTTTGCATTTATCAGCACAAAATGCATCCCATCTAACACACACACACACATAAATGTTGAGGATGTTTGTTGCCTTTCCTTTTGTCCATACACTACTAGTATGACTCTAGGGATGGCAGTGTTGGTCGCTGGTCCGAACTAATATGAAGTTATTGGAAAAACTGAGATAAAATTTGGTGCCAAGGTTCATAGTACACGGAGGATGAGTTCTAATGATTCTGATGATCCCTTTGTGTTTCCGCTAGTACCATCACAAAATTACATGTTTACTTTCATTTAGTTGTCACTGCAACTGTTGGATAAACTGCAATGACTCTGGAAATCCCCTGACCTTTCAACTTGCAAGCACAGACTGTATATGAAAGAAGGATATAGCGACTGTGACGTCACCCTTTAATCTGTGGACTCCTGTTTTGAAGTCTTGAGCAAATTCATCTTGGTCTTTTGAAACCAGAAGTAATGAGTTAGTTCTGGATCTGACTGAAGAACCCAAGGACACTACACTTGGTAGCAACCTGTCAGTCACAATGTAGCCCCGCCCCAAAACATATCCTGCTTTATTGTCTATTTTCCTCTAAATGGGGCAATAAATTACAAAATGAGCCCCATGCTGTATTCAAGAAGTGTTGAAAGTAGTGATTGAAAGCATAGATTAATTCGGAAATTTTTTACTGACATAGCAAATCAAGTGAGAGGAAGATTCATTTTCTCATGGACTTCTATACAATCAGACTTTATTTTGAAAACAGAGGAGCTGCTCTCTGCTGGACATTAGAAAGAATGCAGGTTTATAAACAGTTTTCCTCAATGGCTTTACTTTTCAGACCCTAAGGCTTTGTCTATGTTTCACACATGGTATATGGCCACAGTTATAGTATCCAGTGAAATATATCAAAATGTACCCAATAGATTTGCATGCAAGACTGTATTGACAATTCATGATATACAAACAATATATTCTAATAATTTTGGTGTTTCCGACGTTTTATCTATATTAGAACATGTAGATTTGCATGTATGGTTTACAGGTATTGTCAATATTTAGACTTTAGATTTAGAACTGATCTTTCAGTTTATTACAAAATACCAACAAAAGTAAACACATCTCCACCAGGCTCTGCTGCACATTGTATTTAGTGCTTTTAAACAAATGTTAGCTTGTGTTGGCGCACATGACTGCTTAGGTACAGCTTTCCAGAGCTGTGAGAGCGGCTGCAGACTTCAGTCTTGTTTTTGAGGGATTCATTTTGCCTTTAAACCAGTCAGACCCCATCAGTCTGACACTGATGTCATGATTAAGTATAGCACAAATAAAATATGGCAGTACTTATACTGTAAGTCAGAACTTGATGCAGATCTTGTTTCCTCTTTGTGTCTAATTAAAAAACCCCTTTCCCACATTTAATCACAAATAATAGAAGGAGTGCAATCCAGCGTTCACATTTAAAGCTTGTCAAGTTATCTGATTTATTTTGTAAATTGCCCATGAATGTTGTTAGAGAGATGCATAACACATGAACACCATTTCCATTCCGTTATCTAGAGATGTCATTTTGGCCTGTGTGAAATGATAACATCCCGTGCTTCAAATATGCATATCTCAGAGCTGATATGAATTATGCCATAATTCTTTGAGAAGTTGAAGAACTGAATAGCTTTTCCAGGACAAATAGACAATATTCCCATTCCCTTTTGAGTTAATTATCATATAAAAAGCCCCAGCCACTGATAATCTGACTGCAAAAGGCAACGTGGTTTGAGGAAAATGTCATTACATTTGAGAAATTTCAAATTCACATCTGATTAGACGAAATAGTCATTTGTCACTTCACAATGCATAATGCGCTTTTTCTCCTGTGTGAAACACTATTGAAAATGAGACATGAAAGACTTTCTTTGATACATTTAATGTGCTGTAGACCTGCTATTTTGTTCTACACTTGAAGCAGCTGTTTGCATTTGAAGTGCAAATTCGGTATCGCACACAGAAAGTCTGGATAATCACGCTTTCCAGATTTAGCCATTTAATGTTTATCTCGTCCTTATCTTACATCATAAAGCCGGTGTGATGTACAAAGTCTGACAGGAAGGAGAGCAACGCAGTGTGAGGTACCCCCCATCCTTACCCCCGACCCTTAGTTGGATCCATAATTCCCTGTGCTGTGGTTTGACCTGGAGCACACATCCCTCTTCCTTCTCTCAACATCTTATCAAAGCTCAGGCAGACTTTTCCCGGCTTGACATCTGAGAGAATGAGACCAGAGAACGGCTCCCCAGGGAGAGTAGGTGACTCAGTGACACCAATTCAACACAGCTTATGAATATATCGGTATCCACATTTGACACAATAGTTTTTGCACAGCAATCAGCAGCTCTTAGTTGACATCCAGCTGTTTCCTGACACCCTTTGAACCCTAGTTTCTTTTCAAAAAATAAAAGAATGAATGTTCATCAATACTTGAGTGCTTTGATAAGATATTTAAAGGTGCAATCAAGCAATTCTTGAGAAAAACTGCTGGTACTTTAACTGAGCACAGTAATCATTCACTGAAGGTCATACTGGAGTCACTGTACAAAACTACTGTTAAAAAAAAACAGGATAGAATATAGCTATAGCTAGGCTAACAAGGAAGGTACTGGTTACCTAGCATAGCATTTCAGACTATGCATCAATCCAAATTATCACCCCATATCAGAGAATTTGTGTTTGAAATTCTTTGTAGCCCTTTATGGCCCTTTGCAAATAAGTAATGTAGCTAATGTTAGCAAGGCTGTGGGTTTGCAAACAGTTGCTACTGTTGCTGCTGTGAAGCTAACATGCAGAAAGGACAAGACCGCTCCCCAAAAACAGCACACCAACTCCAAAAAAGATAATACATGCAATTCTGTTGTTAGCATCACAGCAACAGCATTAGTTAGCAAGCTAGAAAGTTAACTGAATGTCCGTGGGTAAGTCGTTTAGAGCTAACCAGTAGGGATTAGCTGTCACAACATTAGCAAACTTGACAGAACAACACTGACCTTTTGGTTCTGCACTGTAAAACATCATAAAGGAATTTAGCCAAATCAAATTTTGTAGTTTACTGAATGTCAATATCAATTTTGCTAATTTCTAATTAACTGAACTACTTTTAATTTTTAAATCACTTTTGAACCTAAAAAAACAAGTTCTTAAAACGTGAACCATTCTGATTTAAAATTATGCGTTGAGTGAACAAACAGCTGACAGTTCACTCAACTCATTAAATTCAGCTTATAAGAAACAAAACTGCCAGATAAGTAGAGTTCCCAGGATACACTGTTAGAGAGTTAAAATTCTGCTGAGACTTTTTTTTTTTGTAGTTTGAGAACGCAAACATAGTGGAGACTTGTGTGTCTTTTTAAAATCAGAGTTATGGTTGTTTCTTTTCATAATTAAACAATTCCAACCATGACACAGGTCAGTACTGAATTCATTTAGTACACATGTAGACTTGTTATTTATCTCTCGGCTGGAAGCTGCCTCACAGATTGTCTTTCTTGGGTTTGGCTTCAGTGATGAGACTTGATTGTTTTTTCTTTTTGTTTTTTTTTGGGTCGGGCGGGGGGGTCCATTTTTAATGATAGATGAGAGACAGGGTGAAAGGGGGTAGAGAGTGGAGCGAGACACACAGCAAAGGGGCGCGAGCCGGACTCGAACTCACGACTGCTGCTGGCGACCTGCGCCTACATGGCAACACCCTAACCCAATGAGCTATCCTGACGGCCGAGACTTCAATGCTGAATAATGAGAAACGCTTTAAACTTAGAAAATGTAAAAGGTCTTGGTCAATGTGGCTAGCTCATTTAATGTAATATGACTGTATTGAACTTGTTTTCTCACATTCATCTTTATGTTACTTGGGTAGTTGTCCACTTTCAAGACTTTTATAGATAATTTTTAGCTGATTGATCATCTGAGGTCCAGTTTACTTACATTTCCAACATGGCTGTTAGTCCTAGCCGGGTCATTGCTGTTTATTTGAATTTTTGTTCTTCTGACTTTCTTATCCCTGGTTATTTCTCAGCCATCTCTCCTTCTTAACAGTGCAAATATGTTGAGAAGTTCAGCACATTAACGTATGCCTGATTTACCGTTCCACTCGCTCCCATTGCCTCCTTCCCCACCCTCTCCTGTGCACCAGCATGATCGCCCCCTGTTGCTGACTGCCTGGAACACTGTTGTGTTGCTCAGTTCGAGCCACTTTGTCTTTTTCCCATTTCCAGGGAAGCCAGCCAGGACTGTGTACCAACACACACACAGAACAAACCTCTAGTGAACCTCAAGGAGATAGTTGCTGAATTTGACAGAAAAATATATTGGATTATAGTCACTGACTGCACCTTTAATCTAGGTATTTCTTTGTGATCAGTTGATCTTATTTTATTTCACTGTGCAGTAACTGGGGGCATTCATCAAATGTCTTCTTTTGTGAGAGAAGAGGGGGAAAAGTACTATTTACATTGCTTGCGAGGCAGCTACACTCATGAGGGCTGCTAAGCAGAAAATCTGCCGAGAAAAACAAGCAAGCCAAGGGGCAAATAAGCGCTAGCCCGCTTGTTCTGTTTTGATTAAAAATGCTCTGTCCCTTCTACAGGGTATGACGCTTTTTTTGTTGTTTCCTCCTCACTTTGTTTGATTTATGGCATTGGAATTCCTCTTCCACTGCCTACCACAGATTCCTCATGCCTGTGGAACCAGTTCGCCTGCTCGAAGAACAAGTGCATCGCCAAGCAGTGGCTGTGTGACGGGGAGAACGACTGTGAGGACGGTCTCGACGAGAGCGTGCAGATCTGCGGTTAGTGCCCTTTCAGAAGTCATCAGGAATGTGCTGCTGGTATAAAAGGTCGCATCCGCTATATTACTTGTAGTAGTTTCATGTGTTCCTCTCGCAGACGTGGAAAGGAACGGACAGAAATGAAACAATCTTAATGAGGCAACAAATGAGACCATAGGCATTTCTGATAATTCGAGGGAGCACTGAGGCAAATAGATTTTTTTTTTCCTGCACTGAGGCCCAAGAGGCATAGAGATTTCAATGGGGCAAATGATATGTGTGTGTGTGTGTGTGTAATGAATTCTACAATAAAACAAAACGAATCCAACCATAATAAAGAGACTGGAATTGTGTGAAAACTGATTGGTATAATTTGATTGTAATGGAGTCAAACATTAATGAAATGGTCCAAAGATTTCTCAGGTACACTTTCTTGTCAAAAGCAAGATGTGCATTTTGTCTCTGCATGCCTAATTGAACTCCTGTATTTACCTTTGTTCCTTAGTGCAGCCAATTTTTCTTGTGGTCTGTTGTGCCTTAAAGGGCAGTCCTAAGATAAAGGCAATTGCTGACTCTTAGAATTCAGGTAAATAATTGTTATTCACAAAAGCAAAGTCATTATGTGTTAGTTCTGCACCAAAAAAATGCTGCGCAAAGAAAATTAGAGTTTCTCGGGGGTCATAAAGGGAGTACAAGTTCATACCCCATACCCAAAATTGTATCTAATATAGTCTGATGTATTCTGTATGGGCAGGACAAGGTGCTCTGATCTATTGAAATGACTTGGAAGTCTTTACTGATAACAGAAGGTAACTTTCTAACAAAAACAAAAAAAAAAGTACATCTGCTTCAGTTCAGTGTTCTTTGTACTGTTTTATCTCTGCTGTGCATTTTGCCCACTGTATTGACTGGCTTTTAAAAGTACACCATGTGCTCCTGTTTTCCTCTCAGGTGCAGTGACTTGTGCTCCAGGGCTGTTCAGCTGCCCCGGCTCTTATGCCTGTGTTCCAAAACGCTGGCTCTGTGATGGTGAGAGGGACTGTCCTGATGGGAGTGATGAGCTGTCCGCAGCTGGCTGTGGTAAACTCTGTCTTCTTTGCAATTTATTTAAAAGAAAACAAAAAAGCAGCATACGTATAGCGAGGCATAGTGGATGATGTGTGTGTTTTTGCATAGCCTTCAGTAAGCGGTGCAGTCTGGATTGTTTCTGCTTTGATTTAAGCCTACTTAACTATGGAAAAAACAATTAGAAATCACAGAGACCAGTGGATTAGCATAAGGCTTATGTTATGTTCGAGACATATTGCATGCCATGCTGAGAAGGAAATGTTTATCCATTGATTAGCTCTTGAACCCTCTTCTCTTCGTGCATCAGCACCCAACAACACATGCGATGACAGCTCGTTTCGCTGCCGCAACAAGGCGTGCATCCCCCAGCGATTCGTCTGTGACCACGATAACGACTGCGGAGATGGATCTGATGAGTCACTGGAATGCGGCAAGTAGATTTATCTTGCTCACTTGCACTTGATGTTCACCAGTGGGATGTGAATATGCGCCCATTAAAAGGCGCGCGAGGAAAGTTTGAGACACAAAGTTTGCGGAAACAGCGGTGGTGGACAGATTTCCGGTTTGATAGGTGGCCGACGGCTTTAGGGCAGATCAGCAGCTGAA
This sequence comes from Dascyllus trimaculatus, assembly GCA_024666655.1. Classification (NCBI taxonomy): domain Eukaryota; kingdom Metazoa; phylum Chordata; class Actinopteri; family Pomacentridae; genus Dascyllus; species Dascyllus trimaculatus. The sequence goes on along the minus strand of CM045456.1, from coordinate 25,662,134 downwards.
GAGGAGAAATAAGATCAAAATAAAGTCAAATTGAAATATGTGACTACAGACTGGCATGGACTGTCACTGCTGAGTACAAACCCTTTATAGATTCATACTGGCCAAGCAAAAACTAGACAAATCAACATATTAAAAAGACAAAGGGCTTTGGAGGACAGTTTTTTTAGTTACTGTATTCCGTGGACCAGCTATCTATGCAATACTATTATTAGGAGAGATGGAATTTAGATTTCTCTTTATACTGATAAATTTGAGTTGTGAGTAGCCTGACTTCTTTTTTTTAATATAATTGTGCTATTATGATACTCGTAACCATACTGTTTAGCCGCCTTTATTTGGGCATTAACAATTCACAGTGTCGAAGGAACTCTCTGCTGCAGCCTTGATTTATGATGACTGGCTGATGAAATATGTGTATTTATACTTGAAATATTGGCCACTGCAGCTGTGAACGCCATTATACCTCCAGATGGTGTGAATTGTTGATCAGCCATGATTCTATATACGCCATGAGGGTGCATCATTATAATATGAACAATGGCCATAAAAATCTTGCCTGTGCAGCTTTATTTTCCATAACTGACACTTTATTCTGATAAAGCTGCACCTTAATATGAAGCTATGACACTGCCAAGTTAACTTGAAAGCGTCTCTCCCGCTTCAGTGTACCGCTCCTGTGGATCGGGGGAGTTTCGCTGTGGGGACGGCCGCTGCCTTCTCAGCTCTCAGTGGGAGTGTGACGGCTATGCAGACTGTCCCGACCACTCCGACGAACTGCCTCTGAACCTCAAATGCCTGGCTGCAGGTAAGACTGTTGTTTGGCTTTCAGCTGGAATCTCTTCATCAGTGTCATCGGCAGCGCTGCTCGTCCAGGAAAGTGGCGGGTACATGTGCCGGAAACAAAAAGGCGGCACAACAAGCAGAGATTCCCAGAGAAGGAATTAATCTGTCAAGATCCACTTTCAGGTCAAAAAAACGTTCCCCCAGCCTTCTTGAGGTATTACAGGGCGTTGTGCCAGTGACAGTCATGTCTTGCTCTTTTCAGGAAGCTTGTGCAACGGCTCCTTCTTCATGTGCTCCAATGGACGCTGCATTTCTGAGGGGAATCTGTGCGACGGGAGAGACGATTGTGGCGACGGGTCAGATGAGAGGAACTGCAATGTGAACGAATGCTTGAACCGCCGAGTCAGTGGGTGCACGCAGGACTGCCAGGACCTTCCTGTGGGGTACAAGGTAAGTGATTGCTTGATAGCCTGAAAGTGCATTCCCCATCAGCATCAAGTTTTGGATACAGTTTTTACAAGGAGTAATACATCTAGCGAAAAGCTGCAGATGGGAGAGATAACAATTAGTAAAATACAGAACAAGTGACAAATGAAAAGAAACCCAACATAAAGGGTTTTCATAAGATGTCGGGACCCCACATTCTGCCAGAACAGCTTTAACCCACCTCAAGATCTCTGGAGCTCTGACAGAGGAGTCAAACACTGTTCCAAAATGTATTTCCTCATTTGGTGTTTTGATGATGATGACGGTCCAAAATCTTCCATAGATGTTCAATTGGGAGGAAATCTGGTGACTGAGAAGACAATAGCATATGGTTCACACAGTTTCCATCGTGCCCTGTGGATATGGGTATTGCGATCCAGGAAGCGACCACTCCCGTCAGGATAGAAATGATTCATCATAGGATAAAGGATCCAGATCCTTTTACTGTAGCAATCAAGGATTCAAATTGTCACCTGTCTGTATGTACAGCAGTACAACAAAGTAATGCAAATGTACACAGTGAGAGTTATTTGTAGTGATGACTCACAGCTATAATGTGGCCTACTTCAGACAGTGTGACATGCATTACAATATAATATACTACTACAGTGTGAGATTTTTATCTTAGAAACAGCAGTTGTAAGCATTAGCATCATTTCCAATTCAGTAGCAGGTAAAAAAGTGCAGCTTATTTTAGTAGTAGCGTGGGCATGAATGATTAATGCCGGATAATGAATCGAGCCTTACTTTGCACATCATTAAAAGGGGCATATATACATGGAGTCTTTCACTTTTTGAATAACCTTGAAAACTGTAAGGTGAGTTTAATGATATGCCAACAATGATCTAAGCTCCCCAACTGTGCCGCGCGACTGCCTGGCAATGGTGGCATGTGAAGTTAGATATGAATCCAGGTCAAGGCCACAACCGCTGGAGTGTTTCAATGGCTGTCCCTGTTGTCAGACTGTGGTAGTTTTGTGCCTTCATCCCTTGGATTTTCCTCTCCTGCTCCTCCGCAAGATGGTGTTTACTGCATCAGAAAAGTGGTTGAAAGCACAGAAAAACTTGTCTTCCTTGTCATGACGGGGCCAGAGCCGGACAGAGAGCACATCACTGCAGACTCTTAGCTCATCCATTTGTGACCCGAACAGGAAGATCAGCAGAAAGGCCCTCAAGGTTATAACTTTGGATAAGAAAGGGATTTGCAGTGGGTTCAGAGCAGCTGATACAAGCACTTTGAGTTATTTTTTGGGGGCCCTGGTCACTGATGTGTGATGGAACTCTTGAGCCAAGGAACAGTGTATCTGTATCACAGCTTTGATGTCATCATATATGTATGGTGCTTGGTTTCAGTGCATTTTCATTGCTTTCTTGCCAAACTTTGTGAAAACAATACTGGAGTAAGTAATATATTCCCTCTTAAATTGCTGTGAAAGTACAGCTTGCACTGCTTTTATAACATGATGCATCATATAAGGAGAGAACTCAACTGTTGAGTGTTTTTAGACATTTTTCACAGGGTCATAACATGGAATTTTAATAATTTGTCTAACTTTTCATTAGTAGAAGTGGCGCTACAGCTAAACTGATGCTTTATCCTGCATTTTGCTTGTGTTTTATAATGTTCAGTGTAAATGCTGGCCTGGCTTCCATCTGAAGGACGATGGGAAGACTTGTGTGGATGTTGATGAATGCGTCACGACGCTCCCTTGTAGTCAGCGCTGCATCAACACTTATGGGTCCTTCAAGTGCCTATGCGTGGATGGTTACGAAGCCTTGGATCGCAACCTCAACACATGCAAGGCCCTGTCAGGTTAGCTGGATTTTTAATTTGTCCTTTTGTAGAATCTCAGTGCTGGATATGTCCTCTCATGCTGCATGTTCTCCGTTACAGCTGAAGAGCCCTTTCTCATTATGGCGGATCACCATGAAATACGCAAATTGAGTGTGGATGGTTCAAATTATACCATCTTGAAGCAGGTAAGCGATAGCCTTCAAGGATTAGTATTTGCCATTATTAGATCGGCAACAGATTGCTGATGAAACTGCTATCTTGTCCTCTTCTGTTGTTTAATTTAGAATCTCCCTTGTCTTTTGTGTCTGATCTGTCAGGTATATATTAAGGATGTGCGGGTTTAAATGGTTGTTGTTTGAAACTTTTGAAGCTTTAATGACACTTTAATTGTATTCACCTGCTTAATGTGTAGAGAAATGGTGCCCTTACGGAGAATATCTAAAGATAAAGCAAGTGATACCACTTTCAACTATGAATGCTTTGCTTTGTATTGCAGAAATGGAGGGTAATCCTGCTGAGAAAGAATGGTCTTTGTTACTGTGTCCTGGGACAAATTTATCATTATCACAGTGAAAGAAAATAATATATTTCAGACTTAAATAAGGCACATTTGTATTAAAACATTGCTTTATAGCTCTGAGACACACCAGATTCAGCTGGTGAAAGAATCCATTTTCACTGAAAAGGATGTGTTAACACACTAAAAATGCAAGATGAATAGACTCCTTAGCCTCAATGAGGTGTTTTTACAAGCTGGTTTAAAATGTAAAAATGGTGCACAAACCTCTGTAAAGTATGGTTCTGTCGAAGTGACATGTCTGGCCCTACTATAAGGAAAAAAATGGCAATTCTGGTTGGCAATGAGCAAAGTCACCCTATTCAAGACCCCATGGAAAAGCTATTTCAATCATTTCTGGGTCTCATCACTGTTGCTCTGGGCAACGCTTGAATCTGACTGTTGATTATCACAAATGGGTGGCTGTGATTTACTATAAATCACCTTTCGGGTATCCTGTAGGCTCGTCTCACTGTCATATTAACCTTTCGACTCGATGCACTGCTGTCTGTATGGAAGTGCTCATCAGCTACTACTCACTTTAATCACTGCATGTTAGTGGCAGCTGACCTCCAATCACTTTACCACACTATTACATACCCCATTCAGATTAAAAAGTACCATGGTATTATGCAAATTTCAAATAAACCAATCACTCCCTATATGTATTGGTTTTGCCTTTAGCATAAATTTGTCTTCCTGGCACAAATGCAAGTGACTCATAATATCATTTTTTTTCCTCCAACGCATTATTAAATCCCACTTTTGGCCTGTGGCTAATTAGAGTTGAAACATCATTCTCGGGCTTTTAAAGATGCCAATTATCTGCTATGAATTTTTTCCATAAATCAGGGTTCATTTCGTTTCAACAAAACAGCTCCAACAAAGCTAATGGAAAGAAATCAGTGATTTCGCTTTACACAGTCTCGGCATGTGCAGCTGTAGTGTTGCAAAATGACTTTTTGTTTGAATTTCATATGAAGTACAGTGTCAGCATGCTCTGACATGACACCAGCTTACAGCCGTTACTATAGAAACAATGCCCAGTTCAAAGTTGTGCTTGGATTGGTAGCCACAAGCAAACTTACTTGACCAGCACACTTTGGTGACCGCAGCCATCGCCTTTGAGGTTTTACTGTTAAACTACTTCTCAGAAAGAAAAAGACTTGGAATATGTGTACCAAGAAAGCAGTGGGATATCACTACCCTACCGCTTTCCTGGTACAAAGAAAAACAGTTTAAAACACTCACGTACTATTTTTAGTTTAATTTTCATGTAGATGTTTTTTTTTCTCCCTTTTTTAATCAGATTCAGTTGCACACTTTTGATTAATTTCATAGCTGCTAAACTGTCTACAGGTAAAATGAGCAGAAAATGCAGTCATGTTCCAGAAGCACTGATAAAAGGGGGCAAGCAGGTTTCATCTCTATAGCTGATGCTCGGAGTGGAGAAAGATTCCCCCGAGGACACTTTGGCGCCTGTCTGTGAGGGGTGTTGATGATCTGATGAAGATGTCTCATTTCGCCTGTCGGATTATCTGACATCTTTCCTCGGCGCCCACAGTGCGAGGCGGCAGGGTGGGGGCACTTGTTTGGTGAGCAGCTCTGTCTGACTGACAGTGGGGTCCTGTGAGCATGACAGAGAAAGAAAGTACCTCACTCTTGTGCTTTGATAGGACTGCAACTTACTCTCCTCTCACTCTTCAAATGGTTTATGTGTAACTGAAACCATGGGAACCTATGGGAAAACCAACCAAATCAATATCACCCGTGCAGGCAAAGATACTGTAGCAGCTGTGCTTGTGTGTTTTTTTTAAATGTATTTCCACTTCTCTAGGCGTCTCAGATTGTTAGTTAAACATAACATCTATCATGAATCCACTGGTGAGTTGATCCTTTTAAAATATACTTAGGTGCATTTAAACATATAATATGTCTCACAGATATCCTCTACACACACATATTAACCCAAATGTAGAGATAATAGTGTTTGGAATTTAATAATTACATTCATTCTCACACTGTTGCTTAGTTTCGCTGCCACTGGAAGCGACAAGTTAATATCTTTACCCCTCACAGGGAATTCGCTTAATTTGAACTAAAATGGCATTTTCATGTACATGTGTTCTCTCTGTGTGTAATCTGCAGGGCCTCTACAACATCATCCACCTGGACTTTGACTACAAGAAGGAGTTCATCTACTGGGTGGACTCAACGAGGCCAAGCGGTCGAAAGATCAACCGAATGCGCCTCAATGGGAGTGACCTCAAGGTACCACCGATTTTAGTTGTTGGGACTTTGTAGACATGTTGTCTTGTTCCACTTTACCCAAGATTCATTGCCTTTATTTCACTTGTTCCCTCTCCAGCTTGTATTTATCCATTTCTCCTCGCTCTACTCAGGTCCGTCTTGGTAATTCATTAAAATCATCAACCTGCAGCTTAGTAGCAACTTTTTCCTATTTTGAAGATGAGTCGCCGGAAAATCAAGTGTGTTGCTTAAGTAGGTTATTAGCACTGCTCGGCTGATGATGGTCTCCTCTTATCCTTTTATAAAGTCAACATTGTGAACTTTTTATGTCAGCAGCCAACGACCTGTTTGCTTAACAGCACTGAATGCCTGTTAATGATAATAGAAATGGCTTTCAGATAAATGTTACGGGCCTAATGATACAATGGTGCTGTCTGGTGTAATCACCAAGGTTCGTCTGGGTCATGGGATCGGAGCCCAGACACAGGGGACACTGGGACACCAACAGAACACCTGCTGGGCCCCCATGCCTCATCTCATTAGCATTAGTGTGTGGGGCATTAGGCTTATTCAGCTCAATTACTTCCACAGACTCTGCTTGAGCCACTGCCACAGCTTAGCAAGAGGAAAAACTGTCTGAGACATGGATCCAGGAGCTCCTCACATCAGGTTAATTAAAAGAGTCACTGATATTCAGCGTTGCTAGCATAGGTTTGTTATATGAAGAAGAGAAGAGACGGGTGCAGAGAGCATTCTGTGGATTTCTCTGTCTCTCCCCACAATATTTGACCAGTGCAGACATTGATGGAACTGTACTGTTTATTTTAGAAAAATACAGATTTATTTCATTATATTAGTTTTTAAAAAGAAACAGTCACAGCAGGTATTTTTATGTGACAGTAGTTCTCTGTTATAAGTAACTGAGTTTTCTTTCAGCACCTTAAGATAATGTTTTCTGTCCATCCCAAGTCATCACTGTTGAAACGGTCACTGTTGCCAGCTATAGCAACTTGAAGTTACAAAAAGTGTTCATTTACATATGAGGAAGAGACAAAATGTGCCATGGTGAATACCTCAGTCCTCTGAAGAACATTTCACTTCTATATTAACATGTTTTGCTTTAACTGGCTGAAAGCTAAAGGACCGTGTCAGTGACCACACAGATCAAACAAACTCTGGAATCATTTGAAAACATGTATTCAACTGTTGTTATTTCTCACAAGTTACCCTTCATTTCCACATGAAGCATTTGTTCTGAGCAGTACCGAGAGATTCTCTGCATAAAATCAAGCAGAGGGACTTTATGTAACGAGCAACAACTCTTTTTGCCTGAGGAGGCAGTTTTGACGGAGACTACTGCACAGTGAATGACACTGTTTTGAGCCCAGTTTAGTCTAAATTACTGCTTAGAGAACAGCTTAGTCTTTTGCCAAGACCATATATTTCCATTATGTTCCCACATCACATCATGTTCCTTAATGACAGATTGCACAGGTGCTGGGATTTTCAAAAATAAAGTCTGTTTTGCAGGGATTGGCTCCAGCTACCAGCTGGCACAATGATTATTCTAAACTAGTGCATTTGCAAACTCAAAAGCTAAAAAATCTTATATTGATGGTGTTTTTACATAGTTCATAGATTTTGTTTACCTCCGTGCAATACTACTTCTCACTGAGATTAGTGCAATGATATGTCTAAAAAGATAATAAGAGCGTTACTCTGCTGCCTTGCAACCTACTCTACCTGTTTAAATGTTAGTATTTACATTTACCATGAACAAATACTCATGCAAGCAGTACTTTCTGGAAAAGTTATGTTTTGTGATAGAACATGTAGAGTTCTGCCTGACTTTTTTTTTTTTGCACTTGCACCTGTTTGGTGGTGCAGCTTAGGATGTGTTTACACAGAACAGGCAGTGCTGTGTAATTTTGGCAGTTACGTTTTCCTGAAATTTGCACGCACATGTTTCCCTGGTCAAACCGCCTCCTTGCAAGTGCAAAGAGAAAATCAGGCACAATAATAAATAAGATGTTTTATACAGAGAGCTTTTTAAAAAAAGAATTAGTCTTTATATTAGCAGCCATTGCAGTTGCAAATGTGATTAAGAGTTACCACAAATATGTACTGAATTAGATTATTTCTATTTTCTATCTTACTAATGTCGGTCACAGTTATAGCCACGATGCATGATGGTGTGATTTACTGTACATCTGTGTCTACAGATTCTCTCATTTGAGAATCTGTAGACACAGCTCCACAATCTGACAAAAATAAGTGAATAAACTCCTGTGCTTTTCTTAACATTCAAATTGTTGTGGTAATAAGAAACTTTAAAATGGAAACACATTTTACAAGCATACTAGTTACTGAAAATGTCCCCACTTTGCAGATAGTATTGCCTTCTACTATGATGCACATACAGAAATTTCAGTGTAAATGTATGTGAAAAAAGGCAGCTTGCCTTCGAAAGCCAATTTCGCCTGCACCTTTTCATCTCATCTGAGCACTCTGCGCCGTATGTGAATGTGTGTTTTAAAAAGCTCAGCTTATAGTGTGCAGGTCATTAATGACCACCCTGCAGGATTCTCTGGCAGCCTTTAGTTACATAGGGGCCATGTGTGTAGTCGTTACCATGGCAGCAGATCTCAAATCAAGTTCATTCCACTTGTTCCAAGACTTGTTCATTTTAGTCTGGATGCTAAGAGGACTTTTGTGTAAGGTGGTTCAGAAAAATACAAACAAATACAAATATTTGTGTTTGTTTTGATGTAGGAGAACATCGTGTCTCACTAGGAGCTGAGCATCTCCACACTGATGTCTGTGGGGTTTAAAAACAGGTTCTTAAGGACTCAGGTCTTCTGTTTATTTCTGACAGAGCTACTTGTACATGATCTTAAGTTTATTAGTGGTGAACTTAAAAAGGCAGTTTTGCTCAAATCCCATGCATGTCTTTACATTCATCCATGAAAACATATGGAAGATTTCAAAGGCATTCGATAGGTAAACTTATGCACTGAAATTGATTTCCTTCTACCTGCATCACTAGATAGTCCACAGAACAGCAGTGCCCAGCGCCTTGGCAGTGGATTGGATAGGAAAAAATCTGTACTGGTGCGATGCGGAAAGGAAAACACTGGAGGTGTCCAAAGCCAATGGCCTCTACCCCACCATCCTGATCAGTTCTACCCTCAAGAACCCCACTGACTTGGCTCTGGACCCACAAACGGGGTGAGAATGTGATCGCTACTGTGAAGTTTGTCCATTTTTCATGGACATGAAGTAGAAGCAGTAGTTTTCATGTTCCACATATGTGGAACAGACTTGATTAAAACTTCAAGTCAACTACAACTTTCAGTTCCTTCCAATCAAGACTTTAAGCTGAGGTAGGCAGCATGCAGTGAGTGTATGTTGGCACAGTGAGATAGACTGGACTTCAGGAGGCTTCAAGCTGAAAGTCATGTTAAGTCACAAGGGACTGCATATGCTTGTCTTGTGCAAGGAACTTTGGGACTTTTCATTTTTAGATTTCTGCCTACCGTAGTTTTAAGACTTGCTAGTACCTTTATTTAAACTAAATGTTGGACAGTTTATTCATATCTTGCACCTTATATAACTGCACTGTAAGTAGTTCTTATTTTTATCTGCTTTGTTTTATTCCTTCTAAAAATCTTCCATTTGTATCTTTTTGCATTGTGCTTCTTTCATATGTTGGATTAACACATTTTATATCGTATGGAACTTACTTTGTATTGCCTTGTTTACGAACATTGCTGTACAAATGAACTTGCCATCCCTGGCTTTATGAACTATGCTGTGCTTCTGACTAGGTACGTGTTCTGGGTAGACTGCTGTGAACCCTCTTACATTGGACGCATTGGCATGGATGGCCGAGGGCAAACGGTTATCATTGACACAGAGATCTATAGCCCCACTGCTCTCACCATCGATTATACCAACAAGAGGCTCTACTGGGCAGACGACAACCACATCCTATTTGCCAACATGGATGGCACCCAAAGACGCAAAGGTGGGACTAAGGTGTTGTCAACGCTGTAGAGAAGTACACTTACTAATTTACTTGCTTAAATTTTTTTGAGAAGACTGATGTCATCCATTGGTCGAATTCCCTTTATGTGTACACGTGGCCAATAAAGCTAATTCTGATTAAATGTGAAGCTGGAGCCAGCACTGAATGATAGGTCATCAGATAATCTGTTTAATGAATACATTGTGGTTAGGGCAGATGGGAAGTTTCTGATGGTAATAATCTCCAGTGGAATATGTAATACAAGTGCCATAATTAGTGGCATCCTGGTGGCTAAATTGAATAAAACAATTTAACTGAAGCCCTCCATGGTCATTTGTCTCATTCCAGTGTCCTATGACCACATCCAAGGAGTAATGGCACTGACTTTGTTTGAGGATTTTGTGTATTGGACGGATGGAAAGTCCAAATCCCTACGAAGGGCCCACAAGACAACTGGCGCTCAAGGGATAGAGCTCCTTAACTCCTGGCAGGCCATCAAATCCATCAAGGTCTACCACTCCCTGCGCCAGCCTGAAGGTATGAAGTCCATCTGGCGCTCATGTTCATTCTGTCCTCCCATGCCAAGCAGTGGTTATGGGCCTCCTAGTTTTAAGAAGGTAATGGTTTGTGTAATGCAGTTTCGGTCATGTGCTTCTGTCCTTCTGTCCAGTACCCAAGCACCAGTGTCAGATTGCGAACGGAGGATGCAGCCACCTGTGTCTTCTGTCCCCGGGTGGAGAACACAAATGTGCCTGTCCCACAAATTTCTACTTGGCCGCTGACAATAAAACCTGCCTATCCAACTGCACCTCCAGTCAGGTCAGCTCCATTTATCATGCCTCCCACTTCTTAGTTTAGTGTGATCATGCTGTTTGCTTTTTTTCCCTCTCCTGATCAGTACTTTTCCCCTAAAGGCAAATTGCTTTCCTCTCGTTGGCTTTCGTTTTCTGACATGTACTGTAGGGCCTAGGAAATGGTTGTGTATCGATTTCAACTTGGGCTTTGAAGAATGTTGAAGCCAAAGCAGAGAGTCGAGTATTCATGTTGATTTCAAATTCGGTATTTTTAATGTGTTTTCGCTGTAGTTTCGCTGCGGGACAGACGAGTGTATCCCTTTCTGGTGGAAGTGTGACACAGTGGATGACTGTGGCGATGGCTCAGACGAACCTACCGACTGCCGTGAGTGCCATGTTATTCTGAGGTTGGCTTTAAAATAGTACTAAACAAGAAGAAGTCTTCCTCTTTTTTTGGTGAGCTTCAAGGATTAACTAAATGAAATTAGGACGGAAGACGCAACGTTTCATTGTTTTCTGCTTATTTATTTTCAGCGTAATGACTTTTCTTCTGTTAACGTGTTAAGTGTTTTATGACACCGCTTTTACCTAATTTTACAAGCTCTGAATCATTTTTTACAGTCTGTAATCAAACTCTTGCAATGTTTACTGCGCTTCGCTTCAACAGCGGAATTCAAATGTCAGCCTGGGCGCTTTCAGTGCGGTACTGGCCTTTGCGCTCTTCCTCCTTTCATCTGTGATGGAGAGAACGACTGTGGTGACAACACAGACGAAGCTAACTGTGGTAAGGATGGAAATGCTTGTCCTTTTTTTTTTTTTTTTTTAAATTCTTTAATCTGCCATAAATTGCTATGCTGTTTATGCGTTCTCACAGAAACCTGTCTCATCACCTAGACAGCATTTCCCGTGCTGGTGTGTTATTTTATTGGATTTTCTGTAGATGGATTTTGAGTTTGTATGGCGCATCCTGATTAGTGCTAAAATAATTACTTAACCGGTTGATTAGCTGGTTACCAGGAAATTAATAAAGAGGTGTTGTGATAAATCAGTCATTATGTATTAAAATGCATTCCAAACCAAAATAGTTCCATCCTCGCAAATGCTCTTTTGACAGTTTCCTAATAGAGCAAATTGAATATATTTGAGTTTGGGAGTGTGCATTTGGGAAAACAAGATGTCATCAGCGGCTTTAGTTGTGATTGACATTTTTCGTAATTGTTTGACAATTTAGAAACTAAATGATTAATTGCTTAATTGAAAAATTGTGTTACAATAGAGTAACCGACTAAGTTAGTTTTTACCCTCTCCATGCTTTAGCCGTGGTGTTTAAAAATGCTACATCACAACAGGGATTTTGTTTGGACGGAAAAGCCTGCCAGACACCAGATAATCACTCCAGTAATGAACATATTTCCATAAACTGGCAAACTGTATGCTGAATCGCCACCAATCAGTCCTAAAATTATAGATGCTTCCCTCTGCTTGGGCCAAAAATAATCTTTAATTGATTCAGCCTCCCCCTGCCTCTGCCTGTTTTCACTTTCAGAGACATACATCTGTCTGTCAGGCCAGTTCAAGTGCACCCGGAAACAGAAATGCATCCCTCTCAACCTGCGCTGCAACGGTCAGGACGACTGTGGCGATGGAGAGGATGAGACAGACTGCCGTAAGTGTCCGCAGTATTACTTTCAGACTCATTGTCTTGAATGGTTTTATTGAGCTTTTAGACTGGGAAGCTTATGGATGTATCCGCCGTTTGATCAGCCTGTCCCAGCACTGCGGGAAAAACAGGAAAACATCGAGAAATCACAAGGATTTTTATATCTGTGATTTAAAGATGTAATCTAATGGATTAAGATAAATCAGCTTAATTGTGCTTTTTGACAGGGTTAATTTATTTCTGTGCTGGAACAGAGTATATAGAGCCATTAACATTACACAGTCCTCATTAAGTATTCCAGACACAACGCTTGTTATGGCCTGTTCCTGTGAAAAGGGATTAGATGTTGAATCACACAGAGGATAAGAACAGATTTTCTCTGCAATGATGTAACTCATCAGAATATCACACTCCATTCAGGGCTTTCAGGCTGCTGCATTTGTCTTGCATGTGATTGCAGGAGGGGTGAGAGCAAGGGGACGAGAATGCAAGAAAGTCAGGAGGAGAATGAGAGAGTTTAAAAAAAAAAAGCTTTAATTAAAGTGAAGCTAATTACTTCAGCCCTTCTTAGACTTCCAGCGTGATTGGATGTGGTTTCGAATGCACTTGTGTAATGAACACTGCACCGCTGAAATTAAAATACTATTTGAAACAATGTCAAGTTTTATAACAAGAAACCGCTGCTACCTTGCTGTAAAAGGAACACTAAGTAGGTGTGCAAAGGGGATGTTACAGACACATCATTTGCTTCTTTACTGGCTCCAACAACTAAGTTAATAGTTAAGTTCTTCCAAAACAATCAGGCATAACATTATCACCACCTGCCTAATACTGTGTTGGTCCCCTTATGTGGTCAAAAATGCTCTAAACCATTGGACACGGACAAGAGGACCTCTCAGGGTGTCCTATGGGGTCTGGAAGCAGGACGTTGGCACAGGATCCTTTGGGGCCTCTGTCCATCAAACTTGTTCCACTGCATCCTGTTGATGCTTGATCACAATGGGGTGTAGGAAGTTTGGAGGTCACATCAACATGTTGGACGACTGTCATGTCAGCATGTTCCTGATTCTTTGACGTTTTTAGCCACAGATGCCAAAATCCAAAGTTTTCCATCAGAACACCACATAGTACCAATATGATCAATGTTATTCACTTCACCTGTCAGTGGTCATAATGTTGTGACTGATCAGTGTATATGTTAACCTTCTCTTTTCCTCACACTTCCATTCTCTCTTCCTGCAGCTGAGAGCACCTGCTCCCCAGACCAGTTCCAGTGTAAGGCCTCCATGCACTGCATTTCTAAACTCTGGGTCTGTGATGAGGACCCTGACTGTGCAGATGGGTCAGATGAGGCTAATTGTGGTGAGTTGTGGAGACCCACTTAACCAGAAACCACAGCACTTCACTTATTTTCAGTTCAGAGCGCAAGAATCTGATTAAATATGAATTAATTTTACACATGGCTTCACTTCGGTCTGACTCAGTCTTTCGACTTGTTCTCACGGCCTAACTCACGGCCGAGCGAGAACGCTGTGAAGGACAGCTGTCCCTGTCATCAACGAGAGCTAAGCGTCGTGAACTCGGCTCCCCTGCCATAAGACACACACATACACACGCACACACACACATGTATGTAGTTTGACTGAGTTCAACTGAGTTTCTCCTCAGTTCCATGGAAGGGTTGGGTGAGGGAGATGAAATAGTTATCCAGTCATTAAAAATGATGCATGCTATTAGCCGCCCTATTCCAGTCTTATTTTCACCTGTGTTTTACTCTTTTGTATATCCTCCGTTTTGTCTTTCGCTCTGACTTGCTTAAAATGTTCAAACATGTAACCAAAGCACCAGTCCAGGATTCATCTCTGTTTGGAGGGAAATGATTGTCTGTCTCCACTGAGCTTTTCATTTAATTGCAGGTTTAAGGGGACAGTTTGGTGTTACATTTTAAACATTAGACGAAGTAGAATTAAAATATAAAACAAAACATTGCTGTCATATAGTCTGGAAATGGAGCTACTGTCAATCTACTGCCAAACACTGTGCTGTGCGAAAACATTTCAACACAGAGTGATGATATTTTAATATTTTACAGCTCTTTAACATGCTAACGGCCATATAAAGCACTGGACTAACATGAGATTTCAAAAGTCGCTATTACTACTGTATGGAGAGGTATATAGCTCAATTTTTCACACCTGTGGTCCTTGTGATGGTGCAGCCAGCAGCATAAGCAGTGCTCTTACAGTTTGGTTCTTTCCCACGCTTAAAATCTGCTTTGTGCATCTATGTGGTGTTTTGGTGCAAAGGTGGAAGAAGCAGAGGTAACAGGTGTGAGGTCCACTGAAGTGACGCAGCATAAAGCAAGTTGCTGGTGTTTTCGTGGAAAATATGTCTTTAACTTTGAACCGAAAACCTGTTTCTGGTGCACCAAAGCGCCCAAAAAAAAAACTGCAATTAAATGCAACACTCCCTAGCTAGTAGATACTTTTAAATCAGCACATGATTACTTTGTCGTTGTATTTGAAGCAAGAACTGTCTGCACTGATCTATAGATGAGTGGAAATGATTCTTACAGTATCTGCAGCTGCTCTACTGTGTTCAGGAAAAAGCTTCTCGTTCAGTTCAATAGTATCCATCCAGCTATCTGAGGGCAGAAGGGCAATTTCTTTTTCACATCTGCATCCCGTGATTTGAGAACTTCTTCCAAACCAGAGCGCGGTGTCATTATGCACAGCCATCTAAGTTTACCTCTATTAAATCCGATGCAAATGACACCAGTGTGCTGCACAGTAACCCGATTTAATACCACACACCTCACACATGGGTCTGTGTGACCGTATTCTGTCAGTTATGTGGAAGAGATCAGTTTACAGTATCCCAGCAGTCCATTGTGTCATTGCCACCTTTCCAATTTCTTTTTAGCAAATGCCTCACTTCATGTTTTGAGCTTGTATTACAGCGCCCACGCTGTCACATTTTAAAGTATAAAGTGGCAATTACGTGACAAGATACAGTGGAAATGAAACCTTAAAAATATGGAGTTCTTGAGGGCTTCGTCTGCTTTTTTTTTAGAATAATGTATATGCTTGTGTCATCTTCAAGTGAAATTTCAAAAAAGAAAATCCACAGCATCCACCTCTGGCTGCAGATTGGTGGTGTTGTGTGTTAAGGTCAGGCTGCTCTGCACCACTCCGACTGTAATTTCCTGCAGAAGCCTTTTTCCATTTGTCGAGCTGTTGACGTCATGTGCCACTGTGATTGTAACAGCCGTTCCACAGCGATGAGACAAGTGATGTGACTGGCTAGGAGTGAACACCATCCCATTTATATTCCACTTCATCCAGCCCTTGTGCTTTGATGTTTGATGCATAATGCTTCCTCCCAGTATTCCTTTGTAATGAAAAAAAAAGGAAGTTTTTCTTCTTTAATGTCAATTAACTTGAGAAGACCTTGAAGTATTACTGGAGTAATGTTTATCCCACTTTGTGTAGGTCACTGATGACTTTAGCCCCTCACACTGTTTCATCTGCTGTGTTTGTCAGTGTCACCTGATAATTGATCACCTGAAAGTTCTCATCACTTTGGAGCACACAGAAGACATAATCCTGCTTTAAAGCTGTTTTATTCTCGCTTTGAAATTCCGCAGACTGTTTAGGGAAGTTTTGCTTGTTAGCTTGGTAATGAGCTCTGACTTTACAGGGAAATATTGCTTTTTTTTCCCCCCGTGTCACATCTTTTAAAATGCTGTAAGTGACTGAGCTGCCTCCTAATGAATCACTGCGTTGTGTCCTCTGCCGCTGCACTCAGCTTTCCCTCCTGATTCTCTCCTCCTGCTGTCAGGTTGGAAAGAGATCCAGGCAGAATGTGCCACCGTCGTCATTTGACACATCTTTTCCCTAAGTGATGACAGCACTACCTTGGCCATTATCCCTGATGATGTCTGCATGGAGAGGACTTTTTAAAAGGGAGCTCTCAGTTTGACTTTGAAAACCTATTCTGAGGCGGTATTACAGGAGCAAATGTCAGAGCATCTGTTCTTTTTTGAAACAAATGCGGATATTTTTGAATAATTCTGACTCTGGCCGCTGATGGCCAGCAGTGGGACGCCTGGTTTGATTATCAGACTGAAATACTTTTGGCCCTGAATAGCAACTGCAAGCTGCAAAACAGAATTCCAGACTGAGTCGGTTCAGAATATGCATAAGTAATAAATGAACAATACAACACAAAGCGCATTGGGTGAGTGGCAGTTTTCAGCCTGGATCTGAATTCCTGCCCACATCTCTGAATTTTTCAGTTTAATTAACTGTGAAGACATTCTATGTTTACTCGAGAGCACAAAGTCTGGGGATCAGTTTGCGTTTGGTGGAGGTGAACACAATTTTCACACCTCGAGTACTGGCTGATTAAGGCTTTGTATTTATTGTATATCAAGAACACACTGTTGGAATATTCTCTCCTTTTCTGCCTTTTTTATGTAAAACATTTTCTGGGCTGCTCTCATCACAGCAAGATATATCTCAAATTAAACTATGGATATCAGTGTCCTCTTAGAGCAGCATCTGGTCCTATATTATTTATTTGTTTAAATCTTGCGCTCACACATGTTGTAAACAAAATTGTTATCATTAATGCAAATTATGTTCAGTTAAATAAGTGGTGATAACCAGCACAGTCACTTAGCGTCAGGGTTTGAAAAAGACTGTATTTAACATATTACCCCATCAGTTTGTGGTACACAATAAACCACAGCCAAATTCTTCAGCGTTTGCTCCGAAATGATCCCAGATGTTTTCTTAAGGAATGCTCCATTTTGCCACCTCCTTGTCACAAATTCTGTTGCGGAAGTTTGGTAGCAAAGTCAGGTATTTCATCTTATGGTGTGTTAGCCTCTTGAGTGCATGCTGTGTTTTGAACTCGGTGTCAGACTTACTCAGGGAAACCCTGAGGAAAGGATGATTACACGTTGAAAATATGATAGCAAGCACACTATTAATATTCATGCTCTTTGAAGCCATTTTCATCTTCATGTTTGTTTGCTCCTGATGAAAAAAGATGAAAAGACCTGCGGACCTCATGAATTCCGCTGTGAGAATAACAACTGCATCCCAGACCACTGGAGGTGTGACAGCCAGAATGACTGCGGAGACAACTCAGACGAGGAGAACTGCAGTGAGTATCTGACTCCTTTACTGTCTGTTCGCTCACTTTCTCCGTTTATATCCTCTTTTGACGTCCTGCATGCGCTGTGAAGACACCTGACTGCCTCTCGCACCACCTCAACCACCCCATCACACACACACACACACACACACACACACACACAAACATACTTTTATTATCTGTGCTGTTTCTCTGAGAATATTGTAAGTCTTAATGTAGACTCCTGAGCTCATGGTATCCTCTCCTCTTTGTAATTTACCAGGCTCATATTCCCCTTTGTTTGGATATTCATCATCACTTGTGGAAGAAAACTTTTTTTATTTACTCAAGAAATGACACCGGTGACCCACCTTGTTAAATTCCACTTTCTGTTGTGTAATCAAGTCCTTGTATGTGTGTTTGTATGAGTTCAATTGTTTGCCCGCATATTATATGGGTATGTGTGTGTCTACTGTGGGCTTTTGCTGACGCTGCATAATTTATGTGATTTATTAGATGCTTATTCCCCATACCTATTAATGTCACTTAAAATGCAAATAAAAGCCAGTCAGGTGTTGGATGGCAAAGAATTAAGCAGGTGGACCAGTAGACAGTGGAGGGGCTGCAAATCAGATTTTGCTGCAATGCCTGCTGGGAGTCTCTGTTGCAGCACAACTCATAACACACACCCTGAGTTAGCTAACAGTCCATGATAACAAGGGGAGGGCCCAGACAGTGGATCTGATGCAGCTGTTTAGCTGCGTCCTAATATCGTCCTCAGGGACAGACTCGCACTAAATGGCAGATACGAGATTTTTTTTTTTTTTTTTTTTTTTTTGGCTTCAGAGAGTATGTCCACCACCCACCCCCACCCTCCACCCCCTTATTGTGAGAGCGGCAGTGAATGTATTTACATCTTGATCAGCTTTGCCAGTTTATCCACTTCTACTACAAAATGACTCTAATTAGGTAAAGCGATGGTTTTGCCAAGGCATTAGCATGTGATTCTAAACACAGAACATTTGGCTGATGCCCGCATCTGGGGATGGGGATGTTTAATGCGTATGATGCTGGAACAGGAATCGATTTTGAGTGATTTTGTATTCATTTGTTTTTGTTTTGTTTTTTTTCTCCTCTCAGAGCCAGTCACCTGTAACCACAAGGACTTTGCCTGCGCTAACGGCGACTGCATCTCCTCCCGGTTCCGCTGCGATGGGGACTACGACTGCCTGGATAATTCAGATGAGGTCAGTGCTTGAAATATGCGCACCACTTACTGTGAATCAAAGAGGGAGATAAACCCACACAAGTGCTGCTAATGAGGCAGAGATTTGAGCATGATTTAGTGTCATGTGTATTTATTAAGAATAAAATACTCCACAAAAAATTGGTCCAAAAGACGAAGCCCAATAACAACATTCTGGCCTCTCCGCCGTATTGCCTTTTGCTCGTGTGTTTAGAAAGCATGCCAAACTGATGAGCTAACTGATATTATATAATTAGGGGGTCAGTAAGGAGTGACACTAAACTTACAGGGCAATGAAAAAAACACAAAGGGCATCAATAAGCTTAACACTGACAAACTCCAGTGCACCTAAACCAAATTATAGCATATGGACAGTCTTTTTTTCTGTAAAAGATATCCAGGAGATGTCTGTTTGTATCCAAGCTCGCAGCACAAGCACAGATTAAATATCCAAATTGAAAAACAGAAGTGAAATTAGATGGGTATTTTGCCGCTTGCAAAGAAAATAATCTCATTGTAGGCATAATTCATTGTGTTGATCCAAATCTCCTTGTCATGGTTGCTACATCCCAAAACAATCGTGGACAGGAAACATCGCTGTGATGAATTATTGTACCTTCAAGTACATTAGTGCATGAAATACCTCATATTCATTTGCTTTTGGAAATCCTAATCCCCCCATGCCTTTCAGCAAAACAAAGAGCGCCTGTTTTGTTCATAAATACGCCTGAGTATCTTAATTTATGAGGCCTCAAATTGCCGTTGTAATTTTACCCTCTTGTAATATGTGAAGAAATTAACTTAAATGTGCCTTTATCTTGCGTCGCATGGTATAAAGAGATTTCCGCGGGATTCAAACAAAAAAAATGCCCCATCATTGGTAATGATGCAGTGTGATGCATAATTCAAGGACAAAGGCTTGCTATTACGAGTCATTATTCTTGTTAATTTATTGCTCTGTTCAACATTTGCACAGCAATTTTTACATATAATTCCTCTCCACGCGAAGCAGTGCAACCCTAATTAACCCTTTATTATCTGTCTCCCCAGTGCCAGCTCTCTGGGTCAGCACAGTCAAATAGTTTAAGGAAAGAAGCCTTTCAGTCAGCATTGATTATTTAATTGAATCATCCACTGTGGTCATAATGGTGTAGAATGCCCACCTTTATTTCTAAAAACGTGTTTAATGTGTTTATCAGGGAGAATGGTGTCAGCATATTTGGTTATGTTCGCGGTGATTTCAGCATGTCATGAAGTTCAACTTCCTGATGTTTTGCAGGCAGATAGAAAAGTGAATGCTTGTGTGTGTGTTTTTTTAAATTCCAAGACGGCAAACAAACGAGTGATAGTGTTTAGGAGCAGCTGCAATTAGTTGTTCTTGCATGTAGCGCATGTTAACCTGCAATTTTTGCACAATAAATGTCACTAATTTACTATGTTGACCCTTATCAGCACGTCTTTATTTATATTTATATTTATATTTATATATATAGACACCAATCAGACATAACATTATGACCACCTGCCTAATATTCTGTTGGTCTCCCTATGTGGTCCAAAATACTCTGAACCATTGGACATGGACAAGAGGACCTCTCAGGGTGTCCTATGTGGTCTGTTACCAGGACGTTGGCAGTGGATCCTTTGGGTACTCTGGCTTGTGCAGCGGGGCCTCTGTCAATTAAATTTGTTCCACTGCATCCGGTTGATACTTGATTAGAATGAGGTGTAGGAAGTTTGGAGGTCAAATCAACATGTTGGACCATTGTCATGTTCCTCAACATGTTCCTGATTGTTTGATGTTACTGCCATGTGGTGGGGTGCATTTTCCTTTATATTCCTATATATAGTACATTTTTGGTCATGTACTAATATAAGTCTCTGGTAGGGCAGCCCTACTCTGCTGTGTTGAGTTGCAGTAAAGAGCTGGGAACCCAAAGAAAGAATTTTAAACTAAAACCTTAACTTTAGGATGATATGCTTTTTTGATTATACAGACTCAGCATGCTAAACACATTTATCAATTTCAGAGAAACTCTGTCATGCATTTTTGAATGATACAAGAACCCTTGATTTTGTCCAGCCTGTCCTTTGACCTATCCTTCACTCTATGTTTTTTGTTCTATTAATTTACAGAAAGGCTGCGAGGAACACTGTGCAGATGACCAGTTTCGGTGTCAAAACAACCTCTGCATTTCCCTGAAGTGGCTGTGTGATGGTCAGGAAGATTGCAAGATGGGGGAAGATGAAAAAAACTGCCAGGGAACAGGTGATAACTAATATCCCATAGTTGAAAAAGGGTTATAAGAAATACTACCGAGTCGTACATCAGAGCCACAGCTAGTGCACAGAACATTTCCTGTTTCCAAACCCCAACGCCCCAATGTTCTCTGCAATATTATATTTTTTCTCTTCAACAAGAGTAAATTTTATGCAATTTGTTTCTTTTTTATTACTATTATTCTGTTATGGGTCAAAGAAAAGGTTTTCTTCTTCACTGTGAATCGCCGGGAGAAGTACTGAGTGTGATTCAGTGAAAGGTTCAGCTTTCCCCTGTGTAAGGCCAGTGTTGGCCTCCCAAACCGAGAACAGTGCCAAATTTGTTCTCATGACAACAATAAAAACGTACCTTTATCGCAGCTAAGACTTCTGTTCAAAAGAAAATATCCCTTATTATATCAGCTTGAGTCTATTATGTTTTTAAATCCTGACTCTATCAATAGCTTACCTCATAAACCCAGCAGGAATCAGTTGAATAAATGGTGAGAGTGGGCCGCCGTATAGCTCGCTGGGTTGAGGCATTACCCCATCGGCGCAGGCCGCCAGCAGCGGTTGTGAGTTCGAGTCCCGCTCCTCTGCATGTCTCTCTCCTCTCTACCCCATTTCACCCTGTCTATCAATAAAACTTCAAAAAAATACCCCCTTAAAAAAAACAACAAAAACTAGACACTAAAGCGGAAATCTTGATGGTTTTCATTTAACCCCTTAACACCGGTTGTCGCAAATTTGCAACATACCGCTGCAGCCGCGATAGCGTATGCATTCCCCCAATGCTGGTTCATGCATATTCAATACATACCTAGGAACCTTACACAAGCACTGGTTTCTCTTAGGACCGGTTTGAATGGCATTTGTGGCATCAATAAAAAAAATTTACCATTAATGCCTTTATTGCAATACACCTTTATATCTACTATATGTGCCATAGACAAATTAACAATCTCCACTTAATTTAACATCAACTTGAAATCAAAAACACATAAAATTATTGTTTTTATATAATTTTAAATAAATTCAGGTGTCAAGGGGCTATATAAAGGTTAGTATCTATCTCCATATGCAGTCACACAATGATTACTGAACTTGTGACTCACTGATGAAAGTATTATGCTACAGCCCTTATGTATACAGTATTATGGAGTCTGTAATGACGTTCCAGTGCAAGATCACAAGGCCTGCACAGTTAGTGATGCGTGTTCCATCACCCTTCAGTTGTCTTTCTGCCAGAGAGGGTCGCTAAAATGACAGACTCGCCTGTATGTAAAGTGGCGACGTGTTTTTTCTTCTGCCGCAGTTACTCGTAAAGGTTACTGTGGCTGTGCAAAGTAAGACCGACCCTAATGGTACAGCGACCCAGGTGGCAACTGACTGACAACATCACACAGGCAACATTGTCTGGATCTCTGGGAAGTGAGGCTCAAAAACACTCCTGCCGTATAGAGTGAAACACAGATTGTTAGGGTTGCCACTTTAAGATACTGAAGAGTATAAACTAAAAATTCTAACGACAAGGTTTGAAAAGGTCACAGGTATTTTTAGAAAATTCCTCAGTTATGTTCATGTGTTTTTTTTTTAATGCTAATCGCAGGCTTGAAAACATTTTTTTTTTTAAATTGCAATGGCCTCAGTCCTGCTGATGTGCCCTGTTGAGTTCAGTGTTCATTATTGACGGAGTACTGTGAAGTACTTTTCTCAGCAGCAGGTAGTGCACCGTGTAAGCTCTTAGACCTGCATGAAAACGTCCCACTGTATTTAAGGAGTGACAAGTTCAAATGATTTCTCTCCACCGGCCGCGTTTTTCAGTCTGCATTACGTTGAGGTGGAGGTTTTCCATAGTTTATTGAGCAAGAAACTGAAAAGCTGACATGAGAGAGAGCTTTCCTGGTGGGGGGGGGAAAAATAAGGATCGTAGCTAATGTACTTTTCCCTTTTCCAGTTGTCCCTTCGTGTTCTGTGAATGAGTATGTGTGTGCCAGCGGAGGATGTGTGTCAGCCAGTCTGCGGTGTGATGGACACGACAACTGTCTGGATGGATCAGATGAGGTCAGTACAGCTCGAAGCATCAACCGTACGGCATAGTAATGTACCTTTGCAGTGTGCTGCTCTGACATTGGTGCTCAAAGGTTTGACAAGCCTTTTGAAATATGACAGTTCTAAAAATAGATAAAGAGAAGTTGATTAAAGAAATATTATTCATGGTTATTTGTTTATTGAAGGACGAGATCCATTACTATATATATGTGAGTGGAAAAATGTAGGGACCTTCGCTTTTAGTATCTGCTCTTCAACAGCAACTAAACCTTCCTAGTTACTGTTGATCAGTCCTGCACATCCACTTGGTGGAGTTTTAGTCCATTCTTCCGTGCAAAACAGCTTCAGCTCTGGGATTTTGGTGGTTTTTCTCAGAGGAGCTGCTCACTTCAGTTTGTTTCACAATGTTTCTACTGGGATTACAGTCAGGACTTTGACTTGGCCATTCCAGAACATTAACTTACTTCTCCTTTGACCATTCTTGGGTAGAATGACCTGGTTTCTTTTGAGATTCATTCCACAGACAGATCTCCTGACATTTTTCTTTAAAATGAATTGGTATAATTCAAAATTCATTGTTCCATTATGATTGCGAGTAGTTCTGGCCCAGATGCAGCAAAATGGACCCAAACCATGATACTACCGCCACCATGTTTCACTGATGGGATCACGTTCCTATGTAATGCTTTAATTTTTTATTGCCTCTCATTTAATCCAAAAAGTTATTTTTTTGATCTCATAAACATTTTTTTTTTTTCAAATACCCTTCTGGCTTGTCCACAGACAGACAAGCAGAAGTATTTCTTTTGGAAAGCAGTGACCTTCTTGTTGTAGTGTTCCAGGATTTTTCTCATGGAGAGGCCTTTAGATGTTCACAAGTTAACCTTTTTTTCCTTAGTGACCTTGCAGGCTATTACAGTGATTCCCACAAGTGATCTTTGTCAGTTGACCACTTCTGAGGACGGTATCAATGGTCTTGAATTTCCTCCATTTGTACACAATCTGCCTGACTGTGAATCGGGGAGTTCAAACTCCCCACTTCACCACAGATGGTTTTGTAACCTTGTGAGCCTCAACAACTCAGAAATCCTTGAAAATCTCCTTTGTTCCTGCAATGATACACTTCCACAAGCGCGTGAGGATCAGACTTTGTTCCTTAAACGCAACAGGCGCCCACTGACACCGAGCTATTGATGGAAAATACCTGACCGTAACAACACCTTTGAATTCATTTCTAATCCTAGAGGTTCACATATTGCTACCACTCATAGATAAATAATATTGGATCATTTTTTAAAAAATAGATGGCGAAGTGTAATGTTTTGGTCTCATTTGTTTAATTGTTTAATTCTCTCTGTCTACTGTTAGGACATCTAACCCTTTAAATTTTAGTTTGTGAACTAACTTTTAAGCACCACTGTAGATAGTGAGAAGCTGCTTCCTGGATAATGAATCAACCTGTGTTAAAACATCAGTCATTCAGCGCTTTGGTCTTTTCTGATTGCCGCTTGATGATTTCTGGTGTTGCTTTGCTGACAGATCGGCTGTGTGAAGGAGTGCAGAGAAGATGAGTTTTTGTGTCTGAATCGTGCTCACTGCATCCCTCGGCGCTGGCGCTGTGACGACGTGTTGGACTGCATGGATCACAGTGATGAAGAAAATTGCAGCCAGGGTAGGTATGGGCGTGACCTCAGATCACGATGACTGATGTTTGTGTTTTTCATCTCTGAGGGTAAAGAGTGATTGTCATATGCTATCTCAGATCTTTACACTGCAGATATCACTATTGAACAGGGAAGTCATGCGAACCACAGCAGAGCATTTAATATAAAAGGCAATGAAATACAACAGATAAGTGCAGAACACATGTGGCAGAGATAGTGATTTCAAATATATCAAGTATGAGAAATCTGAGATGAGATCAAAGACAGAAATAGATCCAGACTTTGCTTTTGTGAGGTGAAATGATCCGCGTTTTCTGGATCATTATGTGAAATGATCTGTCATTATTATCTTGAATGCACTTTTCTACCTGAGTTCCAGTGTTAAAAATGTTGGGGACTTATCCGTGTAATTGCAGGAGCTTTCTTCTGCCGGGCAGATGAATTCATTTGCAACAACACCTTATGCAAACTCCACACGTGGGTGTGTGACGGCAAGGACGATTGTGGAGATAACTCTGACGAGGATATAGACATGTGTGGTGGGTTGAAATTGTCACTCACAAGGCTTCCTTTTGAAGATGATAGATGCATATTTTATGAGCCTCTACTTTTCTATTGCCCAAGAGAGAATATTTCATTGACTTTTCATATAAGATTTCATGCGGTTGTTTTCCTTTTTTGAAAGACGTATCCATTAGCTTTTCTCATCTTTTGATCTCCAGCAAAACTTCCCTGCCCTCCTACAAGGCCGTTTCGCTGTAGAAATGATCACGTGTGTCTGCGCGCAGACCAAGTCTGCAACAAAGTGGATGACTGCGGTGACAACTCGGATGAAGAGGAGTGTGGTGAGTACAGAATACAGACCTGAAGCAGCACTCAGCAACATTTTATGTAAAAACACAACTGTGCTCTATTTATTAAACAAAGTTCAGAAGGCTAAATGCTCCCCTGGTGCATTTGTCCTTGATGCAGAGAAGAGCAGATATTGTTGCATTCTTTTTGGAAGTGTAGCCAGGGACAAGAAAAAAAAACTGTGGTTCACAACCTTTTCTGGCGTGAAAACAACCTTTTAAAAGAAGCAGTGTTTACTTCCTACAGCCTGCCTCGCTTTGTGCAAGTCTTTGAGTGTGACTGTAAAATGAAAGAGTGTTTTTTTTTCTCTCTCTTTTATTGTTTAACTCCAATAATTTTGGAGTCCTGTGAGGTCAATGTATAGGCGACAGAGAAAACTGAGTATTTAGTAGGATTTGCTTTCTCATGACATGGGCCTGTGACCGTGTGGCAAGTGGATTCTTGGTCCTACACTTAGCCGAGTTAAGTGCTTATGTATAATTTTACAATTTTAAAACAAGTTTTTGTGTTCAGATTTGTGATTTAACATTCCTTTGTATACGAATAGCTCCACACATGCTGCAAATCAAGATGAAAGACAGATGGAATGTCTGCCACTGCATGAGAAAGGGAGATTTGGTGCACTCAACATAGTTTAGAATTTTTTCCTGCCGATGTTTGTCAAAATAAAATTGGCTATTTATTTTCTCTTACATGTCAAAAGGCATAACTGCGGCCATTCCTTTTATAGTATTCTGACACGTTCCCTCAACCCGAGCCTTCTGTGAATAATCACAGAGCAGACAGGAAAGAGAGGGACAAATAGCTTGTGTCCTCTATCACTCTCCCATTCCTTCTCTCCTCCATTCATCTTCCTCTCTGATTCCATTGATACGTCCATCCATCTCTTGCTTCAGTCCATTACCTCTCACCATTGTATGCTTCTTCCCTCTATCCATCCCTTCAATCTCACCTTAATCCCATCACTCCCTTCATCCACCTCTCCATCACTTGATCATGGTCCTTCCTTTCTCTTTGGTATGCTGGGGGAAAGGTGCCAAACGTACATCCTTCCTCTGTATATTTTGCTTGGAAAGATGAACACTGTACAGTACAATTCAACAAAACTAATGACCAAAAACAAAATATGCAAAGCATATTTTAGCCGTCATTTATAGGCCAGATAATTAGCAAACAACTAGACAATTAACAAACAACTGTTCCACTGATTCTGTGCATCCTTTATTTTGGCGACAGCTAGAAAATGACATGAATAAAGAAGAAAATTATAGAAAAAATGTCTTTTGCAGCAAATAACAGAGGTAGTGTGGGATATTTTAGAGCAATGGTATTACATTGTTTCTCAAAATGCAGTGGATGAAAAGTAATACACCAAATTTTTTTTAGATTAATTGGTGTGCAATTATATGGAGACGAAAAGGTAAACTAAATAGGGTCTGCCAAGGTCCAGACATCTGAATCTGTCTCCTTCACTGAGTTGACTGGTGATTTGAATGGAGCGTTGCATTTTAGCATCTCTGTCTGATACCAGGCAAAAAGTAGGGGTGTTAATAAAACTTTAAAAAGACCACAATGATAACTAGACCTCTAATAGTCTTGGAATATTCTTAGAAACTGAAAGCAGCACGTTTGCACATACACCGATCAGACATAACATCATGACCACCTGCCTAATATTGTGTTGGTCCCCATTATGTGATCCAAAATGCTCTGACCCATTGGGCATGGACAAGAGGACCTCTCAGGGTGTCCTATGGGGTCTGGAACCAGGATGTTGGCAGTGGATCCTTTGGGTACTCTGGTTTGTGCAGTGGGGCCTCTGTCAATCAAACTTGTTCCACTGCATCCTGTTGATGCTTGATCACACTGGGGTGTAGGAAGTTTGGAGGTCAAATCAACATGTTGGTCCATTGTCATGTTCCTCAACATGTTCCTGATTGTTACATGTTTTTTCCATGTGGTGGGGTGCATTTTCCTGCGGGGGTAGGCCAGTGACATTTGGGATTGTTATTTTTATGAGGGAGTGAGCTTGTTCTGGCACAGTGTTTATTTGGGTGTCTTAGTATGATCAACACGGATGCCAAAATTCAAGGTTTTCCATCAGAGCACCACATAGTACCAATGTGATCAATGTTATTCACTTCACCTGTCGGTGGCCATGATGTTGTGGCTGATCGGTGTATGTATCTGCCACTGCATGCATTTTGTTAAGAGTTGTTCTCTTTTCACCTGACACTGTGTCTACTGAAGCAGAGGTGGTGGCTGGAAGACCTCGGCCTTGTGGGAAGACAGAGTTCACCTGCAGCAACCGCCGCTGCATCCCCATCCAGCTGCAGTGTGACCTCTTCAGTGACTGCGGGGACGGCGGCTCAGACGAGCAGGACTGCAAGGCATGTAAGTACAGCACCGGTTGACTTGAGGAAAAATAAAACAGATCAAAGAAGCGTTCAGAGGAGATGAAAAGTATCAAATGTCACCGTGATGTTATCAGGGAGCCCAGGAATCTTTTCATTTTACATGCGGTGTTTTGTTATTTATGGTAATGTATGTATGCCCAGGTTTGAGGTGTGTTGTTGTACCATACGAGAGAGGATGGTGCCCTCTTGCCTTTTGCACATCAAAAGAAAAACCCAGCAGGTGTCTAAGATGCAGAGGACTGAAGTGTAATCAAAGTCCTGTCTTTATTTGTAGTTTCCAGCGGAGACGTATGCGGAAAGAAAACGAATCCGTGCGGGGAGGACGCAGTGTGCAACCAGACAAATACTAACGCTATATGTCAGTGCAAACCTGGCTTTAAGAGGAATCAAAAGACAGGCCAGTGTGAAGGTAATGTTTGATCACTTTTATTCTTTGTTTTCTCCTTTTTAAGCGTAAAGGACATAGTGAAGTCTCGTCCATCTGATAAATTAGTCGACTCTGCACAGCATCAGAACATTTGGCTTGGTTTGGGATAATTTGACAGAGTACGAAGGCAAGTGGCCAACTGCTAATTTGTCCAACCCCGTGCTCTTTTGCTTATTACGAACAACATCAAGAGGCCTTTTGAGTTTGAGCAGCGCACTGAAAAGTCTAGTCCCTCACTTAGATTTCAGTCTATCTACTGGGCTGATTGGTAAACATAGTTTGTAGACATGTTTTCCTTTGAACAGTGTGGTCCGACTTTGGCACTGATAATGTTTCTGATTCAAAAGCTATCAAGTGTCACAAGTAAGAAGTGATTTCTTGGGATTTTATTACAAGCTCAAATCTCATTAAAATTTCTATAACCAACCTAAACATTTTGTAATGAGGGAAATAAGCTGTAGAACAAAACTACTGAGACTGGACACGACTATTTTCTCTAATGAAAATGACCTAAAATTATGTGACTCTTTCTGTTGTGTCAGATCATTTTAAAAAAGAGTCAAACTATTGAGCCTAGTTTTACAGAAATAAACTGACATTTTTTGCAAATTATGGGGACACAGATTGACAGATCCAAAAATAACATACTGAAAATAGTAATATTGCATAAATGATAGTCTTAAAAGTGAATGCTTTGACAATCACATCTGTAACCTGGTTTGCGTCTCCCAGTTAATGGGTTTTTGGCAGGTACTTCAAACTTATATGCAAACAGAAAGTGTCATTTATTGTATGGATATGAATTCCCTTCTTAGAAAACGACTTATTGCTTCATTTATTGTGGTAAAATAGTATAAAAGAGTTTCTACTGTATTTTTTGCTCATTCATATCAAGCTCTGGGATGAATCTACCTTTGGCCTGGATTTAATGTTCTCTGCTGGAATGTATCTGTCAGTTATTATTCATGAATTCTGCATATAAAGTTTTTAAAGTAACCGATTCCTCGATAAATGTGTCTCTCTTTTTTTTCCAGAGATAAATGAATGTCTGCAGTTTGACACGTGTCCTCATTACTGCACAAACATTAAAGGATCTTTTAAATGCACATGTGACCGCAATTATAAGGAGATCAATGGCAACTGCATAGCAAAAGGTAGGACTGTTTGGAGCATCATAGCATCCATTTGTGGACTCTTCATATAGGGTAACTCGATGGTGCGACCTGTTAAAATGTGCCTTTGTTTTCTTTTTTTTTTTACATATTAATAACTCACCGGGCAGGACCAGAGGATCGAGTGCTCTACATAGCTAATGATACTGAAATCCGAAGCTTTGTGTATCCGTTCAACCAGAGCTATGGACACAAGCTGCTCACTCACATTGAGGACAACGCCCGCATTATCGGGATGGATGCTCTCTTTCACCACCAGAAGTTCATCTGGGCCACACAGTTTAACCCTGGTGGCATCTTTTACAAAGACACGCTCGAAAGGAGTCAAGGCAAAACCAATGTCAGAAACATTGTGAGTGTGTTTAACCTGTGTGTTCGTCTTGTTTTGTTTCAAACAGCATACTGAAGCAAATATTCAATGAATGTTTTATGTCCCCTCAACTCTACAACAGTTCAGAAAATATCAGTTGAAATAGTGCCTTAAATATTTATTCATGTGAAGATGCTATAGCTGATCCTGTTGTCTGTGAATCCATGATATGATGATAAAAAACGCATGTTAAATTGTTTCATATTGTGTTGTTGCTGCATCTTTAATTAATGAGACACAGATGTGAGTGAATGAATGGACAAAAGTCAAATGGAGCACCTAACTTTGTGATTATTATCGCTTGCAGTGTTCAGACTTTCGCCGACCAAGAGATATTTCTGCTGACTGGATCACAGGCAACATTTATTGGACTGATCACTCCCGGATGCACTGGTTCAGTTATTACACAGCCCACTGGACTAAATTACGATATTCCATAAATGTGGGCCAACTAAAGGGACCAAACTGCACCCGCTTGATTACGGACATAGGAGGGGAGCCATACGCCATCGCTGTCAACCCTGCCAGAGGGTAGGCTGTGTACATGGCTGTTGCCTTGTCCTGCTACAATCCTTCACACACATGTCCTGTAGACAGGGACGTGAAAATTAAAAAATATATATATACATAGTTTTCTGCCAGTAGAAAACTTTTAAAGACTAGGAAAATGTACACAGATGTACATCTTTTTAAAAAAAAAAAAAAACAGCAACAAAAACACACATTTCTAGAGAAAATTCCTTGAATATGCAAAAATAAACTGGGTACATTTTCTTTTCTACTTAAAAAAATTGATTACAAATATGCAGTTTAGGGATCTTTTTCCACGTCCATTACCTCCTTCATGACTTTACATTACCAGACCAGCTCCATCAAACAATAGCAAAGCCACCACACGTGTGCACCCCTCTCACAGTTAATCTTCAGGTTTTTTCCAAATGTTCTCATCAGACACATCCCCCTCTAATACCGATTAGTTTGTAAGTGAAGATGCAAGAACAGCTTTTATCTTCAGTGTTAATTAGTTTTGAAGACGTGCTTACATTGAGTTTTTAGATATTTCATCACCAGTAACGGTAGGATCAGCTAAACTTCATCAGACTGTATAGAGGTTAAACAGAGTCATACTGATGTGTGTGTGTGTAAACACTAGTGTGTTTCTGTCTTTGTAGTATTTCACAAATAGGGTGGTACAGTATTCTTCTTTGTCTCTTACAGAATGATGTACTGGAGTGTAATCGGTGATCACTCTCATATAGAGGAATCAGCCATGGACGGCTCCTTGCGCAGAGTACTTCTGGAGAAAAATCTTAGGAGACCCACTGGTAGGTATTTCTTGTGTTATTGTTTCTTCATGTTTCTTTCCTGCAGTTTTCTTGTAAACAAAGAAATTAAACTTGAGTCATCACTTGTGCCGAACCTTGAGGCTGAAAATTCACAATAAGTGCATTTTCTTTCTCGCAAAGCCTTTATTTGAAGGTTTTTGGAATATTATAAAAAATGTTCATGGTTTATAATCATGTTTATATCTTCCAGCAGTGTTTTTCTCTGCCTTTCCTGGTGCATTGTCAGATATAGCATTAAAGAATTATTAGGTTCAGCTGAGGAAATCCACATGGAAGCAAATCTTCCCTAAATATACAGTATATGAAAACAAAAAAGCATTGGCATTTTGTTTTGCTACAAATTCTCACTGCTTGGTCTCGGTAATAGTTACCGATTAAAGCTGGGGCAATACTTAAGTCTTCCAGTTAAACTTTGCTGAACTGCGTCTGCAAAAGTGGCGCCTCGAAATTTGATCATAAACACCATGTATTTATAG
Source organism: Dascyllus trimaculatus (assembly GCA_024666655.1). Classification (NCBI taxonomy): domain Eukaryota; kingdom Metazoa; phylum Chordata; class Actinopteri; family Pomacentridae; genus Dascyllus; species Dascyllus trimaculatus. The sequence continues at coordinate 25,630,360 of CM045456.1, read as the reverse complement.
TCTTCATCTGTGTTCATGGGAACAAATCTCTTAAACGGTGCTTTATGTGTCTGTACCACAGAAATAAAACAAAGCAGGCATTGTTATTCACAGCAAGCACAGAGGGGGAAGTAATGAAGAAGACACATTTGATGCACAGCATGCAAGTCTCTGTAATTCATAGCTAGGCCTGAATATAAATGGCAGTGTAAGGTGTTGACTTGGCTAATTAGCTAATGATATATAGTAATGATTTATCCCCAGGAGCAATTTGACACTTATATCATTAAATGACATTCGATGATCTGGTTATAGTGCTGCATTATATCCACAGGAACAAGTATCATCAGGTTCCTCATTAAGGAGCATGTTATGACCTAAAAGTTATTACAGAAGTGTAATGAACATGCATATGTTTTTAAATGCTACATACACCCCATGCTGTACTTCCTGCGGTCTCAGAACCCTTCCAGTAGCTCGAAAGTATAAGATTTAATACGGTAGCTAAAGATATACCAAACAACACAAAGAGAATTTATAAGTGAGGAATACTTTGCAGCCACTCGGAATGTGTTGCTGTGTCTATTGGGAGACACTTAGTGCTGATCTAGTTTTGAAGAGCTGCTTTGGCCTCCTTTAATTCAAGGGACCCATGCTCTGTCTTGGTCACAGAAAGAGGAATTCATCATCAGTGGAAAAACACAAACCTATTTAAATGCCGCCGCCAGGTGCTCAATTATCTAGTCAGGCTTTTGGGAGAAAGTAAAAGTGAGTCGCTGCTTTGAAATTGTAAACTCTGCCATCAACGTGCCGTGCACCACTGTGGGTTTTTTCATTATAAGCACATTAAATGTTGAACGTAAATAGTCCAAAGGAGATGAAAAACTGCCTCCACAATCCTGTTGATCTGATGCTTATACCTGTCCTGACCTTACAGTCTCCTGTATCGAGGGAATCCACAATGATCCCTGTGTAATTTGTCAGGTAAATAAATCTTACTTTCATCCTCCCACAGGGCTCGCCATTGATTATTTCAACCAACGTATTTACTGGGCTGATCCCGAGCTCTCCCAGATAGGGAGCATGAGATTGGATGGCTCGGACCCTCTGGTGACAATCAGTAACAGACACGGTAAACCCAAATGGAACGACAGAGTACATCTTTTTTATTTTAAACACATACTATTCTTGCTGCACTTTGGTTGCCTCAACTTTCTTTATCAAATAATTGCAATAGTAATACTGCTCATGTGTCTCGGAAGGGTAAACTTCTAAACAATGTGTGTTAAGGTCAGTCCACCCACACAATACATTCCTCCCTCCGCCGCAGGAGACGAGCTTTCATTATCCGAAGGCTGAAAGTATGCAGGAAGGAGTACTTGATGTTATCTGCTTTCTTTTCTCTGCTGAAACTTTAGGAATTTCCCAACCATACAGGATTGATATATTTGAGGACTACATTTATGGGACTGGACTGAAACATGAGGTCTTCAAGATTCACAAGTATGGCAAACAGTCTGTGGAATTTCTCCATTTGGGAGTGGAGAAGCCCACCAACGTTTTCATCTCCCACCGTTACAAGCAGCAAGACGGTGAGTGATCTTGTTAATCAGTGTTTGTTTTACAGGCATGTGGGGTTTTTTTTCTGAGGAAACAGAAATGAGTTACATAGATTTCAAAATCTTTTTATTTCCTCTTCACATTTTTCATAGCTTCATGTTCACGTTACTTTCACTTGATAGCTTTTTATACTCCTCACTGCACTTCTTAGGCACGATTAAAAAGAAATTGAAAGGCGCTTTTTTCACATAAGGACGGCCTCTTAACTTGCAGGCTATGACACACACTCCACACATCGGGAAACAGACAAAGTGGGCATAGAAGGCCAAGAAAAAATACAACAGCAATTTAACAAACCACACATTAGACTGACCTTGAGGTCGACCATAGATATTACATTGAATGCAGCAGCAGTCAATTAAGTTTCACTGTCAAAAGATTAAGTAATAATAAAGTTGCTCTCATCTGACAAGCTGGAGTGGGTGTGCCAGCTGATGAAAGCCACGGAGCATAATATAAGTGATTGCAGAAGATGTTTCCTGTACTTCTCATGGACATTATACTCTGATAAAGCACATTATGTACAAGGACATGTTGAAGGACATCATTACCTGTAGCTGCAACTCATGTGGTTGGGGTTTTCTGAAGGTTTTATTGACTAAATGGCATCTGGTTTGTATGTTTCTGTGTGGATGTTGAATGGCCACTGTGGAGCCATTTATACAACACAGTAAAAGCAACCGAATGAAAATAAGGCTTAAGGTATGGTCCCACTTGTGTATAAAGTATATTTTATGAAAGGTTTTGCGAAAAATGTTGCCAAATGTTAGATAGTATTTTTATTGTTACTGGTACTAACAGTGTTATTGGACACAAGGTTCAGAGGGACATGTTGTGCTGAAAAAAAAAACATTGCAAGAGAGCTTACAGTAGTTATGCTCATATTACTATTAGTACAGTTAACAAGGCAATTAACTATATAAGGCAGGGGTGTCCAGACTTTTTTCCCTAAGGGTCACATATAGAAAAAATATATGTAGGACTGGGCCACTTACTAGAAGTGAGGTATACTGCCTCACTTGTAAAGCATAAATGTTAGTAAAATCAAAAAAATGCAAGTAAATTACGTTTTAGCAAGCTAGCTATCATTTGCTTAACCATCTCTTCCCGCTCGACGCCAGTGTAGGACGTGAAGGCCTCATTGCAAATCGAACACATTGGTCTCAATGAATCAAATATTCATTTTTCCAACGAGTCTGAAATTTTCTGCACTCACTTGCGATCATGCGTCTCTTTGGTTCCGCCATTTCTTGCGACCCTCAGCAATTTTTTTTTCCTTTGACTGCTTGCTTTGTAGAGACGCTGCCTTGTTGAAGACAGATGCTCCATCTAGTGTTATAACTGAGAACTACAATACCCTTAAGCGCAAATATTATTTGCGGGTCATAACCCCCTATATTTTTACTCTTTGATACGGGCCAATTAAAAATGGATGGTGGGCCGCATTTGGCCCTCGGCCCGTAGTTTGGATACCCCTGATATAAAGTGTTGTGCTCATGGTATTATGATGATGTATAGTCGTGTAATAACTAGATACGATAGTCATTATGAAATCTTTCTAATAAAAACTGAATTAAACATTTAAAATTGAATAATCTTAAAGAAATATAAAGTCATTATCATCTATTCATAAAAACAAAAAAACAAAACACATGTAATCAATTGAAGCCTGATGGAAGACATCATACTGTTTCAGGTGGGCACCACACAAACGCCCTCTATTCTCTGAGATACAGCTAATCAATACAGCCATGTCCTTCCTCTCACTTCCTTCATGTGGTAAACCAGTGTCAGTTATTTGTTACATTGCCGGTGTTAATGGTTCAGGAGCGTCAGGCAGCTCAGTCTTGGTCAGTTTTTCACTTAGAGGGCAGCTGTTTCATTCTCCAGAGACTCATTAGGCCCAGCCGTGTTGTGTGTAGCGTGGAGGCTGTGGGCAGGAGATACGCTCGGCTTGCAAAAAGCTGTGACGTGAAGGCTTGATATCTTCAGTAAAAGCCCTAACAACCATCTGGGAAGATTTTCTTTCATCCTCATAAATCTCAGCACTGATTATATTTAGTACATGCTGTATGTACAAATATCGCAACCGTTGTATCTTGTTAAAAACGAAAAGAGGCCAGATATCACTTAATCAAAACACTCACTTTACCTGTCTAAATATAAATTACACTTTATTAATGCACTTGTAAAGTCATTTACATTTTTGTCTAATACATTGGCGGTTTGGACACAGTTTATTTGGCCTGTTGTTGTTGTTGCTGTTGCACATTGCTTTAGATTCAAACACAACATAGTGATTGCCAGACCTGTTTCATTGCTTTCACATGCTGATTTTCAGTGCTGCACCTAAAGTAACTTAACTTGTGCAAGTGTTCATTCTGAATAATTTAGAATACGTTTTCATTGTTTTGTTTGTAGGCAGCATCAAGAAGAGCACTTCAAAAACCTCCCACTCAATTAGACAACAGTAAATTCTTAACACATTCCACAATCATTGTTTATTCAAACTGAGGATGCATGTGTGAAGTTTTTCATATGCTCTGACATATTTGCCCTTCTGGGCGACAACAAAATCACACACGAAACACAAATTAAAACACTTGAAGCAAATAGCTTCACTCTGGGAAAGAGGATCACCACTTTGAACAAACAAACAAGTCTTTCTCATCGCAGGCCAGATTTACAGGATATCTTCATGATTCCTTCGTTCTTCTTCCTCCACAGCATCAAACCCATGCTTGAGAATGTCTTGTGATTTTATGTGTCTGCTCAACCCAACCGGTGCCAGATGTACCTGTCCAGAGGGGAAGGTGCTGGTCAATGGCACCTGTAGTGATGTCAACATCTCAGGTAGGCCGATTCACGTGTCTTCATACCACAAAAAAAAATGGCAGTCGTATTAATAGCAGTAAGTTTGTGGGTAACCTTTTAGAACCATGAATGTCGCTAGAGCAGTATCTCAGGTCATAATAAATGTGCGCGCTAGCAACACTGCCCGCTCCTGCTAAATGCTTTGAATGTTCCAATGCGTTCTGTTAACAAACACGGACAGGGCCAACAGTTTCAAAGGGAGGGACTCAAATGCACCCACATGCTCTAACATGCATGCTAGGCCAGACCAGCTGCCAAAAGACAGAACTCAGAAGTTTGGATTACAAAACATATGGAGGGATGTGACTTCATTCTCTGCTCATGACACCATTATACCACTATATATTTAAATAGCAAATCATTGTTTGCTGCTGTGTTATTCTATGTTAAAAATTGCAGCTTTAAAGCCTGAGCTTGTGCTGTGATAATGAGAGACTGTTTTCACACTTCATAACCTCTGCAGAGCGCTGACAACCCATTATAACATCAAACTATTTGAGCAAACTTTGTAGCTTTTAATTCCTGGCACTGAAATGTATTTGCCAATACACACCACGCTGTGAAAGTTCTGTCTGCGCTGAGCTTGAACAAAGCTTATTCCTGGAAGCAGTCAACTTCAGGTTCACACCTTTGTGGCTGTTGCTGTCTGGCATGAACTGCGTGTCACCGTTTGATGTGATGTGACTTCACACTGCAGAACATTAAGTGTTATTGGCTTTGCTGTTGTGAAGGTGAACTGTGCCGCCCCCCCTGCGAGAATGGAGGCCGCTGCTTAGCCAATGAGAAAGGAGACTGGAGGTGCTACTGCTGGCCTGACTTTTCAGGGGAGCGCTGTGAGGTCAACCACTGTACAGACTACTGCCTAAATGGAGGCACCTGCATGGGCTCACCCCTGGGTAAGTCTACTAATGCACTGTCCAAAACCATCTGCAGAATGACTCCTATTAAAGTATTCCTATTATACTGCAATGCCTGCGAGCCTGCTGAGATTCAGCAGGGTTGCAATATACAACCTATTTATTATTTATAACATCATTACTGAACTTCAAATATACATGTATAGATGGTTCATGTGTTGCAAATCTGTTACAGGATTAAACAGTGTCTATAAAAAGCATTCACCTCTTTTGGAAGCTATCTCTTTTTATTGCTTTTCAACATTAAATGATAGTAAATTTAACTTGGCTTTTTGATAAGAATTTACAAGAAAAGTGAAAGCTGATTTTTTTTTTCTTTTTTTACACAGTAATATCAGTCATTTAAAAATATAAAACATGCGATAAATGACTGCATGAGTGTTCACCCCCTTCAAGCCAGTATTTAATTGATGCATCTTGGCTGCAATTTCAGCATTAAGCCTGTATGGATTTGCACATCTGGAGGCAGCTATTTTACTCCATTCTTTTTTTTGCAGAACTGCTCAAGCTGTCATATTGCATGGGGACTGTGGATGAACAACCCTGTTAATGTTTACCCACAAATTTTCAAATGGATTGAGGTCTGAGTCAGCCACTCAACAACATTTAGCCTGCTGTCTTTAAATCATTTCTGTGTAGCTTTGCCTGATTATTGTCTTGGGAGAAAATGCGACATCTGAGGTTCTGTTGCAGGTTTTCCTCCGTGATTTCCCTATACTTTGCTGCATTCCTTTTACCCTCTACCTTTACAAGCCTGCTGCTGAGAAGCACCCCCACATCATGATGCTGCCACCACCATGCATCAAGTTGGAATGATGTGCAGTGTTTGGTGTCTATCAAACCTTGCAAATAGTCGCATGGCCAAAAAGCTTGATTTTAGGTCTCAATGGTGCAAAGAACCTTTTTCAAGTCGACATCAGAGTCTTGCACATGTGTTCTAGTGAATTGTAGTTGAGATTTAAGTTGAGTTTTTTTTAACAGTAGCTTTCTCTTTGCCACCCTCCCATAAAGATTTGACAGGTGAACAACAGGCAACAGTTGTTGTATGCACAGCCTCTCCCATCTCAGCCGCTCAAGCTTGTAACTCCTTAAGTCATGAGTCATAGGTGTCTTCCTTGCATGGTCACTCAGTTTTTGAGGACAGCCTGCTCGAAGCAGATTTGTGTATGTGTCATATTCCATCCATTTTTGAATGATGGATGTAACTGTTCTCCAAGGGATCTTCATTGACTTCTTGTCTTTATCCCAGGACTTATGCTTGGCAGTAACCTTTTCACAGAGTTGCTTGGAGTGTTTTTTGTCTTCATGGTGTAGTTACAGCCAGGAGTGCTGATTCACCAGTGACTTGACCTTCCACATACAGGTGTATACTACCTGAGACACATTCAATGCACTCAGATGATCTCTATTTCACTGACTGTGTGACTTCTAGAGTACATTCTACATTTTATATGTTTAATTAATTGAAATAACTTTTTAGAAGATCTGTTTTTACTTCAACATGAGAGAATCTTTTTTTGTGAATTCTTGTCAAAAAAAAAGTCAAATAAATTGAGACAAAAGGGAAAAACTTCCAGGGGGGATGAATACGTTTTATGGGCTCTGTATTCAGATCAAACTTGCAGTTTAAAGTTGCCTGCCAATTTCTTCCGGCACACTGACCCAGTGAATGATGGCATTCCGCCACATTTGTCTTCCTTTAAACTTCCACGCCTTTCTTTCTTAAGTTCACATTTGCTACAATACTATCTGCCAGCTGAGCAGTTTTGTCATTGATGTCCCTGTCAAACAAGCCTCAGCCATCAACTATCTTTCAAGTCAAGGTCTCCTTTCAAGCTTTCATGCTTCCTGGAAAAACCAGGACTACCCCACAATTTAGTGAATGCATAGGAATATGCTGAGATGTCAGCGGTGGAATTGAATCAGGATGTACAGCCCTATTTAAATATGCTATCACTGATTTACAAGCCTGTATATCTTCCTGCCATCATGGCAATTATCCATAACATCTTTATTTCCACTGCTTCTAAAGAAACAAGACTTACCAGAGCAATTGCTCCGATACAGAAAGCATGCCTCGTGTTCCCACATGAATGTTTTATCATTGCAGAACCTTAATCATGTTTTTGAAATCATTAAATATGAATTCATTGAATGACATCCAGTAAATAAAATTAGAACCCTGAGCAGTATGTTCCAGTCTGAATGCGTCCCAACAGTTATGCCAACAATCAGGAAGATAAGACTGTGGGATTTTGATTTGTGATGCGAATGCTTCTGAGTGTCTTTCACTCTCAACAAGCCTTTTCAAACCATGGAAGTAATTCTGTTTATCAGCTGGCCTTTGGGGAAACATGTCAGGCCAAACTGAAGTAAACTGATGTTATTGAAAATCAAGTTTAATCTTGGATTCTTAAAACAGCTCTATGTAAAGTAAAAAGAAGCCAGGATAATTACTGCTGCTCATTAAACAAAGTGGAATCTGTCTATCAAGGCAGCATAACAATCATGTTACATGCTGTGGGATCACACACAACTCCTATTAATGGCAATCAGTCTTATTTTAAGCCAGTCCAAAATGCAACACTGGATGAAGAATTGTTTTCCTATTTATGTTGGGTAGGTGAGAGGAAAATCACTGCTGTAATAGATCGTGTGCTGCTGGGTACAGAGCATCTTCTGTTGTAATAGTAGTTTTCCAGCATTGAGCACATGGTTTAAACACGGAGTGGCCAAAGATGAGAGGGGGAGAGCCTTTAGCGAAATGGATTTTCTTAAAGCCCCTGTTTTGGTGATACAAAATGAACTGACAGCAAGCTCACAATCAATTAGAGGTTGGAATTTGTCCAGTTTTATCTGTAAAAACACAAGGTGTCATTGGATTTCTGCACTCCTGCCTTTGACTGGTTTACCAGCTCTTTAATGGAACTTTTGGCAGCAAAACTCTTGCGTTTATACCCAAGGAAGCTCTTCTCATTTTTTGTGTGTGTGTTTTTGTGACATTAATGGCAACACAGATCTTTATATTTTTGTAACAAAGTAAATTAATTCATAATTCACAAGAGCAACAGCCTTTAGTGCCGTTTTGCCACAGGAATCCTAACAATGCTTGAAATTAGTGGCTATAACGATCTAATCACATCCTTGTTGTCCTCATCTGACGACATGAGTTTCACCCTCCTAGTTATACTGGATTTCTCCATCCGGTACAGTACAGTCTGCTTCATGTAAGACCTCTTGTAGCTCCTTTCTTCATTCTTCTTTCCTCTCTCATGTCAGTTTGTTCTGCTTTTGGGTCTTCTTCTTCGTAGAGGGCAAGCTTGGTTTCTTAAATTCTGAGCACACGCCCAGCCTGCCTCATCAAGCATGTTTCTGCTGTGTCACAGTACAGCTGTCCACTGAAACCACAGCATTTCTTATTCTCTTGCAGAATTTGGGAAATAAAGACAAAATGAGAAAGAGTAAAAGAAGGGGTCTCGTCACATATCATTTCCTACTTGACGCTTCCTGGATCCATTCATTATGTGCAGTGTGATGCAGAGTAAGACGGACTGTGGCTAAGTAGAATCTTCTGCAGCTGTTCTGAGATGGTCCAGTGTCTTTGGTGAAAACAATATGCATACTTTTACCTCAAGTTCTCTTTAGTATTTAGTTGTGTAGAAATTTAAATATCCTGTTTTGTTCCCGGTGAGTGCAGAAAATGTTGCACACTATCTAATCTCAGTCTGTTGATTTGGCTGTCATGCTTCAAGGGCTGGTCGATATGGCCAAAAAAATATTAACACAGTATTTTTTTCTGTATCGATTGATATTGATAATACTATCAAAGGGGAAGGAAACACATTCAGCGTATCTGTTAAACCCCGAGTGCACATGTGACTATGTGTAACTTGTTTGCTTGCAAAAGAAACATTTTCCATGGTTTGAAACTATTGTTTATTTTTGAATCAATAACTGGATTTTCTCACAACCAACATGGTCGAATATTTACGCCTCGACAAGGCAGCGGCAGCAATGCTTTTAAATAAACATCACACAGAAGATCAACATGTTGTGTTGCACATTTGCAGTTGTGTTTGCCTTCATGTGTCACATAATAATGGTAAATGAACATTTGTAAATTTGAGAGTGAAAAGTCAGCCAGAGTGACTGCTCCTGGGGTTTGAACAAGCATTAATGGTAAGAGGCATGTTTGTTTTAGCAGATTGTGGGCTCGGAGTTTGTGTGTACTCAGTGGGTTGGTAGCATTATCTTTTCCAGTGGTGGAGAAAAAGCATTTCCCATTTTCAAAGTCATAGGTCACTTGCATATCACCCAGCAGATATCACTGTACTGTTCATCCAGTTTTAGAATTCAAAACCACTTGTAAATCACTGATGTGGCCGCTCTTTGCAGCAGTTTTTCTTCCCTTGTGTTGACATTTGACTCTACCCAATCAGTCATTTTTACTTTTTCAACAGCACGTACATGTTTTCTTTCTTTCATTTTGATCCTACACATGTAGGCAACATAACCCTGCTGCTGTAGGCTGAGAAAAGCAGAAACATTAAGGGTAAATTATTCAGTGGTTTATCATAAATAACTCATCGGTTTATCGCCGTTATTGTGGGTATTCTTGCAGTGATTTTCTAAATAGTTTTACTGCCTAGAACAACTTGCTCCTTTGGCTTCATCTGCCTTTTTTGAGATTAAAAGCAGGTTTCGTAACAGATCCTAATTTGTACTTAATGATGGTTAGCTGGGAGGTCGCCAAATTCATGTATTTTCTGTTAGTCTTGTTAAAATTATTATGCCTCTGCACTGGTGACAGCTGCAGCTGGAGGCATTATGTTTTTGGGTTGTCCATCCGTCAATCTGTCCTAACCTTTGAATGCAATAGCTCAGGAATGCCTTGAGGGAATTTATTCAGATTTGGCACAAGCGTTCACTTGCAGTCGAGGATGAATTGATTAGATTTTGATGGTCAAAGGTAAAGGTCACTATGAACTCACATCCATCCCATTCTTGTGAACGTGATATATTTAGAATACCTGGAGCTGGAGGAAATTTCATTACATCTGGCACAAATGTCCACTAACATGAATTGAGATTAAGGTCACTGTGACCTCAGACTCAACTTTCTTAACTATAACTCAAGAATTCATATAATTATGTCAGTATTTTACACAAATGTCTAATTGGACAAAAGGATGAAATAATGACATTTTATGTCCAAAAGGTCAAAGGTCGACTTTACTGTGACATCTTTTTTCTTCTTCTTGGGGAAATTGTGACCATGTTTCACATTTGGTCAGATACTGAATTGGTGACACCAATTTTGTGTGCCTGCCTTGAAAGTGTTGTGAATTTATAGATCTTCTGGGCTTCTGGGTTAAAGGTGTGTGTGCAGCATCCGCATGTTAGATTTTGTACCTTCTTGCAGCATCTGTATTGAAAACAGTGCCTATTGCCATGGCTGCAACTTTTTGTTCTTTCAGAATCCGCTTTATTTCCTGAGCATGTGCATTCATATTGTGCAAGGAATTTGGCTGCTTTTTTGTTTCTCTCACACACTCTAAAGTCTTCACCACATGTATGATATGAGTCTGGACAGACATGGGTGTGAACTGATTGATTAGCAGTTGGATGCACCAGTGTTCACTAGAGTTACACAGGAACGAATACAGGCACTGGGCACACAATAGGTAGTTCAAGGCCCTTGAGCTTGGCTGCTTTTAGCTGCCTTTTTAGAAAGCAGCAGTCACTGAGTTAACAGAGATGTGAATGGATGGAGAATGATTGTCTCTTGGACATTTCAAACCCAGATTATCCCAGCCACAGAATTGTGGAGTGTGAAATTACCGAGTGGCGTAGTGTGACCTACATGGTGAGACCTGTATCCATGGCAACTTGGTTGTCTGCTATGCAAGTAGTAGGTGTCAGTTGTTACATTTTCTGAACCCCCGTTTCACCAATCTCCTGCTCCTGCCTGTCCATTAGGCAGCTGTGAGTATGCCATCGAGACTATTTTAAAGTGAATATGAGGAGCTAATTTGAATCAATTTTCTATTTCTAACTGCAAAAAAGTGGGGCGCCCTTACAGAATGTTTCTGTATCTGTTTACCTATTGATCCATTTCAGGCTATGCTCTGGCTCACTTATAGGTGTGAGGTCTGTGACTGAAACATTAAAGTTAATACAATCAATGCATTTATGTTAACCGTACACCAGTTTATCCTGGGTATCTAAATGATATCCAGAGATTATTTAATTTCAGTGTCTTAAGGGAAGTGTTTGTGTCTTTTATTTTTTGGTGGTGTTTTTTTGTTTGTTTGTTTGTTTTTCACACTCACTGCACTGTATTGTCAGCCGCAGCGGGCAGCTGTTTTCTCTGCGAAAGAACCGATTTAGCTCCTTGTGCACAACTAGTCTTGTGCCAAATTGCACACAAAGTTAGAAACTAGCTGGTCAACACAGTGGCAGAGTAAATGTATTCACAGATAAATCACACACAACCATGGCTGCTTTTATTTGATGGTGTTGTGCTTTTAGACCTGTCAAGTTGCTCAGCTTTCACACATTTGAGTGGTGTTACTGATTCAGAACATCTTTTTTATCTGAGTCAGGAGTGTTGTATTTAAAGTGAAGTACCCATGCTGGTAAAATTTTAAAATGTGTTTTTTAAAAAAAAAAAATGCTGTTAAAGAGGCCAGTTGATGTCGTTTGAACACCTGATTAGGATGCTTCCTGGATGCCTCCCAGTTAGAGATATTCCAGACATGTCTGACAAGGAAGTGTCAGACATGTCTGTGGGCAGAATGAGAACACACTGCAGGAATTATATGCATCCTGCATCTGGCTGGGGTACAATTTGGGATCCCCCGATAGCACTGGAGAGCATAACTGAGAAAGGACACCTTAGCTATTCTCCATAGGTGCCACTTGGCTGTCACCTTGACCCACACATGAATATGTGAGTAAAAGTGACAGATGGAAGGACGACTCTTTGCCTGTGCTCTCACAAGACTTATGGACACTTTTTACTGCTTCTATTTAGTACTTGTCTTGGTGACTGTGGAGGTTTAATTTCCATACGATATGTAACTGTGATTGACGGACCCTCGTGTGAACCCAGTTTAATTTTTAATGAATAGTCAGTGATGTCACAAAGGAGCTGGACCACATAGAATTTAGCAAACATCACTCTAATAGTCCATTTGTTGGGGACTATTTTCAGCTCTGAGCACAAGTGCTGCATGACAATGTATGTGAGAGAGACTCACAGTAAACTACTGACTCTGTGTTCATTGTAATAAAAGAATATATAACCCAGTGCAACAGTGTGTACACTGACATGTTTTAATAACTTTTGGACAACAATGGTGGCCTATGGCACAGTGGAGTAAACAATATCAGAATTTGTTTACACAGTCAGAAGTTGTGTGTTGGATCAATGCAATGTTGGTTTTAGCCTTCTTATTATTTATTAATCTTTCCTTTTCTTATTTTGTTCAGGAAAGCCTACATGCCGCTGTCCTGTTGGATTCTCAGGGCCTTTTTGTGAGAGGAGGATCTGCGACAATTACTGCTTAAATGGGGGAACGTGCGACGTCACGCAGGGGAACCAGCCTGTGTGTCGCTGTATGGCAGAATACACTGGGGACCGCTGTCTTTACCGTGAGTCCTTTCTAGTGGCAGCAAACACCATAAATGATGATTATCATGTGCCCAGCCTTCACATAATTGGCATCCGCAGGCAATCACAAAAAATCATTGATTTGAATTCAGTTATGTCGCACAAAATCCATAGAACAAAGCATTTCCAGGTTCACACGCTGGGTGTAGAACAAAAGAAATCCCCGAAAGTATTTTCCCTCCACAAACACCACATTTGCCTCTATTTGCAGATAAACTATATCAAAATGCTACCATCAAACAACCTTTGGGTCTTTCTGTACTGAAGTGATAATGCACTTTCTTTTGCTGGGCTTTGACATAATGGGTTGTGGGAAAACAATTTCAGCTGCACATCATTAGTATTTGCCTACTGTTGCTTGCCCAAGGGGTGATATGTTTTCATCTGTGGCTAAGATGTCATTTGATGTGGATAATTAAGTCCCATTAAAGCTCTGTACATTTCTAATCAAACCAGCTTAAACTATGCTCCCAGTTTCTCATTATGCACTGCCCTCTCTCTCTCTTTTTTTTTTTGTCTCTCTGGATGTGTAACAGACATCTGTCATCACTACTGTGTGAACTCTAAGGCCTGCACGTTATCCAGTAGCGGCTACGTAGAGTGTGTGTGTCCTGCCAGGTTTGAGGGAAACAAGTGCGAGGTGGACAAGTGTCTTCGGTGCCACGGAGCTCCCTGCCTCATTAATGAGGAGACGGGGGATGTGGTTTGCAAGTGAGTGCTTGGCATCTGTTTGCTAGTCTTGTCCATCATTCCTTTTGCTCGAATGCTAAGGTTTTATATTTCTTCTTCATTTATAGAAATGCATTAGTTATGCGATCTGACAGATTTATTGGGCCACACACCCCACCACAATTTATGGTTTGGTAATGTCAGAGAATTAGAGGAGATGTGAATTCTCCCTCTTTACATGAATTATGCATATGTTTGACTAAACCTCCACTGTGTCATTTTTGCCTCTTGTAGAAGTATGGTTTTCTGCTTGTAACTAGAATCCATTATTTCCTCACCCTCTAGCTGCACAAATGGCAGAATAGCACCGAGCTGTCAGCTCTGTGATGGATATTGCTACAATGGAGGCACCTGTCACCTGGACCCTGACACCAACCTGCCTTTCTGTCAGTAAGTCGCTGCTTAATGGGTGAAAGCGGGGGAAAAAAACTGAATGTTCTCCACTATTATTCACACTCAAACTGCTGTTTCCATTCATATGCTGGCTCTTTGCCTCAGAAAGCCTGGCTTTAAAAGCAGAACTGAAAATCATCATGGGGTACCACTTCCTTGCTTTGAGAACAGCGCAAGATAGATGTCTTCCTCTGGAAAGAAATCCTTAAGTTGAGAGAAGGTTTGATGTCACTATGTGGAGGCCATGGAACAGCGGGGGGCTGAGTGCCACTACACTATCCTATGCTGCGTGACACCTCTCTGTGGCTTAAGGTTTTTAGGCAGATAAAAATGGTTTCAAACTCCTTCAAAGCCTGCCATTCTGAACATATCACACTGTTCCTCCTTGGAGTTAAAAGCTGATGTCAGGCATCCGTGACTTCCTTCAGTAGTAGGTTTTAGAAGTTTTCTCCCGAAAAAAAAAAGCTGAGTTGTGTGTCAGTGGTTCAACATGCCATGAAACTCAAAAAACGTGTATCAGACAAAAGCTTGACTGACAGATATGAAGAAATCATTGTGTAAGGCTACTCAATGGTGCCGCCTATAAATTAATGCCTCCTCTCGCTATGATCACATGCAGCACTGTGTTAAAATTCTGTCCAAGGAGGAAATTGGAAATCCATTTCAAAAGCCAACTCTCTATTTTTTTAACTACCCATTGTCCACTGTAGTTAAATTGAAATTTGCGGTCACCTCTCACAGATTCCACGGGATAGAATCAATTTCTATGCAAATGATTCCATCTTATTCGATGAGGTTAACAGATCCTGATAATGCGGTTTATTATTTGGTGCAAAGACGGGAGATTATCTGAGATGATGGATATGTCGTGTCAAGAAATCATAATGTTTGACCTTAATACTCTGAGTAAATGTATATTTCATCAGGCTTTCCTAAAGCGAAAACCTTGCAGGGCAGAGCTGCTTCAATTGTAATGATAACTCTTGATAAATTGTAATGATAACACTTTAAAAAAAATGTGGTTGGAGAGATTTTTAAAAGTATCTCAGCGCTGCAGTGAGGATATAAGTATTCTTCTTGGAAAGCATTCTTAAAAAGCAAAAGGACGATGTAGTTGTTTCCTCTATAGTGCCCAAAAACTCATTTACTTTGGCAGTTGTGTGGGCCATTTAGATAAATAGCCATCGGTTGGATGTAAATTATGGCAATATTGTATTACATACCTCTTTTGCTGTAGCTGAGAGGCTGGCTTTGGACTATGTGTGCACAATAGCAAGAGTAGGTGTGAGTTTTTTATTCAGACGGAAAGATGTTCTTGATGTAGCACAATGTTTATGGTATTTTGACTTTTTTCCTCCAGTTCCTGAATAGCAAAGAAGAATAAGGCAGAATAACTACAGATAAGGCTTTACAAAGATCGATTTGCACAATTGTCAAACGCTGTAGGCTTCACTTTAAATACATCCTACATTCTTCTCAGGTTAAGGGACGTAGTATGGCTTTATTGTCAAAGTCAGAGTTATTTAGAGTTGTCCAGAGACTTATTGCTCACTTATCACAGACATGCATGAGCTCACTGCAGCCCTTCAACTTGTTCATGAACTCTCTCTGCAACATTTAAGGCATATGGGAGAAGGCTTGTTTAAAAAGTATTAATATGGAATAAACAAAGATTTTCTTTTTGAATACCATCTTTCTAACAGTGTGAAGTGACTCACAGGATATGTTCCACTTTGGCTCTCTGTTTTACGTTTTCCAAATGTTCTTGATTATGTTACCAACCACTTTAAGTGCAAGGAAGACTATCAGCATTATGTTATGATTGTATTTTGTGTTTTTCTGTTTGTGGTGAGGATGTGATCTTCACACTACAGTATGTTTGCCAATGAACCTGTATGATCAGATTTTTTAAAACATGAAACAATTAGAAATTCTAAACATGTGTCTACACTGTCCCCAACTGTTTAAAGTTAAGAAGAAATGATATTTTATTTTTGTGGTGTTATTTTGTTTGTAAATCGATTGACCACAATAAAACTGCTTTTTTTACTATTTATCAAGAAAATACACATCTTAGACGTGGCGCCACTGTAGCAGGTTCTTTCCTTGCAGATGTGCCCACTCACTCGGTGAGCAGTGTAGCTGATCTGTGTTCATATGAGTTATTTTGCTAATTTGCCTAATGCAGACACAACACTGACTTCCTCCGTCTTCTTACTGAAGCTGTTAAAAGGGTTTAGTGTGTCAGTCTCCATTCATCAAGCAGCCAACAGTTCAACATTCTCTGGGCCCTTTTATCACTCCCAACACAATGTTTTGCAGCTGCACGTCAGGGTTCAAGAACCAACGTTGTGATGAGCTGGCCAACCCCTGCGATTACTTCTGTCAGAATGAGGGGATGTGCACATTAACAGCTCTTAACAAACCACGCTGCAAGTAGGTCCCTCTCACCTCTCCAGCTGTATTCAGAGCCCACTCACCCCCTTTGTACACACCTCCACCCCGACTCCATCCGGCTTCATTTCAGCCTCAATCCAGTATATGGGCTCTTTGTCACAGTGCCTCCTTGTAGCAACTTATCATGTAATGAGTGCTGGGTAAGAAATAGTGAAAGAAAGTGTAGTAAAATTGCAAACGGTCCATCTAGGATTACTATGTATTTCTGTAGATTTCATTTTTGAATAGCCTTGTGCCTTTATTCAAATAGTTTTAATTAGTTGTGTTGCTGTTGTACATCATTTAAATGGAATTATTGGCTGGCTCATAGTGCTGCCCTTGGAGTTTTGTGTTTCTTTTATCAGCACACTCATAACTGTGCTTTGCCTTTTGGACAAGAGAGAACACTTGCTGTCACAGACTTAATTTAAAATTCTAATAGTATTTACTTTATCTTAAGTTACCTCCTGTTTTAAAAAGGCTTTGTTGACTGTCATTTACTAACTTTATTTTTCTTAGTACCAATATTATGTCACGTTTGTACTCGTATTATTTTAAATTATCTCTGCAGAGACATGTTATCTCTTTAATAAGATAATCCAGGCCAAAAAATATGCCAGAAACTCCTAAGATTAGTCACTAGTTAAAGCAGTGACCTAATGGGCTCTACATGAACAGTCTGACATTTTGAGAAATATGCCTGTTTCAATTCAGTACGATTGAGTACTTTTATTTGTACTGCACCAAATTGCAACATAAGTCATCTTGAGGCACTTCAAATAGTAAGATGAAGACCTTACAATATTATCTTATAGAGAGAAACCCATCAATTCCAAAGATTCCCTTTGAGCGCTCTCTTCTGCAAGCAAAACCGCCTGCAGAACCAGGCTCAGGGAGGACGGATATCTGCCTCGACCAGTTGGGGTTAGGGGCAATAATGGATAACAAAAATCAGTTAGCTTTGTCGACATTCATGCTGCAGAGTAGCTTGGTTGATTTTCTGTCGACTTCTTGGAGACTACAGCATTGAAAGGCCAATAAAGAGTTCAGCAAAACCACCCCAGTTAAACTATAGTATGTAATTTTTAACTTTTGGCTTTTGAAAGAATCAAACAAGACATAATGTGGCAATCAGTGAGCTTTTGATGATCTGGTTACTGTTGGACAGAGTGGGGTTCAATCTGTCGGCATGCTAAGCTAATCAACATTTGGTATTAGTTATCACATATGCAGATAAGTACATTCCTTAAAATCAGTCTAACTGCAATTTTTGTTATGATTGGATGTTGCCAAAGAGCTTGCTCAAAGAGCATTGTGGGTTTTATTGCATTTCTCTCTATACTATCATATGGTAACGTCTTGACCTTATGTAAAGTGGCCCGAGTAGACTTATCTTGTGAATTACCTTAAATAAATAAGATCAAACAGAAGTAATAGTAGCAGCAGCAGCAGCAGCAGTTAGACACAGTAGATTAGGACGTGTCTAATGTTTTATTTATATCAAACTAACATCCTTTCCTTTGAGCTTTGACCATGTTTATTACATTTGGAGGCAGGTATTAGCTGACATGGCACTTATTACACTATCAGTTGCTGCATGACTCTGCACCTTTGTTGCCCCTTACTGCCACCTACTCACCCATCTCATGCAGTCCTCACCCTGCACACATGAACCAAGGGGGAACTAAAACATGACACTGTCTGTGTGATGTGGACATCAGTCTGTGCATTTGCAAACTGTGCATGGCGGCAAGCTAAACATGTCCGTTACTGACGAGTCATTATGTATGCATATAATTTACCAGGTCGTACATCTCATCATTAATTGGTGTTTATCTTCAGCGCAGGTTAAGAGAGTCTCATCATATTAGGGAGTTAGTTTTTTTTCTCGGTTTATGCAGATCAAACTCCATATTGCCCCCAGTTTTCCATTAAAATTCATGTTGCTGTGACATTTCGTCCTACAAAGGCGTGATTCATTTCCCGTATGTATGGGGCTGCATTCTTATTTGTGATAGCCTGATGTTCTGATTCTGAGAGTGCATGTAATTTAGAATAATTTCACTCTGCCATCACCCTGCCGCACCCACCAGATCACTCATGCTTTACAGACCCATCTGCGTCAGTCGTGTGAAATTAGATATCACCTCCTCTAACAAGGGTCATACATCAAGCCCATCGGATCCCATTGGAACACAAATGAGATGATGACTTGTTATCCCGCTGTCATCCTTTGATTCTTTTTCTTTTCTGTTTCTTTATATACACTGAATATTCAACATTTAAATTCACTTGTTATGGACACAACCTGTATGTACATAGTGCTCTCTCTCCAGGTGGTCTTTTGTTTGTGTTGGATCAAAGCACTTCATGGCAAGACTGAATCATAATGTGTTGTATATGTAAGCCACAGTCACATCATACCGAAGTTCATTTTGCAAAAGGTGTTCTTTTTTTTCTCTGCAGTCTCTCTTCTACAAAAAAAACGATGCTAATGACACTTTATTTATACTTTCTTTTGACCTCCCTCAGATGTTCAGCCAATTGGGCAGGAACACAGTGTGAGAGACCCGCCCCTAAAAGCAGCAGATCAGACAATACGAGCGGAGGTGAGAACTGGGAATTTGAAGCCTTGTTATAAAACCCTACAGTTTCCTGTATGAATAAATGTATGTCTCACTTACATAGTGCCCCTATTATATTTCAGTGAAATGAAACTTGTACCTCTGAAATGATCTCATCTTTAATCATTCATGCATTTTTACGGATAAGCTCATACTTCCTCCAACTCATTTGAACTTGCTACTGATTGACATCCTCACCAAAGAATTACTGAACTCCAACCAACCTGTCCAGTTTGAATTATTTAAATACAAAAACCTTTACTTTAGCAGGTCTGGCCAATTCAAATTAGAGGAGCTGCTGCTTCCAGCCCATCAGGCTTTAGTAATATGCCTGTTCTGTCTTCAAGTTAATTTTGGGAAGACAGTAAAATGAATATACTCTATATTCCAGATCTTTTTTGTCTTTTAGATTTTGCACATTTGTGACTGGACAGTGTGTTCTGTCAGTGGAGTGAGAACAGAAAGCAAATTTCCCAAGATGGTCTATTTTTGCAGCCACGATCACTGGTCACTGTCTGAACTCAACTTCAACTTCTTTTGATCACTGTTCATCACTCCACACCGTCTCTCTCCTGTCTGTCCCCCAGGGAGCATAGCTATCATTGTGCCTCTGGTCCTGCTGGTAATCTTGATTGTGATGGTGGTAGCAGGTGTTTACATCTGCAGACGGAGGCAAAGGTACGTAAATAAAAAAAAAACAAAATATATCTAAATAAAAATACAGGCTTCTAAGCAGCAGAGAGAGAGAGAGAGAGAGAGAGAGAGAGAGAGCCAACAAGAGGCAGCTTTGAAGATGAATCTTTGCTTTATAAATGAAAAGTTTGTTCGTTTGTTGCAGCATGTTCAGTGCAACATCTAAACTCTGCACTGAGCCCTTCTGATTATAACTCAGCTTTTAGGCCTACCCAGTAAAGTTATGTACTCCAAGTGCGCCAAGCTGTGTATTGTGATTTGTTGTTGTGGAGCCATGCAGCGCTGTACAGCATGTTGACCCTCATCCCGACCTGCATGTTGCGCGTCTTGTTAATGACAACTGGCTCGACACACCTCAGGGGAAAACGCGTCCAGAGGCAGCCCATGACGAACGGAGGGATAAACGTGGAGATTGGCAACCCGTCATACAACATGTATGAAGTGGACCATGACAACCATGCAGATGCAGGCAGCCTGCTGCGACCCAACTTCACACTGGACCCTCACAAGGTGGGCATGCGCAACTTGTCATCTACTCCACTGTATCACCTGTGCTGTTGGAGCAAGATACTTTAATAAAGAGAAAGTTTAATGATTTAACAAGATGAAATGGTATGCTGTCATAATGGGAAAGGTTTCTGGCAGCAGCAAGAACAGATGTCAGAATAGCTTGTTATAACACAAGATTAAATTAATAAAAAGAGTCTTTTCATGTCATAATGAGACCTTAACTAAAAGGCAATTCATGGTTTCTGCATCCCAGTGTGCTGATTGATTTGACAGCAGAAAGCACGCAGTAGGCATTGGTCAGCCCCTCATATTAAACACAGAAAAACACATGCGTGTGCCAGCAGGATGTAGCAGCTAGTTTCAGATTGGACTGTAGCACCAGTCAGTGATTATTACTGAGGTGTGTCGAGCACAGTGGGTGGACACAACAGAGGATATCTGGAGGATTTAGAACATCCCACAGTATTTGGGCCCGGGAGATGGAAAGCATGCACAAAAACACATTTCCAGAGTCCTGCAGCAGCTATTTCAATTAACATCTGTTTTAATGATGAATTACAGAAGTGTGAAAACAGTATGCACCCTCTCCTCAAAACAAGCACTGGTTTTATATTGGTTTTCCTGGCACATGTGCAGTCGTCATGCTTTGCGATGAGTGCAGTCCACACAGTCACAAAGTTTGGGGTGCACACTTGGGTGAATAACGAAATTTACATCATGAGGATGCTTGAAGAAAGCATGGATTGGCCTTAACTAACTAAAAAAAGACCTATATCGGCGTTTCTGTTTATGAAGCTGGAAGAAAATTGTGATTTATTATTATTTGTGTTATTTTGTATTCTCGTCAAATATCTTATTACTGTTTGAGTATAATAATATTTTCTGTAATAATCAGTACATTAATTGGGGCTTTACATATGCAGCTGTTAATCCGTGAATCTGTCAGTGTGCTCAGAGCTCAGTGTGACAAGAATTTAATTTCATTTGGCGGCATTTGCATTTGAATTGATATACATTAATTTTCATTAATCAGTTTTTCGTTCGTATTCATATGCATTCAAATCCTCTAACAAATCAATATTGCGGTGTTTCAGAGGGGTCTGAGAAAATCTGATTTAGCCTGCCTTGATTGATCCTGATCCTTATCACACTTGCTAATTATCGGCCTCGTTGCGGGAGTGTCACTGTGCCGTCTTTAATTGCAGGAGGAAGCAGGGACACCAGCCGCCAGTTCCAAATTATTTTCCGTCTTCCTGGAAATAATTTAACGTTGTGTTCTTTGCCTCTGGTCCAGTAGCTGCTATGTTGTAATGTGATATGCAGCATTGGGATACATCAAATGGGATTACATTAGGCTTTGTGGAGATTTTGTAAAAGCTGGCCCCAGTGCATGAATGTACAGGTGCCATGGACCAAGAGGACTTTCCATCTGGCTGGTGATTTATTTTGTTCATAGCCCTCAACCTCACACTAACACTCGGCATATCAAATGAATCAAAACACCTTCACTGATGTTGTTATCTTGCACCGCCGCTAGACCTTCAAGCCTAATTCTATTTCTTCTTGTGCTGCCAACTTTGACATCTGCTATTGTGAATCCAGTCTGGCTGTATTTTTAACCGTGACGTGCCGGCTTGAATCTAAACTAGCCTCCCTCTTGGTGCTCGAGCATTCTCTGCTTCCTTAATTCACTGCAGCTGTACTTTGATTTAAACAGAAGTTTTCTAACCCACAACTTGGCTGATCCTAAAGTTTGTGCATGAAGATAACCAGGGAACTGTTCACTTTATAAACAGACATGGTGCTTGTGTTTTGTTTTTTTGTTGTTTTTTTAACAGGGCTGGTGTGTAAAATCCAGTGATCCTCACAACTTGGGCATGAACTCTGTGCCCAAGGAGGTAATCCCTGGACAGGTGAATTTAACAAACTATACTTGGTGTTTGTCCTCAAGAGAAAAAAAAAAAATCAATTTCATATTGACTGTTAGTCCTGCAGGGTGCATTGGGCACTCAGATTGCAAACATTTTAATCAATATGATCACAGATGTTTTGTTTTTTCTTTTTCATTTTGAAAACCCATTTAAAATGTTAATCCACCCCAAGTCCGCATCTGCCTTCATCCATAGCTGCTCCCTGTATCATTTTGCAAGATCAGTGATGGAGTATCATCCTGCACTCCAGTCAAAGTGGCCATTGGAGTTAATGTTATAGAATTCTGATATTACAGTGTGCTGTCACGGCTTGACTGCATGTTTAACTTACATCCTGCATGCTAGCTGAGTAGCAACCCACTAATACGCATGAGTCTTCGTTCTTTTCCCTGGGTGAAAGTATTCAGACATTTTATACCACTCACTCACTCGAAACTTAAAAAAAACAGTGAACTTTCCTTAAAGCTGCACTAATCAACTTGTTGTTAATTAACATTTTTTTCCTCGAATCCACAGAGAATTTGCGCCCAACCCCGCAGTTCCTCTCAGCTCTGTGAAGCTTCTTAATCTTTTTTTTTTTTTTTATAGCTCATGTATTCGCACTGCAAAATACCTCGCCACCTCTGTTCTTATCGGTTTCTTTGAGATGCAGGGAGGCAGCTGTTTCCCGGCGAACAAACTCTGATAAACATACTGTATACAATCAGCGAGCAGCAGCTGGCTGGTAAACAGAGCAGATATAGATCCAGGAAGGGCCGAAGAGTGAACCTGAACTTATGGGAGAGAGCAAATTGGGCTTCCTCTGGCGGTGGAAACATGATTTCACATTAATGTAAATAATTTGTGTCTGATGGAACTGTAAAGCAACTGCGTGGCAACAGAAATCTTATAAGATGATTTGAGAGATCTTGCTTCTCACTGCTCCCGAATGGCGAAAAAGACAGAAACTAAATCTATTAATGCAGCTTTAAGATTCTCACTGTTGTAAAGTCATTTACATGAATAAATATTAACTCTTTTTCTTGTCTTCTTATATTTTTCCCTTCACATACAGCCAATGAACTACTCCAACCCAGTGTATGCAAAGATCTATATCGACGGGCAAAACTGCCGGAAGCCAGTCATCAGTATTGACGAGAGGAGAGAGCTACTCCCAAAGAAACTAGAGGGGACAATTCATGAAACCGCCGCATAGCCTAACTTTACACTTTGTACTTCTTTTTTTACCACAGTGTACAATGTATAATAATGAAGGAGGAAACAAGATTTTTCTATTTCCTATAAGGCTCTTAGGTTTTACCGGTTTAGCATCAGCATAATGTCCTTGTTGGTGTGCTGAAGAGTTTTATTTTCCATTTACAGTTTGCTTTCTAATGTTTGTCAAAGATAAGTTATACAGCGCTATACTGTATACTGTATGACACTGAAGTAAAGCTGCTGATTTGCAAAAACTTTATTAACACCGTAAGCCACACTTGTGCACAGATCAAACCTTAAAATGCTAAAAATTTGTACCCATACCTGTTTCTAGTTTAAGTGGAATATGGACACTGTGTTGTTACTTGAAGGTAATGAAGGAAGGTTTGGCTAAATTTTTCTGAACAAATGTATGTATAGTAGAGAAGGGTTCCATGGGTTGTTTCTAAGGCTTTTATTTTGTTTTGTTTTTTTCTTCATTTTTTTCACGCAATATACAGACCACAGAGCTTCACAACTGATCAGTGAAGCTTGACATTGAGGTGTTGACATGTTTTTCTGTTCCGTACCTGATGGATGTACTCTCGCCGGAGTTCCTCTGATGACAATAAGATCAACATGATCTTTCCTCGCGCCATATGTAATTCTGCAGGTCCTGTGTCTTTCCCATTTCCACGGATTACAAGCTCCATTCGCCCTGTTTCAGCAGTAATAAACCACACAAACTTATCTTTTGATGAAAGAGATTGAAGCCCACCCTGAATGTTCTCCGATCAGATTCCCAGATCCTGTACTGTACACTGAAAAGACAGATACTGAATACCATATTTTTCTAGGTCTCACATGTCAACAGATGGATTGAAGATGTAGACAAGGAAAGAGATTTACCACAGCTACAAAAAAGGTTATTAAGAGTTATTAAGAAACACATCTGTTACTTCGGAAAAGGAAGATGATAAATATAAGAAATTTTATAATTTTGTATTTGATTTGTATGTTGTTTGGCTGCTTGTATTTTGAAGAAATGTATTAAATGTAAGTAATTTTTATATAAAATGTAAATCGATATTGAATAAAGGGGGCTTATTTCCACTTTGTGTCCATTTCTGAGGCCACGCCGGATCCCAGTATACCATGTCATCCATAAACAATCCCATAATAACTCACGTAGTTCATATTACTTATAGTTAAGAAAAGCATAGCTGTGAGCTATATGTAACAAAACTAACAGTATGTGAGCAGTTCTACCAGTCTTTTCAACAGTGATCAAACTGTCAGGGTTCTTACATATGGTCCCTGACCTGACAAGTCAATCAGCCGTGTGAGGTCTTTTACCTGCTGCGTAGAGGAAAGTGGCTGAGGGAAGATTATTGCCCTCCCTGTGTGTACAGGAAGGGCAGCTCCATTCATTACCTAGAGGTGGGGACACAGCCTTGGTGCCACCTGCTGAATAATAATTCAGTCTCCTTTTACTTTGCTAACAATGGCTGCCTCTCCACGCATTTCACCTCCTCCCTCACCATAGCAACCAGAGGAAGCAGCAGCACTCCTGCCCTTTCTCCATCTGTCCATGCCATCGGCTGGATCTGCCAGCACACCCTGGCCCACCACATTTTGATGATGGTACAAATACATCCCACAGTTACCAGCTTCCCTAATTGTCCTCCACAGTAAACCTTTGTACCAGTCAGAAATCTGCTGCGATGACTCACTTTAGTTCCAAAAGGGAGTAATGACAAAAAAGGGTTAAGGACTGATTATTTCCTGAGCCCATACACATTTTCTTCCTCTAATTTTTGAACCAGCAAATACATCTCAAATCACAGAAATCATTTCACAAACATACAGTATGGATGATTGTTTTCAATGCAGCATTGACTTTTGGTTGCCAACAGCATTCCATGTCTTAGTGAGAGTGACATACACCGATCAGGCATAACATTATGACCACCTGCCTAATATTGTGTTGGTCCCTTATATGCTCAAAAATGCTCTGAACTATTGGGCATGGACAAGAGGACCTCTCAGGTTGTCCTATGGAGTCTAGAACCAGGACGTTGGCAGTGGATCCTTTGGGTACTCTGGCTTGTGCAGTGTGGCCTCTGTCTATCAAACCTGTTCCACTGCATCCTGTTGATGTTTGATCAGAATGGGGTGTAGAAAGTTTGGAGGTCAAATCAACATGTTGGGCCATTGTCATGTTCCTCAACATGTTCCTGATTGTTTTTTCCATGTGGTGGGGTGCATTTTCCTGTGGGTGTAGGCCAGTGACATTTGGGATTGCCATTTGCATGAGGGAGTGTGTTTGTTGTGGGACAATGTTTATTTGGGTGTCAAAGTCTCATCAACATGGATGTTAAAATCCAAGGTTTTCCAACAGAACAGCACATAGAACCAATATGATCAAGGTTATTCACTTCACCTGTCAGTGGTCAGAATGTTGTGGCTGATCAGTGTGTGTGCACACTGTAAGAATGAGTGCAAACACAATGGATTATGGAGGACCAGTTTTAAACGTCTACCTCCTCTTGTAAACCAGAAAAAGAACTAAGGAATTTATGTGATTGTAATCAACATCTGTAAAACCATTTTTATGCCAGTGTGCTGTAGTAACTTTAATCAAGCAACTAAATTCAGTGAACTACTTCAAATTAATTAACTGTGATTTGTTGGTGACGAAAAAAAGATGTTGAAATCTTTTCAACATTTGACCATGAAGTAAAATTTCTAATGTATGAATTGTTTTTTTTAAAACAATAAGGCCAAAGTCCATGTATATCATTCTTACATCCTGTATTTATTTTTCTGAGAATAGAATTTCAAATCTAAAGGAGACATTTCAAGGGTTCGGGGTGCTAGAAGGAAAATGACTTGTTCACTTTCAGAATAGCTATTGTCATGACACTTGGTATTTGGAACATCTCCAAGGCTTCGATGGCAATCAGCACAAAAGATGAGCAGCTCCATTTTCAAGTATTTGATTCTTTGATAAAAAAAAAAGTCAAAAGCACAAGTCTCTGTTTATAAAAACATTAAAAGAGTCACCAGCAACTCCCAGA
This sequence comes from Dascyllus trimaculatus, assembly GCA_024666655.1. Taxonomy (NCBI): domain Eukaryota; kingdom Metazoa; phylum Chordata; class Actinopteri; family Pomacentridae; genus Dascyllus; species Dascyllus trimaculatus. The sequence continues at coordinate 25,603,723 of CM045456.1, read as the reverse complement.
GAGCATTTCTGTGAAAGCAGCTTCCACTCACTGAGCTGAAAATTCTTTTGTGTGAACCTAAAGGTGGTTTGCATAAATGTGATAACACTTTCAACTGTTTATTCACATTTGGGTTCTGGGCCAATTTTAGGTTAATTTAACATTTATTTGACTATATTTTTCATGGGATAGTTGAACACATTTAAAAAGATTTGATATGGGATTTGGGGCGGAGCTGCTTGTTCCAAACCTAAAGATTAATGATGTTTGGCAACGTGCCCACTGAAATCATCAAGCGCTGGCAACTAGAACATGTCATCAGTGAGTGTCTGCAAATATTGAAATATTTTACCAGTATTTTAAAAATAAAGCAAGAACACTTACAAGGTGGGATAGCGGCTCAATTAAAATAGTATTGTACCTCATACTGTACCTATATGGACCTAATAGATTTCAGTGCTGATAACTCAGTTCAAGAACCATATAGTGAGGATTTGTGTGATTCATTGCAGGTTCTGTAATTGGATAAAAACTGTACTGACTTCATATTTTTACTTTACTGCTAACCATTTTAATAGCACACAGTTTTATAAGATGGGATGATAAATGCCTTACGTCTCAGAACATCACTTAGTGAACTTTTATTCATTTATATGTTCTTCACAAAATCACTGAAGTACCTCAGTTGAAAACATGCATCAACATCGGTCCCTGTGCTATGCTTTAATGGTTTTCCTGTAATCTGGCTATTGATTATTAAATTAAGCATAGATAAAAGTGAGCGATCAGATCTTACAAAGCATTTGGATAAACCTAATAAAATATGAGAAGAAAGGTCCTTTGTGTTGAATCCCTTCATAGTAGGGAAAGTGTATGAATTATTTTTCAATTTTGATGATTGACAAAATAAATTCTGCATTTTTCTTTACCACCAAAAACATTGAATTGAATGAATACTAACAGATCAAACAAGATAGTAAGCGGATTTCAAATGGGGACTGTGTTGTCAAACATAAAATTCTATCGCTGGACAGAAATTCTAGCAAAATGGTGGAAAACTGTAGCTGATCATAACATGAGCAAAAAAGCTAAATGCTTAAATATGAAGAAAAGCTGAAGGAATGTGTTCTGTGATGTTGAAAGTACTGTAAAAAAGTAATTGTAGAGAACATTCAAGTTCTCAGTACACAACTTTAATGGATGAAGACCTCCAATGCAGTAATAGAAATGAGGAAAGGGCTGCAGGGCCGCTCACTCGGCCCCTAAAGTGCATCAAAAGAAGAGAAAAACAGAAATTTGAAAACAAGTCCTGAACTAACAGATGCCTGGCACTCCCCTCCCTTCACCTTGCCTATTGATTTTTTGTCTCTTTTCCACTTAGCAAGCATCACCATTCTCCTGCATAAACATCAGAAAACCCAGAGGGCTCATCTCTCGGACAGAATCAATAACAGCAGGAGTCGTATTCACATTATAAACAACAAGTCCTGCATACTCATGCTATAGCTTGCACCAAGGAAAACTGCTTATCGCTCTGTGTGCGGTGAATGGGAGATGGACTTTAAAAAAGGCAGAAACCACAAGAGTATAATTGGGGAAGAATGGGCTAATGGACAATAGTAAACTTACATCTGGTTAGCATTGCCAATAACACCTTAGTACCAGCTTTGGCCGTTTGAGTTTAATCCGCCGATGCTCAGTCTTTTTAAAGTAATTTATCGGCAAAAATCAGCAAAATTCTGTCTTGAGTAAAATCCTGTATATAAAATACAACTGCACAGATGCCATGCTAGCTATACATGCTAACTCTATAAAGCAAGCTAAAGGCTAATCTCAGCATGCTAACACAGATGGGAAGTGTTAAAGTATCATTAATGTAACCCAGTAAAACAATAAATGTTTAAACTTAAATAGTAAGAGTTCACAATAATTTTAACCGGAGAATAAAAGTCATTTCATGTTGGAGAATGGGGAAAAATAGGTGTTTTATGTTAAAAACAAAAGTATTTGGTGGACTGTACTGTATACAGTTTATTGCAAAAATAAATATGGTTAAAAAAGATTAATATTTAGTTACAGTTGTGTTTAGGAAGAATTCTTGTTGTTTTCGCTTTGTTGCCAATATTAACATCATAATATATCGTTAAAATGAAGTAATTGAGCTGACTGATACTGTGCTCCTATTGGTTAATATCTGTGGCATGAGAAGAGCGCATGTGCAAAGAACACGTTTGCAAGAGAGGAGAGAGCGTTTCCGGTGTGGCGGAGAAGAGTTGGAGCAATGCATTAACTTTGCCGACAAAGTAAAGTTAGAAGTTTTAAGTTACGCTCATGCCGACTTGTGGACGTTTTTCTCGGACTGTCATCTCGACATTCTTTGCATGGAATTATGTTTTACAAGTTTTCTGGAGCAGCAGACCAACACGGACTTTTGTTAGCCGGATTCGCCAGGTATGAACGCCCGCGAATTAAGTAGCATATTAAGCTATACATCACGTTCGTTAGCACAGTGAACAGACATTGACCACCACTTAGCTAACAAAGCTAACTGAGTGAAGTGAAAACCAAGGTGCTCAGAATTCCTTTGGCCACGTTGGAGGTGTGGGTGACGGACAGGATGGCTTGACTCTCTGGTGCCATGAGGCTTCCAATCAACAGGCAGACATCACCTTTTCGACAGGTAACTTCATAAACCAGGGGTGTAAAACTCATTTTCGTCCTCAAAGGACAACCAAAGTCCTTTGAGGACTTTGGTTGTCCTCAAAGGCCCGGTTGTAGTTGTAAGAGTATATAAATGTAACAAGTATAACATATTGTTTAATAATCTTTTCTGCATTCAGTGTACAAATAGTATGCATTGTTTACATAAAAGTAAAATATATGTAGGCACATTGCTGTGTTATTATAACATAAATGATATACTGTATTATATTATATATTATAACAGGGCCCCAGACTAACTTTTCCACTTGTAGCACCAACTTTCTTGGTTGCACAAGTAAATGATTTGGTTGCCCCACCACACCTCCTTATTTTGGTTCAGTATTGCCGCAGCTATTAATCCACTATAACTGCTGATGAATAGCTGTATTTGCATAGCCTTGTTATGGTGTGTTGACTTTCAGTGATACAAGACTTAATATTTGTAAAATGTTTCAGTCAGAAAATATATTCATTTTTAAATCAGTCCTCTTCCGATATCCGTCATAAACTGGTCTCAGGCTAAACACTTGCTGAACGTCTGCTTATCGGTAAATACTACATTTTACTGATCTTCCATAAACACCTCACATGCTAGCTGCAGTAGACACTGGCAGGCGGCTGTAGTGTGGCACCAGTTCTACACATATTTACCTAAGTTTTAACAGAGTGATTTTTATCGACATGTGCTGTTTTCTATTAGCAGAATTTTCTATGAGCGGATGATATTTTAAATGTCAATAGAAAAAACTGTGATTGCTGTTAAAATTTGAGCCATCCAGACTGAATGTGGGGCTTTTTCTTCTTCTTAACTGACTCGGTGGAGATCTCTCTGCTGCATTTGAACATTTTTTTCACCAGGTGTGTCTCCCTCTCCTCCAGCCTCTTCCTCTCTCCTCTCTCCTCTCTGCTCTCTTGGTTTTAACATAATCTGATGTAGATCATTTTGTCACTGGATCACAGCAACAGTGAAACTGACTGTTTACACAGACAGGGAGTGACTGAGTCAATAAGGAAGAAATAGTACAATTTCCAACCACAATAACTTGTGCAGTATTTCCTTGTGCCAACGGAAGGGACACCAGATCAGCTAACAATCATCATTCACTCACACAATGCGACCACAAGAAATTTAAACTCTCAAAAAAACCTCTTGAATGCAACCGGTCTGGAGCCCTGTTATAATAACATAAATCCCATTCATTTATCAGATTAAGAAATACACGTCTTGCAGGCCACATAAAAAGAGGTGGCGGGCCGTATTCGGGGCCCGGGCCTTGAGTTTGACACGTGTCATAAACCATCTTCTGAACAGCTTCAGCTACAACGTACCTTTGTTTAGTTTCATTACTCCTTAAAGGAGTGCAATGACCATTTTATTTTGGGTCTCAACCTACAGAAGCCATGCATCAGGCATGAAACATTTATTTTGTTTCCCTGGTTTTGCTGGCTATGTGTGTGTGTGTGAGTGTGGGCCCACTGAGTGTTAATTTGCAGTATTTCTGGGTAAAAATGTGTTTAACTTTTGAATTAAACACAACAAAAGCGAAAGATAAGCGTGGAGAACAATAGGTTTTAAAAGTCACTGCACTAATTGTTTGCTTTGTAACCATTTTATTTTATATTTTTTATATAAGTACTTGTTTTACTAATCTTATTTAGTGTGGCAACTGATTATTTTATTTGTAAGTTTCAGAACCTGTTTGAAGTCTATATTCTTGACTTAAAGTGGACATTTAGGTTGATTAAGTTAAGTTGTATTTTTTTCAGTCTGTCACAATTGTTTTGGGCAGTGCTAAGCCCAGGAAGCATTAGTGGTGCCCCTGCAAAATAGTGTCAGGGAGGGACTTGTTAGTTTGAAGTTGCGGAGACAAGCACTTCTTCTGAAATAATAATAGTTAAAAAAAAGAACAAGCATACTTGCCTTAATTTCTGATCCAAATTTTCAACAGTGATGTTTCTGATTCATATAGTGAGAAGAATTTCAAAGTAATAAGCAGGTGATGAAAGGCTTATTCCCAAAGTCTACACCCAGTGACTCAGACTACAATCATCATCACAACAAACATGACTGACTGTAGAGACGTCACATGAGAAGAGATCAGTAAACACAAATTTAGAATCCATATTATACAATCCTGAAATAATAGCCTTGACTGATTAAAACTACTGTCACACAGTAATCAAGTTATTATACATTATGGGATTTAATTTTGGCACTACATTGTACATAGTGAGAAATGATCGTACATCTGGCGACACTATGCTGACATGGTCAGAATGACAAAAGAGTGGAGTGACTTTTAAATTCCCATGGTTCTGTGAGTGAAAGTCTCTTTCATTTTTACTGATGGAAGGTGTTGGGTGAATCAGTGTTGTAGCATAATACGCTCCCAGTAAAATGATCAGTTAAAATTAAATTAACAAAGTCATTACAACAAGATACGTGCTTTGATAAAATATCAAAGGTACCACCTTGTGTACATAAAATCTTTAGGAGAAAAGTTAACTACAACTCCCCAGGCTTAAAATCTGTCATGCAATTTGTTAAGGGCATACAAGAACTAAAGATTACTGTGTTGGAAAAACTGAAAACACAATGTACAGATTAATCTATTTGACTTTTGAAGTGTGTCAGTTTTGATTTGACTTGAATCCACCAACTGTGCAGCATGTTTGGTGAACCGTAACAACAAAGCAGTTTGGATTCCCTACAGTTTGGATTTACGTCTCGGACTTGTTCTCTGTAGAAACTTTGCCTGAGGCTCTTGGGTGTTGCAATATTTAGACCCATCTGCCATGTCAAAATGACAGACAAAACATGATTTCTCAGAGGCACTGTCTAAATAAGTAACACATAGTGTCCGTATAAACCTACAGGATTGTTACAGTATCTGACAGAGTCCTGTGTTTCTCTGTTCAAATAAAGATTACTGTTAAAAAAATATTGAATCGAAAATTCAGAATGGGGATAAACATTTACAACTAGCATACAACTCCATTTGAATATGTGACACTTTTGTCTCCCCCTTCAAGCCGTGAGAGTAATTACACAAACATTGTTGACCCTTCTTGTGCCTTGGCTACTTGTTGCTGTGGTCATTCCTGATATGCAGCTACTGCTGCTCCTGTCTTCAGTTCTGGCAAATCGATTATTGCAATTTGATGCAAAACATCTTTATCAGTGCGGTATGACAGAAATGTTGCCACAGAAAGGAAATTTGAAAAATCAATACACTGTTAAATACAAAGAGATTTACCTGGCACCGACAGAATTGTGGAAAGTTGTTTGGCAAGGGTTTGGATGTGATGGGTATTCATTTATGTGTGCAAGCCCTGCACTCCAGCTTTAAACAGCTTTAATTTTTAATATGTTTACCATAATTCTGTGCAATAGCCTAATAAAAAAAGTACAGTTGGAGCTTATGGAAATATCATTTGTTTCAGCAGCTGAACTTTTGAAAAATTTTTTGACCTAATGATTTGTTGTGCTGTGTTGCTTTGGTAGGTGGGTATGCAGTGGCTTTAACGTAAGATAGTGTCTGTGCACAGATGTCTGTAACATGATTGACTGGTGTGCACTGATACATGTCTGTGGCTATTTTTAGGTATGGATACAGTAAAGCCCCCCACCCAGAGGTGTGCCATATACTGTACCTCTGTACTCACTTCTGATCATGCCAGAAGATAAAAAATCAACAAAGCCGTCAGAATATAGATTCTGGGAACATGAATATTCACACTGACTATCAATAAACACTGAATATCATACAGTGATTTAAAGCAGTCCACCCAGTAGCTGCTGAGATATTACAGTCTGGACCAAAACATAGATAAAGCTGAACAATTAATCAATTTCAAATCTAAGGCTGTAATTAAAGATGTAGGAGGTGTAGCTATTACAAAATAAGACTAATGCTGTTTAATTGTTTCATTTGATTTAATTCAAGCAGATGTAAATTTTCAGGGGTTGTGTTTTCCTACTGACGTATACCACATGGTTGATGCATGCATGCTGTGATTTAACTGACACAAGCCCAGATTTGTAATTTAATAGCCACATCTCATACATTTTGCAGCATGTCTGACTCAGGGTTTTAAACTCAAGTTCATGCCGTCCTCCTTGTGTGACAGTCATGTGGTAATGGTCCATCAAAAGTTTTAAATCTATTACACAGTGAATATTAAACAAAAGTTTGACTTTAATAAAAAGAATTACAATATCTGTCCAAAAAAAAAATAATTGCATTTAGATATTTTCCCAAATTGTTCAGCCCTACCAATCAATTAAGTGATCATTCAATTGTGCCATATGTATAACCATGCCACTAGAATGGCAAAAAAGGCAGTTAAGTGTGAGAAATGTGTTTTTACACAGCTTAACTAAAGTACTAAACATTAGTTGCCATCCATGTGTTGGAAGTTCAGTAAATGAGGAAATGAAGCTCACATTCGGCCTAATCCTAGAAATGAGTTTTTTTCTGAAAGTATATTGTGGTAGTTTTGAAATTCTTAATACTATCCAACCTAAAAGGCTGTTTTATTATGCAAAATACCAATTTATACATTCCACTATGAGCCAGTGGGTTTTATCTGACCACAAATGTCACCATTATATCTTTCATAATGTTCTATAGTGAGTGCAGAGTCAACAGTAACAATGAGCTACACATGATCTGGAGGCTGGGGTTGGAAGTGGATGTGTTTGGATATGGCTTGCAATCACAGGTAATAAATGATATTTTACAAAGGTCATGAATCAGTTTTATCACCAACAGTTTTTAAACAAGTTTGCGCTGTCACTAAAAGACCTCTAAAATGTATTTGGAGGCTCTGCTACCACCCCTACATATCTCATTTCCAAAGGCTTCTTACAAAAGACTGTTTTCCCTCCGAAAATGTTGGTCAACAACTTGTCGGATTTACATGCAGTCGACACAGCCTGAAATTGAGGATGTTTTGTGTCCTCACAAAACCTGACTAATGACCGGATTAAGGGGGGAAATGGGGCTGAATTGTAATCCCCATGGTGAAAGCTGCACTTTCAGTAAGCTTGGCCAATAAATCTGCGGGAGGGTCCACTCTTTCTTTGGCAGCTTTTGTGATTTTGCAACCCTTCTGCTCTCAGTCTTTGATCACAGCAGTGTGCAGCGCTAGAGACCACATACTGATTGTGTACTGCACATTTTAATGCTTTAATTCTGACACTTTGACACCTGCATAGGTTATAGGGCAGTTTTCAAAAAACTGAGTGCAGAGTGATCTTTAGACAGCAAAACAAAAGAAACTAAATACAAAGTAGAAGAAAAAAGTTTATACAAGGGAAACAAGAAAAGTAACAACTTATTTAGACTCACCAACTTCATTTGTACACATGAGAAATTCACTCCAGTTACCTGTTCAACACGTAATTTTTTTTTTTTGGAGCTAGAGGGACCACCATTTCTTACATGCACAGTAACCCATGACTTGGCAGGTCCAGAATCCAAAATGTGATTCTAACAGACATGACAGCCATCACAAAGACCTCCATAATACATTTTGCACTGACTGTATCATGCATAACACATACCATCAAGACAGAAAGAAAATGTAAAAGTATTTTTTTCCATAGTAATATGAACAATAAACAGTGGCATCAATTGTCAAGACAAATACAGACCTTGTTTTATCATCCACATAAACGGCATATATTTTATGTGATGCCTATGTATAGGTGGTCATAAATAATCTAGAAATCATTCTAAATTTTTAATTCAATCTGACACACATTGTTCCAGCTTCCAATGAAGACCTGCTGTCAACTTACTCACCGCTCTGTCAGAAATACAGAGGCTCTGAACCACAGAATCAGAGAGCATGTAGGCTGACATCACTGGAAACAATCTTAGTCTGACCTAACATCATTATTTGTGCACTGTTTTGATCCACTACTGCTTGTTAAATATCTACCATTTAAGTGCAACTCTGTGCATTTGCAGCTCTCATCTCTCCTGGCAACATAGCATCACCTCCTTAATAAACTTGAATTAGACTCACAGTTACGAAGAAGTGCACATGTGTATTTCAGCCATATTTTCAAATTGGAACCAAGACTTTCCAAATGTGCAGAAGAGGGGAGCAATACTTGGAACATGATGACAAATAGTTGCAACGTCCTCCATTTTTTTTAGTTAATGGACAAGGTAGTGTTGTAGTCAAGACCACCTAAACTGAGACCAAGCCATGACCAAGACCAGTGTGTGCCAAAACTAAGACAAAGCCAAGACTTTGAGGAATAGAGACTAAGTAATGACAAAAAACAGGTCAGGGAAAAACCAAGTCAAGACAAGGACCAGACCTTGTCCAGAATAAATTGTGGAACAGGTAAACCATTGCATTGCACCACTGAAAGTAGCAAATATTTATTGCTAATATTTCCTAAATCTTTTCAGGCAAGGGAAGAAGACATTTCTATGGAGTTTTGGTAGCGAGGCAGATTTCAAACATTATCTAGCCAGCTTTGCAAGTGTCACCTAAACTTAGCTTGCCTTTCTTTGTTTCCTCCATGAATGCTATTAAAAGTTTGATGTGGTTCTGGCAATATCAGCAAGCACTGAGATAAGAGGTTGCCCGCCTCACCAGAAAATGTCACAAGAGAAACATTGTTCTTGCAATGTTTTTTAACATAGTCTCATTTAACTTAAATGCACTTAGTCCACCAATTAACAAGCTTCACTATCCCTCACATCTGGAGGTCACATCTAGACCTGTGTGGACTTGTGCATTGTCCTGGAGTTACAGCAGGTCAGCTCGAAGCTTTCCTCTCCTTTTTTCTGTGATTCCTTCAAACATTTCAGTTTATGTGGACAGTAATATAAGGCTATAAATTATACAATTATGCCTCAAAATTGGAGCAACATCCTTTGTTTCTGGGTGAGACCAGGAACATTTTGAACAACCAACGTACTTACTGGTGTGTGTTTTCTTTTGGACATCATGTTGCAGATTAACTCATGGTGGTTTAGGAATCAAAATTTTGCCCCAAAAAAATTCAAACAGACCTCTGCAAACTGTCAAAGTGAAACGTTTCGGTGCTAGACCTTCTTCAGTCAACAATTACAGAAGATTTGGCTGACATCTTCCTTCTAGATAGCTACGGGTTCTTCTCCTGTCTCCCACATTAATTTTGTTTGCATGTGACAGGGTGTGATAAAAGTGGTGAAATGAAATCCCAGGTCCTCTTTGAGGCTGAGAAGCGACAGAGTAAAAATGAGGTCAATACTGAGATGAGACGGAGACCTTCAAAAAGGGTGCTTGATGCTAAAATTGCACATTACCTGTATTAAGAAAACAAACATTTACCTTCCAAAAACAGATATTGGAATCCCTTGAGGGTCTGTCAGTCCAATTAACTGAAGAACAAGCCAGTGGCGGCTCTGGCATATATGTTGCCTTGGGCGAACCCCCTGTTCGCATATGCATATAGGTGTGTACATGAACAAGTGAGAAAGACATGAAAGACAGACAGTGGGAGACAAGTGCATTCAAAGACACAAAAATCAGCGTGGAATGACACTTAAATCCAATTAACATTCATAAACACTCAGATTTTAGGTCATAAATAGAACAGGGCCACTCTCGCAAACAAGAAGAGCTGTGAGAAAGATGACAGAGGAATACTTGAGGGGCACTAACAGGGACAAGATTTACTGGAAAATAGGCTGGAAGGGGTACGAGTAGAGTAGAACTTGAGTGAAATACTTCACAGCTTGGTAAGCAGACTTGGGCTCTCTGTCTATAATTCAAGGATCTTAATCTAACATCTTAATAATGACCCATTAGGCCATACATAAAGTGATTGGGGATAGTCATGCTTGAATTTCTGCAAGCTAAACAAATTAAACTGACAGGATTTGGTAAAAATTGATAAAAATTCATTTTGTGGTTGGGTGCAGGCAGAACCTGAGCATGAGGCAATTCCTGTGGATCAAGGTGAATGAACGGAAAAAAGGAGATATCTTGGAAAGCCTTTTAACCTTTTTAGTGTATAAAACTCAGGATTCTTAACACACGAGCTGCACATGGGCTCTTGCTTGTGTCTTCTGGGCCACAGCTAAGCAGCTGTCTCCGTAGTGAAACAACAATATACGAAAACCCCATGTGACTCAAAACATAACCTGTGACCTGAAGCCAAACTCACCAAAGTTAGCTGATACTGAAGTGTCCAGTTTCCAGGATTCGGAGACTCTCAGGAGTGCAATCCTGCTAATTAGTCTGAGTACTAAGTGCGGTTGTCTGCCATTACTGTGCAGCGTGTTAACAGGTTTTCATCCGAAGCTCTCTTTCATGATTCAAATTGCAGCTGCCATGGTGTGTATGTGCGACACGTGAGAGTAGGCTGTAGACTTGTAGCAGTGCTGGTGCAGGTTCACCAAAAACACCTGCCTTCCTTCTCCATTCTCACTGTGCTGCTGTCTCTGGAGTAACTGGAGTTAATGATGTTTGGAGGTATTTTGTTTTATGGAGTGACTGAACAACTCTTCTGTCCTTTGCTCCCCATTTGAGTCATCACTGAACTGATAAAGTGTGATGAGTTGTGCACAAGGGTGAGCCTTGTGGAGGGCAGCAATTTTACTTTTTACAGTAATCATGTGTTAACATAATGTAGACTAGAATCAGAGCGCTTACTCTGACAAGGTTAATTGCCCCACATCAATTTTAAATTTTTTCTGTTCAGGCACCTCGAGCTGCTCCCACCGAGATTCTGCCCTGTGTGGCTGCCCATGTCGCCCCCATGCCTAAATTCTCTACTGGAACAAACCATAATTAGGGTGAAGAGACTGAACAGCAAAACTGGTGGAACATATATTGCAAACTCCACCAATAAAATGACAGAAAAGTAACAGACATTATATCACAATTGAATCAAAACGATGCACATGCGGCTCGAGTTCACCAATTAATAATCCTCCTTGCCTGCTTTGCCGCTCATCAATCACTCAAGACCAGTCATGTCAATAACGCCAGTCACACCCCCACAGGTATATTTTTGAAGGCTAATATGTACTTAAATTATTGGACTATTTTTAACCATCAGCACACTGATCAAAGGGAGTGACATATTGCAAGGACTTCTGAGGGGAAAAAATGTGTTGACTTAGCAACACCTTTTGAATGCAAATCTGTCTGCTTTGTGGCCTTGATTAGTATTGCACTTTAAGATACTTTGGCATCTGTTTCAATTTTAAGTTATGGTTTTTGCCACTTTGATTCAATAATAAGTCCATTGTATCTCTCATTGTCCCTATAAAGGACATCCTGTGGTTAATGTGAAAATCTTCCATAAGTAACCAAATAATTTGAATACAAACAATAATTCATAACAAATAGTTCCTCACCAATTGAAGATAAAATTAAAGGATTCTGAATGAAAAAATAAAAAAACGAAACAGTCAGTTGTCAGTCAGTCAGTTACATGTGCAAATATGTAACCCTGATATTTGTACACACTGGTTGAATTACAGTTATGCTTGTTATTAGTTTAGTATATGTCACAGTCTCGTGCTCGCCATCCACACAAAACGGTAGCCTACTCTTTTGCAGCTGGTAAGCAGGCAAGACCAAACATGCGTGGGGGATGTTTATTGTTTTGTTCCCGGTCTACATGCGGATCCTCTAGTTTTTCTAACGAAAAAACTACAAGTTCACTAGGTCAAAAAGAATGTTAATTGATGTCTTTAAAATTGATTTGCGTTAATGCGTTAATAATGCGATATTTTTGACAGCACTCATATATATATATATATATATATATATATATATATATATATATATATATATATATGTATATATGTATATATGCAGAAAAACATATAGACATTTGTTTTAAAAACTAAATTTTGTTTTTGTTTTGAAAAACTATATATATATTATAATATAATATATATTATAATATATATAAATATACATACATATATATATATATATATATATATATATATATATATATATATATATATATATATATGTAGGCAGAAAAAATGTTTTTGTTATGCATGACATATGGTACTTGAAACACTGTTTTAAATCAGTGTGTAGTGTATAAAAAACTGATAGTGGCCATGGCAACAATGCCTCTTTATATGTGATATGATGCCAATTAACTCTCACTGGTGAATTTAAACTTGCCACAGATTGAACTGATTACAAAGAATCTTTAGAGATGAAAGATTCTTTGAACACACCTTTTTCTTTGCTCCCTTGGTACACTAAGTGGTCATTGTTTTCGTTAACAATATACCCTGAGGTGTCTTAATACACGGTACAAGCTTCCACTTTATCAGCCCACCTCACTTACTCATATCACCTACTTTGACGTTATATATAGAATATTAACAACAGAGATATAAAATGTTTGTGTTACCAAGTTAACCCCAGTAAGATCTTGGCTGCAGGCTTTAGATATGATATGCATTTGAAAATATCCACTGTCTTCACCTCTCTATTTATTCCCTTCCACGCTGTAAACTGCCTCTCAGATATGCTGAATTCGAGAGGGAGGAGGTGGGTTATGTAGCAGAACAATTGTTCCCTACCTCAGCAATATAGTCTACGACTGGGAAATGAAAGAGTTGGACTGGAACAGAGGGGTCTGTGTACCTTATTTGTTCTGATACTACCAGATATGCATGGTTGAAAGAATTCTACACAGAGTGGACACATCTGACCTATTAGTCACAGACTGACCACCTTCATGGGCCATTATGCGTGATGGATATATACAATCATACTATGGTGTGTGCCTAGTGAACAGTGTGGTGTACTCCTCTCTCCAAATGTATTCATCCAAGCAGGAAAAAAATAATGTTAACATTCCAAAAGTAGCTCGGGGCTTGCTCTCTTTATCTCTCTATTTCTCAGTGCCAAATTGGCCTTTAGCAGTCTGCCTGTCTGTGGCCTGATCTGGAACCTTGTAAGGTGGCCTAAAGTAGGGGAACATTTGAAGCGTCTGACTGATAATGACCAGCAGCCTGCCTCTCTGTGCCATAATTGGCAAGTCCGAGCTCTGTCTGGCTGCTACAATAATCGCCCTATTGGTTTAAATCCACTTCATGTCAGTCACACAAGGCCCTGCCAGCTTACAGGAGGCAAAAACCTGCTGTGGTAGCAGATGTTGAGGAAATGATGTGCTAGCTTCTTTTTTCATGGAGTCTCTGTGATATTTGAGCCCCACAGCATGGTAGGAAGTGCCACAGCTTCTGACCCTTTGCTGCGAGAGGAATGAGGGGTGACGGTCAGAGGAAGTTCACTTCTACTTTGTGGCCTGGCAGCATGGAGACTAGATAATTGTGATTCCTGCCCATGACTCCTCAAAATCAGTGAACTCAATGCACGTATCTGTCTGTGGAGCTGCAAGCTTAAATGAACAGGTGAAACTCTGAATTCTGCTTCTGATCTTTTAGGTTCTGTCAGCGCAAATACGAACACTTTCATTTTAAAAACCCACTGAGTTTAGATGTCTGTCTTGTTCCAGGTTGTTCGAGTTGTAGCTTCCGCTATATTGTTTAAACGAAGTCTTCCCTTAATGTAGTGACTGCTGAAAGAAAGAAAGAAAGAAAGAACGAGGGTCTAGCACTAGGACCCAGACGGCAAAGGGAAACCATGAAAAGGGACAAGAAACCTCACCTTTCTTCATGCTTTGAAACCTACCTGAGAGACAGGTAAGACAAGGTTTGATTTGATTCATCATGTGTGGTGAGGCGCAAAAGCTTCTCTTGGTCACACACAGACATGCACACACACACACACACCTGTCAAGAAAGATTATTCCAGTCAGGGTATGTATATTATAAAGTTTTATTATTACTGCCGCTTTTTCATGTAAATAGTATTTCACCATTGTACTTATTGTAACTTTTTTTATACAGTCAAATAGCGCAGTCTATACAAAGCAATTATATGTAAATTCCTCTCCAGTCTTTGCTGAAATGCTTAAAAACTGATCTCTGTGTATCAAATTTACATATTTTAGTAGTTTTTATTTTGTTGTTTTTTTCATGAAAAAAATGATTGGAAAATGGTTCAGATGATTAAATGACATTCAATCAGAACACCGTTAATTCTTTTAGAATGTGCAACTCTATGAAGTGTCCACCCACTCCTCTACCACTTGCTGCAGCTCGAGCACACCAGCTCACTTGAAATGACGCTCAAACACCACAAAAGCATAAGTGTACTGCAAACCAGAACGACACTCCTCTACTTTCATCTCATGTGGAAATAGAATAGTCACAGTTCATGTACATGTTTAGTCATTTCAGGATCCAATCATCATTAAAGCATATGTCATGCAAGACAGACAATAAAAACAAATGGAATGGTCAAGGTTGATTTTGACATTTAAGGTATGTTGATGGAGTCACAAGTCATCTCATGCATTGACATGCAAGAACACATTCCACCTTATAAGTTGCCATTAGCTGCCAATAACTTTAAATGGCACAGTAGAAGGTTTGGGGTTTTTTTTTGTACCTAGCTAGTGTCAAATAGTAAATATTAAAAGCAGCACAGCATCCTTCCATTCATTACCATCCTCTGATTGTTTCTTTGTTTGTAATGCATTTGCAAAGAAAACATCATAAAGCAGGGCAGCCTGGAGTCTTTCTGTGTGGAGTTTGCGTGTTCTCCCTGTGCCTGTGTGGATTCTCACTGAGCTCTCCGGCTTCCTCCCACAATCCAAAAACATGCTGAGGTTAATTGGTGACTCGAAATTGTCCGTAGGTGTGATTGTAAGTGCATGTTTAGTTGTTTGTCTCTATGTGTAGCCCTGCAATAGACTGGCAACCTGTCCAGGGTGAACTCTGCCTTCACCCTAAGTCAGCTGGGAAAGGCTTCAGCCCCTTGTGACCCTACAGAGGATTAAGCAGTGTATACAAAATGGACGGATGGATGGACATTATAAAGCAGTCTGTTGAACTTGTACAGCTCATGCTGCATCCACAGTGCCTGCAGTAAATGATAGCCTGTTTAGCTATGAGCTTGACCTCTGCCTTCACTGAAACTTTCCCTCAGAATAAATGTTTCAAATGCGGCTTCATTTGCTCAGCACAGGTGAATGAATAATTCAAAACACAAACCACTTGTGGTAATTCGCCTACATTGCCTAATGCCACACTAATTACAACGTACTGCATCCAGTACTAGTCAGCTAGATGTTTGGCGGATCATTTTTGAAGATGGTGAAACTATCTATAAAACCAGTATAACATTTGGCTGTTTTATCAGTTGTAATTGACAAATGTATGCAAACTCGCAATCATAGCAACATAATAACCTTCAAAACCATTTCTGAGCTCTACATAAAGCACTGCAGAAGATTAAAACAGGTAGTTAGGGAGGTACAGATATATATTAATCTATGTATGAGCAGAAAATGCACTCTGATATAAGTGTAATTTACCTTCAGATAGTAATCTTGCCTGGTCTTGTTGCAGAGTTTCTAATCAGTTAAAGTATTAAGTGTTGGACATGAGTTTGAATTTTTCTAACTCTTTAAACTGAGACTGTCTCACCATGTTTAAATTGAGTAGGTTACCTTAATGACCAAAAATCAATAAAATGATTTAAATTGGCATAATTGCAATGACTGAGTAAATATTAATAGAGTATTCTATTAATTGATCAAATTGAAATTGCAGTTAGTGCCATTAGCATGCAAATTCAAATTCATCTTAGTTTTGTAATCATACAATAAACCACTGAGACTTAGTGGTATTTGCTGTGTGAAGTGGATATTATACAACATCTAACAAACAGATCATTTGTAGAAGTAACCCAATCAATCCGTTTGTTGTAAAGTTGTTCTAAGGAAAAAGGAGTTTCATTTCGATATCTTGAGAGGTGGAAAGTTCACGTATCGACCATAAAATGTCGCCAGTGCACTTTCAACCGTATCACCAGATGCTCTGTGTACTGTTTATAAAGCACTGGGGGAAACCCTGAATAATAATAATAGTAATAATAATGATAATAAGAATAGGAATGAAGGAAAATTTAAGTCACAAATGTTCACCTCATTCGGTACATATTGTAGAATAGTGAATACAGGTCTAAATGTTCTATATGCAACATTCAGAACCACTGTTTGCTGGAGCACCAACTTCTCACACCAACAGAAACAGGCTGTGTTTGATTGCAGTGGACCCATTTGTAGAAACAGACACAAAGACTGGAGTGGATCAGACACAAGCAGAGAACGAGTAGCTGAGGAGAGTCTCAAAACAGGAAGATAAAGATAAACCGGAGACCAGACTTTCACCCAGAAGATTACAGTTTGTGTCCAGTGATGGATCACAGATCATCAGTTTCAGAATTAAGTTTCTTTTTTTTTTAACTTTCATATTTCACTTTCTTTATGGTTAAGTTTAGGCAAAGAAATAATGTGGCTCGGGTTAGAAAAATGTCATGGGTTGGGTAAATAAATAAATAAATATGACCTTTTCATTATATATTTGACATGTCTCCTTTCTGGGTTACCAAGGTGACAAATCCTGCCTCTTGTATGTATGAGTGGTTGACTAAAAAGGAATGACAGTGAAGCAGTAAAATCCGTGGCATAGATGTGTTGATGAAAAACATATTTGTGATATGGTTCAAACATAATCTGTCAGAAAATATGTTTCCTTTAAAACACAATTGAGAATGCAGTTAAGTTGCATAGGAACGGAATTTTGTGGTGACTGGGTTGCCACCATGACCTAACGCACTAAGCTGCTGATGAACATCCAGCAGTCTGATGGTCTGATGAAAGAGGTTCTCCTGAAGTCTGCCTGTCCAGGACCTGATAGTGCAGTAACAGTCTGTGGCTCAGGTTGCTTTGTTGTTTTTTTCCTGAGTCTTCCTCAAACATAGCCTGGTGTTAATGTTATGGAGGAAGCTCATTGTCAGTGATGGGCTTAGCCTCTGCAGCAACCTCTGTGGGCTTTTCTTGCTGCTTTTAGTGTAGGTAGTCTGTCATGCAGTGAACTCCTCTCTGATGATCGGAGGGTGGGTGAGCTCAGTTCAATCTCTCTCTCTGTTGTCTGAAATGGGAAAGTCATTGTTATGTGTTCTTTACTGCAATCCCACTGTGCGGTGTACTTGTGATAGGAAGTCTAAAGAATCTGTACAAAGAGCAGAATGCTTGCTGTATGTAAGAGCAATATTGTGTTGCAAGGAACTAAACATAATAAGTAATGTCATTGTACAGTTTTGTACTAGATGATAAAAGTGAAAACAAAGTGGACAATGCTACAACAGTAAGTCAGTGCTGTATACAGTATAGTCATTGATAGAACTTCTAACATGATTCATCAATCATTATGATAGCAGGAACATGTTAATGTGATTGAAAAAATATTTTCTTTTTAAGGGGAAGCATTTTAACCAAGAAATAAACATCTGTTGAAGGTCAAAGGAACTCCTTCCCTGGAAGATGATTTTTCTGTTAGTCTTTAACCTTTAATTATATTTGAATTTAACCTTTAACTCCCTAATTAATCATAATAAGAGCTAATTTACAGCTTCAACATTCATCCATGTTAAAACCTAACTTAATACCAGCATCACCCACTGCACAGGGAAAGCAAGACTTATTGCAATTAATTCAGCAACCATGACAACCAAGGCATATAGTGAAAAAGAAACATCTGCATAAATGGCATGTTTAATCTCTGCAGGCACTGCATGACACACAACTGTTTTTGAAAATGCTTAAGGAAGAGAAGAGGAAAACATGAGTGGTCTTGTGTTTTTAAATTGTACATTTGACTTTGCGCAATATTTTACTCACATCTAGTAGTAGAATCAGAAATTTGGATTTGAATCTGAACTCTTCAGCTGGAAGATGAACTTAAATATTAATTTTAAAACATTTCTTCAGAGTGCACATTTCCTTAGTCAGTGTACAGAGCCTAAACTTTGAGCACAGTAAATTGCCATTTCCAGCCACAGCAGATGCTCTGTGACATTAGGCTGGATTAATCACCACACTGGATCATTATGACATTTTTTAAGAGTCAGTTGCAACTTTATAGATTCTGGAAGTGAAGTTGTTGGATAATTATTCAGCCATCCACCAGAAACAACAATCAGTACCAGTATAGGTGATGCATAACTGGGAAATGACTTGTGAGTGCCAACTTAATGGGAAGTCATAGATTGTTTTACCCATTACGTGACAACCAAGAATTAATCGTCTGTGCTGCCTCATAATGTCATTCTTATATCATTTTTTTGCTCTCAGTGATCTTAGCACCATTCTTTACTTTACTAAACAGTTTTAATCTTAACCTTGAGAAAATATTTTAAGGTAGTTGTATCAGAGAAGGTAGAGTTTCATAGGGATGGTAGGGATACTCCAGCGACTACTGAATTGTCCCTAGCAAAACTTTCCTGTTAGCATGTGAAAGGCTGTAGCTTCATGTAGTCGTAACAGCTGCTAAAGCTCCGTCAACTGGATGTACATGTAAGTTATGTGAGGAAAACACCATCCTGATAGTTACAGATCTGTGCAAGAAAATATGGGACAAATCACATCTCATAACTAATTCAGTAAGGGAGAGTTAATTTTATTTAATACAGAATGATCCCATGTTATCAGGGGCAAAAATGTGGTGTTTCATATGACATACTCCCTTTCCTCTATTGCCTACATGGCACTGCACTCATAGCAACAATTTGTCCATGCCAATGCATGATGCCACTACCAATAGATAGATGAGACATCACAGTTTTAGTGATCATTCACATTAATGAAGCAGCCCATAACAGAGTGGTTAGGGTGCACACCACATGGGGTTAAATGTCTTTAATGGTGGAGTCTAGTTCAGTTCTCAGCCATTTACTATGTGTCATTCCCTAATTGCTGATCTGCTGCTCCTATCAAAATTAAGACAAAATTGCTACCTGTAAAGCTTTCCACTGTTTGAAAAAATGTCAGCTGATGTTAGGTAACCAGCCTAAGCACTGGCTAGTAAGGTAATGTTGGCTTCTGTCATCTGCAGGCTAGCAGGAGTTGACATAAAATTAGTGGAAATGAAACTATAGGGTCTATCAAATTCTACAAATTCTAGGAAAATATCTCATCTTAAGAATTATTTTGTCTGCAGGAAGCAAAGGTAAATGGTCTGCACTTATATAGCGCTTTTCTCGACCTTAGTAGTATCCAAAGCGCTTTACAATGTGTTTTACATTCACCCATTCACACACACATTCACACACCAATGGCGACAGAGCTGCCATGCAAGGCGCTAATCTACCATTGGGAGCAACTTGGGGTTCAGTGTCTTGCCCAAGGACACTTCGGCATGCGGAGGGGCCGGGGATCGAACCGCCAACCTTGCGATCAGTGGACAACCGCTCTACCACCTGAGCCACAGCCGCCCAAAGCAGCAGCAGGAGAGGCTCATGAGGAAACAGGTGCATCCTTAGGTGAGGTCCTAATTTTGAGGTGTAGTTTGGAATCTCAGAGACACATCAGCATTAAAGTTAGTCGTGGTTTGTTCAGAAAACAAGCAATTGTACAGAATAGAAATGAGGTAATATATCGAAACTGGTAGGCCTATACAAAAATGCAGAAATATGGTGTTTTGTTTTATATTTTTTCTGCTAGTTCAAGAAGTTTTACTTTCCTTCACGTTTTGATCTGTTACTGGGTATACTTCTTGTGTAAATGTAAATGTCGGTTTTAATGTAAATAAAGATGTGTGGGAAGTCAAAATCAGGACGTAGGCATATTTCAAAATAACAGAGAAGCCTTAAAATATACTTTGAGGCTCTGTTTAAAGTCAATTCTGAAGAGAAAAAAGCTTCCCCCTGTTGCTCTTTCTTGGAGAACAGTTGAATGGTTCAAATAAATAGCTGCCTTGGATGTCGTTAGCGTTTCATTCACTTCTCTTATGTGTTAGTGCTTTAAGTTGTTTCACTTTGTACTTTTGGAAACAGCATATTTTTATTATATTTTCTTGGTTTCCTATAGAAATCATGGGGCCAATTATTGCACAGCTTCCATTTTATTTTGGGTGCATGTGTCAATTTGTCATACATTTTTGCTCAGTCTGTTCCTTGCTCTCCAATGCTCAGCCTGTTAACGGGTAGTCTAGTACCCCTACATTTGACAGTTAACTTAAGATTGAAGCTTCATCCTCTGAATTGTATCAGCAGACGGATGGCGGATGACCTGGCAGGTCATATAGAGAGAAAAACAGCAAAGCATTTAGTCAGTTTTTCTGCTCGGTTGACAGCTTGGCTTCCACTTCCTGAAGAGAACTGTGTAATCATTAAATCCTCAATGTGATGGACACTTTTTAGTTAAGTTTTACAGTGGGGAAATATTACTAAAACTTTGCAGCATTACTGTAAAAACATGTTACACCTTCCAACAAATCTCATTTTCTGATTCCGCAATCAGCATATAGCAACAAAAGTTGTCATCAGATCAGAAGCTGGAGGAAATCTGCATTCTCTTGCAGAGATTACAACCAGTCCAGTTTGCAGTTCAGCTGCAACAATGACAAATGAGAGACATCACTTGAGTTCATTCAAACGTTGGACAGTAAAAGGAGTGGGCACCATCTTTGGCATGTAGCAAAGGCTGTTTGAGGTTATAGAATCACAGGAAGTAGCTTAAACTGAAATTAAATCCTGAAAATTGCATTTGCAATTATTGTTGTTTTCAGGAGTTAGGTTATTCAACTATGTTTGGGCATTTAAACAGGACACATGTTCAAGGACACCTTTTGAGAAAAACAAAATCTATTGGAATTTTTTTAGGCGTCTATGCCCAAAGGTTTTCAGCGCATATCAAATACTGCACAATATTACCAGTTAAAGTGTTTAAGGAGAACATTACTATAAACCAGATCTAATTTTTGTGCATGCTAGGATACAAATGTGTAGCACTGATATGCACGTGATGTTCAAATCTGGAATGGGCTCATCGGATGTGTGGGTTGAGCTACTCATTTCATTGCACTTACTAAGCATAAATTTTAGTTGTTTTTCAAAATCCAAATCACTCAAAATTGTCTTCAGCATTTTGCGTCAACATCAGCCTTTCAGCTGAGTTTAACAAACTGTGAGACATGTTTGTGGAAAAATGTGTATTGTTGAGTTTTATTTGCTGGAGGATGAATATTGGTATATGTGAGAGTCAAACATTCATCAGAAGAATACTATAGTAAGATTCTTCAACGCTGGATCACTTGGATAATGAGTCCATAGAGATTTACAGCAGCCCTCCACTAATCCATACAACCATGTATTTCTAAAACCATTACAGCTAAAGCAGAACTTGGCATGTTCGTGTGTTTAAAAAATAAGACAGTTGGTCCACTGAGAGACAGAGGGAGAGTTATATGTGTATTTAGTGCAAAAAGAAACAGTCGAATAAAAGCGGTCCTGCTTTGCTGACATCTGCTGAGTCTTTGGAAGGGGATTTTGCCCACATGACCAACACAAAATCTCTTTCTGTTCCAAGTTTTGTGCATCTACATGGATAACTGCATAGCTTTTAAACGTTACTTTATTCAGTGCCCACACCATCAACAGCCACTGTTGTGATTGGCTTTTAAATCATCTGCTTTTACATATACCGTCTCACTTAGGCAGAGAAATAGGGAGAGTCTGAGTGTCCCACTACAGTCATGATAAAAAGAAAACTCTGAATTTATTATCCACAACATTAAAACTAAGTAGTGTGTCCTCTGATGACAGTTGTATTTGATCTTTTTAACTTGTCATGATGAGTGACTACAATAAGAGCAAGTATTGACCATCTCTGGCACTGTCTTCATCCTCATGTTAAAGTCTTTGTGAAGGAAATTCTGACATTTGATTTAATCTGCATTATATATGTCAGAAAATAATTTCTAAAAATATGTTAAATAACTGAACTGTAGTATTGAAGGGGAGTTAGATTAGGCTAAAAATCATGGTTTGATGATGCACTGTAGCCATACATACACCCTTGGAGCTGGAGAACTGTTGCACTAGGACAATGTGTCCGTCCAAACAGCACAGGTGGCAGAAGCAGCCACCTTTGAACTGTTGCGTCATGTACCTTCCTCACCTGAACGGCACCATCTGACTTCTGTGTCCCAAACTGAAAGCACCCTTCTGTGGTTGCCTTTCTCAGAGTGACAATGAAGTCATGCATGAAGTTGAGGAGTATCTCAGAATGTATCTCCTTGAAGGAATAGCAGAGCTTGAACAACGGTGGACCAAGTGCACTAAAGTTAAAGGAGACTATGTTGAAAAGTAATGCAATAACAAGGTTTCTCCTGTGACATTTTCTGGTGAGGCAAAGAACTTTTTGAAGTACCCTTGTAGCAATATATTTAGTATTTCATATTTTATAGGGTAAATATTTCTGTGGTTTGACAAACACAGAGCACATATTTATTTTTGTTAATCTTATCTAAGAAAAACCATGAGGAAGAGCCACAGTGTCGTCCATCATTGTCCACCAAGTCCTTCCTCTCTTGGCACTTCTGACATTTACACAGTGGTTTAATACTGGTGACTGTTGCTTGAAACAAGCCAATGGTCAAGGTTTCAGCAAACAACCTTAACATTTTGTGTCTAATTCACGCATCAGCACACTTCAGCAGTGTGTGTTGGATATTGATATTTCGGATACCAACGAGAAAAATGTTTTGTCTGAATAGAATACCAACCGTCTAGGGTATACTTCCAAGTGCAAAGCTTTGAAAAGGCACTGTATGCTTGGATGGTGCCTTTTTTTGAGGTGGGAAATGTTTATCGTAAGAGTGAACTGTTGTAGAGTGAAATGATTGGATCATAACATTATATGCCTTTGATAGGAAAGTCGTCATATCAAACCTGCTTTCCACTGTAGGTATGTATGTGCTACTGAAGGCATAAACTCTTGTTTTATTGTGATTTGATTTTGGTCAAAGAGAGAAAACACATTGGCCAGCAGGGGCATGAGAAAATAAAAAAGGACCATGACAGAGCCTCTAATAAAATGTACTGTGCTGTAATGTATGCACTGCTGTGACAGGAAACCTATTATATGTAGCTGTCAATAGTCAGTTTTACTGTTTTTGGCCACTGCCATTCATCTAACTTCTGACTGCACTGGAAATTAGTTTTGTGACTTTTTATGCGCTTTCAAAGTAAAGGGTAATTGGTTGAACAGGTACCTTCTGAAGGAAATTGCACATTTTCAAAATTTGGCAGCCACTTTTTGACTAGGTGCTAAAGGGTCAGTTGAAATTGGGTCAGTGTTAACTCCAGTTTTGCTTGCTCCTTTAGAGAGATGTAACTGCCTATTTTAAAAAGCCTTGAACTGTTGGATGGAGGCATATGGAACAAAAAAGACAAAATAAATTCTACTGGATGTTTTGCTAAAACAGCTTGCCTATTTGACTATTTAAATTGAACATTAGTCTAACACAGCGGAAAAAAGCCTCAGTAAAGTAGTTTCAACAGAGTACACATGCAGACAAGGGAAAAGAGAGTGTTATTTAAATGGAAACTATAGTACCTATTTTTATACAATTGCACATAAAAATGTATAAATTTATAATGAATGGTTAGTCTTATATTTAATTTGATTGATGACATTTGAAACTGGTTCAGTTTCTCTCTGTTATCCAGTGCTGATGCCCCTGTATGGCCAAATTAGAGTACATATTATAGCTTTACAAATGACACAGTTTTACTTGCCGTATTTACTGTGTTGAGCAAGTAAACCATTGGATACAACTCCACTTGATTCAATTAAATAAAGACAAGACAGAGTCAATAACTTAATCAGTCATTCATCATCGCAGACTAATAGCAAAAACGACAGATTTAATGTCCAAACAGCATTCAAAGGAACTCATTAATGCCTACATACATAATAGTATCTGACAACAGCACCATATTCAAAATGTGGCTGCCAGCAGCTTTATAACAGGAAAAGATGCTGAACACATACCCTCTACTCATAATTCTGTCTACTGGCTTCCAGTCAGATGTAGAATATATTTTAAAAAGTCTCTGCTCAGTCAGTAATGACTTAATGGCCTAGGGGCCCGTAGTATTTCTGATATGTTTGAAGAATGAAAGTTCAGAGGTTGCTTTCAGGGAGCTTACTTCGGGTAAAAACCTTTGGCCAAAGGGTTGCGAGAGCCCATGTATGTAAATGCTTTCCAAAAAAATTCTAAAGCACTAATGCAGATAACGAACTTGCTATTAAGAATATCTGTCTAATACAAGATTAACATTTTCCTTCTGTGTGGCTTGAACCCATGAATGAAGTTTATTACACACTGCTGGAACAGGAGGGTAAATTTACACTTTGGGACTGACTATGTGAATAAATCTTAAGACATTACAGGAATATTTTGTTATGGCTAAGGGTTTCCTGGGCCCAGATGCAGTATACAGACTTGATTGTACTGTTTAAAATGTTTATTGCAAACATTCCTTGTAATAGAGAAGGAAATCAGAGGAGCGAATTTGGAGATGGGGGAACTGTGGTAGTTTAGTTGCTGATGTGGGAATCATCAAGAGAGTGCCAACTGGTAGTTGCTGGGTTTTGAGTGTTGTGTGTGTGGCTTGGTTGGTGGTTAACTGGTCATTTAGAGACTGAGGAGGTTGAAAGTGGTTTGTGACACAGTGAGTTGCAGGCTGAAGCTTGGTAGTGGGAGTGAGCAGGCAAAGAGGTGAGCAGTGAAAAAGCTGAGGCACAAGGGACTTACAGGTTAGACAAAACACGAAGTAGGTAGGCACATGTAGAGTAGACAAACGAGGACAGACGGGAGATTAAAGGGAGAGAGAAAAAACTGTAGAGGAACAAGGAACATCGTGATCGAACTATGATACGTTTAGAATAAGATCTTTGTTCTTTTGAATCTAAAACTACCATGACGAGCACAGTTACTTTGAATTTCCTTAAGATGGCAGCCATCTATTTTCTGAACTCTATGTAAGTGAACTGGAAAGTAAAAGTCACCATGCTTGGTTTTATCCCTTTTTATGCGGCTTACTTCAAAAGTATAATGCTGACTCTTACAGTGATCCCAAGCTAAGATGTCAACAGCGAACATGCGCAGATATCTTGAAGATACAACACAGCACAGTATAATATAAAAAATTTGTGAGTGAATGAATAAACCATTTAACACAGATAATACGTTTCTAGTAATATTAAAGTGTGACACCACACATATTTAACTTACCTGGAAAAGAATGTGTATATACCTTAGTTTGTTTCCTCAGTGTTTGATTGGAAGGTAGGTGTCGACTTACATTAAACATCACAACAGTAATAAAAAATTAAAGGAGGAACACTGTATAGCCTTAGGTAATCATTTTGCAAGGGCAGAGTCATTTTGCCGTTGTAGTGCATGAATATTCTTCAGCGGTTACACTCTAGAAAACACATGAGGAATAGAAGTGTTTACTGGCATCTCCTTGGTTGAAGCAATTTGTTTCACACTCCAGCATTTCAAACCAGGATTTGACAGACACACGCTTTTTTAGGCATCAGGAGTCATCAGAGGATTGTGAAGGAGAAACGGTGATGGTGCTGCGTTCTTCTCTTCAAATTAAATCCCCAAGTGTCTTATTGCCTTTAGCTTGCTTCATTCAACCAACATCAAACCAATTAGGAATGCTGGAACATGTAGGCTTTCATTGCAGCGTGTCTGAACATGTTCTGGAGTTTACAGTCTTGCAGAGAGAGAGAATGTATAGTGATGGTATGACAACTTCATTTGCATAAATGCCAAGGTACAATTTATATTTTCTGCCACTAATAATTCAGTGTTTCTTGTTTGTTACTTGAAATGAATTTGAAATTGTTATAGCACATTATGTTAGAAGCAGTTTTTCATATTTGTCTACAGGAGAATAACAATCAACCACCCTTTTCATTTCAACCTGGAAAATTGTTTTTGAGTCAGTTAGAAATAATACTGTAATTGGGTTTGCTGCAGTCTCAGTATAGTGACATAAATTTACTTCATTCACAGTCTTCAGTGGCTCTGTTTAAATGTTATAATTATTTTGATGGTGCCAGTGTGTAAAACGATTACTGCAAATGTGTGCAGGCAGTGTGTTGCTTTGTGGATCTGTGCAATTAAGTTTTAGACTCTCCAGAGGTTTTTTTTGTTTTGTTTGTGTGTGTGTAGGCAGTATACTTTACAAGAGCAACAACATGAGTTCCTTTCTTTTGCTAGCCTTAGTAGTTTTACTCTTGGAATGTCCGTGTCAGTCATTCTGTCTGTCTCTCGATCAATCCATCACTTTGGTCTGGTCTGAAATATCTCGGCAATACACAGAAATTCATGATTCCCTGTGGATGATTTCAGATGACTTTGGTTATGTTCTGACTTTGACCGCTAGCATGTTACCATTATTTTTGGTTTGAAATGTACGGCCATGAAATTTGATATATGTGAATGTTCTCCTTGGGATAACTTGCAATAACTCCACGATACGGAAGACAACATATGACACAAAAATCTTCAAAAATCTTACTTAGAACATTTGATAAATTCCATATATGTGTTTGTTACAACAAACCACAGAGTAATTTCAAGAGCCTCGAAGATCCTGATCAATGTAATATAAAAACGATTGCACAAAGTGATTGCTTCTTGTTGATTGTTATTTTTATAATAAATCAGTCTCCTAACAAACTCTCTGCAATAAGAAACTGATTACATTCATGATTACAGTGTCTGATTATTCTATTGAATTATAGAAAATTGTTTTGCTGCTCAGACTTTGGCTGGAAAATAATCACATAAAGTGGTACAATATCACATGTTGCAAGTGGTGAATGATCAATTAGCTATGCCCACTTTCATAATTACGTTGAGTATGTTTTTGTCATTATTGCACAGTAGCTGCTGACGGTTGATTAAATATAAACTCATTTGACAAAGAAAAATCATCATATCTGTTAAACAACGTATAATATATGTGGAGATTATTTTTATTTTTATTTTATTTTTATTTGTACTTACTTCATTGCACACTTAGTATTACGGATATTGCTTAACAATTTCCCTCTTTATTTTTATTTATTTACTTTATTTTGCACATTTTTTTATTATCTTGTATTATTATTTTTTGTCACTTATCACTTGTATAGCACAATCCCCTTGCATGACTACTTTCTGTACTGTCCTATTATGTTGCAACTCTTGGAATTTCCCCTTGTGGGACAAATAAAGGATCTCTTATCTTATCTTATCTTATCTTAGATCTCCACACGGTTTTCTGCTTAGTACTTCATTTTTTTTTTGTTGTTCACTGAGTGAATGGAAACTCAATTATGGTATCCCTTCATAAATAATAGAAGTGTGTTCCTCTTGCAAGCATGCAGGAGTGACTGTTTACTACATTTAAGTCATTCATGTCTGCAAAATTGTTCCGTAGAGTTCATGGGTACTGAGTCTTCAGGCTTTGTAGCAGTGTTTATCACCCTTCTTTTCTGAATTGTAGTATTTTACAATGAAGCTTTAAAACCGCACTCCACCAATTGAACACATGAAGGTCACTTTACAAGACCCAAATGGAGCATTACCGAGCCCATGAAAACAGTTGTATAAAGTTCTCTGTGGCTCTGAAGGAGTGCTGTCAAATCTGAGAAATAACCTCTACTGATGTCACCAGGGGTTATTTCTGCTTGAGTTTATGTACTACACACTTGCATTAGGAAACTAATGTTGCAAACTGGGGGCCATGGAGTTTAAGGGAGGTGGGTGTTTACTACCGCAGCATCAGTATATTTAAAGTGCAAACCTTTCTGGAGACTCTCTGCACACTTTAAAAGTTGTACAGTTTAAAAGTTTAAAAAGTTTAAAAGTTAAAAAGAAACATTTTACTAAACAGGGAGGACCCAAAGAAAGCTTCCTCAAGGTGGCGTCATTTTAAATGCTTGATGCAGCATTTTTAAAACCTGACCTAATAGAGACTAAAAGTTAGGAGATCTTGACATCTGCTGATTTGAGTGTGTATCTCATGACTCTTGTAGCTTAATGGAAGTGCAGAACTAACCCTTTGATTGGCTTTTCAAAGTTGCTACAAGGTTAAAGCTCACTGGATTCAAAACGAAGATGATCCTTCATTTCTCCTTCAGTTATTTCTAATCTGAATTTCTCCTTCAGTTATTTCTAACAACGTAATGTTTTTTCAATTATAAAATTTGATGCCACTGAGATGAGATATAAAAAAGAAAAAGTATTTCCACAACCCTGACACAAGGACATTTAAATTTCCATATTTATATGAGGATTGTTGAATTGTTTGATACCCACCTTGACATTTACTGGGATGAATTAAATTGCATAAATAATTACACACAGTGTCGCTAGAATTAATATTGTAGATTCACTTTTTTGTGAGGCTTCTACAATGGTAGCACTGTAATGAAGATCCAATTCAGATTAAGATCGCACTGCACATATCAAATAGAAACGGACAAGTGTAATCTCATTACCATTTCAGCTTCAGGGTCCAGTACCTGTGGAGAGAGAAATTAATATCAAATTGTTGCTGGAATCTTGCATCAATTTCGCTGTGGGACTTTTTGACTCTGCCACTTTATAATTCCTCCACAGGTGACCAAACAAGACACACCACATGTTGTGTTTGAGAGGAGGACTTGAGCAAAGTGTAGGGGCTACCGACGTTGGGAAATCAGAATTCTGACGCTCTCTCAGTACCTCCTTGTCGCTGTCACCTGGCAACAGCCACCGCACACATACACAAAAACACAGTCACAGCTTTAAAATGCACCATTAACATTACATGCAAGGACCGAGGATGTTTTAGAGAAGTGAGATCATGTTGAGAAGAGCTTGTTGTACATGCAGATAAATCCATGCAGAACCCAGCCTCTGTGGGTCAAGTCATTATGCAATAAACCAACTTGCTACAAGGAATGTTCCATGCTGATTTTAAGGCTCAGTATGATGGCTGATTCAGTCAAAAATACAATACATTTTAAAAGACTGGTACTGGCTTAAATAAAGCTGATCGAATTCCTGTTCTTTCTCCACTGAACTCTACAGTGTTTTGTTCACCTCAGCTTGCCAGTGCTGCAGCCTGCTGCTCTCCGTAATGACAGCCGGACTACACTGCCAGTATTTTGTTCCATATGTGAGTCAAAATTAGAGTGTGTGAATGTGGGGGGAAAAAAAATGTTTTGTTCGCACTGGTAAATGACGTTCTTCACACAGTCGGGTTGGAAAAACGCATGGATCACTAAGCTCAGATGGTCATGAATCTGTTCTCTTTCCTCTCTTAGGTCGTATCAGCTGTCACTTTTGGTTCTGTGATGACAGGCGAAAATTAAACTCGACTGCTTGACTGTTTGTGCCTGTAGCCAGCCAGAGCTTGTTTATAAAATGAAATAAGCACCACTCTGTATCGCTACTGCGAGTGTTTTTGTAGTCCAAACACCTCTGACAGAGTTGCATTCTCGCAGTTAAACAACATAAAGCAAAATAAAAGCCATTTGTAATTGGTAAAAAATAAAATTATTTATTATTGAATTCTCCTCTTATGAGAGTTCTCATAAGGAGAACTTAACACCTAAACAAAAAGCAACGATATCTTTATCTGTGCAATCAATGTTAACAAAACCGAAATACACCGGAGTCAGCAGCCCTTTACCCTAGTGTATCTAACACAACACAAAACTACCTGTATGAGGATGTGTAGCTGTATCTGCTGGATGAGCTGTTTCAGAAACGCAGAGACAGGACGGCACATCTGCATGGTCGCTTTGAAAAGTAACAATACAAAGAGTTAATCTAATTAAATCGGATAATGGATAATGAATTAGGGCCCGTTTTCCGTTTTTCATTTTGTATTATCACTGAAAAAAGGGAAACGGTTTATTTTTCGTTTTTATTTTGAAATCTCAAAATAAGAAAACGAATGGCCGCGACGTACACGGACCCACAATGCTAACAGAGTAATCCTAATTTTCACACTTTTACCAAAATTAGAGTACCAGTTGAAATTTTTTTTTCTAATTGATAGAATCCAGAAATGTAGACCGCTAACACCAAGCCAGAAAGCTAAATGAAATACATTCAGAAAAGTACTTCACCTTAACTACAGCTCAAGTATTTCATACATTTTTACAGTGGGTGAATAAAATGTGGACTGCAGCCACATAGCAGCCTATGATGCCCATAATAATAATGGTTGCCATTATGAAGACTAGCCGTGTTGTCTCTATAGAGGTTAGGCTCTATACCCCTTCCTCTTGGCCTCTACAGAAAATGCAGGTGTAGTTTTGAGTAGAATTGATAGATAATGGTAGGTAACTGCTATAATCATTAACTTAAGGAACAATACAAATAACTTGTGCCTACAGTAAAGGTATATTATTAGTTACGGTAATGATAGAATAATAAACAAAATCCAAAAAACCAGGAACTTTGCAACGTCTTAGTACCAGCATTAAAGATGGGTGATGGCCACAAGATTTAATATTTTCAAATATTAACCTGAACCTAATGTACTGTTGGCACCAGAACAGTTCAGGTCAAGTTGAGGACTTCTAGAAATAAGTTTTGTATTGACTGTCTAGACATTGCAGGCCTCAGGTGGCCAAACCTTTGTTGTTCCCAACTTCAGTTGAAATTGCTTAATGGCAGCCACCTCCGCTCTGCTTACTGTATGAGCAATCGTCCACCGAGGGAGAGCGAAAATGTGCTGCTTCGAAATATAAATGCCCCCTTTGAATTTGTTTTCATGCATCAGTGGCAACATGAACAGGAGCTCAGCAGGACCTCTGGAATCACTCAGGTTGGAAGTGCTGGATACTGAAGAAAGACGGGGCTTAATGGAACCAAGCACGGTGGTATCAATTGAAGAAAAGTGTAATGTTTTCTGCAATGTTCACTGAGTCATGTCTGTAATCTTTTGGAGAGGTTGTTGTATTTTCCTAATCAGCATGTTGTACACATCCCTGGGAGGGAGCTCAATTCTTCCAATTATTTTCTGGGATTGTTACATTTGAAAAGGGGGCCTGTTTTTAAATGCTGAAAAAGACGAGTACCAGCAGAGGTTTTTCTTTAGGAGAAAAGGACAAAAAAATAAATAAATTTGACCTCTTTTTTTTTTTTTTTTTTTAAATTGCCTTTTTGGTATTGTTATGGATAGTCCTCATATGTCAGCAACATCGTGTCCATTGTGAAATGCTGGCGAAGTCGAGGTCCCACTTTCTGTCAATAGGAGTCAAAACTTCTTGTAGAGTTTTCAAATGAGAGGCTGGCCACACACCAGAGGGATTATGCTCTTTTTGCTGCCTGAAGGCTTTTGTTGTAAAACTGTAGTTTGTGTTAGCTTAACATTGATCTGTAAACAACAAAATGTAAATGAGTACCTCAGAGCAGTAGAGCATAGAGCATAACTGTCGAACTGCCCGACACTACATATTTAAAAATATACCCTCATGACTTTTTTATCGCGCTTAACTACATACATACTTAACATACATGTAAATTAGTTCCATATGTATTTGGAGAGTAACGCATTTCTAATGATTTTTGCCTCTGGAGACTACCACAGTCGATCTGCAGTGAAGCAATCAAGATGTGACTTGATAGATAAATATATAGTTTCATATTTAATTCAAGGGATTTAACAAAAATATTGCATTGACTGTTTAGAAATTACAGCATTTTTTTCTGCATACTTCATTCATTTTCACAGGCTTAGAAGCAATTGGACAAACTAAATTATACATATAAGGATTATTTTTAATACTTGAATACAAATCCCCAAAGTCTGGAACCCATGGACACTGCCAAATGCTGAGATTCCTCCCTTGAGATGTTTTGCCAGACCTTAACTGCAGCCAACTTCAGTTGCTGCTCATTTGTGCTGTCTCTCTGCCTTTAGGTTTGTCTTCAGTATGTGAACAGCATGCTCAGTTGGGTTAAGGTCAGGTGACTGAGTCAGCCTTTCAGAAGATTCCATTCCTTTGCCTTAAGCAGCTCTCGGGTTGCTTTCGCTGTATGTTTTGGGTCATTATCCATCTGTACTGTGAAGTGCCGTTCTATCAGTTTTGCAGCGTTTGCCTGAATCCAAGCAGAAAGTGCTGCTATGCACACTCCAGAGTTCATCCTGCTCTTTCTATCAGCAGCCACATCATCAATAAACACCCGTGACCCAGTGCGATTGGCAGTCATGCCATATCACTGTTTCCACCATATTTGGCAGATGATGTGTTATGCTTTGGATCATGAGGCCTTCCTTTCCTTCTCCATGTTATTTTCTTCCCATTATTGTGGCACAAGTTAATCTTGGTTTCATCTGTGCAGAGAAGCTTTTTTAGATGTTTTCTAGCAAAGAAAACATTTAAATTGGTCATGCTGTTCTTGAGTGTTACCAGTGGTTTGCATACTGCAACTATCACTTGGCCTTTTCAGAAAGTTGTAGCCTTTGTTGCTTCATAATGCCAATGAGTGAGTTTTAGAGTGCTCATTGAGTTAGTTTTTTGATAAATATTTGACATAGTTTTTTATTAATCACTTCATATCACTTTATCTTACTGGCTCAGAGTTTAAAATGAAGACTTCTTTTTCAACAAATGTTTCCAGTGGCATGAAAAAGCTGCATACTTTTCAGTAATATCTGAATCAATCATGAATAGAAAATGTAGGTGTCATTGCTGTGTTTTCATTAACAAATTGCCAAGTATTAGATAATGATCTCAGTACAAACACATTCAAAATGAACGATTAAATCCGGGTTACAGGTCTGACAGTTAATTATATATGTCAATTACAGTCATTCACACAGTGATAATGTCTAAATGACAGCATGTGATGCCTACAATGGATTGCAGACCAGAATAATTAAAGTCTAGCGGTATTAAAGTAGAAGTTTTACTATAATCATCGGGTCTAAAATTACATACATCATAAAGTGGCTTAAATAAGCTCAAATTGATGTACATGCTTTTTGTTCACTGATGTATCTGTAGAGTGATTACAGCCGGTCCCACAGCCACAGTGCAGGAGGTGAGGACATTCTCCAGTGCCTCCACATGTCCTCTGTCAATTCAAGTGAAAATTCTGAAACAGACATTTAAACCTGAACAAGTCTGAACATCAACAGAGAGTAAATATGTAGGTTTTATCTGCTTTTACCTTAGAAGTTGGGCATAGTTCTCTCTGTTTCTCAATCTTAAGGTTAATCCCATGATGTATACAATTGTTAGAATGTAACATGCAGTACAGCACTGTTGGTCCTCTGGGATAAAACATGGCAACAAGTCAGCCTCAGTAGAATTGTCATTATGGATTATTTTACCATCGTTGATTGATTTGGACACTGAAAATGGAGTTTTACCAAGGAGATTTAGCAAGGCTCGCATCCATGAAAAGCAACAAATGAATAAACGAACACCACGTCCAAACATAGTCTGATTCTGAAGTGTACCTGGGAGCAGAGCTCCTTAGACCAAAGGTGTATGATTGACAAGGTAGTTGTATCATCAGGGCAATGCTCGTCTGTCTTTGGCACTCGTTTAAGGACAGGAGCAGAGCTGTCAGCTAATGGTGATGATTAATGGACGCGAGTTGAAGCCGTCTGATAGCAGACAGACTTTGCAAACCCAACTGTAGTGGTCTCGGACACAAAAACTCAGGTGTAGGAGGACTTTGTAGAGGTTACAATGCCTGTGCACTGGTAGATCATTGTGAATGTACCGCGTTCAATAAAGGGTACCAGAGGGCGTGCTCCAGTTTTAAGGGTGTCAAATGTTTAGCCTCCAAAAGAAAACTTATGCCAGGCTGCTGGAGAGGAAGTGGCAACCAACTATCAAAGTTCAGATCCGGTTGAAATGACAGTGACTCTTCACTGGTCACAGAACTGTTGACCAGCTCTGTGTCACTATAAGGCTACTAGAGGGTTCATGGGTGTTTGCCAGTGCAGTCTAGATTTGCTTTGTGAACTTTGATTGTGTCCCTCTGGGAATTGTGAAGGGGAGTTTCCAAGAATATGCGACATTGGAATCGTTGATTACTGTCGAATAAATATTGTGGAGTAAGAGGTATATAATTTGTTTCTGCAATATATTGGTTTAAATGCAGCATCAAATACACAAGGAATGTTCAAGAACATCCTAATTTCACTCGGGCTCGGTACCTTTTGATGTTTTTTTTTTTTAATTAATTTTTCTGGGGGAGATTTTTGAAGCTTTTAATGATAGACAGGGTGAAAGGGGGTAGAGAGGAGAGAGACATGCAGCAAAGGGTCGTGAGCCGGACTCGAACTCACGACCGGCTGCTGGCAACCTGCGCCCACGTGGTAACGCCTTAACTCGGTGAGCTATACTGTGGCCCTTTTTTGATGTTTCTTTTTTTTTTTAAATGTAATTTTTACTACTACTGTTGTGTTTGTCATTATTCCGAAATGCAATGACAAGTACAGTTTAAATAAAAACATTTTTTACATCAACCTGACAGTGTGATTAGCAGAAGTCAATCAGTGCAATAATAATAATAAGGGTAA
The DNA here is from genome assembly GCA_024666655.1 of Dascyllus trimaculatus. NCBI lineage: Eukaryota > Metazoa > Chordata > Actinopteri > Pomacentridae > Dascyllus > Dascyllus trimaculatus. The sequence goes on along the minus strand of CM045456.1, from coordinate 25,568,518 downwards.
TAATAATAGTTTGCAGGCAGTAAATCTGCGAATTAGAAAAACTTTTTTTAGTTGAGAGCAAAAATTTACATACACTTGTACAATCAGAAACTTGCCAAAAGCTTGTGGACCGCTACCAAAAGTTCCTAGTTGAGGTTAAACTGGCCAAAGGTCATTTAACCAAATAGCAGCATTGTTGCATGTCCATTTTTAACTGAGCAGGTTTTGTCATATTTCTAGAACCCTTATACTAAACTTAGAAAGACCAAAATGCATGCATAGTTTTGTTTGTTTGTTTTTGTGTGTGTGACAAAGATACATCTGCTTCAATTAATTCATCAGGGAGAATTAAGAGCCGTAGGAGTCATTGGAAACATTGACATTCATCATTCAACATTCATGCTGCAGTACAAGCAGAGTTGGTTCAGTGTGTGACAGTACTATTCTGCCTGTTTGGAACAAACGTCTTGTGCCGGGATTGAGCTAAACTCAGGGTAATGAAAATCCTGATCTACAAACAAATCACCACAAACATTAGTAGATTTCAGGTATGCCAAGATTGTAGCAAAAGTGACAGTAAAAAGAAAGGTTTCCAGTTTTTCCTCTTATTTAAGGATTATCACATTCAGTTTTAAATACGTATAACTGCAGATTCTTTTCTGCACATTAAAATCGCATGTGTATTTACAGATTCGCATACCAGTGTACAAATCTACTGGTACATTTACAGATTTGAGAACACGGTTATGGGTTCCTTTACACATTTGCGAATAAAGTTGCCACAATATTACCCTACTACCTGTAACACTGTGGAATCACTTGATGCTTGAGGGCTCTTTTGTGGCCTTTTTGAGCTCTCTCTGCACACTTTGTTAGGGGATTACCTACAATCTACAGTGTTTGAATGTCAGAAATAATGGCACCAGAAATCCCTGATCATAAAAATACACACAATAAATGTATAAAAACACTGATAGAGCTGGCAGGAGCAAGAGCAGGTTTATGTGCTCATCTAAAGCGGCTGTGTAACTAATTGACTGGTTGTTGAGGACTGTAGTAGGAGGTCTTTTTATCTGGACTTGGAGCCAAGAGTGTATTTTGGCCTGTGCTGCACACTTTAAATGTTTGTGTTCAGCTGTTCAAAAAAAAGTATATTTAAATGATAATAGTGCAAACAGAAACCAGTATTGTTTGTAATATTTAGTACTGTATCCCTGGTGTTTTGTTGTTTATACATAAAATAAGCCATTTCTGCAAAATTGTTGTAGGAAACAAACTCAGCAGTCTCTGCATCTGTTGTAGCTTAGTCCTGCTGTGTGGGAATCCTAAAATTGAATATCATGAATATAATTATAAAAGCAAGTCTGTCACTCGCATGTATTAAAAAAAAACTGATATAGATTCAAAGAAAGCTTGTATTAGCTAATATATCACTTCCAGACTGTTGCATGAGATAGGTAACACATTTAAGAATTCTGCTACTTTTTAGGCATTTAAAGACATACTTTATTCAGGCAAAACATTATGACCACCTGCCTAAAATCGTGTTGGCCCCCCTTATGTGGTCAAAAATGCTCTGAACCATTGGACATGGACAAGAGGACCTCTCAGTGTGTCCTTTGGGGTCTGGAACCAGGACGTTGGCACTGGATCCTTTGGGTACTCTGGCTTGTGCAGTGGGGCCTCTGTCAATCCAACTTGTTCCACTGCATCCTGTTGATGCTTGATCACAATGGGGTGTAGGACGTTTGGAGGTCAAATCAACATGATGGGCCATTGTCATGTTCCTCAACATTTTCCTGATTGTTTGATGTTTTTTCCATGTGGTGGGGTTAAAATCCAAGGGTTTCCAGCAGAACAGCACCTAGTACCAATATGATCAATGTTATTCACTTCACCTGTCAGTGGTTTTAATGTTGTGGCTGATCGATGTATGTATAACTGACTATTGATACCATCAGTAAATTCTAACAGGACAAAATGTAAACATAAGAATGTGTAAATATAAGAATGGACTGGTTGTTCTGGAAATCAAGACTGCATCTGACAAACACATTTCATTTCATTTAACAGAATCTCTGATTGTCATGGAAATAGGATACATACCTTTGGAAAAGGAAATAAAACTGAAGTTAAAGCACTCCACATACACTGCTGTGGTCCTTGGATTTCAATGTGATGAGTAGATTATAAAACATAAAATTTAGCACGTGATCAGTCAAACATGTACCATTTTTGAAAGAACAGTTATAAAGGTGCTTTCAGATTGGACTGGACAAGAACAAGTTTTGCTAGCTAGTCAGGTTGCACAGGGATTGTGAGTGAACAACCCTTTTTAAGTCCAGTCACAAATTCTCATTTCAGTTGAGGTCTGTGCTCTTACTTGGCCACTCCACAACTTTGACCTTGTCGTCTTTACAGTATTTCAGTCTATTTTTGGCTGTATGCTTTGGGTCAATGTCTTGCTGAAAACAAATCTTGTCCTAAGTCACAGTTCTCTTGCAGACAGCATTATGTAACTCATTTGTCCTTTAGGATGCCAAACTTTGCTTCTTTCATTTTAACCTCTACCTTTAGAAGCCTTTTAGGGTCAGCTGCAAAGAAGCATTCCCTTAACACGATGCTACCACCACCATGCTTCACAATGGGGATGAAGTGTTTGTGATGATGTGTTTGGTGACCATCAAACACTGCATCCAGTCTGATAGCCAGAAAGCTCAATTTTGGTCTTATCTGACCAAAGAACCTCTTTCCAGTTGACTTCAGTCTCCCACATGCCTTCTGGTAAACTCTAGTCAAGATCTGAAATGAGTTTTTATCTGCATTGGCTTTCTTTTTGCCACTCTCCAATTAAGCTATGCTAGGTGAAAAACAGGCAAGAGTTGCTGTATGCAAATTTTCTCCCATCTCAGCCCCTGAAGACTGCAACTCATAGGTGTCTTAGTGGCCTCTTTCACTATTCCCTTCCTTGCATGGTCACTCAGTTTTTGAGGACGTCCTGCTGTAAGCAGATTCACACATGTGCTATATTCCTTCCATTACCTAATGATGAATTAACTGTACTCCAAATGATATTCTGAAATGTTGTTGTATTCATCCCCTGACTTATGCTTTTCAGTAACCTTGACAAAGAGTTGCTTGGAGTGTTCTTCTATCTTCATAGTGTAGTTATAGCCAGGAGGCCTGATTCACCAGGGGCTTGACTTTCCACATACAAGTGTCTCTATCCTACTATCACCTAAGATACACTCACTGAACTCAAATGAACTTTGTCACTCTAATTGTGTGACTTCTAGCACCAATTGGCAGCGCCTGTCTTGAATTATGTGAGTCACTTTAAAGGGAGTGAATATTAATGCAATTACTTATTTTACATTATATGTGTTTCATTAGTTCCCAGAGAAAACCCACAAGGAAACACAGGCACAGGGAGAACATGCAAACTGCACACTGAAAGGCCCCAGAACCAGCATGTTTGAACCCAACGTCTCCTTGATGCGAGGCAACCATGTTGACTGTTGCACCAACCCATGATAATCAAACTTTCAAGCTGATGTCGCTCATGGAGTTTCTCTCTTCGTTGATCTCCTGGTCTTTGCTGTTGAACGGGTGAAACATTTAGGTGTCTGAGACAACTATAAAATCAACCCCCATATTTTTCCTCACAGACTATAGTTTCTGTGGTTGCTATGGCCACATGGTGAGGCACAAAAGGAAATTGGTCTCTTAATGCAGCAGCAGCAGAGACTTTCCTATGTTCACCGTCTCTCACTGTCTGAAAGTACCTTTCTGTGAAGAATCCACAGCCCTTACTTTCCCCTGAATTTCATGATGATGTTTTGCAAGTTATCACAGTTTACAAATGAGCGCCAACACATCAGTAATGAGTAGGGAGGAAATCTGGGGTTGGGGGTAACTCTGCAGGGCACTAGGTAATTAGCAAATGCATCCAATGTAGCCGGGAGAAAAAGAGGAAAATGAAAAATCTTTCAACAGAAATATAATGAATGAGAGTGATAAGACACAAAATGGGTGGTAAAGGGATGTGAAGTGGTGAAATTACTGCATTATTCAGCTTTATTTAGACATTTTTAGATTTGATTATGATATGCTGCCTTGTATGGAATTGTGATCGTTGTAATAGTTGTAATAAAGGGAATTAATAGTGAAAAGGTTGCTTGCATTGTTTGTTGTAAATACCGGCAGATACAGTTTCAGTATTTCTGTTGTCCTTTACTCATGCTAATGGTGCTTTGAAGATGAAGTCAAATTCAAGTGACGGAATGTACCATCAATGTACAATAGATCTGGAGGTAGGTGTATATAAAGAAAATGGAGGTTATATCCATGTAGTCCCTCATTTTTTTATATTACGTACATATATAGAACAGGCGTTCAGTCATATCAATACAGCAATGAAAAGCAGTTAGGGATCATCAATCATGGACAGATATGTGAATTAAAATGGTAATAAGCCTTACATTTAATGATTTTTGATGGATATCGTTATTGGCTCCTGCAAGTAAAATACCAGTCTTCAACTCACACAAATGGAAGCCTGTTAAGATCTTCTTATCAAGGGTGTCAATTAATCATCTGTAGTTAATTTTTAATTAACCGGAGGCATCTCTTGACCATTTGAATTTCTTCCAAATGACTGCCCAGGGATGGACTCTCCAGGGCAGCAGGTTTAAATTATCCCGGCAAGAGTCTGCTTCTTCTTTGAACCTTAGGTCAGCACCACTGCAGAATATCAAGGCCTATCTTACATATCCTCAAATTTGTCTCGACATATACTTCCCACCGAGATAATGCATTATGGAAGAAAAGCAGCTATCTGTGATTAATAGAAGCTAACTCCTGATACCTATATTTAGGTATTAGACATTAAAGATACCCCATCAAAAGCAGGAGCAATTTCAAAAATAGTGCCACGAATGCTTTTTGTATAGAACTATATAGAAATGCAACTGAAATTTACACATGTTGAAAAAAAATCAGGTGGTAGAACGGGTTGTCCACTGATCGCAAGGTTGGCGGTTCGATCCCCGGCCCCTCCACATGCTGAAGTGTCCTTGGGCAAGACACTGAACCCAAAGTTGCTCCCAATGGCAGATTAGCGCCTTGCATGGCAGCTCTGTCACCATTGGTGTGTGAATGGGTGAATGCGAAACACATTGTAAAGCGCTTTGGATACCACAAAGGTAGGATAAAGCGCTATATAAGTGCAGACCATTTACATCAAGCATGAGATTTTCCATTATTAGCAGCGTCTTACTTTTGAGTGCTAACTACCAGGTTCAGCAGCGATATTTCGAGAGGCACCTGGCTGCAGACCTCCACTGTGAGGTCGCTTCCGCCACAGACCTCCACTGTGAGGACAGGAAATGCACGGGATGCATTACAAAATAAAATCGCGTAGTAAACAACGTAAAATCTACTCGACCATTGTATGTAGTATATATCGTTTTAATTTATATATTAAACTTGTGATTATTTTGAGAATGAGCCCCATTGTGAGTTTTTAAGCCTGCTAACAGAATAATCCTTAAATGCTATTTTTAATGCACAGTTACAGTCATAAGAATAGAACAAAGACGTACTACAGGTGATGAAGACAACACACTAATATAATGACAAAGTCGGCGACCGGGGACATTAAATAACAAAAGTGTAACCGTTAGATTCCCGTAAAAGTACTTATATCCCGTTACAGAACCATCAGAGCCAGCGGCAGATTTCAAAAAGTCTAGCCGAGCTAAGGCTGCTGTCAGCAGGGAGCTGTGAGCGCTGACTGCCTGGTAGTAGCTGTCTAACGGGGACACTCACATCTCCGACATCGTTGGAGTAAATTTTTAAGCAGAATTTATCTTGATAAATTGACCACAGATTTGATGTTTATACAACCACTTTATTGCCTCAAAAATTAAATGGCTGCTTCTTCTTTTGATTTAATTAGCGGTTAGCAAACCAACTTCACATGCGTCACCGCCACCTACCGGACTGGACGCTTTAAATGTACTTTTCTGTTTTTTAACCGTTACTTCCTGTCCTGACAGTGGAGGTGTCCTCACAGTGGAGGTCTGCGGCGGAAGCGACCTCACAGTGGAGGTCTGCAGCCAGGTACTCTTGGATATTTCAGTTCTTCACAGTTATAACATGTTCTTACTTTATGATTATAAGAGGTTCTATTGAAGTGTTTCATCATGTGAAGATGACCTATTTTAAGAGAACATTCTTTGCAAAGATGAAGGGGTTTGACACATAGGCTTATAATTGTCATGAGGTTTAGATGTGAAAGATTTCACTATTCTCCAGTTACCAAAAGTGCACTGAAATGCTGAAGTTAATTTCTTCAGCCAAATGGGACAAACCCATTAAGCCTACATAGAAATAATTCTCGGTGTATGTCCGTAAGTATGTCGTCCCTGTTTATGTTGAGATGTTCCCTTCATGCCTAAAATTGCAGTGATTACACTTGATACATATTATGTAGTATCATAAATTATTTGACTTTGAATATAATATGCATCAATGTGCAATAAGCATTAAGTTCTAACGTCTAACATAAGGTATCTCAGTGCACTCAAGCTTCAGTAAATGTATTTAGTTTACTTCTCAACAAAGTGACTGCATTAAACCTTAACCTGACACTGAATATTCTAAAAGAGTGAATGCTGGTAGCTTTTCTATACACACATTCAGTGACTGATGTATAGCAAGGCAGTCATAATATTGATTTACAACTTTTAGAGGTTTAATACGTAACATTTCTGTTAAAATGTCTAAAAATGACTAGATCAATGGTATATGCACTTTGCTGACTTGTAGACTCATATTATCACAAATGTTTCCAATGTTGTTCAGATGCACAGAAACCAGTGATTTTATTCAGTTACATTTTGATCACCTGTCAGGGACGTCATACCGCCTTGCTCCCTGTAGCTGGAGAAACATGATAAACACAGGATAATATGTCAGATAGTGCAGAAGGAGAAAGGCTCTACTGAATCTCTGTCACCTTAGGTAGCTAAAGTTCCTGGGGACTTTCTACTCCAGAGTGGTGGAGAGTGCACTGACTGGGAATATTGCCCAGTGGTACAGAAACAGCAGTGCCCGCGAGCCCTGCAGAAGGTGCTGAGGTCAGTGGACACAGCACTCCCCACCCTCCAAGGAATCTATACTAGGAGGAACGTGGTCAGGATTACGAAGGACCCCCACGACAGCGACAGACTGCTTGAGTAGGAGTGGCTGCGCTCTGGTTGGAGCCTGTGCCACATTAAGGTGAAAACATAGAAACTCAGGGAAATCTTCTTTCCTCATGCTGTCAGGACTGTGAACTCTGAACTCGGGTTCGAATCCAAATCATTGCACCTCTTCACTGACAGCTACAGCACACTGGCACAATGGAAATATGTATATAGCATGTAGGGGGATGTGCACACGCACGCTTTTATCCATAACTAAACACGCTATGCAGCCCTGGGCTACAGTATGATTGAATTCAATGTGCTACAGTAGCTGTATCAGTAGCAAGCTCATCAAATGGTAACATCATGTTAACTAACCTTACATTTGGCTATTTTATTGGAATGAAATTATCTAACCTGACTAAAAATAATATTAATACAATTTTAATTCATTACTTCGTCTTTGAACATATTCATGTTACAGTTAGTTCAGTGTGGAAAAAGCATTTTTTTAATTGTACAGAAAATAGGCAGACATCATCTGACTGTAGCAGATGACATAGGTTTCATTATCTCAATGTACATTGCTTTAGAGTGCTAACTGCCAGGTTTTTGGTTCAATCAGTCTGGACTCATTGGCTTTGTCCAGGAAACACATGAGCAGGAGCAGCTTCTTCATTACATACCGACAAGGGAAAGGTGTCAGCATGAGGAGGACTGTAAAGAAATAGCATGAGAAACGGAGGTAATTCAGGTGTTTTTCCAGCAGTTGTCACATTTATTACATCAGTCAAGGCAGTCAACGTAATTTTTTTTTCTCAGTTTACAAAGTAAAGAATCAAAGTGAGATATTGGTAAGAACGGCCAAACCCTGTTGTGTGCCCTTACAGACGTGACAGATTATAACATGCTTTTCTAAACGGTGTACAGAGGCTTAAAGCTTGACCCGCTTTGGAATTTGTGAATGCCGGAGGGTTACTTTTGTGACCTTTTTGAGTTCTTCCTGAACACTTACTTCATTTAGTGAGACACTCTGCAGACTTTTTTTCTGGTAGTTACCTGAAAAAAAGTCTGGTAACTTGTCTGGTAACTTGTGCTTGAATCTCATTGTCATAAAACCCCAATATCATAAAACTGCACACGATGAATAAATGAATGAAAACACCAACAGAGCTAGCAGAAACAAGTAGCACAAATGTCGTTGCACATAGTACCTAGCATCATATCTATGCAAAGTGAATTCATGTGAATAGACGCTGTGTTGATTTCGCCATAGCTTATATAACATTCCATTTGTATGTATACGTTTATGAGGATTACTGGGACTGTGCAGAGGAATGCAGTGTTCGCCTTCACATTGTGCTATTTATTTACAAGTTGTTAGTGTTTAAATTCACACTGTGTTAACAGTCCTTTCACATGTGACAGCATCCAGCTGGAAGGCCTTCAGCTACTTCACACTTCAGTAACCTGCCACTCATCAACATGCAAATAGCGCCTGTGTAATCTGCAGCTCATTGCAACTCACCTGTTGCTAATACGGCAAAGCTGCAGGGCAAAGGATTGAAATAGAATAGCGCTGTCCATCTGGATGCTTAGTTTCCAATCAATAGGCATGAATGCAGTTTGATATGTGCTGGGTAATTTAACACTTTGTGTTAAGTTAATGAATAAAACTCATCACTTTTAAATGAGTCTTGAAATGATTTCAGGTTTTCAAGTATTTATTAAATTAAATAACGTGTGTCTTTCAGGCCACTAGAATGTAAGCCACAAAGCCAGTGCTTTATTTTATATGTATGTTTGTATTTTCCTTACAGATAATAAAGAATAATCTCAAAAGTGACATTTTATTTTACTTGGCTAAAGCTTCAGTCGAGCTTCAAATGAACTGACTGATATGTCCAAATACATATAAAGGCAAAATTGTTGGATTGCAGGAAGAAAAGTTTGCCATTGTAGAAAGTGATAAGGTGCAATGAATCACACAAAATGGGCTAACGGCACATACTTTATGACAGTGTCTCCTTAAAGGCATTCAAGTGGTGCACTGAGTTTTGCACACGGAAAGTGGTACAGTCAGTTTTGTGAGGAACTTGAGAGAGAGAGGTTCAATAGTAGATATTTTCTCAGCTGTGTAAAATGGGAATGCTTGCTTGCTTGTTGCCTTTAAAATGTTTCTAGGTATTTTTGAATGTTCAATGTCTGTCTCTAAAAGGTGTGAGAAGAGGAGATTTTAGATGTTGTTCGATGATCCAACAAGTAGTTTTTGTAAAGGTGAAGGCCTATCAAGTACAAAACTGTTGCAGATTCTGTATGTTGTTGATGTTGCTGCTGATCATCGATGTCACTGTACTAATTGGTGTCATGGCTGTTTTTTGACACAAAGCGGTCAATACTTTTAAAAAGCGAGTTTTTACACTTGAATGTAGGTGTCATGATACTACACTCAAGAGTTTGAGCTTCCAAAGCTTTTGTCAGGCCATTATCCCAGTTTATGTAACTGATTATTCCCCCAGTGTAGTTACATCAGTACAGTTAGACAATAATGGGTCATCACTGTGAAGAAATAAAAATCCTGAAATGCTCCACTTTCATTCAAAACCTTCAGATATGGTATTTTTCAAATCATTTCAATAAAACATTGAGGATGATTTACGACAGACCCCAAAGAACAGGAACTTGATGTCTCTTCATCATCTCTTTACAACCAGTGGCTGGTTGCTTGCTGCACTGTCTGGACTTCAATTTGTTTTGTACAATTGTTTTGTCATGAGTAGCTCTGTAAACCACTGGTTTTCTAGTATAGGGTGGCATGAAGCCAAGGTTACATTGCTGCTCACTCTGTCCCCAGTTCTCATATTTGGTAAAGCCACACTGCTGCCAGCTGCCAAAAGAAGTCTAGTCTAAATAATACACTGGAGTCCAGAACAGTGTCCTGTGTTTTGACAAGGTGTTCTGCTTTTCCAAAACAAAGGTCACAAAGTTCAATATTTATCAGACAGACCACCTCACAGTGATGCCATGGAGAAATAATCTTTTTCATATTTTATTTTTGTCTCTGCCTTGCAAGGTTCAAAAGCACCTGTGGCTGCCTGAAAGATGTCAAAACCTGGATGGACTTAACCTTTCTAGAGAAAGTGTGATCACATAGTCTTGGCCTCTCTCCACTGGCTCCTTGTCCATTTCAGTATTGATTTTGAGATTTTATTGTTTATTTTTAAGGTTTTCAATGGGCTGGCACCTCCTCATTTAGCAGAACTCCTACATTTTTATAGCCCAGTTATGTACTCTTAGATGTTCAAAGATCTAGGCACAAAAACAGGCGATTAAGCCTTTGCAGTAGTTCATCCTAATCTCTGCAACTGTTCACCTTTACATGTGAGAACTGCTGAGACTTAAACTTCTAAGTCACTGCACATTTCATCCAAGTAGAGCTTGACGCCTTGACTTTGTCTTTTATTGTGTTGTCTCATAGGTTGCTATTTGTAACTGTACAGCACACTGGTTCAACTTCTGTTGTTTGAGATGTGCTTTATGAACACATGTGACTTCACTTGACTAGCATGCTGAACACACCAAACCACATACATGATATCATTCTGTTATTCCGTACAGATGCTCGAAAGTTAAAATCCTACATAATTGCCAGATTTTCCTTGAAGTATGCTAATCACTTAAAAAAGGGTCATGGGTTTGTGGTAGACGCTTCCCCCAAACCCCACATTAACTCCCTTCTCCACCCCCTGAGGTGAACAATTGTATCAGTAAAGGGGGGCAGAATTAATCACCCGCGGACCTTCCTGTGAGGTTAAACTGTTAGTTATTTTGTGAAGTTTAAAGCAGGCTGTTTCGTCAGCTCCAATTGGGTTTGATGTCTCTCTGTGGGAAGCACGGGGGATTTTTCAGCCCAGCTAGACACCAGAGCCTATGGGAGACTAATCACATACTGACTAAAATAATATGATATAAGCCCATACAGTGAGGCAGCCAACCCTATTAAATAATAACAGCAGTAACCTAAATTGATATTTCCTTGACTATATATCATTTAGATGTACCTCCTGTTATGCATGTGGGGAGAACATGATTAACATCAGTCCACAGAATAACCTTAATGTAAAGCAAACCAGAAATGCTTTTGTTAGGACGCCATCGAAAAATGAAGGCTTACTGAGGAATAATGAAACCAAAATTAGTGAAAGTCAAGTGTTGTATTACATACCTATATATACCTACACTGGGTATCAGTAGAGGTAAAAACATTTGTGCACTTTTGTTATGTAGAAAGTTGCTGATTATCTTATACTATTATTTAGTTTAATATATGTACATTAGGCAGGTATAAGTGGGGAAATGTTAACTGAAATTAGGTTCTATTTTGTTTAAAATGATTGAATAATGCTAAAATAAGACTGTAAATCAATTTTCATCCCTTGAAGTGACTCCTAAAAATTACATTTATACTGTATACAACTAACTTGCACTAACAAGTGTGTTGTGAAGGTAATACTGTTCCACCGCACAGATTGCCACTTTTGTCAATTAACCTGGCAGGAATCTGGAAGGTTACAAATTGCTGGTACTAAACATGTTATAAAATGTTTACTGACAACAAATTGAATAAGTTGTCAAATTCTATAATATCATATCTACTCAAAGGAATAATGGCAATTGTTTAATGGTTAACTGGCATTAGTGAAAGATTGCAGTCTTGGTTTACTATTGATATTGTAAATGACACCACGGTCTTGTGTTACAGTTGCCTGAAAATTAGCTATAGAGGAAACTTAGGATAAACACCCAGCCAATCACCTCAAGTACCTGCTTACTCTCTCTGTGCAGCACCTAAATGCACTTCATCTGCACTTCAATCACTTGAAAAATTGTTGCCTGTGAATACAGTGGAGCCCACACATGATTGTTATCGCAGCCTAACGGGGAGAATGAATCAATAGTTTATAGAAAAAAGGTCGCTGCAAACACTTGAAGTCTGGCAGATGTTTTAGGTCACCTTTATAATACGGCTGCAGCCACCAATTATTTTAAGTTATTTTCATTATTGATTCATACAGTACTGTGTACGCAATACAGGATGCAATTACACCATAAACTGTAGCCTTCAAAGTGATCACAAAGTTGAATCAACATCTCTCTGAAACATTCTTCATAAACACTGTGAATTACTGTGATCCTTGGAGATACACTCCTGCAGCACTGCTGTGTTAGACTGCATTGGTTTTAACTGGGTGTACACTGGTACATTAGTGTCCTGAATATTTTAATTGTATATTGACACTGATAGTTTTTAAGGACCTGTTTATACTGGCCTGAAAATATTATGAGGTGTACCTAATATTATGCCCCTCTCCTTGTTGGCCAATGGGTGTGAACTGTGTGATGTTATGTCAGAGGGGTGTATGAAGAAGTTTACCACAGCCAGACTTTGCTTGTGTGAGCTGACTCAACCATACCTAAAACTCCAATCAGTGACGAGGGATATTAGGATGGTGGTTATCAGCTTTCTTTCTTAACTGAGGTTTTCTTCATCAGGCTATGTTTTTGCTCATATAAATGCTCCTGTTTGATGCGTCATTTGAGTCTTCTTTCGCACAAAATGAAATGCTGCCTACTTCAATCAAGAGAAGCAGGTTGTTATAATGGAGAGGTGTGAGTGGTGGGGGAAAAAAGTGATGTTACTGCAAATGGTGCAAGAGAGGAATGCTGGTTCATTGTTCAAGTTAGGATATTCATTTTGCCTGTCGGTGTTCTCTCAGTGCCGCTGCTTATTTCTAATCAGCTGCACATCAGAGCTGTTGAACTTGAAACTTCACACACTCAAACAGAGCAGGAGAAGAACTGTTAAAAGTGTGGCGCTTCTTACAGCGAATTTATATCTCAAACTCTGAACGGAAACTCCTTCGGGGCAGGCTAGCAGTGCTGCATAAGTTACCATGGCAATCTTGCAGGTTAAGAGAGCCCCCATCATGACAGTGAAAACTCTCGCTTTAGGCGCAACATACCTCACTATCCTATTAAACTCACTTGATAGTACACCCCTCAGACCTTCAGACCCCACTAATTTGACTGTAATAATAGCAATGGATCACTGACTGAAAACATATTAAAAAATACTGCTGGAATTTCCACATACACTACATAGACTGTGAATGGTTTCCAGCATAAATGTACAAGCAATCAAAACCTGGTTTCAGTTGAAATGATTTATGTAGCACCGTACAATGCCTTGAACACATTTCTTCACCTCACTGTGTATAGGCATGTGAGGGGCCCTGCTGTGCCTCTTATTCTGGCCAAGAGCATGTGAAATGAGAGTGAACAGACTTCTAACCTCTCTCTGGGGCCCCGCTTGCTCGACAGTTGCTGTGCCTTACAGCAGTGGGTGGCCCAAGGAGATGGCAATGCATTCACAAACCACTTTGGTGTGACCACCAATGTCACTTCTTTCCTTCTGAGGGCATGCAACCAACAGCCCAGATGTATTTTTTTTTTCTGCTTGTGTTTTCATAAAAAGAAAGAGCAGGTCACAAGACACATCCCACAAATGAACGACATTTTAAAGAGTTCAAAGTTGTTGCAATGCTGTCTGAAATATTTCCGCAGAAATCGTCACTATGGGAACGAGATCACAAACTAAAGGGCACAGTAGAAGGGAAAAATAGAACTGAAACGTAAACTTCAGCACCACATTTTAATTGTGTTAGAGGTAGCCTTTGTGGCCATACCGCCTTGTGGATGCCTGATCCATCAGATCTCGGAAGCTAGGTGAGGTTGGGCCTGGTCAGTACCTGGGTGGGAGACTGTCACAGTGGGAAGCCTGGGTGGATGCAGTGTGAGAGTGGGTGATTGGTGGTGGTCGGAGGGGCCGATGGAGCAGACTGGCAGCCTTGCCTCCGTCAGTCTACCCCAGGACAGCTGTGGCTACATACGTATCTTACCACCATCGAGTATGGAGTAAATGAATAATGCAATGTAAAGCGTCTTCGTTTGTCTAGAAAAGTGCTATATAAAACCAGTGCATCATTATTATTAGCGTGGTGGCATCTTTCACGTTTTCATGCAATGTGTGAAAACATAGCAATGAAACTTAGAGGACACACTGCAAGGTTGCGTACAGTTACACATAAGAGAGTCTGACCACTGCTGCATAATGGAGCTGATGGCATGGCTAAAGATAACATGTCCTCTAGCCTCCTCCAGCTAAATCCCCTCATCAGTGTTTCACACATCAGGTTGTTAGGGAGGGATCCAGGTCAAAGCCTTGTTAGATCTCAATCTCAGTCAATTTACACAGGATGACGGCTTAGAATGATACAATCAACAACCTCCTGGCACAGTGGCATGGATTGCTAATTAATTAACTTAGCTCAGGCCTGACAAAGGAGAGCTTATGTGTCACCATTGTTTCATCAGTATTTAATAAATGACTCAGCAGGGAGAACAATGTGCTGCAGAGTATAGCTACACAAACAAGAAGAGCTGCTGAAAATGTAAATGACCATGGCAAGGTGTAGTCACAGTTTTCACAAATGTCATCTTTGAAGTGCTTGCATACACTTTCATCTCGTATCTGATGATATGAAGACAAAAAGGCTTCCGTTACCTTGTGTGGCACCATGCCATAGATTCACATTAGAAGCCTGACTGACAGAGAGGAAGTGCGGAGATGTAAATCCTCACTGTCGTTGCCACAGAGACCATCTTTCCCTCATTGGAATTCACAGAGCTATTCCCAATAAGAGGAGCACATTTATTTCATTTCCATATACTCAATCCCATTCATTTACACAGTCTCTCGTGGATCTACCCAGAACATGTACCTTTTCTCAGTTTAACAATCATACCCAGAGCTTGGGGAGAGCCACTGCTGTGGAGAGCTTGAACCAGGAAATCAGCTTACACTGGTAATTAGTTTGCCCATTTTGTTGCTGACAGTTGAACTGCTTTCATCAAAATACCACAGACTGGGGTGCCTTGTGTTGCCAGCAGTAACACACTAGCCTTAGTGATGGGTGATTGCCAGCCCCTCCCAGAAAACAAGTCCTCATACCGGTATCATCCTAACTATCTATGTCACCCATTTAGAAAGGGATGAAATTCCATCTCCTGTGCACATTTTTCCTGCAAAGAAAACAACCTCTCTGGGACAAAGATGTCAAACCTCCTGATTATCTGTGTAACAGTGCTTTGTCTGCAAGCCAAGGCCAATATTGTGAGTAATAAGGGGGAAAAAAGGCCTTTGAACAATGTCAGCTTGTTTCCGCAGGTATCCACAGTGGGTTTTTTTTTTCTTTTGAAAGACTCATTAAATTTATGCAAATGACATTGTCACCCCTCGAAACATGCAAATGCACTCCTTGCACTGTGTTATGAGATGAGAGCTCTGCAGAATGGGAGATTTTCTGTCCTGGTGGTATAAGAAGTTCTGGCGCTTTAGATGGTAATAAAGTCTGCAAAGATTCTGTCATAATCCTAATCCTTTATTTCCAAACAATAGTGGGTGTTGTTTTCTTTATATGTCTAAAGGAAAGAAGAAAATATAGTTGTCCTTACGGCCTTGTATACAGTGACATGCAAACCTGAAGTTGTCAGTTTAGCTAAACGGAAGAGTAATTTACTGCATATTTAAGGAATCATTTGGAGGACAGTAAAAAGCAGTCATCAAAAAAGATATAAGCAGGTATTGGTACGTCTACTGCTCTAACATGTGCCTCAGTTTAGCTCTGTTGGTTCTTTAAAGCGCAGATCTTTGACAATGATGCACTGAAACATGTATAAATGACCAGAAATGCTTCAAGAACACACTTTGTGAACACAATAAGAGCTCATATCAACATGCTTTCTGTGACAAATGTAGCAAGTTTAGGTTTAGCAGGCTTGATGTTTATGACTGTGCTGCTAATTTGTACTAAATAAAGTCCAGCTGGGCCTGATGGGAAAGTCACTGATTTTGCAGGTCAAAAACTTACAGTTATTTTCACAAACCAAAATATCATTTTGACCAGACAATGGCACTAGATGGGGGTCAAAGTTATGACAGTTCTAATTATGTGTGTGCCAAATTTCACAGCAAACCATCCATCAGTTGTCAAGATAGTTGCAGCTGTTGAATGAAGAACTAAAATGTCATGGATCACCATCATACATCAACTAGGAGCCATGAATGCTCACAAATTCTAATGGTAGTCAGTTGATGCTTACCAAAGTGGGGAACCACCCAACTGATGGTCCATCATCTCTAACAAAGCCAGCCTCAGTCTCAATGTTTCTTCATATATTACAGTCATTTTGAAAGATATTCATTAAATGATCTGGTCAAAGCAAATTATACAAAGAACAAATGACACTGTACTGTATTTGCATGTTTTCACATTGAAACTAGAATCTGATCCTACTGAAAAATCTGTCCATTTTAAGATAAACTCCAGTCTTTGGAGCGTCTGTAACAGGTCTGTATCAGGGTTGTTGGAGTGTACAGTGACAGTCTGTGGGGTATTACATTCCCTTGAGGAAATAAGGTTGTTTACTTTGTATTTTGTATTCTTTTAGCCCTTTAAAAACATTATTTAGTGTGTCTTAAGTGAGGACAGTATTTAGTGACATGCACAAGATTGGATTTTGTATTTATTTTATCAAGTTGCAGACTTTTCAGCGAGTATTTTGAGGATATTACCCAGAATAACATTCAGTGTAGTTCAGTGTAGGAACTGAGCCAAAAAATGACTCAAGCTGTGCGCCTGTAATTAAAATTTAACCAATCAGTACAGAACTCTGTTACTGGTTGACTGCCAAAGGAAACAGAGTTATATTTGATCCGCTTTTCACTAGATAGCACTTTGTGATTTGAAAGGTAAACCGACTCGTTCACCACAAAACGTGACAAGAGCTAGGTGTAACACTGCTTCACCCACTTTCTGTCACACGCTGGGACCTTCGGTAATATCTCCTCTAATTATGAACCAATATGATATACGGTGTGATGATTAATGATTTGACAGATAGGACTGTAAAATTGCTATCAAAGTTTGTTTTACCTCATTGCATTCATCATTTTCCAACTGCAAAATGGCCATTTCATTTTTCCCAGCCGGACTTTAATTCATCAGGGACATGTGTGTGGTTTGTTGTTGTATTCTTCCTATCTGTACTGTAAGTCTCTAGCCTTATGTTTTCAGCTATTATTATTTGTCAGAATAGAAGATTAAATTTAAGATTTTCTACCAATGCATAACTTGTTTTAGATGTGATAGAAATCTGCAGAAGTGGAACAAGCTGCAACTATAATTAATCACCGTATTAAGTTTATTACCTCTACTTTTTGCTCTGTTTTGGTCTCCACCAACTCCTATTTGAATTATCTGGATTTTCAGTGGTTACATGATCGACTATGTTGACCAGCTAACCACCAGCTACTTCTGCCTTCTGTTTAGTCCTGGTCTGGTCGCATACAGAAGAGTCATCAGACCTTTTTTTCTTTACATTTGCAGTCTGTAAAACCAAAACAATGAATGTAGAGGAATTTAAAAGGTGATAATTAAACAGGGGTTCGTCAGAAAGAGCAACATAAAAATTGTATCCGTTGTTAATATGAAAAGAATATTAATGGATTATTGCAGCTTTAACATATGACCTCTAATAGGAGAATTATATGTGTACTATTTTTTTATTTCTACGGCAGTTTCTTTTAATCTTAAGTTCACTACTTTTATTTTGTAATTACTCATTGAATAATGTTACACGTGGTTCCTTTAACAGGAGTACACAGGACTAGGATGAGGACTGTACTGATCGATGTTAAACAGAACCACCCTGAAACTTTTTCACCAGCCACCACTGCTGTCTTGCTCTAATTGGCCTTGGCTGTTTGTCCTTTTTCTCCTTCTTCTGCCTAAAGTGCAGTTTATCTTTTTTCTTTTTCCCCCGTCTGTGCCTTCCATGATCTCATCCTCGCCTCCAGTGTTGGCCACACATAATGTATTTACAACTAGACTGTTGATGCCTCCAGTGAAGCTCCACTGTGGCACCCGCTGAATAGCCCGTGAGACCATCTGCATCTTGCCGTTCAGCTACACTTCGTCTCCCTGGTCCAGATTTGCCGGGTCTAGTGGAGCACCAGCACCTCCAGGCTTTGGTTCTGGCTGAAGTGGATATTAACCAGCTTCCCCCAGTTGAGCTCTTTAAAATAGGATTAGGCGCGCTTACTGGCTTCTTTGGAAACACAGTTCCATTGGCTCACACTTATCTGTAATGAACAGTCATGAACTGATGGTAGAGGAATGACGAACAAAATTAGCCTTTAGAAAACAGTTCAAATAGTATGTTGAAGCTGATCTGCTTTACACTATAACCTTCATTCATCTGATTCTTTCAGAAATGGAGGTCAAAAGTTATTTAAATACCATGCTGAGGCCATTCTGCTTGCTTTTTGTCCAAAAAAAGACAAGACAATCCAGGAACATTGTGTAATTAACAGACCATTTTATTATATATAATTGGACAAGCACTCAGTAAGTCCTTTAATTTATCAAATGGGTCATTTGAGGTTGTGATGCAGAATATTCTCTTTATTATTTTACAAGTGTTTCTTCGATAAATTACATTTGTAAGGAGATAATAATAAAAAAAAAGACGTGTCATTAATGTCTAAAGATGAAGGTTCAAGAATAAATAAAAGTGTTACTTTTAACTTGAATAACACTCAAATACTGAAGACATTTAAGACTGATGTGGTTAAGCGTGGTTAATTAATTTAAAAGTGTCCCTAAATTACTTCAGTGTTCTTTTTTTCCACAATAAATGTGACCAAACAGCTTTTCCTTAACTTGGCAGATAACAGATGGAGGTTTAATTGGGTTGAATTATTCATATTTTTTACAGTCAAATGAGTCAAAGTGACCCTTTATAGTTTACTTTTATTACATCTTTGCTTTATTTGAACCTGGAAAGTTGCTGTTTTACTCTGGTACATTTTATCCTCTTAGGAAGTTTTACCCTAGGAGGCGAAAGTTTTAACCAGGTATGTGGCAGCTGCAGTGAAATCAGTTGTAATCATCTGGAGTTAGTGAATGCCTCTGCATTGGCTGGCAGACAAAATGAAACTCTTGGGATGTTTGCGAGCCTGTTGTTTACTTAGAGTGGGCTACTCTTTGCATCTTGGTATGTGAAATCTCCACCGTTTTCACAGACAAAATAATCTCTTTGGAGAACAAGAAAATGCTGTGGACTTGAAAGGACAGAGGAAGAGTTGTTTTGCATTCAGTAATGCCCAAAGAGAATAATATGTGGGGAATAATGCACTACCACAACTGCCATTTATTAGCTTGTGAGAGGTGGACAACAAGTCAGCTGCTGGTCATAAACATTATATGTCACTTGAAAGCTGTAGTTAAGCTCTATGGTTTTGATCGCTTGAGTGTAAGACATCTCAAAATCTACTTTTAAAAACATACACAGGGCTCACTTGATGCAAAGCTGCCCGTCTAATTGCTTGCAAGCTACTTTGACTTAAACATTTATCAATCTGAAGAGTTCTCAAGCGGTTGCCCTTCAGCAAATTATGACTTGCATCCAAACATTTCACAGCAATGTTTGTTTCTAGTTGATTAGAAGATGCGAGTATGTAGAGAAGCTAATGAACACCTAGGCTTGTTGTAGCTACTGACTAATAGAATATCACTGAAAAAACATAAGCATTTATGATGAGGAGAGCTTGTGCGGCACGGCGCTCAAGCTTCACTTTGTTCTACGTGACCTTAGCTTTACGCACTCTGTCAGATTACCTCAATTAAATACATCTCATGCAAGAACATCACAGGCAGCAATACGCTCTCCGGTGTGATCTCTGACCCAGCAGATGTTAATATCATTCTTTGTGCAGGTTTTCTTTGAAAGCAGCAAATAATTTACTCAGATTCTCAAGGTCAGGTGGGATGCTGCTTCCCATCTGAAATTCTCCTGAGTCTTTCATCCATCACCAAGGGAAATCCTTAAAACATAACCCAGGGATGTGTGGCTCGGTTGCAGTGACAGTGAGTCCAAGTTAGGGGTCTGAAATGGCCTGAAATTCTTTGCTGCCAAGTCGTTTCATGGTCCCTGAATAACAAATGCTGATCTGAGTCATCTGCTCTGTTTTCAAGGCAGATCAGATGTCTTTTTCTCTTGATTTTTAAAGTACATACATTCATGCATAAGCATGTCACTGTGTCTCTTTCAGAGTTTCAAACGTGAAGTTCTAACCCAGGGTTTTCCAGCCGTTAGTCTCTGAGATGCGCACATTTTTTTCAAGTAACTTCTCAATTTTTTAGACAGCACTTTTAAATTTTTCAGTTTAAGTGAATGTTACACAAATGTGAAGTGATCGATACCTGGGCTTGATCAACTGAAACATTTTATTATTGGGATTGTAAATGACATGTGCCCTTCTCGATCACCCTTTTATTCCTTTTTGTATTGGTCCTGATTTAATCACTTTAGTACATTGTTCTGTTGTTCTGCAGTTTGTACAAAAATGAAAGTCTACAGACTCTTTCTGTGAGATTGCACTTAGAGATTGCACTTTGAGATTTTGAGCTGAATGCTAATGAGTGTGCACATGCTGATAATTGACAGGTAAATTCACCATCTTGGTTTAGCACGTTAACATTAACCAATTAGCACTTGGCAGAAAGTGTAGCTGAGGCTCACAAGATTGTTATGAGCCTTTCAGGTATTTGGTAATGAATAAAACATACCAGTGTGCTGGTACCACTAGAAGACAGGTCACTGGAGGACTATAGTCTGTAGGCTTTCATGGCGATCCATCCAACAGTGTGGACCAAAGTGGTGGGCCGTCCAACACGATGCCAGTGCATGAAAGAACATTAGACTAAATGTTCTCCAATTTGAACCGAGTGATGTTGGTTTATTGGTTGGGTTACAGCTTCAGTTTATTCATTTATAATTTACCAATCATTGCTCTAACAGTGTTTTTTTTTTTCACATGACATCAACATAAGATCGTCAAGTGTCACTCATTACATATAAATGAAATGTCAAGGTTATATCTCAGAGTTAAGCCTTTGCTGTGTCAGGTGGTAAGGTCATTTCGAGTGATAAGAGACTTGAGTGTTCAGCCCTTTCAGCTCCATTTATACAGACGGGCATTCAGAAATCCTTCTTTGCATATGATGACATTTATGATATGGCCCGAAGGGAGGCTGCATAAGAAATAAGTATTGGGCAGCTTCTCCTGAGAATTCTGTGTTAAGCCCCAAATGAGAGGCAATGTCGGTATTCCTGCCAACATTTTTATGGTGAGTGTAGAGCATTGTGTGAAATTGTGGACTGGATCAATACTGCCTCTCCTAGGATTTCTTCCATTCGAGATAACCTTATCCCAGCAGATAGGGCGCCCCTACCCACAGCACTTGATGTGAATGACAAGGAGCTACAGTAAGGGGACCCTTTTTTCCAAAGAGGCTTGAAACCTTTTGTCGTTATTGTTACCAGATAAGAGAGGAAGTGATGTGGAAACACAAGGCTTTTTGTCAAGCGATGCTGCGCTTCATTTCTCTTCTATTACTCAAGGTCATCGCATGTGAAGCTCAAATATTCATTGCTGGAATTCATTTCATAACTGCGCCGTAGTTTTGTAGTTCAGAAACAACAACGAAAATGAGCAGCCGCGTGTGATGGTGCTTCCTTCTGCTTGCGGCCGTGACTGAATGACAGGATCGATACAGCTCCACAGCTCCTCTCGGTCTGAGGAAATGAGGATCCCTCACTGGCTTCCCATCAGGCACATCCACCCATCCATCCATCAGCTATACCTGCTTTATCCTGACTTTCCCAGCTGACATGGTGTGAAGGGCAGGATGCACCCTGGACAGGTCACCAGTCCATCACAGTACTAACACAGAGAGACAAGCAACAATGCACACTCACACCTACGCCCAATTTAGAATCACCAATTCCCAACTACTGCGCATGTCTTTGAACTGTAGGAGGAAGCTGGAGAGCCTGGGGAAAACCCACACAGAGAATATGCAAACTCCACAAAGAAAGGCCTCGGCCAACCAGCAGGACCCAGAACCTCCATGCTGTGAGGCAACAGTGCTAATCACTGTCTACCTAACCACTGCACGGCCACACCATCCTTAACTAGCATCATAAACAGTGCAGGTGTCCTAGTTATGATAATTTACACTTTCAAGGTAATGTTTGAGTTTGTCTTCATTGATCTGCCTGGTCTCTGCAGATAAGAGGTGAATCATTCACCTCTCTCAGATAACAACATAGTGTGATGAATTTTAGATACATTTCATTGCATTTTATGTTACCAGCTGACTTCTTCTCTCTGGTCTACGAAGAGGTTTTCTTTTTAATTTTTGCAAAACTGTCAGTATCATTGGTACCTGATGGGAACATACATCCGCATTTATGAATAATCACAAAAACTTCCTTTAAATGTCAAAGTAAAGTTAATAAATACAACTTTTCCTCTGTATATAAACATGGACTATATAGTTTGCTACCACTATAAATTGGAAGAATTAGTATTTTTACACAATAAACCCATGTCATCCGGAAACACTGACGAATATATTTTATGAAGACATATTTTGAACAGCCACATTCAGACAACTTCTGTTACAACATTCACATTCTGTTAAAACAATAAAAATGCAAATACCAACCTATTTTGAGCAGCCACCATGACTGTAATAATGATAACAAGTTGATTGCAGCACTGTGCGGGAGAGCTGATCTAATTAGTGCAGCTAAACAGTGACTGAGGTTGGTCAGCATACAATATCTCGAACATTTACTGTACATACATCATGTTGTCCATAAATGTCCACAGCCATACAATAAAAGTGCACCATAAATTACATTTGTGAGACAGTGCACACAAAATGGGAACATAGATTTCAGGCACATTACAGTGCTCCTGTCATTCGGTGCATGACATCAACAAATGCCCTTTGTGTGAACCCGCTCACACATGGCCTATAATCTCATCAAGCGTAATCTCCACTGAATAGGGAGGTTGATGGTTTTCATCCAGGGGTGCGATCATCAATAATGATCCCTGTATGTGGCCCTTATCAGGACTGCCGCCACCTTCTATTGCCAAAGGAAGATTTCAGAGCACTCCATCAGTTGATGAACATTTAACGGCTGTGGCAACAAAGTCTTCATTATGGTTATTGTCAGGCTCTGATGGTGAGGACTAAAATCCCTGATCTTGACTTTCACAATGTGGAGGTCAGTAAGCTCCACACCCCCACGTTTCGGCTTGTAAAGAGGAAACCTTGGCACTTTGAAATGCAGAGTTCACTCCCTCTCACAATCATCAACAACAAGGTTCAAACAAGACATACAGTACAGTCAAAAAAACTCTGATTTCCTCTATTTTCTGCGTGTATCTCATAATAAACTCAGCCTGACCTTCTGAAAAAAATCAAATATAAAAACAAAAGCAGCCAGAGTAAATCCGAAACACAAGGTTGAAGCAAAAACTTGCTCTTAAACTTTGAATCTTTGTCTTATTGCATATTCTAGTTGCGTTTCAACTCACAAACCGATGGCCTGATGTTCTCCTTCATACATTTTAATCTTTCAGTTATGGTAAATCGCCCTGAAGCAGAAAAGCATCGTCGCCACATTACACTAACACCTCTACGCTTGAAGTGCAATGTTCTTTTTGTGGACCTCTGAGTTTGGTTCACATTGGATGCAATGGGATACCTGTCTTGCAATCAGTTTAGATTTATCACTCCATAGAACATTCTCCCAGAGGGTTACAGGATCACCTTGGTGTGTTGTGGCAAAATTCGGTTGAGCTTATAAAGCTCTTTTGGTTTTAGCTGCACCACTCTTCCATGGAGTTCTTCCATTTCTGCCCAGTGCCTGTTGGATAGTGGAGTCATTTACACTGACCTTTACTGAGGTGAGACAGGCCTGCAGTTCCTTGGATGTTTTCCTTTTGTTGTGCCCCGGATGAGTCGCCGTCATGGTCTTGGAGTAGTTTTGTAAGGCTGGCCTCTCTGTCCATTTGAAGATAACCTCTCTTACTGTGGATCTGTAGAGTCACAGAGCCTTAGAAACAGCTTTGTAACCCTCCACACACTGATGTATTTCAACCACCTTCTTCCTCGTCTCTTCGGGAATTTCTTTTGATTCCGGCACAGCATGATACTGGTGAGGTCTTATAGCCAACTCTATGCCTCTGAAAAATGATCTATTTAGGGGATAATTTGACTCAATAGGGCAAGTTCCAGTTATCAAAGCAGTTAGTACTTTTTACATTTTTTTAAACTAAGAGGGCTTTTTCATACAGGCCTCGTTGGTATTACACAACCTTTTTGCTTCAGCGCAGACAATTATCATTTAAAACCGGCAGTTTGTATTTCATAGGGTTGCCTTTGTCTTCTATTAGACTCTGTTTGAAAGTCCAATACAGTGTTGCATGAGAAACAGACCAAAAGAAATGAAGAAATCAGGAGAGACTTGAATACTTTGTCACAGTTTTGTATCAATTCAACAAGCTGCTGTTTTTTGGATTTGACTGTTGTTTAAAGTCTACAGGAACACTGGGAACTCACTCTCTTCAAAAATGTGTTTGACTTAATGGTTCTTCATTTTTTGACAAGACAATGAGAAACCAAGAATGCACAGGTTTAGCTGTCTGCCATCTATGGCCAAGAGTGTTTGGGCATGCAAACGTTCCACCCGAATGTGGACATCATGTTCCAAAATCATGGGTATTAATATGACCTTATGTGTCTCCATTTAGTGTTTGTCAGATATACAGCAAATATAGAAAACAAAGATGTAATCACATACCATTGTGAAATCTCACTCTTTTTAAATTATGAAGAAAAAGTTGGATGCATTATTGTAAGGTGGATTTGAGTCATTTTCATTCAGTGTTTTCTGTAAAATTAAACTCTGCACAGAATTGCTATGTTATTATAAACTGTATGTCACATTTCTAAAATATATTTCAAATCTATTTTCAACAAAAAATATAGCTTGTACTTGTCTTCTTGACTTGCAGAACACTGGCTGACTGTAGCATCAGTTTAAGCCCCACTTTGCCTCTAATGTATTAGCATACATGCTAACTGGCATTGTTCCACACAGTAACTCTCTCAAAGGGCCGTAAATATGCTTCCAGCAACTGTCAATGTGCCACCACATTTCCTGTCTTTCCAGTGGAGAAACAGAGACTCTGACAGAAGCTTCTCATGGCTGGCTAGATCTGTATTCACTCACTGCTCATGGTACACTAAGGGGTGGTGAGTCCCTCTCACTGTGCCTATGCCTCCTAAAGTCTAATGCATAGTTTCCACTTGACTGATGTGGACTGAAAGTGGACGCACACACGGGTCCGTTCCAACTACAATAGGTACATTTCAGTCTGCTGCAGACGGCCACTTTGTCCCTCATATCAAACAAAGAAAAAAAGGGGGCTCCCATAGATGTTTCTGAAAGGCTGTGACTTTTTGCAGAATGTAGGAGTAAGTTCCAGATTGGGCTGTAGTCAGTTTGAGTCAGTGTGATTAATCCTGAGGTGTGCAGGCACAGTCAGCGGACGTAGCAAGGGATTTCTGGAGAATTGAGAAATTCCCACTGTGTCAGTGGAAAGCATGTGCAAATGAGAGCACACCCAAAGTCCTGTAGTGACTACGTCAACTGCAACTCTTTGAAGGATGAATCATAAAGGTGTGAATGAAAATCTTCTGGTACAGCCTCTCCTCATATCAAGCATTTATTGTTTAGCTGGACCATGTTTAGCTAGCGAGGTTACATCGTGGACAATCAGTGCACTCACTAATTTTGGATTGCACGTGTTTGCAGTGAGGTTCGTCCAGACCCTCATGAATGAGAAAATTTGCATCATGTGTGGTCTTGCCGACTCTTGGGAACACATAGACGTGGTAGCATGAACTGATCTGAAGTCATCGCTCCTCTACTCCTTTGTTGCTTTTTTTAAATATTCTGAGAGAGTCTTCTCGACTTTGAGGGTGCAGTTATGCTTTAGAAGATAAATGGACGCATCACTGTACAACATCTTGTTCAGCTCTAAGTGCAACTAAATGGATGGATTTGCATCAGCGTGCTCCGTCTCCAGAGAGTTAGTTGACAACCGCACAGAAATGAATGCTGAACATCTCGATGTGATTATTAGTTGTTTTGCTTGTGTCCGATACAGCCGACCTAAAGTGTGTGATTAGCTATCGCTGAAGGACTGCTTTTTTATTTACAAAATTTAGGCTTTGATGAGGTTTAAACATTATTCAATTCACAGAACATGAAGGCAAGAGTAATATATGATTTTAAAAAAAATCAAGGTGGATATGTGAAGAAGAATTTCCAGAACTCTGCATGCAGTAATAAAATAATGAATCTCGAGGTAATCAATCTTGCCTATTTACGATTTAAGACCTTATTTATTGATTAGAAATATACTATGAAATCCAAATTTACATTGACTGTGATGATGATTAGTCAACAGCTTAAAAGTGTATTATTCTGTGTCATTAAATCAACCTTTTATGGAAGGTTCAGCTCTATACGTAGCCTGACTTTTTCCCTTTTTTTCTTTGCTT
Source organism: Dascyllus trimaculatus (assembly GCA_024666655.1). Taxonomy (NCBI): domain Eukaryota; kingdom Metazoa; phylum Chordata; class Actinopteri; family Pomacentridae; genus Dascyllus; species Dascyllus trimaculatus. Next base: position 25,541,733 of record CM045456.1, on the reverse strand, counting down.
TTTCAAGATCCCTTCATCAGCCTACATGAACGATGACAGATAATACAGTTGCAGAGATGCAAAAGCTCCAATATTTATATCTGAACAGAAAGCAGGAGGAGTAGCTGTTTTGGAGCGTGAGGCGCTGTGCGTGTGTTAATTAGCTCAAAGTAAGTTCACCATCAGTGCAGATCTCTATTGTACTGACCTCAGACCAGCATTCACACCAGGAGCTTGATCCACTCAGAGCTGTGGTCTGTTAACATTAGCAACTAATGCTTTGAAAGCCAAGGTCTAACAGTGGGAGAGCAAAAAAGTGAAGCCACAATGCTCAGGTTAATGTAAATCTCCTTCTGCAGCTTCAGGCATTGTTCTCCTATATACAGATTCATGAAGGAGCGGATCAGAATCTTAACAGAATGTGCATAAAGTCACAAAATAAAGAATTTAAAAAAAAAACAACATGGTGAATTTCTCCTGTAACCAAATACTGCTCGCATAATCTTTGTGGTAAAAACAAAAAGCAGAGACTCAGTTCATAACATCACAATAATTCCCCTTCAGAAACACTGACACAGCAATAGGCATTACTAGGAGGGACAAGAGACAAAAACGGACTTGTGAAAGGGCTGTCAGATATTAACTTGGACTTTGGGGCTGCTGAAAGGTCTCTGTCTCTCATTCTACTCAAGGCAGTGCCTGAGCCAATGAGATAAAAGCCTCTGCATTTGTGAGAGCCAATCAGTAATACTCTGAAGAGACCCAAGCCAATTAATCTCTTTGGTGACACGAGCTTTGGAGGAATGGCCTGGTTAACTCCTGGTAGCGTGCTGAGTCTGGATCGAAACCCTGCTGCTTTCCTTTCATCTCGTGGCAGACAAAACCGACGTTCCCCGCAGCAGAGAAGAACTTTTGAGAGGTTTTGTCTCTGTTTGAAACGGTACCTGTTCTTTCAAGCGCTGAAAAGACGAGCTCTATCCTGGAATCACTTCAGCGATCTTTTGAAGAATTTGCTGTCAGAATAATTTATGCAAGGGGAGTTATGCAGACACTTACTGCATCTTTTCAGGTCTTTTTTAGTCCTCTGTAGTGACATACGAGACTAACTGGCAGCCCAACATTTCTACTCTCAAACCCCCCTGTAGATCAAAGCGAAGGAGACAGTTGGGTGTTCCACAACCTCTTCCAGTTCAAGATGTCACATTGCATCTTGATCTTTCTCTTCAGTGTTGAGGAGCTTCTTTGAAACCGACTGATAACAAGCATGCTAGGTCTAATAGTTTTAGTAGGCCTTAGGGGCACAAGTGTCCTTAACGTACTGTACACTCTGAGTTACACTGACTGACTCATTGGTGTCATTGGTCACTGGTGTAAATGATGTGGACAAAACAACCAAGGTTAAAGGGAACAATGCTAATCTCTTGCTTGACATTATCCTTTCTCTTCCACTGCGGTGGTGTTGTTTTTTTAATGCTGTGATTTGATTGAAGCATAATTTAATTGAGGGCTGCACGGTGGCTATGTTGTTATCACCGCTGTCACACAGCTAGAAGACCCCCAGTTCGCATCCTGGCCTAGGCCTGTGTGGAGTTTACATGTTCTCCCTGGGCAGCGTGGTTTCTCATTGGGTACTCCAGCTTTCTCCCACAGTCCAAAAACATGCTGAGGTTAACTGATGATTCTAAATTGTCAGTGGATGTGAATGACAGTGTGCTTGGTTGTCTGTCTCTCTGTGTGTAACCCTGCAATAGACTGGCGACCTGTCCAGGATGTCCCCTGCATTTGCCCAAGTTGGCTGGGATAGACTCCAGCCACCCCCCCACCCCCCCCACCCCCCCCACCGAGGATTAAGCGGTGTATAGATAATGAATGGATGGATAATTTAATTTAGATAATGAAGCCAATCACATATTGAACCTGAAAGCACCAATTGAGTACATCTCTTTCCTGGCACAGCTGTGGTTCCAGCCCATGTTGCAGCCAAGATTAATGCTGTGAACATTTGGTAATGCACACGCTGTTGTTCAAGGTGTTCTCTGTCACAATCGCCTGGATTGGGAGGAATAATATATCATTAAGGCTTGCGGTTCGATACGAGACAACAGTGGTCTGGATGAGGAGTGGCTATCACATTGAATACTAATACATCAGACAGTTTTCTACAAATTGCTCTGCTGCTGAAAGCGAAACAGTGCACAGACTGCTGATGTTTCCGTTGAATATTAAATATTTGGATACTGCTTTCATTCATAGTGCTTGGGCTGACGTACTTTTGAGAACGCTGGGTTAGAATGACACAAGGAGTTTCATCTTGTAGACTGTAAATAATTTATAAATCATATGACGTAAATTGTGACTTCAACAAGTCATCAGGTTTGCCCAAATGTTAACTGGATGAATGGACATATACAGCACTGTCCTAATGAGGTATCATTTATTCATTATGATGCTTAAGAAATGTATTTGAGAATACTGCTTGGTTATTCTGCTCAGCAGCTATGAACCTGGTGTCATGGTTTTAAAGCAAAACAACACCAAAATCTTAAGTCTTTTGGGGCTGTGATTCAGAATTTATCGGACAACCAGCGATGCAGATGGTAGTGCTGTCGGCAGGATTCATTGTCCATGCAGCAGCAGTTTATTTAAACACTAAACAACCTTCTGAAGATAGGAATGGTAACTAACAGCAAACTGGAGGAGTTCATAAGCAGATGAGGCAATGTTTTGACAGGACCAAAGCCCCCTGATAACCAAGCATAACAGATCTGTCTGCTCTATTTGTCCATCTTTGCAGAGTGCATAATCCTACATGTCTCATAGCCAAACGAGTCTCACTATCAGTTTGATATATGAAACAGAATGTGACAGAGGGGGTAATGGAGCAGGCGTGTTGTGTTCATGCATTCCGGCTGCATACCCGAGCACTTTGACGCCACTTGCTACCCATCAGGCCCTTCTCCGCCTACACGCCATCCTGGACAAGACCTGAATCAAACAGAGGTTGGGATGATTGAAGATAATCTTGTGTTTTATCATGTTGACTGAGACATGATGTGACACTGCGGAGAAAATGGGGTTGGGGTAAAGGGTGGTGGGGTTGGTAAAGAAAGACAGAGAAAGAGATGTAAATGGTATTTAAGCAGGAATAAACGCCTGTAGCTCACTGTGGGAATTTCCTCCGCTAGCAACAGATCTACTCTCATGAAGAATGCACCGCAGCTGGAGAGGTATGTGCATGTGTGTGCTGTGCATTGAGCTCGGTGGAGGATGTTTGAGAGACTGCATTTCACAAAGCATAGCCATGCCTCATCACAGTGTCTCCATTTTCTAAGTCATTCTTCTTCAGAGGAGATAGCGTGCATGCTTGCTTTTCATATTCAACCAGATTCTGTATAACTCAGCATCCATTTAAGTCATAGATTTGTCTGTTGAACCTCTACATCATGCTCCTTGTCGACTATTGTGTCAGCATATATAAATTATAGAAAAGAATCACATTAGTCAAAATGAATATTTGCAAATTCCAAATTAGTTCAGAGAGCATTATTAAAACCACCACACTAAGTCATTTATTTCTTGCAGTCATAAATGTGATATCACAGAAGCCCTTGGCAATAAAAGGAGTCATTAATACTTAGACCAGGCACCCGCTGTGCAGAGGAAAGTTTGTGCATGTCCAGCATGCTAGATGTGGCACAATAACAAAACAATTTTCAACCACAAACCCACTTGGAGCGAATCAGTATATCACAATATCACTTCAGCTCCCAGGTATAGCATATGTGTTATGGTGAATAACATTTGAGCCCCCACTCTGTCATCTGTGCAGAAGGCTAATTGTTGAGTAAACAAACAACTCCAAACGGAGCGTAATAGCAGCTTAGCTCTGTGCTGAGGTGAGATTATGAAGACAGTGAATCATTTGGCTTCGAAAGCGAAGCTCTGATATAAATCCTCTGTAGCCATGGGCAGAAACCCCTGTCGTCGAAATGCAGGCGTCAGTAGCCCCTTTTTTCACATGACAATGAATGATTCAAAAGGATTAATAAGTGCTGGTATGCTCTTTATCCTCTCAGCTCTGTGGGGTTGAAATGGCCAAAGTCCTGTGATGGAGATGTTTAATGTCAGATCAAGCAGCAACCTCAGGGGCTGAACAATAAAGCCAATGCAGAAGTGCCAAAAACTGCAGTTCCTCTAATGGCCACTTGAAGCTGGCACCAAAAGTGAGTCAATCCCCATTGACCTCTATGTTAAAAAGTCCAACTTTACAGCAGAAATAAACATGTTGACAGCCTAGAAAAAACTCTGAAGGGGGTGGATTTTTATATACTTAAAGTATTTAAATTATATTAAGGCGTAAAATTATGCACAATTGTGACTGCAGCCATATTCAGTGACAGGTGGGGACTGTCACTGGAGAGTCTAAGAACCACAGACATTTGGATGGCCTGCCTCAAATCCACTCCCACACCACCTCTTTGCTTATTTATGGAGTAGCAAGGAGTTAAGAAGAGTCAGACAGTGTCAAGATGGCCGGGGCTACTGCACTGAGCTTCAGAACCACTGTTAGGGAAGCGTGTGACATCACGGGGAGTTCATCCATCTTCATATACTGTCATTGTGTCAGATGTGGAAAACACTGAGGATGGTTTCACAAAATTACTACAGTAGACTGTTTTGTGTCATGTTATTATTAATCCAGTCAGTCCTAGTCCAACCCCAGCCATTGCTTAAACCCCTACAAACTCTTCACTGTGTGTCAAAATTACATATTTAGCATTTTCCCCCATGAAAATAATCCTTTCCTGCCTTCAGATATCTTAGATGTAACTCTACACTGTTGCTCCTGCTAGAATGTGCCGATGTTTACACCCCCTGCCTCTTTCTCCACACACCCCTCAGCCACTCAGTGCAGTTCAAGAACACCTGCTCAGCTACAACTCTGCTCAAACACTGCAAAACTACTCGACACTACACGTTGTAACACTGGGGTAATTCAACCAGACACCAATTCTGAGGAAGAGTAATGATGAGGACAGCTGCATCCTGAAAGTTGACAGGATCGTTTGTTAGGTTTGTTACATATGAAACCTTGAAAGCCTGAATCTGTACTTTTGAGGTGGCCACTGCACTTTCAAGGGGAAAACTCCCAGCTATGGCATCGGCTGCTACTTTCACTCAAGGCATGTCTTCCAGCATGTGAAAAACAACATTTGGACAAGCTAACGAGGTAAAAAAAAACAACAACATGATTTTAACCGGAGGGGGTCCTTAAGGTTTATTGACCAGGGCCCGTATTCACAAAGCATCCTAAGGCTAAAAGTAGCTCTTAGTGACGTCATTCTTAGAATAATCTTAGAATTTCTCGAGTTCTAAGATTTTTCTTAGAATTTTCCCCTGGTGAGATAAAAGTTATTCACAAAGCGTCTTAAGCCTTAAGAGAGCTCCTAAGGCGAGAAACTGTTAGGAGTAGGGAGGAGGACTTTTAAGAAGCCTAAGAATGTCTTAAACAGGCAAGATGGCAGAAAAACCGAGAGGAAGGAGAGATATTCTCTGTACGTTAAAAGACGTTAAATGAGAGCGATTTAATAAAACGCTATCGGCTCGATCGTGCAGAAATAATGTTTGTGGTTGACCTCATCAGGGATGAGTTTATTGTCCCACTCAGCGCAGTAACGTAAAAACTCCTGAGATGAAAGTCATTGCAGCATTGTGATACCTGGCCACAGGTAAAATGCGCCAATGTAGCAGTGATGACTTGGGTCTGTGACAACACTCTGTCAGCAGAGTGACCAGTCAGACCAGTACGGTCTTTCACAACCTCGTATCGTTGCGCAATGTATTAATTTCAATCTCCGCTCTCGCTTGGGATTACAGCTCGTACCAGCGCTTCTCACAGCAACCACAGGACCTGCTGACAGCTGAGTCTGTGTCCACCATTAATATCAAACACATGAAGTAGTAAATGACCAGCATGGACAGTAAACATAACAATAAGCAAATCAATATAATCGGCATTTTAATGAGGTACGTTAGAACATTTGAAGCTGCGTCACAACTAATTTAATTTTGCCAAGTTTCATCATCCTGGCATAAAACTAATGACAAGATTACACATTTCTTAATACAGTCCAAATTATATGATCGGTTGATTTTACTGTCCATTCATTACGAGGAGCGCTGAGCGCATTTTTCTTTTGTCCTTCCCCCTTTTTGCAACAACCAATCACAGCCTTTAGAAGACTGCGTCATACCTAGCAACGGGGTCAACCACGCCTCCTCACTAAGATAAAAGTTTCTGTTCCCTCCTTGCTCAGAGTTGCTCTCAGAAACTTCCTGAATCACTCTTAAGCTAAGATTCCTTGCTAGGAATTTTTAGGCTAAGTTAGGAGCTCTCTTAGAAAATTCTAAGACGCTTTGTGAATACGGGCCCAGGTGTCTAAGAACATGCATTATCCAGTTTGACCAGGGCAGATGGTAGATGCACAACTCTGCCTGAACACTCCCTCTCAGAGTGAGCTGGTAGCACTTGAATATGAATACTAAATACTTGGGGGACCCCCAGAACCTCAATCATTTTTAATCTAACTCTGATCACTGAGGATCGTCTTTGTCTTTGCAATAAAAAAAAAATCATAATTCTGCTCTTTTCTCCAACAAGCCTGATTTACATGAGCCTGATTTTTTTTTCTAGCAGTACAGGTTGTGCAAAACTTCTTCCTGCTCCTCCTGTTGCCGTAGTTTTTGGTTAACTTTCCAGTTTCAGCCCATAACCACAACTTTGTTAGAATCATATCCTCCATGGTACGAGGGTGAAGGAGGTGCAGCTGTGTACCGACATACGCACGGCATTACTTACTGCCTCCAGCTTGTTTTTTATATCCTTGATTAACTGAACGTCCTTGTCTGACACAGCCAACGCATCTTCTCTGCTCGAGCATGGAGGGGGAGGAGAAAGGAGTGATCACAAAGATTTCCGCTGACAAAATATCAGTAAATTCTCTAACTGGTTTTCAGTCCTTTGTAAACAGCCAGCTATTTCAGGGACAGACTGGTGTTCTTATTATCAGACAGGATGTGTCTGACTGGTTGCTCAAGAATCCTTCAGGTAATTTAGGTTACAGTAAGCCATGCAGGATTGTTCATTTGCGAACACACTATTCATTGCTCATTTAAAAGACGAACAAGTGTAGAATAAATTACTACAAAGAAATCGCTTTCTCTCTCTTTCTCCAGCTACTCTCTACTGCTGGGGTTAGGTTGCTTTACCTTTCCCTTTAAAATACACCACAAAGATGTTCTGCTGGATTCAAGTCAGGGAACACACTCAGAGAGGTCATACTTTTCACTTTTTCCTACTTTAGGAACTATTGTGTGATTTTGGCAGTGTGCTTTGGATCGTTTTCATGCCAGAATATTCCTTTTCTGCCAAGCCTGTGCAGACTGACAATCTTGTCAGCCAGTGTTTTGATATTTCCACAGACGTTCATGATCCCATCTATAAATGTCATTACCTCGACACCTTTTGCACTCATGCAGCCCCGTGTCATCACACTACCACCCCTGTGCTTCACTGCTGGGACCATGTATTTACTGTGGAAGTCCTGACCAGATTCACACCAAAAATACTGGAGCCCTTCTGAGGTAAACAATTATCTTGACCATCATTTGACCAAACATTGTCCTCCCAGTGTCAAGCCCATTGTGTTCTTTAGCAAAGATTAATTTTGCAGTTTGTAGCATCAAGCAAGGGTGTTTCTCAAACAGGTTGATGCACACTGATTTTATGGACTGTCCTTCACAGTTGATCATTCACTTGATATGCCTGAAAACAATGAAAAACACTTGCCAGGCCTGTTGGTGGCGCTATGACACCTTAACATGAACATGACATGCAGAAGAAGTATATTTTGCTGTAACAGCGATAATAGGGTAACTAGCTTCAGCAGTACACACGCAACACTGTACGCCGCCATTGTTGTTGTCATTTTCTGAGTTTGGTGTATGCCTTACTCAGTTTTAGTTCAGTGATCACAGGTTTCTAACTTGATCACAGGGGTATTCACTTTAGTATTTCTAAAGTATTTTATATTTGACATTTAAGCGATTGCAGAGGGGCGTATGCACTTCTGCAAAACCCTAAAAAACCATCTGGACACTTCAGTTATCAGCAAATTTCCACGAGGGTCATTAGGTTATTTCATAAGATGTTAGCTGGTGTCCATAGAAAACTCTAAATAAAAGAAGCTTGCATTAAATTTTCAAAAGAAAACAGAAAGACGGCAGCTTTGGATACATATTCGTATATTTTGCTTTGATAGGTTATCTAATGCAATGGAATTATTACATTTTTAAGCAGGTCTATGTGTCCAAATGTTTTCAGGCTGGTACTGTAGCTGCCATTGCATAAAATGACAATGTGATTGCCATCCAGATCATTCAAGAAAAAAATACAAAAACTGACAACAAAAAATTAAAATGTTCAGTTAACTGACTCAGTAAAATGTCTATAACTGCTCGACATAAACTACAGATCCATCTGTGACAATTAGTTCATCTGTGAAAGTCATTAAACGCAGCACTACTTTAATTGTACTGCAAATACAGGGGAAGCAGCTGTGTAAAACTAATGATGTGATTTTTTAGAAAGCCTCCACATTTAAATTAGCAACGACTACAATGAAGAAAGAACAACACCTGCAGACATGTAATAAGATGCTAGGAGTAACAAATGACATTCAAGTCCCTGTGGCAGAGATATAGGGAGCTGCTACCCATGGGGATAGGTGGGTGGGCGATAATGTCTTCCCAGCGGCCCCACCGAGCCCAGCACCCCGACTCCCCCCTGGAGAGAGAGGATAGGTTCAGTTCACATACACAAACAGACTAGAGTTATTCACCCAAGAGACTCCTGAGCCGTACAGGTGAGACCACACATGTATCACTTCAATTTATCATTCTCACAGGGCAGGCTTTGCAAACACACTGTAGCTCTGCAAGATCAGCTGATATGAAACACGGCGAGACGCGTCCGTCCCCGCAGCTTGCTGTCCTGAAATGGCAAATGTGCAAAACAGGGATTAGGTCATTGTGGCTTGCAGCAAGTATAAACAAACACATAGCATCAGTATGCTCCAATGCAGCGTTGTTATCTCTGCCCTTAGAGGCACGGAGTGACAACTTAGTTTAAAATTCTAGGTCCACAACCGCAACGTACCTGCTGGCTTTCGTCTTGCTGACTTTAATTCGAACAACCTCACAGATTTCGGTGTCAAGCAGGCTATCTTACTGTGGAACTATTTCTGCGAAAGGGAAATTTAAAAACATGATGCTGCTGTCATTAAAAATATGTTTTACTGTTTGCACAGTTACTTCTGGGAAATTACAAGAACATAACAAACCTGCAAAAGAAAGCATTGGTTAACAGTCCATGCGAATACTAATTACACAATTGTACTAATTATAAACTAGCTACATCTTACACCCTGGTTATTATCATTGTTATTGCAGGGAAAACCACACATTGAATTTGAATAGCCAACAGGGTACTTTCAAAGCATCTTTTTCACCTGGAGGTCATACATAACAACCTGTGCACTTGTGTGTATATGTGGTCACGCGATTCACTGAGGTAAACAAAGTAAAGATGACACCATTAGTGGATGAGGATCATTAGAAGACATTATTTACGCTCCAAAGAGCCAGAAGGTGGACAGCAAAACGTAAAGCCTGCCTGTAAATACACAGCCTGCCAGGACAAGCGTAACTCATACATTTTTTAGCACTGATGTTTTGTCCATCCCAAGATCGCCTGAAGTAGGCCAGTTTGCTTATCGGACCGACAGATTAAGGTGCTTTTGAAAATCCTGAGAAAGCTATGATTAATTCCTCTTATACAGTCATTAATGTTTAATGATGCTCACACAGTTATCAGAAATGCTCTGAAAACACTGATGGCTAAGAATATTTACAGTATATATATATTCAAGTGAAAGTTTAATATCTAGAGTTACGTTTCTTATATGTGTCTGTAATTTAAAATAGATTTAAAAGCTGCAGGCTACTAACAAATTCATCCTGTTGTAGTAATTTAGGTGATGAATTGGACATCTGTAAAGGATTTCTAGGCTTTGGAATATTTTTTTTATTTCCCACCTCCAACATTAGCGTCAATCATCATGGAGCAATCACCACACTCTAAGAAAAATAACTTGAAAGGGCGTGAACTCGGCTCGCACCAGACCAAAAGCCTGGATTTAGATTAAATCAGCGGATGATGAATTTACAAGGAAAGCAATTTATAGTGGCCTCAGGAGTTCAGCTTGTGTTCAACAACAGGGAAAGGACAGATAGTTCAATGCCAAAGCCAAAGGACTGGATGTCTGACAAGATTAATTTGCTTAGGATCGTCAAATTTGCTCTCATGCTTTAGATTTTAAAAGCTTTACTGGCATGGGGCAGCACCGAGACGTTCACTTCACTATATTAAAATGAAACATCCTATACTTAATGCACCAAATTAGGCAAAACAAATTAACCCTGGCATCAAGCATTGGATGGCCTTAAAATGAGCGACGGAACTTGCTACACAATGTTGACGATCAGAACTGCTTTTTACATTTTTCATCCTACAGCTGTGTGCAAATGCAAACACAGCACAAATCTTTGACCAGAATGGACAGTCGAAGAAGTACTGAATCCATGCAAGACGAATCAGCTGGGGGAGAGATAAGGTGGCCTTTGAACTTAAACACCAGCCAGGCTGAGCAACTGTCACCATCAGCAAAAAAAAGTCAACTCCGAAAATAGGTTGCGCTCCGTATGCTCCCGGTTACACGACTGTACACAATCACCACAGGGGCCTCCTGCTCCAGCCATAAAATAAACACTTGTACAGATGGATGTGCCGTTACAGTGTGACCATGGAGTTGATATTTTTACCTCCCAGTACCTTTTTATTAGTTTCCTGAAATGTATACTCTTGCTGAGCTTCTGATGCATACAGTGGGCCTTAAGTCTGTGTGTGTGTGCCAATGATCCTTACAAACACTGTTCAACTCATGGGAGTATTTTAACCAAACACTATATCTTACAAAATGTCTGGGTTTTCTAATCCTGGGGAAATGTGAAGCAGTTAAAGCAAATGGAGGGTGATCAATGTGCGCCTTATGTACCACATACTGCACAGTTATTCTTAAATTTCTCTTGTTTTCACTTCAGTAATCCCAACTGACAAACCCCCTGCTCCCTCAGCCTTCTATTGTCAGACACAGTTGAAGCCGTGTCTCGCCAATTAGAGAAATAGGAGCCTTGGAAAACCGTCCTGCTATGCTTCTCCACATTTCAGTCACAATAATAGCTCGGATATGCCAGCGGTTAGGGGTGTCACATAAGGTACTGTATGCCAAGAAAATACGCGCACAATTTCCCACACTGGAAGCGTAATGATCAATAATTTGCACAGTGCTATCCACACATGACTGCAGTCAGAATACCTTATGTGTAGACGTTGTCACGAGATCGGCTCAGCTCACTATCAATCATCAATACTTAGAGGGAAGGCAGAGTATGTGATTCTAATCCAGTACACTTGTTGTCATATTCAGTGAGTATCTCCTCGTGCTCCATTCGCTTTCCGTCCTGTGTGCGCTGTTCCTATACAGGCCTCGATGTGCAAATGAGAAAGAAACAAATTACCCGGGATCCATTCACACAACAGTATATCAGCGTGTCGTGTGCATGTTCATGCTCATGCATAGGATAGAGTGAAAGGACGGGGGAAAGAAAAATGAGCAGGAAGGAGGCAGTGGAAGTGAGAGGGATGGTAAACCAGGCACATGCTATCTAAATATACTAACTTGCGAAATATTAGCTTTATCCAGAATTGCAGTCTTTACCTTTAAATCTCTTTGTGATCACATTATTACTACGATTCATGCCAAGCGTTGCTTTTGCTGCTGAAGCAGCGCCTTCAAATAGAATATGCAGATACTGTATTGCTGAAATGAAACCACTAGACAAGAGGGCTTTGTAAGAGGAATGGATATATAATGTAGAGCATAATTTACAGTGCATGTAGTGGGTCTGGCTCAGTTTTTTATCATATTATTTATCATGCATCATTATTTATATGCATTGTTTATATTGTTTGGTATTGACGAACAGTGATATCCTGTATATATATATAACAAAATGAAATAGTTACTTTTAAAAAATGACCATATACAACCAATCAAATACATAGCCTGTATATAATGACGGAGGAACCTTTAATTACATCACCCAGGTTTCTTGAACAGTGGTTTTAAAGCCCCGTGTATTGGCACCATCCGTCGCCATCTTGACAGTGCATGACTCTAAACAGTCTCGCAAAACCAGACCATTCTCTCTTGCTAACACAGCGTTGTGCAGAATGGTCTGCTGTACCTCATTATCGTTCTGCTATATGAAACAAAAAAGCTCTGGCTTGTTTGCATTCCTTTAAACCAATTACCATCAACTTGGGTGAAGGTGAGCCCAGGATGCAGTGACAGTGTTCCCTCAAAATAGCAACAGGGGAATTGTTTCGGTGGGACATTTGCATGCGGGGAAGCGAGCGCCGTCATTAAAATTGATTAAAATTGACTCGCTTTCGGAGCCAGACTCAAGTTGCCATTCAAGGAACTGCAGGTTTTGGCACTTGTGCTTCGGCTTAATTTTTCATCCCAGGAGGTTGCCACTTGATCAAAAAAAATATATATTAAGTGTGTCACTTATGCTGATGTAACACTAGAAAATGACTTACCTACTTTGCAGTTCCCTTCTGCTCTCGAGGCATTTTAGGGTCTTCAGCTCATTGCTTCCGTTTGCCAGCCAAGTTTCCAGATGCAAAAAAAAAACCTTTGATAAGGGGACACTGTGCTACCTGCTCAGGCTCAGCACTAAAAGCTGATTTTCTGCACGTAACAAGAACCACAGCTCAAAAAAAAAAACATAACATGATACTATGTTACGTTTTGATAACATGCCAATGCAGTGTAATTTCAGTATAAATACAGCCATTTTAGAGATGACCCCCTGAATAGTTAATGCTACTGCACCTGTATTCCCTTTGTGTCTTCTTGTATTTATTGTTGTGCTTTTGTAAATAAAGTGGACTGCATGTTTACACATTTTCAGCTTCTTTAGTTGAACTGAGTAGGACTTGGTTTCAGCATAAACTAGAGCTGTTTTTTAGCCTTTATAAGCAAGTCATGAAGACCTGCTGAGAGTGAGAAGTGTGCCTCCACTGCATCACATGTTACTGCAATGAGGTTTGCAAGCGTATCAAGTGCTGCTTTGGGAGCAGCCAACTTGTCAAGCAGCACTTTTCTTTCAACCTGTATTCTTAGAGGGTAGGGTCAAACAAAATAAGACCCCCAGACATTGCAATAATAATCTTCTCATCCACAGATATTTTTCCCACATTTAAGCCAAACGTCCTGGCTCGAAGACTGCAGATATTGTTGTGAGACTTTTGGAAAATCACTGTGAAGCTCCTGGACACGTTTTGCCTTTAGTTGCATAAAATTAAAACCTCTCTTTGACTGCTTTCTTCTGTCATGTCATCCATCCCACGCTGCCTGTTCCCTCACAATGCCTTGCGAAGTGATTCATTCATCCTCCAGTGAAAATGAATATGGTGAAAAATATCCCTACCCTGCACCGCGGCCGGTGGGTCGTCACCCATCAGGGCTGTAAGTAATTTCCTGAAACAGGCCGCAGATGAGCAAAAATCCTCCATTCCAGGCACAATCACGGATGGGCATAACCAGCAAATTTTCAGCAATTTTGGTGCTGGCGTCAACCAGGCACAGCTGGGCACAGCCTGGAAGAGATGCTGAATTCATTTATTAGCGTAGGGAATGCAGAGTTAGCAGATGGAGTCAGGGCTGGCTTCAATAATGACCAATCACATTCCTTTAAAAGCGGCAACAGGTGAAATGAAGGGAGAGACGGTGAAGTCTGAGAGAGAAAATATCTCCATGGAGCACCTCAAGTCAAAATAAAAAATACATAAAATAGAAGAAAAGAAAAGCCTCTTAAATAATATTAGTCGAAACTCAACGGTTTGTCTTGGCTGGATGTTTGAACTGAACAATAGTATCCAAGCAGTGTATGCAAAGTACGCGAGATTCTGGAGAGGTGTGAGTGTTCTCTTCTGCCAAGTTGTTCTGAGCAGGAGGAAACAAAAGTTAACACAGTTACCTAAAAACATGAGTCTAGCTTCTGTCTCTGCCATCTGCAAATATTGATGCATGGTTTTTTTTACCTCTTGCCGTTGTGCAACCCAGCTCTATTCTACATCTCGAACTTTTGTCTTGACTGCAGCTCCGTGTCTGCATTTAAACATGGGTCAGGTCAGGCATCGTTTTAAGGGGTTCTGTTGGTGCGGAGTTAATTTAGAGATAATTGCACACAATAGAGTGGTTCACGTTGAGCTCTGCCACTGCGGGAAAGCAGCAGGTGTGCTGTGCCCATGCAGGGAGAAAGAAATTCCCTTATACACAGTACGTGAACTTGTTTTTAAACAGCTTTGTGTGACATTTATTTTTTCATATGAGCTGGATTATTTTGATCATATGGATGCTCTTCCGTGCACATAAACTACAAGTGCAAATATTTATAAACATGACAGCAAGTGGCAAAACAGAAAACTGAAGTACACTGGAGAAAACACTATATATTTTGACTTGTGAGCATTTGCATCATAAAAAAGTCGGTCATCCTGATGACAGACACGTTGCTCAAGATGATTTTGCTGTTAAACCAGGAAGGTCTTGGAAAAAATGGCTTACATATATGACTTTTAGAAATACACAGGAGGTTAGTTACTGTTCCATGCTGATCGTCATGTAGGCATATTTAAATAATAACTCAAGTTTCTGCTCAAATCAGACTTTTCAGACACACATATGCTGCTGTGATAACGACAAAGATTTAACTGCATGGGAAAGATCTGGAGTACAACGAGTCACTACAGAAGTTCACTCATCAAACACAACATCAGACGTGTTGATTTGTTTGAAGGCATTTCTTTTGAATCCAATTACACTCGTGGATTATCCTGCAGATAAGAAGCTCCCTCAGTCATAATAAAAAATGGCATTTCGATGCACATATCAGTCTGCAGTAGATGAAAAAACAGGAAAAGGAACAGCAAATGGGGAAAGGGCTACACCTACCATTAACGGAAGTTTTTTTTTCCTTTTCTTTTGATTCTGGAGACGTCTATATGTGCACCTCTGCCAACTAAAGCCTCGAAAATCGCCCTGCTTTTATGACAAGAGGTGGTCTGAGCAGTTTTTAATGTAAACGCAATTTCACGCCACCTAATCAGCATGAACTAGGCTCAGCTGGGCCTCCTCTCCCACCTCGACACAAACATGTCCAATTGGTGCAGGAAATTACCAAACAGGCGCAGATGCAAAGAACACAAAATGAGTAAATAAGACTCACGCTTACTCTCACTATTACCTACTCTCACGCTCACTCTTGTGCTGCCTTTGCTCCTTTAGGAAGAGAGAGTCAATTAAGTCTTTAGCACTGCATAGGAAGTCGATCATCACGTTCCTGGAATCTCTGGTCTCTTTTCATAAACATCTTTGCATCCTCAGGAAGGTGTGTTCGGATGTCGGGTGGTTTGTGTAACCATTCGGCTACCAGTGCACTGCGGTCTGATCATTTTTAAAGTGCATCTCTTCTTCTCTTCCCAAGTCGTGCAACCAACTCAATGGCTTTGTACCACAACCTGGTAACTTGCACTATGCAAATCACTACTAAAGTCTTTCCCCATGACATGACTGGATTGAAGTAGGTCCACTTCTACTAGGATTCCTGTCAGCCCTGAATATGTACGATATGGAGCCATTTATTCAGTCTTTTAATGCCCACCAGACATTTTATCTATTCCTTACCCTTTCCTTCCCTTCTTCACAGCTCTGTTTAAAGTATGGAAATCATTTTGTGTCTCATGAAATGTGTTTTTGTCATTACTAGTTCATTAGGATGTGGTCCTTGTTGTCGCTGTATCTCTGAGCTGACATTAACAAGTGTTGCACTATCAAGATTTACTGTACTTGGCCACGTAAGGTCAACTGGAATGAATTAATGAGAATGTTGTACTTTGTGTGTTTCAGGACAATTGTGGTAACTACATACAGATTTGTTTTTCTTTACCAAGGGGTACAAATAAAAATAATTGAGCTGCAAAAATGAGAAAGATGCTTTTTTGTGTTGGTTTAAAATACTGTACAGTATGAACCCATAGATTTTCTGCACTTGACTTTCAGCCTCACGCCTACAGAGCAACCATAGCACACAATACAGCCCATTATAGCACCTTTTATCAGCGTAGCTGACAACAGGGCTGCCCCCTGAAAGTCAGCGAGTTGACTCATCTGCTGAGATTCCTCAAATCGAGCACGTCAATATTTCTTGAACACCCAGAGGGAATTCTGTCAATTTTGGCAGAAGAGTGGATTTACACTTGAGGATAAACTATTTAGAATTTGGAGGTCAGAGGTCAGTATTACTGTGACCTCACAGAACATATTTGGCCATAACTCATGAATTCATATGCAAATTAGGACAACATTTCAAATGTCTGATTGAATAAGATGATGAAGTGATGATGTTTTATATCCAAGAGATCGAGAGGTCAAGTGTGGACAGACATGGATGTAAACTGCAAGAAGCAGAAGTAAACAGTCACAAGGTTGTAAATGTATTTCTTCTTCTTTTTACTTTTTTTTCAGTCTATTTTGAACAACAGGATAAAACAGACAGAAGCCTAAAATGCACAGGGATGACATTTTCCCTGGGGAAAAAAGAAAGGAAAAGAACAAACAAAGAAAACAGTGACAGCACACACTGGTCGTTAACCAAAGAAAGAAGCTGGAACCAGCTATTTCACAGCTGACAATGCAGTAAATTTATTTTAATTGTTTGAATGGTTTATGTTTATTAATTTACACACTGTGTTTAATGTTCAAAGTGAAAATGAAAATACTACAAGGGCACTTACAGAGACCAATGATCTATCTTGTAATTTTAATGAAAGTGGTCCAGAATATCAGAAACATTTGGTGGTTTCTGTTGACAGACAGACAGACAGCGGTGATCACATACCTCCACCTCAGCTCTCAGCTTGGCAGACAAATGCTGACTTTGCATGAAACAGCTTCAGATTGGAAGTCTGTTCTGATGGCTCTATAGTGGGGGCTAGTAGAGATGTAAGCTGCATTCTGATACTTTAGCCTCTCTACTGTCTGTAGGCTATTTGTGCTTCACTTCTGATACAGACCAAAAGAAAGACTCTTCAGGCTGCAAGTGATTTACTGTATACGTTTGTGGATTATGTTACTGCTCCGGTTTAAATGCAAATCATGCATCTCTGCATGGTTGCACCCATTAGCTATTCCTCCTCCTAGGCTCTCACCTTGGCAAAGAATTAGGCTATAAGAGGCTGATTTAAACTGAAATATGCTATTTCCATATGGCAAGCTGACATAGTGCGTGTGCCGGCAATTCAGATAGACCATAAGTCACATCTGGCATCATGCACAGCTGTCTACTGATATTTTAAAATTGTTTTTACATTTTCGAAACTCCTGCCATTCTTGGATAGTCTACATGGGGGGAAAAAAGAGTCAATCCTTTGTATTGAACAGACGAATCGGATTGAGCTGGCAAAATCTATAAAATTGGTGACTGGGACTGATGTAAGTTTTAGCATTATGTCAGTGTAAATGGTTTATAAATTGTCACAATTTGAATATTAAAACATAATAAAATCTATTCAGTTGATGTTTAAATTTTCTTTTTTATCAGCCCAGCCTTTTCCCCCTCCTTACTTGAATTGCCTTATCCCCTCTAATAAGCTGCAGTCAGAGGCAGCAGCATGTTAAATCAATTTGATTGAATCTTTTTGTCTTGTATGCTGCTTACTCTGTGATGCTCTGCAGCTTTTTGAGCTTTGGTGTTAAGACAGTGGCTCTTTCAGAAAAGTTATGTGGTTAAAACGCGTGATGTGAATCCAAGCCCTCTGCTTCTCCCTTGTTCTCTGTGAATATAATGGCTGCGCCTGTCCTTTAGAGCTGCTGTCATGCTCACTGGGAATAAGAGGAATGAGAGGGCTCTTCACTAGCCAGTGTGCTCTCCTCAGAACGGTCTTTAGGGATATTACAATTTTTAAGCAAATCCTTTATGTGAAGGTAATCTTGTAAATAACACAAATTTAGATCTTCATTGCCTTCAGCAGTTGAGGTGCATAGGTGAATCAAAACAGAGGCATTGAAATTCTTCGGGGACTTGCTGGAAGTAGTAGGAGGTGGAAACAAAGACTAATTTATGGGAACATTTGTATGCGGAGGCAGATGCTCTGCATTTTAAACAAGCTGAGATGTGTTAAGGTTAAAAATTCTGGACAAAATACTCCCCCTAAATTTAGAATTTTACACCAGTCTTGATAAACAAAACACAACGGAAAACTTGAAGTATGGCTTTTTGTATCTTGGCTGCAGCAAGTATGTAAGGAGAATTTAGCTGATGAAATTCAATGCAAGCAAATGATGGGGGGGAAAAAACATAACAGTGTACAAGTGTGCACCAAGTGGATGAGTAGACGGACATGTTATTTGTTGTTTGGGAAAATACATTACAGACCATGTATTTTACCCTTTTGTAGCATTAAATATGTGGTGGTGTTTGTCCTTGGCAGTGTCCTTGCAGAACAGGAGAGCTTATGTGTGGGTGTTGTGCTCTAGGGGTTTCTGTCTGTCTTTGACATTTAGTCCAGAGAGACTATACTGCTTATCCATCTGCCC
Organism: Dascyllus trimaculatus; assembly: GCA_024666655.1. NCBI lineage: Eukaryota > Metazoa > Chordata > Actinopteri > Pomacentridae > Dascyllus > Dascyllus trimaculatus. The sequence goes on along the minus strand of CM045456.1, from coordinate 25,522,909 downwards.
AATCTGCAAACCATGACAATTACTCAGGGGTCTTTTAAATGTGAGGTGATTAGGATTGTGCATGCCACGGAACTCAATCATTCCTAATTCTATTACAAGTTCTCTCTCTCCCGGTTTCTGTCTCTCTTGCTCCCTCATTCTCCCTCACACACATTCTTACAAGCACATACAGTACCTTGATAAGGGTCATAAACTCTGAGTAACACCTGGGAGGACTGAGAGAGAAAATGTTGTCAGGCACCATATTTGCATTCCTCTATTAGCATAAAGAACGGCAGCAAAATCTAAGAAGGTGTTAAACCCCAAGGACTGTCCTCTCAGATGAGGCTAAGGTTGGCAGATAACTACATCCAACTGCTCCAAAGGTGAAATGACTCTAACGGAAATCTAAACGGAGCATTTAATGTAGCATAACTTCAAAAGGAAATGCCAAATTTCAAAGCCAAAATAAATGCACTAACAATCAAATTTTATAAGGGGGTTTTCAATGACACGTGCATGGCTGTATTTAATTTTTTATTAACTATAGAGGTCAAATTAAGAGAATAAGCTGTCATAAATTCTCTTGGCTTTGTATTTTGTGACATTGATTGCACACATGCCTGTATTTTCATCTAAAAATGGTTTGCATGGAATCAGTTGAAAACAAATATTCTTGATCTTAATTGTACCTAATTTTATACTCAAGAAAATTTTGGTTATAGCTTAATGTACGTTGATCCACCACAACATTGGGTGAGACATTTTGGCACAGTACTGAACTGGTTTGTACTCTGCTTAAAGGACAGTGAATACTTTGTGTCAGTGGGTAATTACATATCTGAGTAGACAAAAATAACCCGTGGAGTTCCCCAAGGTTCAATTCTGGGGCCTCTTCTATTCATCATCTAGATGCTCTGACTAGCTCAGATTATGGAATTTAACAATACATGTTGCCATCGCTATGCAGTAGACACAACAACTTACATAACCAAGTCACCAGGGCACTCTAATCCCATGCAGGCATTTAGCAGTTGCACTGAACAAGTCAATGATTGGATGTGACACAATTTTCTTTAAATAAGCAAATACAAACCAAACTAATTATTTTTGGAGCCAGGAAACAGTGACTAAAAGACAGCAATCAGCTTCAGCTGGTAATGGTAAAAACTACCAGCTGATGAATATATATGGAATTGAACGACATATATCTCAGAACGACTTGGAAAAACTTGTCCATGCATTTATCGTCAGTCAACTCGAGTACTGTAACAGTGTCTTCACAGGACAAAAAAAGTAATCATTCAGCTGCAGCAGCTTCTGACGTCTTTACACTGACTTCCTGTCTGCCAAAAAAATGATTTTAAAATAGTGCTGTTGGTTTATAAAGTACTGAACCATCCCGATCTCTCAGGTGGTCAGGTCTATTGTCTGTATCCAAAGTCAAAAATAAACATGGGGAGGCAGCTTTCAGTTTTTATACTCCACATATCTGGAGAAAAAAAAAACTCCACAAAACTGCAGGGTTGTGGCAAGTCTCGGTTCTTTTAAATCAAGGCTGAAGTCTTTTCCGTTTGCCTTTCATTTAACCAAATCTGAGGGTTTTCAATATCTTACACTGCACTATAATGTTTACTTTCCTGTTTTACTTTTATGTTTACTGTTTTGTTTCATGTAAAGTACTTGCCCTGTTGTAGAAATTTTCCATAGAAATAAACTTGCCTTGCCCTAAATCATCTCCCTAATATTGTGTAGGTTCAATTCATGTCACAAAAACAACTCTGACCAGTCAAGCAATGGACCTCTGGGGTTGTCCTGTGATGTTTGGCTCCAGGATGTTGGCAGCAGATTTTTTGCATCCTGTGGGTGTTGGGGTGGGGCGTCTGTGTGTGGATTAGGCTTGTTGTGGTGTATCCTGTGGTTGCTTGATTGGACTGGGATCTGAGGATTTTTCGAGGGCCAGTCAACGCTTTTGGCTCTTTGTTGAGCTCGTCGAACCCTTCCTGAGCAGTTTTTGCAGTGTGGCGGGGCACATTGTCCTGATGGTGGAGGCCACTACCATTAGGTAGTTCCGTTTCCAGGGGGTCTTGTGCTTGGTCTGCATGAATGTTTGAGTGGGTAACACGTGTCAGAGCAGCACACACAAGCAATGCCAGAACCCAAGGGTTTAGAGCAAAACACTGCATTGTAACAAGATGATCAGTGTCATTCACTTCACCTGTCAGTGGCTTTAATTTTGTGGATGGTACTTTGTGTATACTTGTGAATGTTTCTCATAAATCTGTGTAGATTCATGTCATCCCAGCTGTGGTAATCAAAGTAGCTTCAGTAAAAAGCAACCTGATTCTTCTAGGTTCATGAAGATGTTTCACCTCTCATCCAAGAGGCGTTTTCAGTCTGAATATCAGTGTTGTAGATAAAGGAAGTGAAGTAAATAATAAAATTGTCATCTCAAGAAATTGAAATCGGGCATTATTGTTAGCTATGCAGTCTTGGCAAAGCTTGCAATTGGTCTCTTTGTCAGTCCAGGGTGAAATATCTCATTAAATTTTAATTTGGACTGCACAGACAGTCACTTTCCCAGTAGTTGGGCCCTAATGACTTCGTATCCCCTGACTTTTCGTGTTGCATCACTGTCAGGTTCACATTTGTGGTTGTGGACAGAACTAACTTGTATGGATTGCCATGAATTTCCTGCAGACATCCATGTCCCCTCAAGATAAATTGTAATAAGTATGCAATCCCCTGAAATCCCCTCTTCATCTAGCACCATCATCAGGTCAAAATATTAATTTGTCCTCACTTTAGTTTATGACCAAATACCTGCAAAAGTAAAGACACCTCCATTCACATGGGGTCAGCTGATGGAGCCCCAGACACTTTGGATTTCGTTAGCATGCTAACATAATAATAATATAATCTAATCTGTATTGATCTCCTTTGGGAAATTCCCTCTCTGCATTTGAGCCATCCTCTTTATAGTTAACCTTAACTATACATACTAGGAGCTTTGCGCTGCCATGGTGCCCTTTACCCCTGACACTCCCAGTCAGGGGTGAAAGGCCTTTTTCAAGGGCCCACAGTGGTGGTGGTTGGGACAAGCAGTCACTCTCACTTTCCCACTTCAACCTCTTGCCAAGCTGGGGACTTGAACCAGCTACCACCGGTTACAAGTTTGCTTCACAAACCACTAGGCCACCACTGGCCCCATGCTAAACTAAGAATGCAAACCTAAATTTGTATTTCACTCAATGCATTACTTTGACAATGCACAGTCTAAAAGAGTTGCTAGAATGGTGAAGCACATAGTAAGCCACACTGTATAGAGAAAGCAAAGATATGTCATGCCATGTTGCATTTTGGGATGTGGGCACCATCCTAACATGCAACGTGTTACTTATGCCTGCTGCTGTGGTTACCTGCTTACCTTTGATTGACTAAAAAGTTGGTTAAATGAGTCAGATCTGATGGTGAAGGAAATAGATAGAAGAGGGAAAAGAAGATGAAAGGGGATCATACTGGGAACAATTGAACTTCAATGTCAAACAACAGTATTTAGACAAACTAAGCTCAATAAACAACACAGATCCATATAACTTGGCAGACCAACAGTGGATTACAGACTCTGATGCTGTCCTTGGACTGAGTGCCTAAACTTTGAGTCAGTTTAAAAGTTACAAATCCCTAGAAGCCCATGAACAGTTTAGCAGTGGCTGAGTGCACAATCTGCTCACAAGCTGACAAACTGCAAGAACACAGTAGTACTCACAAAGGTAAGGTGGGAGTTCAGCCAAAACAATAAACCAAACAAAATGCCAAACTTTCACAAACATTCAGCTATGCGATTATTTTACTGAGTCATAGGCAGAGAGTTTGTTCTGTCACATAGCAGGCACAAGTAACACAGCTTGTTCCTTACAAGATGGTGCCCTGTATGCTGCTTCATTGTATGATAGCTACACTAGTGACTAGATAGTCAGGAATAGGCCTAGGTTTTCATAACTGGGGATTACATAAGATTTTTTTAAGAACATGTGAATCCTGTTAAGCCACGAGAATTGAAATTTTAAAAAATTAACCTTTTTAGCCACTTACTGAAACTTCATACTTATTTGTGTGACTTTAAATTATACAAAAAAGAATAGTTTGAATCTGAGAAGTGTGCATCTTCTGCAGAAAAGGTGCCATTTACAGTTTAGCAAACCAGTTAATTACAACCACATGTTGCTGAATAAAAAAAGACCAAATCAGATTCACTGCTAATTAATGGATATCTGACATGCAGTTGTCTTGACAAACAAGTGATTCTTATATGCACTTAGCATCAGATCTATTGTTAATTAACAATCCATTAGATGCTTTAGAACTAATCACCAATCAGTGTTTATTGTGTGTCTGCAGTCTGTTGCAGTTATTTAAGATGTATTTGTTAGCATTTTATTTAGCAGTTAGTTTCTTCGTTTGTAGCTTGAGTTGCTTTCTAACTACTTTTGTGTTACCAGATGCTGTGAACTGAACTATAGAAAGCTGTTAAAGGACCACAAATGACTACTGAAACCCTTCCTGGATCTGCAAGTCTTCCTGAATAGTAAGGGGACTGTATGTGTCCATGTAGGCTTGGATTATCCAAGCTTTAGCTCAGCCGAAGAGCCGAAGATTAAATACTGCAAGTGGCCCAAGGCCAGCAGACATGACCTCAGGGGCCAAACGAACTGTTATATTTGAGTCAGGCTCAGTCAGATCAGGGGAGATTTATTCCTGTATCTTGCCGTGGTTTAGCTCAGGGGGCCACCCTCTAAACCAGTAATAAATCAACACTGCTCCGTGTGTGGAAACCTTTGTTTCTTTGGGCTCCCTCATCTAATTCTTAATTTATTATCAGGCAAGTGGTATATTTGGGAATATCAAGAATCGGACAGATGGTCCCCAAATCATTCAGTGCACACAAACACACTCACACACAGAGCTGTGTTTCCATCACTTAGGACATTATACTAACACTTTGTTCCATAGAGAACATTCTACTAACCCTCACCCTCATGTGTACAGCACTAACCCTGAACAAATGTTCAAACTAAAATTTAAGGATTTACCTCAATCAACATATTTACATTTTAACATCATTATTGCCTTCAAAAAAAGCAGGTCCCCAGTATATGACTGTGTACTCAGTGATATAAGTAAACTTACTAAGTCATTTAAACTGTAGACTCGACATAGGAGAAAATACACACCTAACACTCACTCCACGTACCTCACATAGCCTATAATGCTGTATTTCTTGATTGCTATGGAATCCCTGGACATGTAATGCAGCGATGAGACAATAGAGTATTTACATTATTTTATTTAATTCAGAAGGAGCTGAGAGTGTCACAGTTAAGTAAACATAAACAGTAAATGCTTTGTGATATTTTCATGAGTTCAACTCGATATAGAGCAGAAACTTTACTTCCCTGTGGAAAAAAATTGTAATGTGTGGTGCAGGGACTTTAGAACTGGAATAAGTCGCTGTGTTCAGGGATACAGTTAATGCAAAAACTTCTTAGAACAAAGGTTTTGTCTATGATGGAAAGAATTTAAATTATGTGGACAAAGAGGTAAATTACCTTCCCCCATGGATACCATAGACCAGCATTTATATTGGCTGTATAACCTGTCAAGGTCAGGGAGCCTACTGTGAGTGTTTATTTATCATCCCTTTCGGCCCACTGTGATGTCTAGAGTAGATTAGATTAATAAAAGTGTGCATGAAGCAACTGAGAGCGTGTGCTATCATTTCAAAATGGATCATGCCAATATGCACATTTGTCTTAATTTTCTGGTTGTTTATTTAAGAAAAAGGTAATTCTTTATTAATAGCATCAGTAGTATGTCTTCATTGTCACATTTGTGGTTAGCTCTAATAGCAGGAGGGATGCAGACAGAAGTACATTATGGAAGAACAAGGACTTTGCAGCCATACTTCTGTTACATGGAAGGTAAAAAGAACTTGAGTATATAGCCAGCATACATATGAGCATAAAAGATGTAAAAGCACAGTAATTAGAGCTGCTGTCGTGCTAAAAAGAAAGTTGTGATTTTATTATCACCTTGAGAATTACATCTCTCTTATAATAGCTTCTAAATTGCTTGGAATAGAATTCATAAGTACGGTATATGAACAGTTACACTTTTTTTGCTCTCCAGGCTTTGTTTTTATTTCAGATTGAATATACAGAAGCACAGAAGCATATCCAAATACTTACGGTCCAAACCGTATGTTCAAAAGCTGTCACTTTTTAAACAGTAGATGCCAATATCACTACCTGTCGAAAATCCCTTTGCAAATTCCGCTAATCATGATTTTAGCAATAAAAATGACTAGAAGCATCCTGGATTGGGAAATGAACACCTCAGAAACTGATTCCACACACTGTACATAAGCCAGGGTTTCTCTCAAGGGTTTGATTTATGGCTCAGCCGGTATTTAACATGGATTGGCAATGGATGAGGTAACGGCTTGGGAAGAAAAACATCACTTATCTCAATTATGCGTGTTGGGAACTTAAGGTTTGCCTTCACTGCAGTCAGCACCTGCAGCTCTTTCCAAGTTGAAAACGTCTGTTGAAAGTAAAGTTGTAAAGGCATGTCAACAACTTCAGTTACAACCCAGCTAACTAAAGCTAAGTCACATCTTGAGCTGAGTGGAACAGAAAGATCTTTGATGACAGGAGTTTAAAAAAACAAAAAACAGGTTTAATAAATTGATAAAATGGAACATTAGCTGTACGTTTCCAGTTAAATGGTAATAATTCTGTGGAGGTGACTTTAACAGGAACTGGTTCCTTCTTGCAGGAATCAAGGTGTTATAGATAATCACAACAGCACCCATTAGAGTGGCAGATCTCATACCATAACAACACATAGCAACAATTCATGCACATGTTCTTATGCATATGAGTCATGAAGAAATGGAATGTAATCCAACATGTATGATAAGACCCAGACACTGAAACAGCTTCACTGAATGCAGCCACCATTTATTAAATTATTTGCACCCATGCTTTTGCCCCTGTTACGTGTTGTCCAGACTGTCTTTGCACCTCCTCAGAATGAGCTCTATTGAGTACCTTAAAACTATATTTCAATTTTCATCAGGACTGAGGGAGTGAAATAGAAAGATGGAGAGTAAGAGTCAGGCAAGGAGGGGTTAAGTAAATCAACACTGTGCACAGCTCTAGGGTACCATACATTTTTATCTATTTTAAATAATTGGCAAATTTAAAAAAAATCAATATGTGACAGCCAGTGTTGATAGTGTGGCAGGCCACCACAAATAAATCAATGTATGGGAAACACTGCTCCTTTTCTATCTGTATAAATCAACTTTACTGGCAAAAGTGGAAAGCACAAATGAAAAGACCCTGTTTAGCACCCCAGTTAATTATATTTTACTATGTGATACTAGAGTAAAGAACAAATCAGGAACTAACTGCTGATTAATGGATATCTGACATGCAATTTTCATCAGCCACAACATTAAAATCACTGACAGATGAAGTGCATAACATTGATTCTTCCATTACAATGGCACCTGTCAGTGGGTGGGATATATAAGGCAGCATGTGAACAGTCAGTTCTTGATGGCGGTGGGTTGAAAGCAGGAATAATGGGCAGTCTAAGGATTTGAGCTACTCTGACAAGGGCCTAAATGTGATGGTAAGGTGGCTGGGCTACTCTCCAAAACGGCAGGTCTCGTGGATTGTCTCTGGTATCCAGTGGATAGTACCAACCAAAAGTGGACAGGTGAATAACACCTGGTGAACCAGCAGCAGGGTTATGTAAGGAGTGAAGTCTGGATCATGTGGTTCAATCTTACAGAAAAGCTACTGTTCAACAAATTGCTGAAAGGTTTAATGGTGACGAAAGGTGTCTAAACATACGGCGCACCACAGCTTTCTTTGTATGGGGCTGTGAACCTGCAGACCTGTTCGAATGGCCCTGCTGAAATTGCCTACAAGGGGCATGTGTGAATCAGACAAAGATCACAGAGCAACGGAAGAAATTGGCTTGGCCCATGAATCTTGTTTTCTTTGACATTGCATGGACAGTGTGGTGTGTATGTTTCATTTTTCTTGAGAAGAGATGGCTGCAGGATGCACTATGGGAAGGAGGCAGCCAAAGGACGCAGTGTGAAGTTCTGAGCAACGTTCTGCTAGAAAACCTTGGGCTCTGGCATTAATGTGGTTGCTACTTTGACATACACCACCTACCTAAACATTGCTGCAGAAAAAGTACAGCCCTTCAACATCAACACCTGACAACGGCATTCCTGGATAGCCTCTTTCAGCTCCTCTTTACAGTGTTCCCTTCCATACTGCAAACATGGTTTAGAAACAGCTTTAGGAACATGACATAGAGTTCAAGTTGTTGACCTGTCCTTTAAATTTCAAAGATCTCCATCCGATCAATCGTCTGTTGGGATTTGCTGGAAAAAGAAGACCGAGTCATGGAGGCCCCACCACGCAACCTCCAGGACTTCATGGATCTTCTTCTAATGTCTTGGTGCCTGATACCACAGGTGACCTTAAGGATGTTTTGGATATCATGCCTCACCGGGTCAGAGGGGGACCTACACAATATTTAGCAGCTGGTTTTAATGTTGTGGCTGCTGTAGTTGGTGTATATAACACCTGATAACAGTACATGGACGTCATTGAAGAATGTTGCGTTCAATAACAGCTTAGTGTTTACTTTCTCACATAGGTAGAGTTCACATGTAACTCACCCTGGTTTGTGGTTTGATGTCAATGTAAGGCCTTGAACTTTCTTTTTTGAGTAAGTTACACCAAGTAAATAATTTGGAAATGTACGTTATTGGCATAAGCAATAAATATAAAAAAAGATTCAACCAAACCGTTTCATTGCAGGTCTGTTGTGACATTGTGCAGACCGACCTTGTTTGTGCTAACAAAAACATATTCCTCAGCAATCACCAGCTGATGTGAGGCTGTTATAATTATGTTCGAATAACTTCTTTGACAGTGTGTTTATGACGATAATGGCACATTAGAATGATGGGAAAATTATAAGTTGTCTTTGTAATCAAGCAGATTCAAGGCACCCTCCGAAGAAACTCTGGTAAAACCTTTTTGCACAGAACAGATGTCATCAACTGTCTGCGTGCTTCGACAGCCACAAGATGACACAAGTAAAAAACTCCAGAGTGTAATTAGCTTTTAAGTCGTCTAACATGTTTGGTCCATAACTGCGGCTTTCACATGGTGACGGATGTGATCAGTAATGGACTGTAACTGTAGATGTGCTCCCACTGTCTTGAATAAATACAAAATTTAGTTTTGTTCACAAAGAGTCATTTCTAACCTTAACTGTGTTTATTTAGAGGATTATTGCTTGGGTTTGCTGCATCAAAAGTTCCAGTTCCAGTTTTGCTGAAAACCTCAATAATGGTAAAATGGTAAATGGTCTGCACTTATATAGCGCTTTTCTCGACCTTAGTAGTATCCAAAGCGCTTTACAATGTGTTTCACATTCACCCATTCACACACCAATGGCGACAGAGCTGCCATGCAAGGCGCTAATCTACCATTGGGAGCAACCTGGGGTTCAGTGTCTTGCCCAAGGACACTTCGGCATGCGGAGGGGCCGGGGATCGAACCGCCAACCTTGCGATCAGTGGACAACCCGCTCTACCACCTGAGCCACAGCCGCTGAGATGTCTTAATGTACAAAAACATGTAAGACATCTCTACTGGCATGATTTTTTTTTCTTTACTCGTCAGTAAATCCGTTATGTGAAGCAATATAATGACACAAATGGCGATTTGCCTCAGATGAAGTACAAAAAATGTCAGCCCTGGCTCTCTTCCACAGTTTCACTCCGCCACAAAATGTTACCTTGAGATTAAGGCATGAAATCGGGGCATTAAAATGAGAAATCAATCAACAAGCCCGACAAATATTATTGCTTCTTGGCACAAGAGCTGCTGTTGTTTCAATCCCAAACCACACCAAGTATAAATCATCTATATAAGCTGCTTGGATAACTCACTAGCGAGCAGTGTCAACATGAATTTTCAACAGAGAGCAATAACAAAATGCTTTGATATATTCACCAAGAGTTGAATATGCTCTATTCATTAAGCTGCCTACTTTTTGATCTCCTACGCTAAGGCAAGAGAAACTGAGTTACAAAGATCCACTTGAGTGATGCACTTCAAACTATCAAATTATATCACCTGGGAGCAGTAGTCTTTAGACGTATTCACCATTCTGCTAGCAGGCATTTCATGTCACGTATAAATCAAAAAAAAAAATCGCTCTCAAAATGTTGCTCAATAAATGGATTATGATTCAGATCCAGCACACAGGGATTGGACAGATGGTCTGTTTACAGTATAAATATCAGAATCAGAACAGTCCATATGCATTCCGCCAATACCCTCAACATCCACCCACATAAAATAGTTTTTTCTTTGTAACTGTGCATATTTTTCAAATGCTTGAAAGACGGTTATGACACATACAACCACAATGACCCCGTATGATCTTCTGAAGAATGATTCTCCTGTGAAAGTTTACACAAAGGAAGGAAAAAGCTTTGTCTGAATTTGTCTGCCCTCACCCGATGGAAAATTGCCCAGATGACATACTAGAGCTGAGGTTCCATTTCATGGTCTCTTGGCTACCGCCAAGCTGTCTCAGAATATCATTTCACTTTGCTCTTCCTTGGATAATCTACACTCCTGTATTTCAGCCGTGCAGTGTTTCTATCAAGTCATGCATATGAAAATTAATCTCTTTTAAAATCAAAGAAAGTGTCTCCAAAATGTAGCGGTGTCATACTCTCCCAGGCTGTCTTCCATGCTAAAACAAGTGAAAAACCAAAACATTTATAAAGATCATTGATGAGCTACAGAACAGTAAAAGTAAGCTTTAATGAGAGTGGCCCGCATATATATTTGGGATATATTTAATACTAACTAAATAAATGCAAGTCTTCCTTTTCAGAGCACAGATGTCACAGATATAAAACCATTTTTCCATTTATTGTGGTGTGTTATTCGTAACCTGGACATCCTATATTTCTTGGATCGGCTTCAGCAAATGAGAGGAAATATGTGGGAGTCATGTAAGGTTGTAAGGTTAGATGCGGAGCGTTTCCTGCCAGACTGTGTACCACTGGGATATTTCCTATGAATGAAGATAGAGGAGCTAAAGGGATATTTAAATGGTGCAAAGAACATCCAGTCTTTTAAGTGGAGAGACATGAAGTGAATTTTTGTGGAAAGAATGTGATGCTCTGAGGTTCTGAATCACGTGCTTGATCACACAATATAGGTGCAGGCACACGGTAAAATAGTGATCAATGATCTCAGTGCAGATGTATAAGAATTACTGTTTGCACTGTAGGCTTCAGAGTATTATCATGGTGTCGTCTGACAACAGAAACCTAAAAGTACATAAATGCAACACATACCATATATTTTCAGCTGTACTAAAAGACAAAGCACACAACCACGGTGGGTGGTAGACAAAAAGAAGAGGTTCACTCCCCTGAGATTCTCCACAGTAATCAGACTGTCTGTCCTGACCGTAAGCAGTAAAGCACAAATGTCAAATGAAAGCAGAGAAAACAGTGTGAACAAACAGCATTGCTACAGTGTTTTCTGTTCCACATAAATTTCTAACCTGGGTTTTGTTTGCAGCCTGTCTGATCGTCTGACCGCTCCTGTTTCTTGCCCTGTCTGACTATTTTGTGAAGTAGCAGTGTTTTCAGATCTCAGCAAATGGCGTGTATAGTGCGATTATTAGTAACTGGTATGATGGCCAGACCACAAGAAATGGACTCAGGTTGGTGTTAGGGCTGAACAATGCTAGCTGAGACGAAGGCAGGTGAAGAATCATCCACAATGCATCAATCAGTTACCTGCTTCATGCTGTGTACCAAAACAGCCCTGATCTGTTGGAACATTGGAGATGTCCTGTGGTGTCTCGCACCAGGATTTCAGCAGCAAATCCTGTGAGTCCTGTTTGTTATCGGATGGGCCTCCATGGACCAGGCTTGTTGTGGCACATTCAACAGAAGCCTGATCAGATTAGAATCTATGGAGTTTGAAGGTTGTGTCAACGCTTTGGGCTCTTGGTTCTGTTCCTCAAGCTCTGGTGCCTTGTCTTTCTGTTGGGTTAGCCTTTGCTATGGAGGTGTGAGCTTGGTCTGGAACAATGATTGGGTGGGTGATACATGTCAAAGTAGCATCCAAGGTTTCCCAGCAGAACACTGGAATACAACAAGATGGTCAATGTTCACTTCAACTGTCAGTGGTTTTAATATTGTGGCTGATAGGTGTATATAAAAAATAACAAGGCTATACTTTTGCAAGAATATTGCACAAGATAAAGTAAAGAAACTGATTTTCATGGTGAAGAAGAAATACAACTGTGGCTAGAAGCTCAACCCAAAAGCGTAATGAATGTGTAAAGAATAAAGTAACTACTGAAAAATGTATATTAATTACCAGTTGATCTCCTTGAATCTTCATACTGACTGCTTTCTAAAGCAGGTGCTAAATGACATATAAGCAATAACTGATCTGCTACAATTGATATATAATATGCGATGATGACTTTACCACCAGCTTCTTGTTATTGCACTGAAAATTCCTCTTCTCTTTTTCCATGATGCATGTGCAACTTGTAAATATTGTGGTACCAACATTTTCTGGAGTGTAATCTCAAATTTAAAGCTTCATGCCACTCTGACGCTTTAGTGTAATTATATTGAAAATAAATGTGAGATAGCGTTAATTCGTCATTCTCGGGGCATATTTGCTTTTGTTCCACGTGCATTTGCAAGGTCTAACAGACACAAACCCTCCAAACTTTTTTTTTGTCTTCAAGTTTTTTCATTATTGTGCCACTGGAGCAACAATTCAATTAATGTTTTGTGTATGCGAAAACAACACTCCACCACAATCAGATTGCAGCAAACAGAGAATTGCATTTGTGATGCATTTGAGAGAGACTGTCTGGGCTTGTTTTATCAGCAGTGACTGAGTGATTGACCTTATTGCCTTAGAGAATATTAATTTTGTCTGTACTGGAGCACCTGGACAAGCACTGCTTTACTTCAGCTCTTTATGACAGTCGCATGTATACACTTTTCACATTGCCTGATAACTAAGCTCATCCTAGGACTTTTAATTAACGACGTGGAGTCTCTATTCCTTTTTATCTTGATCTAACAGAGACATATTCTCACTAAATTGCTCAAGATCACGGGACTAATAGGAATCCTGTAGAGCGTCCCTAAAAACTGTTCACAGAATCAGCTTCAGACTCTCTAATTTGTTCTTCTTTCTTTTGAACTTACATTCACTTTATAGTCAATTTTGATGTCTTGTTAAACCATGGTGACATTGAGGATATGTAAAAAATCACAGGTTGAATTAATTCATATTCAAAGTAATTGCATTGCAAGAAAAGAATGAGTAATGACATTCAGTGAGCAAAATTAATTCCAGCCTGTCAGTGTTGATGATTAGTGACGGTGAGCGTCTTTTCTGTGTATTGCAATGTACTTAGATGCATTTTTACCCGGAGCAAGAGACAGCAAGTACTGTTTTTCAAAGCCGCTTGTCCACAGGTGCTTATAATCTCCACATACAGTAGTGCAGGTGAAAACACTAGAAAAAAAAAAACAGGAACAAATATGCACTTTGTATGTGCTTTTTGCCGCCAGCAGAAACTCCTCACAACAAAGATTTACAGTTCTGCTGCTTCTCTCAAACACCTGACCCATTCCCCCCGCCTCCCCGAACCCAACACTCCCACCTCTAATCCTCTAATGTCTTTCTCCCTCTAATGTCCTTAGGAGGGCTCCAAGCAGTTAAAACACTCATGTGTTGCTGATCCTGGTCTGTGAACACACAAGTGTTGTCAAAAAATACAAAAACAGTGCACCGAAGGGATGTGTAGGAAGTAAGGCTCAAACAAAACTGAGGGGATCTGGATAAATCATGTTTTATGCACTCGAGCCCTCCAGTAAGACACACTAATGGGGAGTAATTTAGTAATTTGCTGCAATTTTTTTTTTCAGCTACATGTGTTCTGGGATCACATTGGCGAATAACTGAATAGGAGTTTACTACTGCTGTCCTATTTATGTGGCCAGAACACAGAGCTCAGTCAGGATATATTCTCGCTCTATGTGGTAGAGGCAGGTTAGGGGTTAGTACAGAATCAATCGTGACCAAACACATCAGCCTTATCCCCTGATCCCTTTAAGGCGCTGCCTCCTCCAATAAGATGTTAAATGGCTCAGAGAGTTCTAATAAGGAAAATAATCTACCAAAACAAATTTAAGGTGCATATAACCTGTGAGGTTTGGTGAACAGCCACAGTAAAGCTGTGTTTCCAGTAATGGAGACGCCTACTTATCCACCTAACTGTTTGTACATACATATTTATTTCCCACATCGCGTTTTCAGTCTTAATTCGCCCTGTGTAACTGATGACACCTCGGGCTGATACATGAAAGGCATGAGGACTGATAAGGCAGGTTGCCAGGTAATAATATCAATCAAAGGCACACACACATACAGGATTATCCAGCTGCTGGATTCAAGATGCCAAACATACAGAAATCAGCTGGCAAACATATTTCCTGTCGATGGGGTAATACCATTTATAACATTTAACATTCCAGTGATTTGCTGACTGTATACAGTAACAAATAGAGGTCTCAATCTAAATGGAAGACCCAGATTAGTTGCTGTGGGCATACTTGCCTTATAAGAATCCTGTGCATTAAGGAATAGAGGTATTAATAAAGTAAAACATATGATGAATGTTGGATTATCTACAAGTTTTTTATACGTCTTTAGTTTATTACTTTCGTGTGAGTGCTTCACACTGCAAAAATTGACCATTTCAACAACATTATTGAAGCTAAAATACCATTTTTGATATCAAAAACCATCTAAAAAAATCATCTGCCTTGGCAAGACTTTGCCATAGCAAAGCACTTCTCATGCAAGTCAGAGGACTGTGCCTGATTGCCAAATGCATGACTGCAAATGTAAGAGAGGGAGAGCTCCCTAACGCTGAACAATTAACACACACTCCACTAAATCTCTTATTTCTACCCATATGTTTTTGTATTTACCTGACTGGGACTGTTACCAAATAATGGTAGTAATTTTAATGAGCTTGGCTGATATACTCAGGTAGTGGCGCTTATTTAGAAAGAATGATCTGTTCTGTCCTCAAAGGATCTCGGAATATCAAGAAGTCCCAGGGCTAGTATCAAATTCCAATTTAACCCATGCCTACACCTTTGTCAGAAATATATCTGAACTGACTGATATCAGATTTTAATTGACAGGACTGTCTATTTTTTTTGCAATTAGTCAGAGGCTGGAGACTAATGAAACAACACTGCCTCTCAGAGCCAATTCCAATAAAAATCTGCTGGATGAAACCAACACCCTGCGGCTGGATGCCTGGCTCTTACAGAATGTTACCTCTACTGCCAATTAAAGTTCTCACATCAGCATGAGATATGTTTAATACACCCTGGGCTATGTGCTGTATTCAGTCCAGCTGCAGTGTAAGCTTAATACAGACAAAGGGGGTTTTAACATAACTAATTCCCAAATGCAATGCTGTGTAAACCTAGGGTTCCTAAAATGAATTTTAGTCAGATATTTAGTTATAAAATGGTAAGTAAAAGTATGATTTTTATTGTTGTTAATGAATGCACTGCGGAACTTTGAAATAAACACTTTCCACCCACTAGAATTTCATGGGCCTTAGATGTGTGTGTGTACAGGCTGTACAGGAGGTGAACACATTAGTGGATGTAGCAGCACACTATGACGGAGCAGAGCTTCTGGTATTTTTAAGACAATGCCAGAGTGCTGTTTATTTAACCAATACCCTATAATATCAAGGCCATACAGAGTTTTGCAGTATTTAACGGCTATTTATAAAGCAGGATGGACAAAAAAATATCATGTAACACTGTGTTCACTGCCAACTAGTACAACCTATTAAATGAAATATCTAATGTGTGTTTACTACAGCTATACAAAGCCCACTCTTTCCCTATACAAAGACTGGAGGGAGTTTAGAGAGATTTTGCCAGGTCAAGTATTTAGCCGTTATAATGCACATTAATATTTATATTGTGTGGCCCAACAACCATCGGCCTAATTAAATTTCTTGCAGTATCCCTTCCTTTTTTGTGCCCTCTGTTTAAACCACCTTCACCAGTTCAGGCTGTTTCCCCATGTCCTGTTTGGTGTTTCCAGATTTTTCTAATTTTTTTCTTTTCTTTTTCCTGTATGCCTTTTTGGTTCCAAATAAATCCCTGTTTGTTTTTTACTGAGCTGAATTTGGAACAGTCAGAACACTCAAAATCTGGATTGTTGTAGACTAAAATGCCATAATGATTAAATAAGTGAGGACTGGTATTACATTTTTTATTTAATTTAAATTAAGAAATAGTATAATATCATCTGCATATAGTGTGAGTTTATGCAGTTGTTTCCCTGTTTTCATACCTATGTTAAATGTATCTATTCAAATTACTATCCACAGGGGAAATGTGAAACAAGGCCCCCTTTGTAAGAGCAATTACTTAATAAATCTACAAAAGAAAAATATTTACACTCCTCAGCAATATTACTTTGGACCCATGACAATTGGGTGTTTTTTTTTTTGCCCGTGATTGAATCTGAGCCATTTCATTATGTCGATACCAAGTCCCAATACAATCCAATTTTATCAGATAATACACAATTTAAATACATTATTTTTACTTATGTTTTTAAAATCTATCCGATGTATATTTTCGATTAAAAAAATGTTGGGGTTTTTTTGTTGTTTTTTTTTTTTGCATCCAGTCTGTTTTTAAATGTTGGGTAGGTGCACACAAATCTTGTTGCAAGGCTCTGGTAGGGCGCTGTCTGAAATGTAGTGTCAAGTTGGTAGAGTGGTCAGACTGATGGGGGGATAAATACACTGTTTTCTACATGCAGTCAGAACATGTACATTAGCTGTAGTACCTGGTTGCTCTTACTGTTAAATACTGTAGCAGCAGTACCTCAGACTATGGGCTGTTTCATGTTGGCAATCAGTGTAGTAGTTTAGCTAGCAATGGGCACCATGACACAGACTTCTATGACATTTAATGTACTCTGGCCAGAGATAATGTATTCAATGCTAAATAAAAAATAAATTCTGACATCTGTGTGACAGGGAATGTAAACAACGGTTTTAGGGTTATGTTGGTGCAGAGACCAGTCAATGATCAAATACTGTGTTCCGTCCCAATATCAATCCAAGACATGAGCTTAGGGCATCCCTAGATAATGGAATTGAGCAAATTATTTAACTATGTCGGGCATCTGCAATAATAGCGGGACAGCATGTCTTACTATTATTATCTCAAGAAAAGGATACACTGTACTAGAAACAGTTGCTAAATTAACAGTATCCCTCCTGGATTTTAAAGTCATTCTATGCGCGGAAGGAGAAAGGCTCTCTTTATATAGTCTGGGTCTTTGCAATAGTCATTAATAAAATGCAATATGAATTATGTTGGCTATCATGGATACTTTTTTAATAAATGAAGGGTTCCTTTGCCAATTTCAGTTTTACCATGCATGTTTAACAATGAAGCCATTAGTTTCTCTTTAAATGTCCCATAAATGTCAGCTGGAAGCCTGTCAAGTCATGTTACCATTCAAATTAGTAATTAGTATTATTATCCATGGATTTAAGTCACCCTTGAGTGTTTGAATTGCCAGAAACCAGAGAAGATCCAATCTGTTACTTAAAACCCTCTCGTCTTCTGTGTTCTCAGGGTAGTTTGATTTGTGGGACTGAGGGACTTGTAGTAATTAACAAATGTATGTAATTTATTTAAAATGAATTATAAATAACCTTTATTCTTTTCTGGTAATACTAAGCTCTTAATACATCAGACTAGCACCTTGTCAGGTTTTTCACCCTGGTCTTGTAAAGTTTGTTTGAGCTCAATTAGATGGTGGTCTTAAACCTGTTTTTTTATGTTAAGCTTGTCATACTCGGCTATAAGAGCAAACAGAAGCTGTCTTGTATTTAATTAGCAGGTCCCTTCCAATTTTATACTGTTACTGTCATATCCTGCAAAAGTATTGGATAAAAAATTGTGACGTTTTATCCCTAAAATGGACTATACTAATAAGGAAAACATCTGTTGCTCTTTCGACAAAAAGAAAAATATTGAACAGTAGCCATCATCACTGTCATCCTCACTTCATGGTGTTACAGCTTTAAGTGGAGTCCATTTTCACTGTACTATGTGTCTTGATTGATTCCCAGGAGAAACTCAGCTCCAGCTGATGCACACTCTTGTGGGAAAACCCACAAGAGTGTGCATCGAACTCAGTTTAGTTTTGTCGGATACTCCTTCTTTCTATGAAGTCCCCATCTCTCTCTCAACCCAGCCCTCCACACTCACTGCAGCTCAAGCACTCCTGCTCATATTCAGCTCTGCTCTGTAAAACTAACTATGCCACACAATGGCAGATTGTAATATTAGAATCATTCATCTGCACATGTTCGAACTGGAAATCAACACAACATTATGACCACTGACAGGTGAAGTGAATAACGTTGATCATACTCGTTCTGTGTGGTGTTCTGCTGGAAAACCTTGGATTTTAACATCCGTGTTGATGAGACTTAGACACCAAAATAAACGTTGTCCCACAACGAGCACACTCCCTAATGCATCCAAACTTCCTACAGCCCATTCAATTAGGTCGCCATGAGTGCTCTCATTTAGTCATGACACCGCTTCACTGTCACTGTATGTGTTCCATTCAAACTTGCCAAAGTCTTCTTGTCTGTATGTTTTTCTGTTTTGCAATGTCTCTCTCAAAGATAAATCACCGGTTTAGCTGTTAAAGCAACTTGCATTCCCCTTCTCACATTGATAGACTAGGAAATACTTTGCTGCACTGTTATTCTTCACTTTTCTTAAGCAAAGTTTAATACCGAATGCCTTTTCCTGCTGTTGGCACTGCTTTTGCGGCTATTGGAGGATAAATTATGTTGAATTTATCCAAAATGGCTCAGAGCCGCACATCCTCTGTTGTGCCTAGCTCAGCACCATTGTGCCTCCTCTGCTCTCATTTCTTAGGTATCCTCACATTATGGGTGTTGCTGCAATATAAAATATTCTCAACTGGCCACACTCTAAATGAATCCTTTCATCTGCCCCATTGATGCATCAGCCCTCTGTGTGTCTTCATCTGACACAATGTTTATGAGTAACAATAATCTCGAAGTGATCATTGCTCTAATTAAAAATAAACAATCTAATTAAAATGGACGTGGCTCCTCTGAGATTTCAGTATTGCAGTTTATGTAGCCCTGAACGAGATGCAGTTGCACAGCTGGAAGTCAGCGTTGGACGACCTGATTAATTTGGTTGCGTTACAAAAATTGGGTGCCATATTAAAGTGCGTAAAAATGTTTGTTCCCAATCTCAATAACCCTGCAGGCATCCGTGTTGTGATCATGTTGCGTCACGTATAAAAACAGCTTGTGCCCGAGTTGTCCAGTGAGAAAACGCAAATGAACAAATGTAACTGTGCTGTTGTTGGATTTAAGAATGACTCTTCAGAGGACATTGTCTGCATTGCCGCTGCACTTTTCTGTTTGGTATATGAAACAGTTGGACAGCAGAGCTTATTTTAAAAATGTGTTCTGGGGCATAAGTGGCCTATTGACTGCACTGTGTGAAAATATGGGTGTATTTTGGAGCTATTGCTGCATGAACCCCAACCTTAAAAAATGTTATCTTTTCACTTCCAGATGTCTTCACATGTTCGAGATGAACACAATGTGCTTCTGATTAAGGCTTATTGCTTCTTCCATGTGACATAACTCATCAACAAAAGCCCGGCAGTAAGAAAGCAATTGATTTGGTTGGTGGGAGGTCTGAACTCGAGCAGAAATTGGACATTAAAATGTCACAGTCCATTGCTCCCACTCGCAATATTCCTCCTCATGTCAAGGGAGACTCTGTAAGACTGTACGATTAAAGCTTACAGGCAGAGGCTTGCCACATTCAGTCCCCCACCCGCTTGAGAATTCCTGGCAGAATGCAGGTAAGAAAAGGCAAAAGTCCCACAATTTAATGAAACCCTTGTTGACTTGTGACAGTATTGTGTTATCACTTACATGACAATTTGATGAAAGTTACAAAGGACAAGGCTGAGGGCTGACAAGGATTCATTATACCAAACCAGAGAAAGAAATGAAAGCACCGGTTCCAACCAAAATAGTAATATTTTTTTTTTTGGACCAACCCTTACATGTCAGCCTTCTTTGCTTCACTTTGACAACTTGGCAAGTTAAATTATCATGAGTGCTTTGCTGGAGGCTTCAAATGTGCGTACATCTGTGGCTCATATCATTAAAGCAGTCTATTCCCAGAAAGTCTTTTTTTTTTTCCTAGAAGTTCTGAAATGAGCCTACCTGTCTTCAGCACCACATCTGTCCTCACCACTTTTGGCTCTGACTGCAGTTTGGCTGTCAGCCGTCCTCATTTGATTGAGACCACTCATGCAGAGAGACACTTTTTTTGCGCCTAGTGGCTATAATCAATGTTTTTGTATTAAAAATGTAACAAATGGCAATAGCTCACCCTCACCTTTCTCATAGCAACCTTTTTCAGTCAAGGGAGGTTTGCTGTTTTCAGCAAAGAAGCTCTATAAACCCACTGTACCTACTCAAACAGAAGTTAGTGGCTAGCTGGTATACCTAACGGAGCCTTTAGGAGCTAAAGAAACACATATTTCCATATTTCAGCAAGAAGACTTGAAATCTGCAATAGCTGATCACTGCTGGAGAGAGAACCACATCATTAACTGGGAAGAAGCCAGAGTCATTCATGCCGAAGAGAACTGGTTCCGACACTGGATAATGGAGGCAGTGGAAATTAGGAAACGTGCTCCCAGGATGATGAACAGAGATCAGGAAGCCTACAACCTGTCCCACACCTGGAGTGCCATCTTGGGGGGGAGGCGAGCTGACAGCAGGAGGCGTGGTCGACCTTTCAAGTTTGACAGGTTGACCACGCCTCAGTAACATCAGCTGATAAGGCACGTCATCCCCGACATCTGGATGACATTCTGAGGAAGACGGAAGAGATCCGTCGAAACTGTCAAAAGGTATTTGAAAACTTTAACTCCTCATTTCCTGATTATATGAATGAAAGACAGCTAATTTGTCCAATGGAAGGCAAAATGAACTTCTTAACGCGAACACATATTTCCATTGAAAGTTAGTAGAAACCAGAAATAGAGCTGAAAGAGGATCAATATTGGACTTAAATTTACCGAGTGGTCAAAAAACTCTATTCTAAATTAACATCAATGCTGCTATGTTGCTGCTGGATGCTTAAATAAGTGTCTCTTGGCCATATCAACTTAGAAGTGAATGATATGTCATTTCTCTCAACTTGCCTGTATTTTCAATAAATGTAGTTTTGAGGAAAGGTGGCTGGGGGCTATTTAATATGAAAGGAATGAGTTTGTTAGATGTCTTCGTAGTTACGAAAACATCCCAGTATTTCTCCCCAAGATGAGGTCAGACGACCTATCGATATGTGTGGTATTCATGTAGTACCAGCACTTTTGTTTATCTCGCGCTGCACAGAGACCTAATTTCTTTTTCTTTCCTAGTGATAAATTATGTTTATACGAATGTGTGGAGAGAATCTATTATCTGGCTGTTTTCAATTCCATACAGAAAGGGAGAAAAATTGACCTCTAGTCTCTTCAGGCACAATAATAAGCACTGAGTGGCTCTTAATAGAATACAAACAAACACAGACAGTCACATGCAGTACACAAACTGTCCTGTGAGATATTACATTAGTGTTCTGCGCAGGTTTCTTCAAATCTGAATTCACAGACGAAGACTGGAGACATATTATCATGCGGCCTGAACTCAGTCGCAACGTGAATATTTTGACATGTGGAAATTCATATGTTCTTACCTCGTGCTGTGTCTCACATTTGTGGACAGTAGCACATACCGGAGGTGGCTTTACAAAGAGTCGTGAATCTGATGACATGCGAGTCCTACTTTCCCAAGATGCGACAAAGGAAGATTTTAAGGTTAGAAAGGAAAAAAAAGAGTGCATAAAAATTCAATCCGCACAGTCAAATTGATGGCAAACCCCTCAACGGCCTGCCATGGAACAGATGGCATTACAATATGAGGACAGCACTATTAACAGATCCATCCATTTTGTGCCTGTGTTGGGAGTGTAGCGCATCGCTGTGGAGGGGTTTAGTGAGCCAAAATTGTCAGATGGTCACTCCACCTTTCATGTGAAGAGGGAGATCTTTGCAGAAAAGACAGCATACACAATGATACATTCTGTGTTCTGCCATTGCCAAGTGGCATCTTGTCACTTTATGTCTCATGTTGTCCTTTGATTATCATTGAGAGCATGATGTAGAACCCTCACTCAGCAACTATTATAACACTGTAAGAGACCATATGCCCTCCACCCAGGCTTTGAAGACACTTGTGACTGTCTTGCAGATACTTCCACTACTTATAATGGGATGCTTTGGCATTCAGACATTGTCCAGACTCCAAAAACCACTTTGCAGTTCCCATTGAAGGACTTCTGAATTATATCCTGTTGGAAAAGAAAGGCAAAGTTAAGTGCTGCATGAATATTTCAGATGCCCATTGTCTAATTGCACTTAATTAGAGTGATTAAGAATTTAAGGGTTGCGTCTAGAGTGGATGTAGAGATGAAGTGTTAGCTGTCGCTTGTGTTAAAAATATAGCAAAGAGATTATTTGTTATCAAATGTCTTTGTGTGCATTTGCTTTTAAAGGTCAGCCATTACATTTTTAGGAAAGCTGGTAGTGGGGGGGTGAAAATAATTTTTGAAATGGACATTAATTGCAGGGACTCACACTGCTCCTTTGCACATTTACTTAAGAGCTGCGGCAAAAATAGTCAAAGTCCCTACATCAGTCAAATCCTGACATCTGGGACTTATGGTGACCACAGAGAAGAAAGTTTAACTTGAGGTAATATCTGATAAAGTAGATTCAAATAGAACAGAAATCCTGACTACTATATTCATGAGTTTTTCTCTGCAGCCAGCAGTCAAATAGCATAATTTAGCACAGCATGAAGGACTGGAAAGAAGAGAAGACAGCCAGCTCAGTTCTGAAACAGTAATAAAATCTGTGTACCTGCATGTCTGAAGCTTGCTAATAAACACTTCATATTTACAAAGTCAGTTTCCAATCTTCAAGGGAAATGAACCTTTTAAAAACACAAATAAAAAATGTTTTGTTTTCAGTCTTTAAGTTAAATTGACTATTTTAAGCGCACCAGTCAATGGCTGTAGCTGCAAATATATCATACAGATAACAAGTCATGGTCTAGCAATTTATGTGTGTTTGCTTCGGATGTAAACACTTCCATAGGTAAATAAATATTTCTGTCTGTTTTAAGAAGAAATATAGACAGTATCTAGTCTCCTGCTGTCCACTGTGGATCAGGCCTCCACAAGGCCATATCGCCTTGTGGAGGCCTGATCTCGTCAGATCGTGGAAGCTAAGCAAGGTTGGGCCTGGTCAGTACCTGGATGGGAGATTGTGAGGGAACACCAGGAAGCCTGGGTGGATGCAGTGTGAGAGTGAGTGGCTGGTGGTGGTCGGAGGGGCCGATGGCGCAGACTGGCAGCCTCGCCTCCATCAGTCTACCCCAGGGCAGCTGTGGCTACATACATAGCTTACCATCATTGAGTATGTAGTAAATGAATAATGCAATGTAAAGCATCTTTGTGTGCCTAGAAAAGCGCTATATAAAACCAATGCATTATTATTATTATTATTATTATTATTGTTATTATTACAACTTGAGAGCAAGATGAGAGTGTGCTGACAGTGAATACAGTTTTAGAGCATATTTTTATCACTATACATTAGTGCTGTCAATCGATTAAAATTTTTAATCGCGATTAATCGCATGAATGTCATAGTTAACTCGCGATTAATCGCAAATTAATCGCACATTTTTTATCTATTCTAAATGTCCCTTGAATTATCATTTTATACGAGGAGGAGGCGGAGAATTCGCGTCAGCTGTGTTTAGTCATCAAGTGGTATTACAGACTAGATATGCTACGATGAGAACTCAGTTCATACTGACAACATACACATAACTCTGGTCTTGTCAATCGTCATGCGTTCACCCCAGGCCGCCGTCACCTGGCGGAGCATCTGCATCAGCGGCACGCGGAAAAGGAGCCGACAGAAAGGCGAGCGAGAATATTGCTGCTGTACCACCACCAGCAGGAGATCCTGTCTGACTCCGACGGCGAACACCTCGCCCTCGACCTCGCCAACCATGCCCCCGCCCCACGCACCCCCGCCCGCGTTAATCTCGCGATAAAAAAATTGACGCCGTTAAAATTGATTTGCGTTAACGCGTTAATAACGCGATATTTTTGACAGCACTACTATACATTTAATGTCACAAGACACAAATGCAGACTTCAAATACATTTTTTTAACATGGGTGTCTATGGGGATCAGGCCAGCATCAGGTGGCCATTCAAAGAACTGCAGTTTTCGGCAATTCTGTGTTGGCTGCGTTTGTCAGGCCCAGAGTCTGGCATTTGACTTCTTGTCAAAAATTGTTCAAGGACAATACTTAAATTTGTTAGTTTAGGTTAAACTTATGTATTAGACACATTCTTTGATAAATTAATACATCAACATGGATATATGAATGTCAGTAAAAGATAGGACGGACCACTGCAGTGGTAAACACTAATGGTAAACCTGGCACATACCTGATGTGTCCCCTGTCCTATTGTAATGCACAGGGCCAGCTCTGCCTTGCTCCAACTTAGCCAGGCCTCTAACCTTTTCACCTTCCTCCCTCTCGACATGCATGGAGAGAACCAAGCAGGATGTGTGTATGTGTATGTGTGTGTGTGTGTGTGTCCGTGTGAGGGAGGACTCACATCTGATGTCATGCATCAGCTGGAGTATAGGATTCTCTGTGGAAGACCCTGATCCCATTAGACCGGGTCATCGAAGTCTTGTTTGGCCCCAAACCTGCAGCAGGTCACAAAACACATAACTGAGTCTCCTTCCATCTACGTTCGTCCAAAACTTGCCAAAACCCTCTCTAAAAGCTAACTTTTCACGTGTTTCTATATATTATTACATCTATTACTGTAATAATAAATGCTCACATGACTTGTGTTTTCACGTGCTGTTGGGCATGTTAATAACACAAATCATGATGTTCATGTTTTAAAATCGTTTCTGTGATAAAAGTGCAAACTACAGGAAAGCCATGGGTGTGTGTGTGTGTGTGTGTGTGTGTGTAGGGGGTGGGGTGTAGGGGTGTGGGGGGGGGGGGGCTTCTTGATAAGACAGTGGCTCTCCTGAAACAAGACTTGCTTTTGTTGCTTTAAAATACTGACAATATGCTGATTTTGCCACGTATTTCTCTTTTTCTTTATCTCCATTATCATTGTTCATGCCTAAAATTAGGCGTATTGATACGTGAGGGAAGAAAATGAGTGTGTACTTATTCCACACAGGAGGGTAGATTACTAAAATAGTTTTTAAAAACGAGTCCTTTATAAATGTTGTTTCTTATTTTTGACAATGTTTTCTGAAACATTTTGAAAAAAAAAGGAAAATTAAGCGAGATTAAAGGAATGAAAACAGAAAAGCGATTTGATTTTCATTTAAAAATCCACAAACGAAAAGCATTTTTTTCATTTTTCTGGTCAGAAACACATTTACAAAGTCCTTCTCGCCTTTGTAAAACATAGAATGAAATGTTTGTATTGAGCATGTTTTTCTATCAGTAACAATGTACTCCTATTATCACTGGAGCAAACAACATCTTTCAGTTTTCTTGCTCTCCATGTCACTGTGCTGCTGAAAGACACACAGCTTCTTTTCTTCTGTTTCCTTATTCCTGTTACTCATATTCTTAATAGTAGGAATAATGATAACAAAAAACTACATTAAGTGCTTTGCAATTGGTGTATCTGTCATTTCTGACCACATAAAATGAGTCCCTCCCCCCAAAAAAACCAAAACAAAACTATGTGTAATTCAGCAGTGAGATATATGATATGTCTAAATTTAATTGTAGCGAGATCGTTCTACAGCCTCGATCACTGCCTTGTTAAACACAACCTATGACTGGTGTCCTCGTTTTGTTCACTTTGCCTTCTGCTGACACCGCAACTATGCAAAATGTCGAGTCTCTGCAGAGCTGAGCTTAAACTGGAGATGGAATCTTAAACCCTGTCGGCTCCTGGATGTGTCTGGCCAATCAATAAGCCCACCCACCACAGAACACATCTACAGCAGAGACCCCTGACTCTCCCTCTCCATCTCAACCCAGCTCCGCATTCTGCAGTTGCCCTGGCAACCACCCTATACAATCCAATAATTTCAAATTTTAGTTCAGGTATGTGGCATTTTTGTGACCAGTAGTCACCTGTAAGCTTCAGAGCAAAGATATTTTTTCTGTCTTTTTTTAGGGCACTTTCCCACCAGGCTTCACAAGATGTAAGACCTGCTCCAGAGCACTCACAAGATACTGAAAAATAAAAAACTCAAAAAGAACAACCGGGTCCCAGTCTGTTACCACAACAATAGCAGGAGGTGTGAAATCATTTCATATCCCAAATGCGGTACCAGCTTAACTTAGTTTTATTATTTAATGATTAATAGAGATATACAAGGTACACCATGCATAAGCCTTACATAAATTATTTATAGCACACTATGGTGTAGTTGTAAGAAATAAAAGGTGTTTATTCATTGGTTCGTTAAAAAAAAAACTCCAGTGGGCATCAATAAGTGGAGGTCAGTGCATAAGCAGAATGAAAATATGATAAAATAACACAAAATGTGTCCTCATGGGAGATGCTGCAATTTCTAGCAAATAGCTTCTGTACAGGAGTTGTACAGTAATAAACACTCAGAGGTGCACTTTGTGACACCCAGTGGCATCTAAAGATGAGGTCGCAGATTGTAACCAGCCGACACCCATTGTCTCCTCCTGTTCCAAAGAGAACCTAGGGTGGCCACTGCAACTTAGAAATATCCAAAAGGCCCTCTTCAGAGAAAATGGTGAGTTTGTCCATTCTGAGCTACTGTAGAAAAATTCCAGTGCAACATGGCAAACTCTGTGGAAGAGGAACCACTGTAGATATGAAAGACTTATTCGAAGGTATCCATTCTTATTCTCAGGTGATTATACACTGATGAAAACATGATATAGACCTCTAAGTCCTACACATGAGACTTCATGTCGGTGTCCTTCAAATCGATCATTTTTGAAGGTGACTTTAATCACCACTGTAACTGAATTACTGCAAAATGACTCCGAATTTTCTGACATTTTCCTGCATTTTCACTCTTTACAAGAAAGTAAAGTTCCTCTCCCTGGTGTCTGCTCAGTTAAGGTCATCGGTTATTCTGGTAATACAGTGAGTGCAGTCAGGTTCATCTTGTTGTCAGGAGCCATCAGCCTTCGATGAAAGTGTGAACAGAGCCATTACATTGTCATTACCTCAGGGGCATGCGCTTTCTGCAAGAATGTGTTTGTGTACAAGCAGTCTATGCACTGTTAGCGCAGAGGTTTCAGAGCATAGAACACTGAAAAAAACTCAGTTTTTGAAGGTAAAACATGGACATACAGACAGAAGAAATAAGGTTTGAATACTTCAAATTCTGTCAAGCACAGAAATCAACATTAATACATACATTATATTTATTCTCTGAGCTTTGATTGATTGACAAGTGTGTTTATTTACATGTTTACACGCAACATACAGGAAGAAATACGTTATGTGATAAATTTGTCACCAGTTTGGTCAGATCAGAAAGCTCATATCCTCCTAACCATGAAGTGAATTGCCTTTGGAACACATTGAATTTGCAATTTAAAAAGGGCTTGTGCAAACTTGTCGTTTCAACAGCACCTCCTTGAATGCTGAAGGAAAAAAGTCAATCAAACTGGAAGAATCCATTACATTTTTTTCAACAAATGCGAGCAGAGCCAACTCTACCATAACACAGTGTTCACAGACATACATAAACAGTGTTTTTTGACCCAAAGCAGGCACAAGATGAGGATGATGGGCTCAGGGAGGTCTGTGGCAAGACAAGGCTGCGTATTTGAGGTCACATTTAACAAGAGGAGGATTTTGATTTAAGGGGATAATTTTAAACAGTTCTTGATTTTCCTTGGGAAAACTGAGCCACCTTTCCTAATTGGCTAATGCATAATCATGACTATGTTAGTGTGCGGTGCCAAAAATCTGTTTCTCAACTTATTTGGCAGGAAAATAGTCGGAGACCTTGCAGAAACCATCAGTTCTGCAGTAGTTCAGCAGCCCCTGTTGAACTACTTGTATCCGTTGGCTCCAGTTCAAGGGCTTGTTAAAAGTATCACGAACCATGAACTGTGAACCAAGTGTGAATACAAAAAAACTGGGAGCTGACAGCTGACTGTTGTTGCGCCCCTACTCTTCATTCCCATCCCATGCAACCCTGCTTAACTGGAAATCTCTGTTGGCGTTCGTTCTTGATTATCCAAAAAAATACAGCTCCTTTTTTTATCTACAAGTACAAAGGATGAGTTGATATCATTAACCTGCAGTGTCCCTGTGCCTTCTGAAAGTCCTCCACACCTCACACTCGCAGTCTTAATGGACACTTGAACGCTGTTGGTAATTACCGGAAATCTGAAACACAAGTAGGAACCTGGAAAAAATCCACAGACCACAAGTGTGAGTGTTGGGACGGAGCCAGACATTCCATTTAGTGCTAGCAATGATGTCTGTGGATGTTCTGTATTGTATTACTATCAGTCTTTTGTTTAACATTTTGCTTTAGTGCTCTGCTCTAGGGCGGAGATGAAACTAATACAGAGGTCGTCCTTGATTTGTGCTGACGGGTTTGGAGAGTGCTGGAGCCGTACAGTGATCCGCCATTCATTTCCCTTCGTTTGTAAACGTCTTAAACTATTTACTTTGTGTTAGGAAACTTATCAGAAAGCAGGAGCTCACCTTCCTTTTGAAATCTCAAAAGGCCCAAACCATCTTATTAGCTCCAGATATTTACTACATGCTTCAGTCAGAGTTTTCACTGAGGATACTATCATGTAACATTTATTTGCCTTTGGTCCGAAATCTAAATGCTGACTAAATTTTTTCAGTACACATTGGAGATACCAAAGCATCCCCAAAATGTCAGACAACTTCATTAACCCTGTTCCATGTCCCTCTGGTGCTACATTAACTACCATCAAACAGTCAAAGTAAAGCAGAATTTTCATTTCTACCACCATCTAAGAGTCTTTGAAGCATATTCCTGGAAGGCTGACTTTTTTATTTTCATCTGAACGTTGAATGGAAATTATTCAGCTTTTTTATGTTAATAGTGGAATGATATTATTTTCTTGTTCAAATAATCAAGGGTAAGGTACTTCAGGCAAATCATTCTCTGAATACATAATCCCATCTCCACCGGCACAATACCCCTGAGATGTCATGCAGAAAATTTAAAATGAAAACACAGAAACGCCAAGGAAACTAGCTGTGACCAGGGAGTATAGATAGTAACTGTTCGAAAAGTGTTGTCCTTCCCAAGATACACTCTGAACTTTTTATTGCCTTGATAAATGTGACATGGCTTTGCCATTTTGCTTGTCTTTTTCTGGCTCCCCATTAATCTGCAAGAGACATTTAAAAGATGCTTATAGACTAATGCAATCATTTATAAAGTACCTCTCAGGGGTTCATGTGATTATTTACATCTACAGTTTGCTGTGAAGTTGCTGAAAGACCTTGGTAGTTGCTGCATAAAAAGTATAATATTTATTTTGAATATATATGTGTGTGTATATATTACATACACTGATCAGGCATAACATTATGACAACAGGCATAATATTGTGTTGGTTCCCCTTATGTGGTCAAAAATGTTCTGATCCATTGGGCATGGACAAGAGGACCTCTCAGGGTGTCCTATGGGGTCTGGAACCAGGACGTTGACACTGGATCCTTTGGGTACTCTGGCTTGTGCAGTAGTGGGGCCTCTGTCAATCAAACTTGTTCCACTGCATCCTGTTGATGCTTGATCAGAATGGGCTCTGAGAGTTTGAGGGTCAAATCAACATGTTGGGCCATTGTCCTGTTTCTCAACATGCTCCTGATTGTTTGATGTTTTTTTCCATGTGGTGGGGTGCATTTTCCTTTGGGTTAAGCCAGTGACATTTGTAATTTCCATTTGCATGAGGGAGCGTGCTTGTTCTGGGGCAATGTTTATTCGGGTGTCGTAAGTCTGATCAAAACCTTGGATTTTTGGATGTCAAAATCCAAAGTTTTCCAGCAGAACACCACATAGTACCAATATGATCAATGTTATTCATTCACCTGTCAGTGGTTTTAATGTTGTGGCTGATTGGTGTATTGTGTGGTGAACTGCAGCTCTTAGGTCCCTGCAAACCCAGAACTGAAAGTGTACTCATCAGCACCCCCAGAACAACAGACTCAGGTACAAAAAAGTTCTGGTAGCATTTAAGGCGTAAATGTAAGTTTTGCACCCTAATATTTTTTTTCTTTTTCTCTGTATAAATTTCTCAGAAATACTGTGACCTGCACATCCATTCATGTCTTACCATTAATTAAAGGCCCTCTCCAGTCACTGAATAAACTCCTTAAAACTAATCTTTGTGTCAAAGTTGCACATTTAAAAGATTTTTCCATAAATATAATCCATTCCTGTCTTAAAATAGGTTGAATGTAACTCTTCCCTATAGCTTCCTCTATAATGTGCAGATCTGTGAAGTCCCCGCCTCTCTCTCAGTGCACCCATCCACCTCTCACTGTAGCTGCCAGCTCACCTACCACTCTGCTCAAACACCGTAAAGCTACTTCACACTAAATAATGGTAAATTGTAATACTGGCGTAATTCAGTCATGCATGTTTGAGATGGAAAACAATTCTACAGAGGAATAATGACATAGAGAGCCTCACCCTGCACGTCTGTCCATAAGGTTTGTCTGAAGCCTGAGTGCATGTTTTGTTGTTTGACCCTCATCAGCTTCAAGGAGAGAATGCTTCGACTGCTTATTTCACTCATAATATGTCTTCTAGAATATAAAACACAACCATATGGACACAAAAGCTTCTTCAAAACACTGAGCTAGGAGCATTCATCGTTTTGATAATATTAAAGATATCTATTAAGAAAACAACATTACCAATGAATTTGTCCTGCAGAAGTACTGTCTGTGCCGGCGAAGTCTGATGTAAAGGTGATTAAGGTGATGGATTTGTATTGCACCACTCCAACCACAGCCAAATCCCTGAGAGGTTAAAATATCCTTCGTCTGCCTCTTTCCTTGTGCTCAAAAGACACAAGGAAAGATTATAAATGCTTTTCTCAAAGCGTCTGAACCCAGACTTCTCACAACAGTGGATGCATTTCACACATAAGCAGAGACAGGTTGTGTGTTGACGCTAAGGGTCAATTACATACTTAAAATGGCCTCTCAAGTCAAGATACTGTGGATAGTTTCACTTGAAAGGTATATTTCTTGTTTTATTGGCCACAACAAGAAGTCGGCGAGTAACAGAATGATTAATTTAGCTCATAATAATTATCTTAAAAGCCACTGTTATTCCTGTTTTGGTTGAATCTCACTGTTCTTAGCAGCACCTGGAAAGTAGGAGAATTTGTGGATGTTTTAAGCAAAGAAGAATGTCATCCAGAGAGACATAAATAGAGGCAGAAACAGAAAAAATGCATTTATCAGGTAGCCAGAGGCATGACTGCGAATGAAGTAAATTGGCCAAAAACATCTATTAACACTGGTTTAACCATCTATTTTACCTGTGTGTTCGAGGTTGGAGGATAACTACTATCATTAAGTGAAACTAATATGGACACTTGACAAGGTAATGTGGGTTTAGAGCCCCAGTGTCAAAGTACCTATTGTTTATATACTGTATCAATGCATGTACACCAGAACAAAGCTAACAGATATTAATTTTTTTGCAGTTCCTGCTACCTGTTGAAGCACCTCAATATTCTGAAATCCTAAATTCCAAACCCCATTGAAATCATTTGTGTAAATGTCAGAAAAAAAATTCACTTTCTTCCATCACAGGTCGGGTTTTCCTCATGCTACAGCGACAGAAAAAGGGAACATAAATTCATAAGGGCTGCTCTGTTGCTTTCAGTCTGTTTCGAGGCGATGGTGATGTCTGCTAGGCGGCTTTTCACTATCACTCCATTTAAAAGGTTGTAGATCAGAGGAGGGGGAGACGCTTCATCCTCGTTCCACCTCCTGTGAGATTAAAAGATGTTGAATCTCAATGCAGCAACCTTCTCTGGGGAGACATCCTAGTGGAAGAAGCTCATTCCCCAGAGTGGCTGAGTGGTATGAACCTCACCTTTTGATAAGCTATCATGAGCTGTCTCTGCTCTCAATCAGTACACATCCACCCAGCTGCCTGACTGCCGCTTTCTGGATTCTCTGCCTCGGCAAGGGAAGGCAGCATTACTACTGTTTTCACCAGGCGCTGCTTCGAGAGAAGACCAATTGTCTCTGAAATCAACTGAGAATTCTTCCGAGGACTGAAACTCTGAAAGGTTGAAACAAGCAAAAGGCCAAGTGTTTTAAATGATGATCAAACTCAGAACTCAAACATGGCATTTGGAACGAATGGAAGAAAATACTTCAGACCTATCCAAGCAGCTCAAGGACAGACATCCAGATCTGAACACAGAATTCAAGCTGCCAGAGTTTCAGTTGTTGCTTTATATTAACAGCATGCCGTCACAGTGTTACTGTTTGGCAACTGTGACAGCTGCATCTGTTGTAGCAGCGCTCTGCAGACGACAAGCACCGAGGCTAACTTAGCTTGTTTAGGCTAATGCAGTAATAGCTCATATTGTGAGCTGTGTGCTGGTGATAACGTTAGCAGGATACCAACACTGCTGCTCAGCCTGTCAACATATAGTGGCATGCGTTTATTTGAGTGTGTGTGTGTGTGTGTGTGTGTGTGTGTGTGTGTGTGTGTCCGTTTGACGCTGTGTGCAGCAGGTTTTTCCTAATGGTCTTTTCACAATATAAGCAGGAGAGACAAGTGCAAGTAGACCAGCACACACACAGTCAACTACATCTGAAGCTTCCCAGAGTCTCAGAAAATCTAACAAAAACTCCCTTCAGAGTCCTCGCAAGGAAACTGGGTGAGCGAGTTTCATCATAGTATTGTTTGTTTTAAATATTTGAAGGTTACATTCTGCTGTTTTTTTGTAAGACACATTTTTACACCTACTTTTTTTTTTATCATTTTCATTCTTTTTTTCATCTTTTTTTTTCCCAAACAAAGCATTTGATGTTGAAATACGTTAATTTCATTGCTTTATTTATTTATCTATTTATTGCAGTGATATCACATTTGGCATTGTGAATCACTGAATTTCAGTGACGTTGGTACCGACTACCACATTTCTGGTATTGTAACATCACAAGTGTATAGTTTAACTTATTTACAAAATAAGCCATTTTGTTAATATGAATATATTCACAATATTTGAAAAGAAACATTTATTTGGACCTAAAGTCCAGTTGTAAGGGAAGCATGAGTTTTGCTCTTGGTAGAGGATCTTGTTTCAGGACCATGGATAGCTCCAGATGAGGAGAATCTTTTCTCCTCTTTCCACAGAACAAAGCGTTTGCTACCAGCTCAATAGAAAAGCAAAACAAAATAAGTGTAAACTAAATTTGCAAAATAAATGCTATGTACAGACATAAAAATGATTATTGCATCAGCCCAGCATCATCTTATGTGACTCTAGTATATGAACAAAATCTCAAAGAAATGTTCTTCCATTGTTCAGTGTGACATGCAGCATGTATGCAAGGGGCAGCAGTTGAGTTCAAATTTGGCTTGTAGCTACAAGATACAACTACAGTAGAAAAGGTAAGTTTAAATGAAAACTGTGAGGTTGAGTGGACAGAATATTAGCAAGTGTTTTAGTCTGTAGGTGGTGGTGGTAGGTGGCATAAGGCGCCAAGATGTTAATAGCAGATTCTTTAAGTCAAGAAAGTTGTGAGATAGAGCCTCCATGTACTGTAGTTGTTTTTCCAGCACATCCCACGGATACACAGTTAGACTGAGACCTGGGGAATTTGGAGGCCAAGTCAACACCTTGAACTCTTTGCAATGTTCATCACACTATTTCTGGACAATGTTTGCAGCGTGGCTGGACATGTTATCCTGGTGAAAGAGGGAAGATGCTCTGGCTGAGTCATCTAGCCGTCATAATTTGGCCCTTGTCAAAGTCAATTGCCCGTTTTTCCTGCTTCCAACACATCAACTTCAAGAAGTGACTGTTCACCTGCTGCCTGATATAGCCCAAACCACTGACAGGAGTCACTGTAACAAGATAATCAGTTTGCACTTCACCTGTCACATTTAATGGTTTTAATATTGTGGCTGATCGGTGAGCATAATGTATTAAGGCAGTCTGAGCTCTCATTGCCAAGTGCATACGTTTGAATGCAGTACCAGTGGACTGCAATCTAAAATTGAGTTGCGTTCATTAGTAATTCAGTTTCTGCCTGCAGCATCATTTCAGAAGAACAGATGAGAACACAGGGCAGCTGGACCAGTCGTTTTGTGTCTCTTCTTTGCTGGCCTGAATGTCAGTACCCACACCACCTGTTACTGCAGGGCTCCTCCATCCAACAAATACCATTTTCTGTTGCCTGTGCATTAACCACTTCCAATTCAATATTCAGCTGAATAACTTTATCCATCCCCAGACGGGGAAATAAAAAAAGCCACTGTCCACAGTGTCTGGTTCATGGGCTATTAATAGTCATTCCATATGAATAAAACTAAATCTAAATTAGTTTTCTCAGCACAGAAGCACCTGAATACATTAAACATACTTAACAGTCTTTGATATGTGACTGATGATTAATTTTCATAGCTGTTTTAAAGCTTGTTTTCACTTAAAAAAAAACATACATGCATATAAAAATGGATCGTATTTATTCCTTGTAAAATGATTACAAGCCAGACTAACACTGTAAATGGCTTTCTTGAGATACTGGTATCATATAATCCTTATTCTTAGAGACAGCTTTCTTCTCATGTGGTTTTACTGTTTAAGGATACAATTAGACTTGCATTAATATTAGAAACGGACAGGAAATATAGTAAAATCTCCTCCATCAGAATAGAGCTGAGGGTGTTGTGATCATCACCAGGTCAGAAAAAAACAACAACTGTATTATCTTCAGCACTACTTGGGTTAATTCAAGGTACGCTGCACAAGATGCAAAAGAACAGAGAGGCACCCTCGAGACAGCACAACCATGCATAAAGCCTAATTCAAGCAGAAACTGCAAAAGATCTGTGAGGCAAGGTGTTTTGCAGATAGTACATATTTGAATTAATCTACCCTGCAATAAAAAGAAGTGATCTGTCATTATAATGCACCCAGAGAAATGTAGCCTCTTTCTGGAATGAGCAAAATTCAGTTTTCGCAGCAAATAAATTATCAGCGTCGGGCTGAGGCATAAGGACAGCTGTGTAGGATTCCACGGCAATAAATTGATAATATAATGACGAGGCTCAGTGAAAGTCCTTGAAAGTTTCACTTCTCGTGATTATCTGAATAAAATGTATCAGCACTCCCTTATGGATGCTTATATTGTTGATTATACTAACATAATGTCCAATCACGCCATTCTGATCCAGGAGTAAACAGATGTCACTCCAAGGGCACTAAAGGAGAGCTGTAGGTGTCGTACATGTGCCATTAATGGCGCTCCATCTGAGCATTTGTGTCCCATTGACTTTGAGGCATGGCGCGCTAAGCTAATGTAATGTGGAATCGGATGGAACTATTAGCCCATTAAAATGTAAGCAAATGTAGAATCGGGCAGATGTTGCTTGTTAGATTCATTCGGTTTGAATGAGCCACAACAAACTGTGTGACACAGCTGTGTTGCTAAGTACAAGCTTTTAATAGAATTACGGCAGATGTTTGTTATTTGCAGGTGGGTTCATGGTGGGAACACTAAAGCGAAAAGTAACTGGATGGAGTTTGTAAGATTAGCAACGACACTGCTGGAAGACTTCCAGAACAACTTCTTTCCAGGCCTTGATTGTGGATAAAATGAGTAACACAGCCTTGTCTCTCAGTGAGAACTCTGGGAGTTCACTGCAGTTCATGGACGGCATTGTGTAAAAAGGCAGCATACCTGTGAGCTACTCGAGATGCTCCAGTGTCTTTTTTCTCTATCTTTAACCTATAACACAACAAAAATAATAAACGAGTGTCATTTCCAACTCTGTGGGAGACCATTGTAATACAGAAACCATGAGACAACACTGTAGTTTGCTCTTCGATTGCTTCTCTTAATTCAACTCAGGACACTAAACATGCACCACGCTGTTAGGATAAGAATGTTATTTCGTGTCAGTTGTCAGACAATAACATGCCACCGCGAGAATGGGTGCAGGAGGTACGTGTGTGGAGTCTGAGCAGGTAATTCCTTCCTTTGTTTGTTTTATGTTTGGATACAGGCAGTGCAAAGAGAATTACCTGCTCATTGTTTGTTTTTTCACCCAGATAATCCTTGACTCATTTTATCAAGGGATGAATGTTGTTTGCATGCTCTTTTTGAAAAGGAAGGAAAGACGCAGAAACCAACTCTGCTAAACCTGCGACACGACAGATACACAAAAACACAAGAATGTCCCGTCAGTTCTTGATGTGGCCCTTTGTCAAGTTTAATCTACACAGACTAGAAATCTGTGTATTACACAAAACAACACAAAACCCTGTATGGTAACAGTGGATAAAGAACAAACACAGTGACCAACGTGAATTCTTCTAAAAGTGCAAAAGTAGAATTTTAAAGAATAGCTCATTAAAACTGTATTCTAAGGTAAAAGATGCACATTCAACAGAAGCAAAAGAAGCAAATAGCCAATTTCCACCATATGGATGCTTTAGTGGGGACTTGAAGGGAAACCTACGGTTTATTTTTCTTGTCTCTGCAGTATGGAAACCATCTTGTCTAGCAAATAAATTGTTCATAGCACTACATAGTTGTGTAGCGGTATTGAATCCTATGCCTGTGAGCTATTTTCTATCACGGGAGATGAAAAACATCCACAGTGCCTATGATGGTGGATGATAGGAGAGGAGAGAGGCACTGATCAAATTTAATTTCATTTACTCAACACTGGTGAACCGCAATATACCACAACATCATATTTACTGGGTTGAGGTTCTCTTGTTTTTTTTTGCTTCTGTCTCTGTGCATGATGAAGTCAGGTAAATACAGTTATTGCCTCCATTTGTAGCTTTTCAGTGATGGAATTAGATTACCGTCGTGTAATGCGGCTAAATGATAATCGCTGCATTTGCTGGGGAACATCTTATTGTGGGTAGGCTATTACTTGTAAGACTGAGTGGAGAGCGAGTGGAAAGTTGAGTTGAGTGACCAGTGGATAAAAAAAAGTTTCAGTATGTTAAAGTTCTTATTGTTCTGTTCATGAAGTGTCTAGTGGGTGTACATCAGGGACTCTTGTTGGGTCCTCTGTTATCTTTGATTTATCTTTGACTTATATATATTCCAGTGACAATGTTATATAAACATATGCAAAACTAAGAAACTAATAACTGCTGTCAATCATTTTTGTTCAAATGTTAGCAACACAACAGATATGTTTGTTTTTATAATCCCTTTACAATCCCCTAAAGGTAGCATTTTGAAGTGTGAGAAGGTTGATATAGTTACTGGATTTAAGAATGTTGGCGTAATCATAAATATAAAACGTAATTATAAGCAAAGTGTTATATTAATGATAAAAAGTAATTACTTGCGAATCTATAAATTTTAGACACTGTGGATGCAGCCATCATATTAATGCAGCCCACAATCCTACATGTCTCGCTGGCTTACATTTTGGGGACAACCACAACCATAAAAATTCTGGATAAAAAGCCAATTTAATATCATTATTGTATGAAACTTAATCTTTTGAGCTTTCTTTGAGAATTTTAGATCATATCAGAAGTGCCACGATACAACTCCACTGGCAATTCCAACTTGTTTATCTAGCTTTCATGCATCTCTTTATCAGGGAAGACAGTCAGTAGGACCCACTGGGCTGTCCATTTTTGAAGCTCCAGTGCCTCACTGCCTGCAGGCTGGATAAGCAGCCTCTGAATGTACTTCTTGCAAACTTGATGGGTGCATTTGAATTAATTTTTTTCATGAAAAGCTACTGTAGATTAATCAGCTACACACTATCAAAAATAGCAATAAGAGGCATAACTAACTCAGGATCTTTAGCCTGTGCAAATCAACCTTTGGTGAAACAGTTCTGTGTCCAGAACTTGAGCTAAACCAACAAAAGCATCGTCAAAGAAATGGGACAGGCAAGAAATCAAAGGATTATTCCCAAAGCGATAGTGGTTGGAGTTATTGTATTTGTTTATTTCTCAATGTATGCATATCATATCAGAGATTGTGTTAATAGGTTTAAATGTTTGTTGTCTCCAAGATAGTTATTCATGCTGAATGTAAAATGACTTCTGTTAAACAGCAGCCAGCTTACATTATTTGACAATAATGATCAAATTTACTGTTGCATGCTAGTTGCATTGAAACTGTGCCAAAAGATCCCAAGAGTGATTTGTGCTTGGTTTGTTAATAGAAACTCTTTTCAGTCTCTCTTTTTGTACTGTGCATTTTACATTATCTGCACCGGACCATGTGAATAAAACAGTCTGGGCTGTCAATGGTAGGAATGTTTAGTGAAGGCTCCCTGTGGAGCTTTTGGCCTCTGATAGCGCTGTGGAGCTAACAGTTTTATCTGCTACTTTTTGCATGAATGCATGAGGGCTACATACGTGTGCACACTGGTGACATGATCCACAGTCCTGCCAGTGATCATAACAACAATATTTATCTGATGTACAGGTGGCATTGACATGTCAAATATATATATTGGAATACCCCAGCATAGGAAGGTCAAAAAAGACTGCAAGTTAGTCAGCAAGCTTTTGCAAGTGTTGCAAAAGCTTGTCAAGTTAGTCAGAGCTCAAGTATGCACTTTGTTGAGTCACAGTGAAATCTTTAAAATTCCTTCTTTAAAGCTTTAATAAAGCCATAGCAAGTGATCCTTTAAAAAAATAATCTTCTACCATAATGAAAAAATGTCTGTCATTTTTTTACATCTTCCATCAAAGCGATACCAGACAGGTGACAGGAAATTAAAAGAGAAAGTGGAGGGATGATATGTAATTAGATCCAACCAGGACTCATCACTGGAACACTGCAGTCACTTTGTCAGCTTCGTAAAGCCCTTAGACACCTGGGTACTGTAAAGTTTAAAAACTGCATTGTTTATCTTCCAGAAACTATAGTAAGATTTAGCTGGGCTTTGGGAAAGATGATGGTTCGGGGTAACAGAAGTATTTCATTAAGGATAGGAAAACATGAAAGTTTGGGTTTAAGTCACTTTAAATTACCTTTGCAGCCTAGCAGTTCCACATGACCTATCTTTTAGCACATATCACATTACACTTAAACCATAAAGTACTGAGCATACTGTTAACAAACCATCCACATGTGCCATAAGTTTTCACTTTAATTTTGTAACCTCCCTGGGTTTTATTTTACTGACAAACCGAAGGTTCTCAGTCATTAACAACACACACAATGAAGGCAAAAATCAATTCAGGAGTCCCCCAGAGATGTAATCCCTTCTTATCCTAAGCTCTAATCAATGCAACAAGCACACACTTTCATTTGGTCCATGTTAAGTCTGCATCCATAACAATGACTATATTGCTGGTCTTAAAAGGCAGAAGGACCAGTGTTTTTAAAAGATGTGTATATTTGTTCATTTCCTCATTATAAACAGAACATACAGTGACAGGAGTGGCTACAGACGACCACACACCAACCAAAGAGTTTTAAAGTAAGAAATTCGACGAAGCAGGGAGTTTAAGAGTGAAGATTTAAGCTTTTACTGAGTACTGCTTTTTCTTATAACTAAAAAATGAAAGAAAGTTTATACATTTTTTATATTACTAACTGACTTGCACTAAAGAGTGAGAGCAAAAATGGAAAAGGTCATGTCAAATCAAAAAGCAAAGAATACCAAACCCTTAACCAGCAGTGCTCTAACTAATGTAAGTCTACTGAATGAATAACAGCTTTATCAGACATCAATGACAACCACCTTTAACCCTGATGACTTCAACAGCACAATTTCTATGCACATGTTCAGCACGGTGTATAGCAGACCTTATTCAATACTGAGAAAAACACAAAGTACTAGGCCAGGTAACACAAGAGAGCAAACACAGAGAGAATCTCAAAAGGTAAAGCTCTTGTCTTCTTTTTCTTCTTGGTTAATAGCAGGTAATAGGCAACATGGCCCGAATAGAAACAGTCATTGTCAGTGAAGGCGGCCATATCCATGTCTTGAGGTGCCTGATCTTGAACTGCATTTGTGATAAGAGTCTTGGCCATTACCCAGCCCCCGCAACACATGAAATGATTCTGTAATTAGTTTGAAGTGGTGTAATGTAGAACATGGTTAAATACAGAGATCTGAAAAATGGCAACAATAAAAGAAAAAAAATGGGAGACATAGAAAATATCAGGTGAGCATACATTGGGTGAAGTCACACTCATTTGTGGGTTCACCCAGGATTCAAACTCCACTCTCCCAAGTGAACTGTTTCATCTGATCGGTGAAAAGCCCTGCGATTGGTCGGTATCTTATGTCATAGGCTGGACTTTCAAAATCCCGAAAGTGGAGCCAAGAGGAGGTGCTGAAGTCTCATTTCATCTCAGACCACTTGAATTACAATATCCTGAAAGGTTAGTATGTTATTTTTGCCAAGTACTTGCAAAAAATGCTGCCTACTTCAACTTTAATGCTTGTAACTGATCTGGCATTTTGAAAGTTTATTATTAGTATGCCCCTATCGACTGCAAATGGATGTGTAAATACCGGCTATGTCTCACTATTTTTAAGCTCCGTAAGAAAAGTTGAATAAGGATAAAGTCCCCAGTGTGTGCTTGGACTGTTAGAGCAGCCAGACTCCAGTGCTGAAGGTGCTGTGAATTTCTCTGGCAAACCTCTGTGATTGGCATCGGATGGATGAGTGCAGCCTGAGGCAGTCCAGTGTTGCTGGATATCAATCACTCTTGATAAATAGCCCTCTCCACTGAAAACAAATGTCCCCTCTTTTACCACTGATTTAGATGAATCAGCCAAAGGACATCAACATCCAATTGCTCTGGCTTGGGCTCCACTCATCAAAGTACATCTGTTAGCTGTCTTTT
Source organism: Dascyllus trimaculatus (assembly GCA_024666655.1). Classification (NCBI taxonomy): domain Eukaryota; kingdom Metazoa; phylum Chordata; class Actinopteri; family Pomacentridae; genus Dascyllus; species Dascyllus trimaculatus. The sequence goes on along the minus strand of CM045456.1, from coordinate 25,481,430 downwards.
AGTGGCAAAACAAATGTCCTCTGAAGTGCTGGCAAGCTTAAAATTTAATTTCTCAACTACATAGAAAACACCTCTGCGAAGACAGACAGTCATCTCTTACATGTGTTGAACAATGGCATATTAATTTTTGCCAGAGTTTATTACTGCGTCTGACTTGCCCCCCTTGCCCTACCCGCTCACTATTATTCACACACTGAGGCTCTTCTTCACTCGCAGTAGAAAGGCTGTCAGGGTGAAATCTAAATAGGTAATTATCTGACTTGTGTGAAGCAGAGAGAGAGAGACAGAGAGAGAGAGAGAGAGAGAGATGGAGGCGGCCAGCAGGTCCTCGTGACCTGCCTAAAATCAAGCCCACTTCTCAGCACAAGAATATTAATTGCAGTTCCACCTTGTGTCTGGGGCCTTTATTGGATCCCCTTGTTTTCCCAAACAAGCCAAAATGAGGGCAGCTTTTTTTCCCTTCCCACATTCACCCATTGATTGTTTACTTAACAGGTTAGCATTTGAGAGGGGCTTCATCTCGGGCATTATTAATTGAGTCCCTAAAGTGACGATGAATGCAGTTTTTTTTTCCCTTATACTAGTCATTTTCCTGTAAGAGTGTGTGTGTATGTGAGTGTGTGTGTGTGTGTGTGAGATACTGGTTGTCCTATACTTATCCTTGATTCTCACTGAATGAGCAGATGTCTGTTTCTGGTGGCTTACTGCCACCAATAGGCCAAAACTGTGAAAACAAGAACATGAATGAGAATGGACTCAGGCTACTGCCTGGCACATTCTGCATTTAAAAAAATACTGACATTGTGCAGATATTGTCTTGGAGACAGAATAAATTAAACCGAATGCTCAAAATAGACTCTGGACAAGGCTGCAACTTGTACAAACCACATCTAGTGTTCTGGTTACAAAAACAAACTGGACATTTCATAAATCTATGAAAATGGACATAATCAATATGTGCTGGTGGCCTATAATTATAGTTCAGAAACTGATGGATTCATAACGATACTGAATTACTTCAAATGATGCAATTAATTTCAGTTAACCTGGCATGCAAGCATGGTTTAAACCTAGATTTTATATTAATTTGTAATGGAACAATTGCCAGCAAGATGCTTCTTGTCGGTTACAGCATTCTGACCCCTCATGGCAGCCTTCCACTGTTGCTGTTTCACTGCAGGTGACACGTGAAGAGTGCAGTGAACCCGTTTTTCCATCAGCTATATTAAATGTTTATCTGTCTAAAAAATTGCACTACTTAAAGTAGTGATAGTAAATTAAAGCCAGCACCCATGAAGTGCAATGAACCAGAATCATGTCAATAAGTTGAAATATATATCTATATATAGTGCAGCAGCAAGTACAGATGCAGCCCTGATAGACTCGCACTTTCAGTCTATTACGGTGCACATGGACAGTTTAAGCGCATGCTCCTTATTGATCACAGATCATATCTAATTTCTCTCACAGTTGGCGTCTGTCAGATTTGCTGGAGGTCATACCACCTCACCTCCTGTCTCAGTGTGGTCTGGAGTCTCTTGACTGACTGGTAACAAATGATCGTCCTCCTGGCTGCTCTCTGCAGCCCGGCTGAAATAGCCCACGGTGACTGGCTGGTGCTCCCATATAGTCCTAATGGAGGAGGGGAGATGACTGGAGATGGATTCCCTCTGTCATTCTCCGCTCGAGCATGCCAGACTCTATTTGAAGAGATGAGCCATGTTTGAACTCACATCTCTAATTAGCCACATAGGCCTTTGCCTTGTTCAGAGAGTTATTACAGTGTCTAATAACAGCCGCTGCAGAGTCGTGAAAGGAAATAACTAACGCTCTCATATTAGAGATGCCGTTGTCTCAAAGTCCAAAACAAATGGGAACTCAGAATTGCATTTTGTACGGATTTGCAAGTATGCAAATAGCTTTATAAGGAGCTACGGTATGTGTGCATAAGTTAGAGTGTTCTGTAACAATGGGAGAAACGCCAGAGAAGTGGGTCTCAGATGATTAAGAGCTGCCTCTTTCCCCAGGCGTCCTTGTCTCCAGAGACACATCATCTTCCTGATAGTTTCTAGGCTGAGCTTCGGCCCTGCGACAGATGACAGAGAGACGCCCAGCAACTCTTCCTTTGTCTAGTTCAAGAGGCCAGGCCGCTGCATCTAGCTTTATTTATCTTACAAATGACTCTATCTCTAGGCGCTGGTGTTTGACTTCACAGCTGGATGATTGAGAGGGTGTAGAACTGATCTGCTCTCCACACTCTTCCCCTCTGTCTGTTGTCATTTTTTCCTCACAGACACTTAAAATTCATGAAGCCTCCTCCCATTAGTTCCAAAACAGGTATTTTCTTCACTTGCAAGCTCTCAATGAACATGTCACTAATCACATTTGATCTGGTCTTCGTTTCAGTTCCTGTTCTATTAAAAGATACCTCAGTGTAATCAAGAAGCCTCTGTGTGCCTCTATCTTTCATTCCTTTTTTTCTTCAACCAACACGGGGGGTTGTGATGGAGAGAGAATAAAATGCAGCGTCTCTGAGCAGAGAGCAATTAGCATGTTTTCTTTAGTGTCACGTAAAATCACAGGTCGCCTAAATAGTTGTCTCCCACTGTTGGATTGGTGTTTTGTTTTTTTAAAAAATCCTTTCTTCCCTTGCCTCCTATGGTGACTGACCTATATGGAGAAGAAATGTCAAGCGTAAGGCAGAGAGCAGATGAGAGAAACAGCAGAGAGAGGAGACAAAAGCAGACCAAAGCCTGCACTCAGATCCACTCATGCAGGAAATGGAAAGAAAAAATAAGATCCACTCTTTCTTTCTCTCTGTGCTCCCCTGGAGAGGTTACCTCTTCTCGCAGTTACACGGTGAAACTGGTCAGATGTGTGTAAGGTGCCACATCACTTTTCCTGACTGTTAACAAGATCAAAGCCTAATTACAACCTGAGAGAATATTTATAGCGGTGCACTTTTGACGGCACACCTGCGATTTACAAATTCCAGGAGTGGATTTTGTAATTGCGGTGTTGAGGTCCAACTGCACAACCCGGGGCTAAAGAAGTAGGAGGCAGGAGCTTGAGCTATATTTTCATGCAGTTTTCTTGGTTCTGTGATCACGTGATGCATGTAGTGGGCACTGGCCTCAAAAGTGCATGAAGGAAGTTCCAGCAGCTACAGTCTCTCACTAACACCTTATTTACATGGATTCATTAAACTCAGGAAACTGTTGCAGTTTGACAACTTTGAAACAGAATTTGGCAGTGAAATGTCACCTGGATGCTGTATCTGAACAGTGATAGCGGACTTTACGTTCACACCTGGTGTTAACATGCTTTCTTGTTATCCTGATTGTGTTGGCATTCGGATCAGGCCACAGCATGCAAACTGGTTTAGTGTAGCTGGCATGTTTAGGTCAAGAGAAGACAGCAAACAGATGTCATTCATTTTTAAATCAGCTTACTGCTGCTACTTACAGCTTTTCACTGTGCTTGCTTGAGTTAGCAGCAAGAGCTGGAGTTAGGTGAACTTTAACTTGGACATACATTTCATTAACATGCTGGGGTTTTTTGCATATACAAATAAGCCACCTAGATAAGGATCACATGTTTATACCAGCTGTAAATATGAATTAGCATTCCTTTTGTTTACTTCAGTGATTAAATCATTTCACTGTACCCCTAGGGGCTTATGTCACCAGCGTCATCGGGAAACTGCTTTGCTTCAAGTGTACAGTAAATAATGCATAAAAGCTAACATCCACATAAAAAGTTAACAGTCGAGCCACAAAGCAATTGTGGTTTTTTTTATGATATATATTTATTTTTATTTGTGTCAATCAAGCAGCAAGAGCAGCTTCTCAGGAGATGAGCTGCAATTTATGAAGACTGACAACCCAGTTGAGAAGTTGTGCGAGATAATGACGGCCACTTATGAAATACAAAAAAGTGCTCCTTCACCTAAAAATATACATAATTGCCACTGGAGATATTACACAAGAAAATATTCAACCCTTGCGTTGCATATTGCAAAATCACATCCTCTGCATTTGGAGATCACATTTGCTCTTTAGCAGCATTGGAATCTCTGTAGAATTCCTGCATGTCATCATATTAATGGTAATATATCTTTTTTTCTCTTAACAAGGTGGGACTAAACTGATGTTATTCTAAGTGTTTTTCACATGAGATGACAGGGACTGAAAGCTCTGACACTAAGCCTCTGGGATATGGTGTCTGTCTTTATTCTTTGAAGATTTGGCTTTGATAATAGAGACACATGCTGGCACTTATCCACAGCAAATACAGACTTCTTAACACTAAAATGTACACCACATCGAGGTTAGCCCCTGGCTAAGCCACACTGTGCATACAAAATGAGTGAGAAACATTTCCACCGACTCAAACTGCCTTCTCAGCTACACTTCAGTGCAATGAGCTAAAAAGCACTTTCTTTTTAAAAAAATGGCCTTCATGCTGGTCATCCTACATAATGGCAACACTGACATTCATTTTACATGCTTTAAGTTGCTCTGAGTGCAGTTCTTTCTTTTTACTATTTTATTTCAGGTTCTTGTTGGTGGCTTCTGTCTTTTTCTGTTATATCGTGTTCTACTGGATGTATTTAACACTGAACTGATTCTTGTTTATATCAAAGAGCTGAACGCAACATTGTATTATTCTGCAACTCACTTTTTATTGGCCATACTTTTATTTGGTTAGAAATCTACAGTAGGTACTATCTATACTGTTTTATCATATATATATATATATTTGTACTGATATGAACTTATGTGAAAATAAGTGTTTGGTTGTGGTTTGGCTCATGTGCTCTGTAAGATAAGTGAGTAACAAAATTTCTGACACAAGGGAACTTTACAGTGATTCAGTGGTCTAATGGGTTCAAATGTAAGGTCTGGGAAAGGCAAAAAAATACTACAGTACTAACATAGCAAAAATAAATATATCTGAAAGTACATAAATTCTCATATTTGATACGATATCTAGACTAGAGGAAAACGGAAAGCTGTTGCGTGCTAAAACTCGCTGTGGATTCTTCTTTGACCTTTGCTCTGTCACAACTCTCAGGTGTTTGCTTGCATGTGAGCTTTGACTCATGACCTCTGAAACGGCCATTAAGTAGAAACAGCAAGGTCGCGGCCATTGTCCCCCTCCGCGTCCACTATCGACTTGCTGCTACTGTATGTACTGAGCAATGTGTAAGAGACCGAGACGTCTCTAAAGGTAATTTGTCACATTCATAAGTAACTGGCTTAAACTCCACTGAGGGTCCATATTTCAGCAGCACCTGCTGGAGAGATTTCTCAAACTGCCAGACTGCAGCTCCACTTCAAGCATCAAGGTGGACGCTTGAGGTCAAACTTGGAGCTCTACAAGGTGCTCCGTTAATGATGGTGAGAGTGTCCCCTTTACCGGAGTCACACAAGCAACCCTGTAAACTCCAGCTTTGAGGGAATAGTTGTTTTTGTTCATTTTCACCTGATTCTGTATCTGTTTTTTAGAGCAAGATGAGAAGATGCCAGTCTCATGTTTGTGTGTTTTGACTAAAATTGCTCGAACGCCAGAAGGCTATTTGTTCAGTTTAGCATAAAGATTAGAAGCAGAGGGAAACAGCTTCTCTGGCTCTGTCCAAAGTTCAAAAACATACCATCCAAAATCTCTAAAGTGTTGGTGGTATCTCATTTGTTTAAGGAAATTACATTCTGTAATCATTTTTGGACCTTCTGGTGTGTCAGGTGCGAGAAATGACAAGAATTAATTATAGCGTTGCACATCACCACTGGAACGGCTGAGCGTGATATTTTTACACTTCTGTTTTTGTACAAATGAAACAAATGAGGCACAAGGTGTTATTGTTATTTTATACAGTCAGTTTTCACATTTCTTTTCTTTATGCTAAGTTAGTTACCAGATCATGTTCTCCTCTCCTTTTTTGCATTCTCTCAACAGCCGAATATCTGCAGACATATGCTGAGAGTCTATCTCTTGCCTCTTTAATGGTTCTTTTCCAAATGACAGAAGATGTTTCCTCCGGTTGAGAATAGTTTCTGTCAAAACAAAGGAAGAAAAGTCTAAATGCATCAAATTCAGGAGAGGAAAGTGTGGCAAAGGCAGTGCTTTGAGGAAAACAAAAAACGAAAGGTTTTGAAAAAGTACAAACATTAAGCAGAATCATAGGCACCAAAGCAAAGTGCTACCAGTATCATCTAGCTGTCAATAAGTCAAGGAAACTACCATAACAATACATGAGTGCTACAAACAACCACTATCTCTGTTTCTGCTCTACATCAGCATCAAAATCACATTTTGAATATCATATTAGTCCGTCTCGGTGCTGCTCTGCAAAGAAAGCACATACACTGAATTAACCAAGTGCACAAAGAGGCTTACTCTTATTGTGAAGACAGGAATGTTTTCCATTGGATAATCATGCTCTTTCTTCCTCTGTAAACAAAGGTGTAGGTGTTTTCACAAGAAGGATTCTGCACACATATTTTGCATCAGAAATTCTTTGAAAGGACAGCATGCAGTACTTAAGTTCTAATGCTGTCTACATCTCTCTCTGTCTACATGTGTAAGAGCAGCCCTACTTTCTACAAATTACATTCATATGCAACCATTTCTCTTGGCCAGTGCACTTACTTTGCTATATTTATTTAAAATCACAGCATTTCAGTCAGAGGGCATTACTTCTTTAGTTTATGTTCAGATTTTGTAATGCTTTTACTCAAAACACTGCTTGGAAAACAACTGCTTGGGTTCAGATCTGCTCTGCTCCTGCTCAAACCTTTTTTTGTCTTTGCTTAATGTCCTGCTGCAGCACAAACATACTGTGTTTCAAATTGAGTGCATCTTCTGGCAAGCTTTCTGTGTGCACTCTGGAAGCTCTACTCTAGGAATTGTGCTCTCGCTTTCAGACTTGTGTGAAACCACCCTGTCAAAAGTCCCCAACCAATTAAATGGCCGCTGCCTTGCAGACATGCTCTCTGCACTTCTTACAGCGCCCCTTACAGGCTAGCTGACTTAGCCGGACCATTCTGTAGTAAAGAATGGTCTGGCTGCACTTCACTATTATGCTATTTGGGGAAAATGTGGTCAGGTTTGTCTGTATTTCTTTAAAACCAAAACATTGATCATCAGAGCTGAATGAAGGATGGAAGATGTTCTCTAAAACAGCAACGAGTGTATTTGTTGTGGTGGAGCAACAATGCAGGAAGACTAGCACTGGGATTAAAATAGATAGTCCACCAAAAAATTCAAAAAATAAAAAAGCAAAAAACGTAAGGCCTCCCTTACTAGTTTTCAGTGTGGTAGGTTGTTAGCTTGGAGATTGTTATTGTTTCCTGTGGCAAAGTAGTAGTAAGTAGTTTAAAAATAGTAAGATGCAGACTACTTACAGGCAGTTACCCTCCAAAGGTCTTATTATATGTACTTTGCTTATTTTCTTGTTCTGCTGCTGGAGTTATTATACATATTTTTACCATAATAGCTATTATTGAGGGCCTTTATACATGCATTCTGCTCCTTGCTATAATAACTCCAGTTCAATTCAATTCAATTCAATTCAATTGTATTTATATAGCACATATTTACAACATATGTCTCATCTCATATCTCATCGCGCTTAACATATAAAGGAAGAACAGAAAACAGAAAACCCAACAATCCATAGTTGCTTTTGGAAAATTCTGTTTGTCCTATCTTAAATCTGTCCTATCTGTTAGTGTGCCAAGTTACACAAACAGATAGAAGATAGACGATTTTTCCCTGCCTTTACCTTTTAACAGGACCATGCAGTGATGCTACAGTAGATTCCAATCTGCATTTTCACATCATTCTATATGTTTCTAAGTCTTATGACCTGGCAACTCTATGTTCTGTGGTTCTGGCTGTGAGGCATATTCAACGTACTTGGTAAAAGGTATGGGGGTGAAATTGTGATGGTGGCTAAATACTGAAATCCTTAAGGCAAAGTAATGTTCTTTTTGTTGTGATATAAAAACATCTGAGCTAAAACTGTGCCATAAAATTAAAGCCTATAAGCCAGTCAAAGTAGCTGTATAAGATCAGACTGGGCTTTACCTTTGTATGTTTTACCTTTTAATATTAAAATGAAGAGATGCTGCAGTGTTTTTTACCTGAATTTGCTTATCAAACCAGTAAATTTCCGTTGCATCTGTGTTTGGAAACATTGCTTATTTAAATGAAACGCTTAGCTAAATACTAAAAGCTGAACTTAGCCAGTCAGACAAATGTGAAATAGTCAAGTCACATTCAAGCATGTCAACATTTTTATTAATGATCAGTAATTAATTACTTGTGTCGTTCTTTATGCTTCTCTGCATGCAAAGCTTCATCCCCATCAGAAAAGCTCTGTGAATCTGCAGCGCTAACAGGAATGACCTGCAGCGTGGATGTCGGCAGTTTCATGCAAGAGCAAACCTGTGAAACACTGTACATCTGTCAGCAACCAGGATCAGCTGCTGCTGTGGCAAGTGACGCTTCTGGTCTTTGGATTGTAATCCAAGCGCAACCACTCATCTCAAACTGTATCTGAATCAATGATTCCTTCACCTTGTATAATATCAGGCACTGGATATGGTCACAGCTATTCAGGCATGGGTTGAGGACTATGTGAATGCAGGAAAACAGGAATCACATGCTTGACTGGAATTGGAACTCTAAGTTCTTTGGGACTTCATCAGTGATGGGTTTCTTTACATAGAAAAGGCATTTTGTTGCACAGGCAAACACAAACTTATTATGTACCTGACTATACACAGATCAGTCACAACATTATGACCACTGACAGGTGAAGTGAATAACATTGATCATGTTGATACTATGTGCTGTTCTGATGGAAAACCTTGGGCTTTGCCATCCGTGTTGATAAGACTTAGACACCCAAATAAACATTGTCGCACAACAAACACACTCCCTCTTGTAAATGGAAATCCCAAATGTCACTGGCCTACCCCTGCAGCAAAATGCACCCCACCACATGGAAAAAACATCAAACAATCAGGAACATGTTGAGGAACATGACAATGACCTCCAAACTTCCTACATCCCATTGTGATCAAGCATCAACAGGATGCAGTGGAACAAGTTTGATTGGCAGAGGCCCCACTGCACAAGTCAGAGTACCCAAAGGATCCACTGCCAACGTCCTGGTTCCAGACCCCATAGGACACCCTGAGAGGTTCTGTTGTCCATGTCCAATGATTCAGAGCATTTTTGACCACATGTTAGACAGGTGGTCATAATGTTATGCCTGATCTGTGTATGTTTAGCTGTAAAAAGCAAGTGGAGGACTGACACACTAGGTACACTAAGGTGTTTATTCTAAAAACAAATTAAATTATAATAATAATTAACATTTTGCTGTGTACCTCTTCTGTTGTGTTCCTGATCAAATATCACCAATTTACAAATATTAATGTCTACACACTGTAGTTTTTACAGTTCTGGCATTTTATTTACTGTATTTTCTGCTATCTGGTTTTTCATGGTCAGAAATGACAACGTATAGGAGAAGCTGAAACTACAAGTGAGAGCAAGTGTATAAAATAGAGTTTAGGAACATGTCCATTCATCAAATGGACTTTCACTAGTCGAACCCCATCCACACACACACACACACACACACACACACACACACACACACACACACACACACACACAGGCCTCACCACCTCCTTGAATTTCCCAGAAAACAGAGGCTGGCTCCCTCAAGACAAAATATTATATAGAGAAGTCGTGGAGGTATTGGCATCATCGCAAGCAGTGGCAACATTTTTTTTTTCAGTCCTTTCTCATATTCTGGTGTATAAAGCTTACATGTTTTTGCCAACCTTTTATTTTCTGTGACACTACAAGGACCACAACTGTGACTCTCTGTGAGGCTCTTGATCGCATTTTTGTTCATGACACTGGTACGAAGGTCGAACTGTCAGACGTAAGATGGTTTCAAAAAGTAAGTCTTAGACATAGAGGAGAACACAGAATACCATTCAGACCAAAAGACAACTTAGGAAAAGGAAACAATCAAGCAATGACTAGGGGGGTCCTGCTGAGCTTGTAACCTTCTGACAACAAAGAATAGGAATTTGTCCTGCTCTTCATCTCCATCTACAGGAGAGACACTGTCAGCTAGTGAGACATGAAATATCACGTGTGTATCATCATGTATCTGGTCATTTTTAATTAATTGCTGCAGGTTAGCATCACATGCTCGTGGAAAAGAATGACTTCATGCAAAGAAAGACTGGTGGCATATTTCAACATCCTACATGTGTCAACCTAAAATGTCTTATGGCTTTTTCTCTCATCAAAAAACCAACGTTGTCTTGAAGCACCAGCGCCTGCTTCGTTGATGTGTGGCTTGTGTTAACTTTCGCACCTTATGTTTTTTTAATATTTTGACCAAAAGGTGTATTAGTACTAGTCAAATTGTAGTTATATGATCACAAGAGTTTTAGCAAAGTTCTAGTCAACAAAAACTAAAGGGAGCGGTTAGTATTTCGGTTGTGATCGGGTTTTTGAAGTGTCTTGTTTTTTGTATTTCCACATGTGAACATCATATCCTGATTTCAGTAACTTGTATAAGCCCTTATCTTGGTTTTGAGAAGCCTGATCATGCCAGCTGCTGCATGTACACCTCGTGTCCAAGTGGTGTTCCCTCCAATCACCCAGTTTGTACAACACTACAACCATTCTCACTGATAACAAAGTGGAGAACATGTATAATATTTCCTGTCTTTCTCATCAAGCCTACACCTACACCTACACCTTCACCTACAGAAGCATAAGCCAGTCAGTTAGCAGGATACTAGTATTAATCATGTGTATGAGGATGTGAATAACCAGCTTTCTCTGGGCTCCTTGCAAATATCATATTCAGAATATTATCAAAACCTTAATGAGCCTCGTAGTTGTTACACTGGTGGACATGTAAACACTGTTGGTAATAATTTAGTGTCATTTTTATGTTTGTAATTTTTACCTTTTCTACGCATTTTGAGGCAACACCTGTCATCATGTTAGTGGTTATTCACATCTATCTCAAGGTTAGTGGAAAAACTTCAGAATCAGCGTCCCTCTGCAGTGATACAACAGACGGGCTCTCCTCAGTATTACTGCCAAACTCTGGTTGTTTGAACAGAGTCGCTCTCTCTGTCTCTCTGTCCGGCCCCGCTAGCTGTTCTCAGAGCTCATTCAGATCATTATTCATGCACCTTTTCACTAAAATCTTGTTTACTCTTTGAGCATGGAGAACATTAATGCAGTAATACTTATTGCAAACATGTAGAGGACAACTTTAGATGGAGTGCGGGCATTAATCCAGGACCCAACATATACCATCTGAAAGCAACATGAAGGATGTCTGACTGAAAGTAACATAACTTTACATTTACATCACCTGTGTTAGATGAGCAATGTTGCATTATCTTAATAAATGAGCACATGTTGTCCGTGTGTTCTTAGTTTGTTTGGTTGCTGCTTTTAGTCTAATTCTCATTGCAATTTGTAAATGGGTTGACTTCATAAACCTTCCATATTTCTTTTGCAAGAACCTAGAACGTCAAACAACATTATTGAGAGACATATATCAAAACTGAATGCAATTTGATTCTTATGAATGATAATAGAAAAAACAAACCTTCACTCATGAGGAGCTACGGGCTTTCATCCACAGATGCTGAAGCTCAGTGAATAAGACCTATTCATTAAAACTGTCGCTAGCTAAAATGTCCATTTGTCCACCTGTCTTAAACATTAAGTTTTTTACTTTGAAATATTCTTTTTTTAACTTTTAAATGATGAAAAATGGGTCTACAAATATTTTCAATAAGAGCTTTGTTAACCAAATTAACACTGTGCATAATATGCCTAAAATGTAACATACATATTTGCATAAGTTACAGGCACAAACCCCCACATATTGTCAATCATGTGCATTAACGTACAATTACAGCCTCCTCTTGATGGTTGATTGACTGACAGACCGGGAACACTGATGTATTGTTTCAGTGGCACTGCTATTGCCTCTGTTCCTATGTAGTTTTTAGAAATTTCTTTTATGTGTGAGCTTCAGTTTCCTCCGTCAAGTAAGGAAATGGAAGTGAGATGTTGTGTTTGTTAACTTTGCACCGTTTTTTGTCTAGTTTCCTTTTTAATTTGCAGAGGAAGAACCAATCAAATGTCAGATAACATTACTGATTGACAAAAAACATGTAACATTGTGATTTTTTTTTTACAGCTCAGCCTGTTTTTTGGTAATATCTTTAGATCCCTTGTAGACAATGCCATTGACATCCAGCATCCACAATTTTTTGGACGTCTTTAGTCCTGGAACTAAAGAGGCAGTATGCTTTTGGCGTGTTTGTCCTGATAGTTTTTGGATGAAGTAATGACTAGCTGTTGAACCGACAGGGGGCCAAGTCCTGGATGTCTGCAGTAAGCACTGAGTGGAGACTGGATGGGCCAGAAGCACATGAGCTCCTCATGAGAATGTAGGCAACACAGTTGGATTAGCCCAAACCTCTTGGTGTCTGAGGCAGGTGTGACTCAGTGTTTGCTTTGATATCACCATTTACTCATAGTGGGTATAAAGCCATCAGAGGGTCCTGGTGTTCTGGTGATTTGTGCAGCCTTGTCAAAAAAATACCACCAGAGTGCGAATCGATAGCAGTCTCACCCTAACCATAACCCAGAACGGCACAGTAGCGCATACTGTATTAGTATAGAAGGCATAAATCGACAAAACGCTGGCAGCTCCCTGGAGTCATCAATTTAACTGGTGGTATCGACATGGAACAAAAAGGAGGAGCCCAACAGGGTTTGTTCTTAACAGAAGGGCTCCTGTGCATGCCGAGAGTAAAAGGATCAAGTGTCCGATCAAAACATTAAAGATTTTAAAGGGGCGAATGCAGTAGTTAGACCGAACAAGTCCAGATTCCTTTAACAAAGTACCTTTTGATTTTCAAATCCAGATTGTACTGCCTTGTTTGTGATCACAGCTGATACAATGAAAGAACTTAAATTAGTATAAAAAGCTGGAAAATTGCCTCCAACATGACCAGAATAGACACAAATACGACTGTATGCTCCCTAGTTTGACATAGCATTAGTAATAATGGATCACACCACATAACAGATATGGACAGATTTACTGGAAGAGGGTTAAAAGATGACATCCATGACTGTGTTACCTAAAAAGAAGAGATCTGAAATAAAATGAAAAAGTTCCATGGTTCAGTCAAGCAACCTGTATTTGCTCCCTTACTTTGAACCAACCCAAGCAGCAGCAAAATAAATTGGGATTTAGAACAGATTCAGTGACATAATATAAACTCTGCACGCTGTACGGTTAACTTCCTCATATCTATCAGATGCCACTAACCAGGCACAACTGAGCTCAATACAATAGATTAAAGTTGAACTCAAATAACTTGTTTCCCCATCTTCTAGCTACCTACTAGATTTTATCCATCCGTCACTTTGGGATTATTACTTCTGGAATCTGGCATTACTGCCTCTTGATTCATTAAACTGTTTATTTTATCTCGGTTCATGCGGATGTCTGGATTGAAACTGACATCAAAGCTCTTGCGGCACGCTCATCAACCTGCTCGAAGGGAGACAGGTAGAAGGGAGACAGGTGCGCACTGTTTTGCCCAATGAGCCTGGCGATTATCCGGCTGTAAAGGGCCATCAGCAGCGGCAGCCCTGACAAGCGACAGGATTAGTGAGAGATGCAATTAAGGCCTCAACGGGGAATCTGCATCTGACACACACAGATAGGATTGTGTCTGCATCTCCACACATACATGCATTATGCCCCAACTGTGAAGTGGAAAGCTCACCTTGAGTCACATCAGTTGACTTCGCCATCAATTTATTTGTCTGTGTCTCGGAGTTGGTGGGAATCCGAATGCTTTGGTTACTGGCAATTACCTACTGCATTCACTGTTGCAAACCAATTATCACATGCAAATGAATGAAACTGGTATAGGATTATATTTGGAATAATACATAAAAAACATGACAAAGATTAAGTGGGACTGACACTCAGAACCTTCAGCATGCACAGGAATGGTCTCCAGTTCAAAGCATATTTCGCATTAGATATTCAATATGCAAACAACAGGAGAAAATGAAGCCAATATACCTAAGCTGGAGAATAAGGTTAGTGATGTCTCATATCAAATTCTTTTTTAAATTATCTAACGGGTCATTGCAGCTGACTTCTCAGATTTATTCGCTGTGGAGAAAAACAAGCAGGGCTTTAAGAAACGTGAGATTTAGTTGGAAGCATCAAATACTGTATGAAACTTAAATTACCCATCTTGCAGTCGTACGGCTCTGCCAGCCAGTGAAGTTGCAGTTTACATCCATGTCTGTCAAAATGTAACCTTTGACCTTTTGGATATAAAATGTCATCCCTTCATTATTTATCCTGATGGAGATTTGGGTGAAATTTCCCTAAATTTCGCAACACTTTGCTGTAGTGTATGAATTCTTGAATTACAGCCAAAAATGAGTTTTTTGTAAATCACAGTGACCTTGACCTTTTGATCTTTGACCACCAAATTCTAATCAGTTAATCCTTTAGTCCAAATGGATTTTTCTGCCAAATTTGACAAAAATTGCCTCAAGACCTTCAAGAAATATCGTGTTCACAAGAACAGGACTGACAGTCAACCTGATAACATCATCATTCCAGTGATCGTCTGTCGCTGGCACAGAAGCATAAAATCACAGACATCCAGTTGTTAAGAATGAGGCCAGCCCAACAGTGCAGAAGGCACAGAGGACTCCAGCTAAAGGGTCATGGAGTGTACAATCCTGTGTCAGAGTATTTTAAAGTGAACTGGTATGCACTCGTCTTTTGCTCAGATAAGATTGTGTTAAATATCTTACCAGTTTTTTGAATCAGAACAGCCTCCCTGCCAGCAAACATCAATAAGATGAAATTCTGAAGACGTATGGCTCGATGATAAGCCTTTTGTGTCTATTTTTAACCCAAGTAAAGCTCACATCACTGTAAAACTGCAAATAAAAACAAAAACAAAAGATGAAATACAAATCATCCAAAAATCAACCAAATACTACAAATAGAATTTTTACTTATATTTACCACTGATCTGTGTGGTTCAAAAGTCTACGTATAAACTACAACAAATACATCAACAGAAAGTAGTGCCTGTTTGGATGCCATTTATGGGTGGGGAGGATGATCTTTTTAGAATGTCTGCTCACCACCTGTTACGACAACAGTGAAAGTTTTTGGATGCACAAAAGAACAAAAACAATAAATAAACAAATCTGGTATGGATTGATTGCACTGTTTTATTAGTCACATCCAGGAATTATTGGACCATCTGTTTACTAAAACCACACCAAATATAATTGTTTTAAAGGGAAAAATTCGTACTGCAATATACCAGAGATGTGCACACATCATTTAAATGTTTTGTGACAATGTCAGGTTTCTGTGCGTTTCAATGCTTTTGGAGCCCAACCAGAACCATTTCTGGCCTTGTCACATGTCACCATCAGTCCAGTGTTTGCTGAGTTGAATGTGACACCCGTCATTTCTGTCAAATTGATTATGAACATGATTTGCGGGTGATTTGTCTAAGATGGTCAGCTCATTTCATGTTGTTGTTGGCTGGTGTTGATAGTGGCCAGTGTGATATGCAAAGATTCTAATTTTAAAGATTATCTTCAGAGTCTGGTGTCATATGTCTTGTGTATCTTCTGAGAGACATATTCCTGTACACAAACACTCTAACGTACACTGAAGTCAGCTTTATTTTTTTTTTAAAAAAACGCCTTACCTCCAGTCCCCTCTGTAGGCTTTACAATCTCTCCATCCAGGATCTCACCCAGATGCTGCCCTTTTTTCCCTCCTTTTATGACCTTGTCACAGCTAACTCTATTGGACATAAACAGTAATAGCTGCTGCTCTGGGTTTGTGTTGCTACAAGAACTTGCCACAATAGGTGTTCTCGCAGGATTTGTGGGGTCGTCTGCAGCAGAACTACAGTCATTACTGGCCAGTTGTTCAGCGTAATGTTGTCTGATGCATTCACTCGGCCAAGTCAAGTCATATTTTTGACAGTCTAATAACACAAATCTTACATTTGTATTTGTCATACTGGTTATACTCCTCACTGACCATAGGAGACCAAAACTATTTGTGCAAGTTGGTTGGAACTATGTTCATATGTGCTTTGTCAATTGGCTGTAAATGAAGATAGACAATCCCTTTCAGTTATCACACACTGAACAGCAGATCTGATGTCAGTGTGGTGGTTTCCAGATGCCATCCTGACTTGGCTAAAAATGAGCAAAGAGTGAAGCGTGAATACAGCATAAGCAGGCCATGCAAATGTCTCTTGGTGATGGACTGTCCTGTAACGATACCCACCTGCCACTAAAAAGCAGCCATGCCCTTACTTATGCATAATTTCAGGCCTTGATACAATTTATGTGAGTGAGTTATATAAATATGCATCCCCTGTGCACTTGTCATGAACAGGAAATTAGTGATAAAAACCAAAACTGTTTTTTGTACCAAACTATAAACACATTTATTTTTGCTTAAATTTGGGCACTGTAACATGGGGCTCTATAGGGATTGACTCACTTCAGGAGCCAACCTCAAGTGGCCATTTGAGGAACTGCAGTTGTTCTCACTTGGCGTGTTTTTTTAAATTTTTCTACCCCAGTGGTTAAAAAATTCTTGTTGTCCTCTTTCCTTTCCCTTGCACATTTTGCTTGTGCATTTTTGATTACGCAACTCTATTTCCACAAAATAACATTCCTACACAACTAAACTGCATTTTACAAACATATTTTCCTAAGTGGGACATCACAGGAAAGGTCTGAAAGAGCCACAAAGCGCATGTAAAAGGATAGGAGGGAAAGAGCGAGGTATAATCAGCCGCAACAGGAGACGGACCATCTTTCTTGGGCTTAAGTTTCATTTTCACTTGTTTACTTTGGATTTTCACTTGCTTTCTGGTTTCAGCAGCAAAACCACATGGTTAGGGTAAGGAAAATGCCTCGTTTTGGATGACACTTTCACAACAGTGACAACATGTTAGAACCTTGGTGAAGTTTAGGCACCAAAATTACTTAACTTTAGGGAAATGCTATGCTTCAAATTAAAATATGACCCTTCCACTATATGCTTGACGCTTCTCCTCCATATAAAGCAATAAAATAAATGGTAAAGGCATGTTGATTAGAAACATATATATAATAACCAAACATAATTAAAAAAAAAATTAGATTTCCCTCAATACATAACTGAGAATGCAGTTTAGTTGTATAGGAAGGTAATTTTGTGGAGACTGGGTTGGACCTGTACCTTGGACATTGTGGGGTTCATTATTTCATAGGTGGCTTCATTTAAACTGACCTTTGGCCTGCAAATTCATCTTAACTCAGCCAAAACTTGCACCAGAAACGAAATTGCTGCGATTGCTATAAAAACTTTATTGCGCAGTTATAGTGTGACCTATATTCAAGCAACCTAGACTCACTTTTCTTTTTCACACCATTAAAACCCAGCAACGGTTCCACAATAAACAATCTATTATGTGGTTACTGTGGTCAGCCAGGGCTACTTACTGGAGCATCAGTTCTTCTCATATTTCCAGTTTCTGCCAGCAGATGAGTATTCACTGCAGTGCGCACAGACTAGAAAGGAAACTGGCTTCGGTTTCTAAGAAGAAAGTTTTCTGATTGCTCCATCATCCAACCTTTTGCTTCTTTTATGTCCCCAGTGCTCCCAGTTCTGCTATGTGTGTTTCCAATTACGACTGTCTCCCTCCCCGGCTCACTCGCCGCACACATTCACATCTTCTCTCTCCACACAGTCACACTTCTGTCCTCACTTTCTCTGCTAAACTGTCAGTGGACACTCTGCAGTGTGAGGAGACGCTGTTCATCCCCATTGTAATGACCCCCACTGAGACCCTCTGATACTGTTTGTAAATCCCCAGTTGTTTGTTGGAGTGCTTCGCTATATTAATAAAGACTTGTGACACAGTGTAGAGTGCAGATCAGCTCCTTGTTATCAGATCACATGGCATCACAGAGATGCCAGCATCCAGATGAGGGGTCATTAGCAGACGCTACAAAGGATTATGTCACACTGCGTCGCAAAACCTTTTCAAAGACCTTCTCAAGCACTGTTGAAGCTTGTAATTAACGCCCATGCAGGGACTTATGCCAGATTCACATCACATACGGCTAAGTGTGTGCTCTAGCTGCTGCTGGAGAAAAACATTCACCTCAGCCTCATCTTGGTCATTAAAAGAATCATGTGGGGATATTTTGAAGGTTCTATATCTCCCACCTGGCGTCCCATATTGCAAAAGTGTGTCAACACAGGCAGTAAACACAACCATTAATCAACTTATGTCTGGAGTTCAAGGTAATGGAAATCAAAAATTAGTGGTGATAATATATAACATTAATGGAGTTGGCTCCATTTACGGAAATAGAACATAGAGTAAAATCTTGCACTAAGCAAGATTTTCATGTTAAACTCCCAACACATTACAAAGTGGGGCTGCCAGCTATGGAGGTCAGCTGCTGTTCCTCCACTTAATGCAGAAATGAAGGGAAACATCCATGAATGTTTTCTCAAAAATGATGAAGAATGAATGAATATTCATATATAAGGTGGAAACATATGCATATGTGTTTTACAGGTTTAAAAAATTGAAGGATGTTTGGTTTTATATGCTGTAACACTTTGATTGATGCTATTATATCAACACTTACTTTACAAGAGGAAGGATTATTGGTGATGACGATCATCATCACATCATTTCATTTTATAACAGGCCTTAATATTCACGTCATAAAACATCTGATATTCACAGACAACAACCACATTTTCCCACATGTTCTAACAGTCACTGTGTTGAAACACAGAGCATGTGAATGTTCTCCTCAAACTTCAAACAAACATGTTAGATAGTTTTTTTTCTTTCTTTCTTTCTTTCTTTTTTCAAAATACAATAAATGTTTGATTTTTCTCCAGGGATCCTCTGCATTAATAAATGTTGGATTCTTTTCAAATATTTACCAAATGTGTCTGAAGTTCTCCGCATTTTAATGAATGTTATATTTCGTTGCAATATTTAGGACTTGTGTGGAGTATTTATCACATTTTGCCAAGGGTGAAATTCACTCATCTCCTCCGTCTAACGTTCATGTTCAACAAAAAGTATTTTAGGTCATGAGTCTGACTTTCTCTTTAATGGGGTGGCTGTGGCTCAGGTGGTAGAGCAGGTTGTCCACTGATTGCAAGGTTGGCATTTTGATCCCTGGCCCATCCGCATGTCGAAGTGTCCTTGGGCAAGACACTGAACCCGAGGTTGCTCCCAGTGGCAGATTAGCGCCTTGCATGGCAGCTCTGTCGCCATTGGTGTGTGAATGAGTGTGTGAATGGGTGAATGCGAAACACATTGTAAAGCGCTTTGGATCCCACTAAGGTGGAAAAAGTGCAGTGCAAGGGCAGACCATTTAGCATGTAGTGGGTTTCAGTCTTGAGTATCAGCTAATATTGTTATTATTGTTATTATCATTAGATTTTAATTTATAGATTATATTAACCAGAATCCTTTGTGTAGGTATGAATGTGAGTGTATTATGGGCAAGCATGAGTGTGTGTTCACTTGGTAAATATATAACTTAAAAAATACACACTGAAAGATATTTATTATTGTTGTCAATATCTTTTAATTCTTTTTAGCAGAATATAATAGACCAAATTAAGTACTACTCAGATTAAACCAGAGGGATTTGGTGTAGCATGAGGTATAGAGTTTGGTATTGCTTTAATGGCAGTCAGTGTGGACTCTCTCAGTCTCCAAGTGCCAGCATAAACATTCAATGGGATTGAGGTCAGGCAACTGTGCATGACAGTCAGCACTCCTTAGTCTTCTTTGGTCTTCACTTTCACTTAGTTCTGATGCCATGTTTCTTGCTGTCACAGTACTACTTAGTAAGCAATGTTCCGCTGGAAACCCGAGGCACAGCAGACACAGTGTGCCCTCCGAACGCTGCTTTAGTGGGAGGAATACAACCACATTTGTTTTTGCACAACAGAGTTAATGTGGTCAAAATGACAAATTTGCCATAATATATGAAGTAACTAGGTTTTGCAAATCCTCAAACTTTCAGATGAGTTCCTGGTTTACATGAAAATATGACACATCACACCGTCTAGCTTTAGAACACGAACTGCTACCTTCAGATAGACGTTACAGAGCCTGTAAATACAAGAGGAATCATTTTAATCTGTTTCCTATTCCCAGTATTATGACTCCGCTCAGCAAACAGCAGCTCAGACTGAACTGCTGATGTGTGCCTGCCCACATATTTGATTTACAAGGTCGATCTCTAGATCCTTGCTTTTATTCTACTGGCATTATGTCTGTATGTGCTATTAGAGTGCAATATGTGCACAGAGTCTTACAAATGTGTGAATGCTGGGCATGTTTTAGATAAGAATGGCTTTTTTCAGGGTTTTACATATATATGCCTTATTCTGTGTCTTGTACATACTTTTCTTTTATTAGCGTGCTCTCTATAGTTGCACAGAGCGTTAAAAGTGTGCAATTTCATCTTAAAAGGCAAATTTTCCTTTATTGACAATAAACCATATCTTGTCATACAGCATACACATGACATTTCTGATGTATATGCTGTATGGTGTGTAAGCAACAAAACTGATGTCTGTTGATTGGATCGTTGCACTGGGCGTTTTTCCAAACCCAGTCCTCAGGGTGCAGCTGCAAAGCATGTTGAGTGGCATCTGGGTGTCAAGGCCAATCACATGTTGAGGATCAAACATCCTATTCTGTCTATGCAGAGGCACTGGAGAGGGTTACAATCATGGGAATGGTGCCGGACAAGGCTGTGACAGTCTATCAAGGAGTGACCTCCTTTCACATAACACATCCTTAGAGTACTTGACACCTCGTGATTCTAGAAATGATAATTAAAGCAACTTTAAATATAATGAAGAAGTTTTAACTGGAATGCTTTCAAATTAAAAATACTTTTAGAATATTTACAAGTAACACTAATCCAAGAATCAATGCAGATAATGAGTATTCTTCCAAGACATACGTTTTAAGCTCAATAAATGTCACTGCTCCCATAGTGCGCCTGAACAGCCTGTACTTGAAAGTTTGCTAAAGTGGGTAAAATTGGCTTTCAAATGACATCCTGTCAGTAATGAATGTCAGTGGCCAGATGCTTGCACACAGCCTGAAAATGAAATTGGCACTTTTCTAGCAGCATTCCTGCCAGGCTCAAGGACTCACTACCTCCTATTTAATCTGTCACGCGCAGCCATTATACGCAACAGTGACAATTATGAAAAAAGATCTGCATCCTTCCAAGGGACACTGTGTACTCCATTGTTGATTAAAAACAAATCCCAGAAAGTCGTTGAAATGCATTAGAATCATTTTGGAGCTGTCATTTGCCTGACACATGGTAACCCTCACTGGCCGCCACAGATCCACTGGCATCTTTAGGTAATAGCAGAGTCATCACTTCGAAGCCACAGCATTGGTGGGAAGAGATACTAACTGGAGATGCTGTTGCAGCCTGGTTTAAATTGCCCAATAATAGTTTTGGGTGATGAGACAAAGACTGCTGTGCTGATGAGTGTACAATGATTTTCCATTTTGCAGTGGTTCAACTTAAAGCATCCTTTGATGAGAATATTCCATCAAATGCTCAAATAAATAAGTATATAACATTCTGTTACTTGTCTTATACTGACTGCTTCATTCATCCTTCTTCTATAGTGGTTCTGTCTTCAGTTGTTTGACTACTATGGACTAGCAGCTACCGGTGATAAATTAATAGTGTAAGGCAGCTGTACCCACTTATAACCTGAAAAACTGCAGCTACCTCTACCATGTGTTAAATACCAATTTTGTTTCTCATTATTCCAGACAAAGTTGGTAAAAAAAAAAAAGTGCAATCTTACAAATAAATCATTTAGAAAATCTGTTCATGGTTTAAATGGAATGGATTGAATTAAATGTCAAATTTGTATTTCAATTATATTAATATGTTCAGTTACAGATATTGTGAGATGTGACCATTTATTAATACCTCACAACAGTGTATAAATTCAAAGTGACTTGGTTTTTAAATACCTGATGCAATATGAAGGGGGCAGAAGTTGACCCAATTCTTTTTTTTTTTAATAATATGGGATATTGCTGCTTGTGCCAAACTGGATAAGAACAAAATTACATCATCTGCATGTAAGGGCAGCACATATTGCAAGCTTACTAATTAAATTCCAGAAATATGCTAATGAGATATGACAGCTACTGCAAGCTGTTCTCTGGCTAGAATAAAAAGCATCAGGGAAGGACTGCAGTGGTGATGACATCCATGATTGAGCATGAAATGATGAAAAATGACGGCTTATGACTTCAGCTAAGCATTTAACGTATAAAATATTTATCTATTTACAAGAAAGCTTCCCAAAGGCTAAACATACACAACCACTCTACATAATTACAGGCTTTAAATGCGTCTACTAATATTATGGTTATATTGTGTTTTTCATTTACTGCATGAACAATATTAAAACCCTTTCTCATTTCATAGATAGCTTGACCACCTTTAATCAAACCTCAGTTTGTCTAGAGAGTAAGCTGTATTCCAGTCATCAAGAAGGAGCCTTAGAAATCAGTTTTTGATTAAAGTTTACACATTATATGAGTCTATGTGGGTGGTATTTAATTGGTGATCAATACATTGTGTAAACTCTGTAGAAGATGGCCTTTAAAAGAAAAATCATTAGTTCTTTCTTTAACTGGCCTTAATATTTTCTCTTCAAAAAATGTAAATATCTGGACAAAGTTCATATGGATCAGCTGTCTTTCTTCCCTCCAGAGGTTGCAGCCTCTTAGACCTGCCCTCAAATGATATTAAAGAAAGCTCTGAATAATGAAGGATTTTTTATGAATACATTCTAAAGGTGATGGTGGTTTCCTAACGGTCAGTGGACATTTCTCACCGTGTTACCTTGATTTCATTCTCTGGTCTGTGGTTTTGGAAGCCCTTAATGCAGCCTGGTTATTCCAGCTTTTTCCTCTAGTCATAATGAGCCTATTTCAGTCTGTTAAACCTTGAAAGAACTTTGTTTAATTTATTAGACTGAGCATTTAATGGTTCCTCATTTTGTTTCTAAAGAATCGCTCAAGCACTTTCTGTCATTCTTTTCTATTCTGATTCTTATATTCTTACTTTTATTTATTATTTTTCTTACAGTTCTTTCAGCTGAAACCTGAATTCATTTTGTATCCTAAAGACCTTATTGTACCATATTATCCCAATAGAACACTTTGTTCTCAAATGCAGTCTTACTTGTGCTTCCTCGAGTTTATAAAAGTAAAATGGGAGGTAGAGCCGTCAGCTATCAGGCTGCTCTCCAGTGGAACCAGCTCTGTGTGTGGATCTGGGAAGCAGACACTTTCCCTACTTTTATGATGAAGCTTAAAACTTTACCTTTTTCATAAATCTAATAATTAGGGCTGGCTCATGTGACCCTAAAACATCTTTCTGCTATGCTGCTGTGGACCTAGACTACGGGGGGGCTCTCTCCGTACATTTTTATGCCACTGTTGTCGCTGACCTTTTGTTTTCTCTCTTTTCTATATATGTGCTACCATTTTCTCTGCCCCTTTACCCTCACCCCAACCTGTCGAGGCAGATGGCTGCCCTCGCGAAGCCTGGTTCTGCGGGAGGTTTACACCTGTTAAAAGGGAGATTTCCCACTGTTGCCAAATGTTTGCTCAAAAGGAATCCAAGGGAATCTTTTGGTTTGTTCTCTCTATAATTTTTTTTTAAAGCCTTCACCTTTTGTATTTTAAGTACCTTAAAATGTGCCTGCTGTGAAGTGGCACCATGTAAACAAAGCTGAAATGAAGTGAATTTGCTTTATTGCTTGTATAACTTGTATCATGTAAAGTTCTGTATGGGATTACAGAAGATTTAAAACACAGCATCATGCAACCACTTAGAATGAAACTACCATCTTAATTATCCTTCCAAGACTCTTGGTTTTATTTATATTTGTTCTGAGATTACTGCACAACACAGTGCAATTAGTAAACTAAGGCAACACAGCACCAGATATAGTAACCTCATATAAATAAGAATAAGAAATAAAAATACTCCTTTTTCTGGAAATTCTCTCTTTTCCCTACATCTTGCAAAGTTAAAGGTGAATATAGATTTTCATGTTTGAGAGGGAGGATTATCGAGCAGAAAGATGATCCAATGCAGAGTTTGCTGCTGTGCCAGTCATGAGCAAAACTTATGATTGACACACTCACACAATATTCCGATTGCTATATCTATCTCCTTTTCTTCATTGATATTTACTATTGCATGCACTTTTACTGTCCTCACTGCTGCTTATATATTATTGCTCTCTTTTAGTCTGTGAGTGTGTATGTGCATGTCTGTATGCGCCATGGAGGATGTCACAACTTCAATTTTGTTGTGCCTGCACAGTGACAATAACGGTTTTGATATCTTGATATCTGTCTAATGTGCAGTTTAAGTCTGCACCCATTACAGGAAGCTCATTCGGTGAAGACAGAGTGAGAAGTAGACTGTCAAAAACTCTGTCTCGTATTTGGACTATAATCATTCTCTAAATGAACGCAATTATCTACAAGAGAACCTTGAAAGTGCAGACATCTAGCACATACCTCTGGAATACCCTGTTAATTAAGTTAAGGGAATTGTTCACGAGGCCATTCTTATTAGAGAGATTTACCATCAAAGCTGGACGCTTTGAGTGACACAAAATATTGCTTGGCAGCCATTAACTGCGACCTTTCCTTTGGTGCCGGCTTTTATGAATGCCATTATTGAGATGTGCTATGATCATTGCTTTTACAGCTTCAAGTTATTTGAAGACATCGAGCACCAATCACCCTGCAAATGCTTATGTTTGCCCTTGTGAAAGCGTAAGGCAATAAATCTTGACTATAATGGGCATTATTACAGTAAGCGCGCAATTAGTGACTTTCTTGCCAGCTGCAATTATCCTGTTCACTTAATATCTGATTTTTACCATTGATATTTTACCATTAAGATTTTGAGGAAAATCACATAATTTATTCCTGTTTCTCTCAAACAAAAGTGTTGGAATATTAAATATGCAGAAAGCAGAGCAAAAGAGTGGCCCCTGTAGGCCTCATAAAAAGCAACATTAAGCTTCTCTAATTAAACCAGACTCCCCCTCTGAACTGTGAGGTTTCGGGAGAAGAACAGAGCCTCCTCAGGTCCTCTCTCAGGCTGATATTGGCCTCCTTGTGTGATCTGCTCCCCTTGGAACACTGTAGGCTGCACCAATCAATAAAGAGCAACATCGTACACTGGAAATATATCCGCTGTGAAAACACTTAGTGTTCCAAACACAACTGACCACACTAGAGGTACTTGATTTAAATGCATTAAATGCTAAATGACACCATAGGTAATGTGGTAATCCTTTTTAATGGTCCCAGCAGACTGAGTGAGTCACACCAATTACCTCATAAATCACACAAATACCCAAGTGGATAAAATGATGGACAGTATGGACTGAAGAGAGGGGAAAACATGTGCTTATAATATGTTTTCATTAAATTCAGAAACTTGAGAGAAAGAAAAGGAATTAGGATCACAGTAAATAGGGTTGACATTTCTAAGGTATTTGTTTTTGTCATTTTTTTGGCTAATGACATTCAGCTGCAGTCAGCCATTTAACCTCAGGGAGGAGAAACACCCCCAGAATTCTTCTGAAACGAGCTCAGCGCTGATTTGTCTCCTCAGTCAAATTTTGAGGATGGATCGAAGAGACCTATAATATGACAGAATCATTACAACATGCGGTTTTTTACCTCAATCAGTGGCTGATTTGTCATTTTTTAAACAAGGGGGGACACCCAATGGATTATTAATGGATTATATTCCTTATTATTTTAAGTTTTTTCACAGTATAAGCTTTACCTCAAGTTATGTAATTGTAGCAGCTGAGCACAGTGTGGTCACTGCATGTTAACTTCCTCAGTTACATAACTTGCTCCAATCTCAGATTACCCCAAACATTGTATAGCAAAAACTACAACTGTAGTCATGTCTCTTCTAAAATATTTTGTGCATGGGTTTCACAGTCCTGAATGCTCATAGAAAAATTACAGAATACTACAAGCGGCAGTGTTTCTCTATGGTCACTTTGGTACTACGTTCGACAATATTTGCTAGAATATAGTATAGAATTGAGCATTTATAGTAAATTATTTAGAGAGTAATATAGATCCAAGAGGAAAGTGACAGAGGGGCAGGACTGAAAGAAAAAAGTGCAATTTCACATCCGCTTGCCTCCTCAGAACCACAGACAGAACCATGGATTTATCAATACACAGCTCAGTTAGACTACTGATAATGCAGAGTCATGGTTGGGGCTATAGATTCTAACATGCACAAACCTAAATCAGATAAAAGGTCAATGTCTCAGGCAGACTAGACTAAAAAATCAACTAAACAAACCCTCTGCCCATCCCTCTCTTTCTGCTACAGGGGTTTGATGTTACATAAGTGCATCCCTCAGAACACACACAGGAAAAGGTTTAAAGGATAATTCAGAAGGTAATTTATTGTTGCAGACTTTGCAGGTGGTGAGGGAGGTTTGGTGGGAGGTAGGAAGTGCAGCGTCTAACTGCACTGTGGGAGAACTTGGTGAGAAAGAACAGCTCACCGGGAGGGAATACAGGAAGGTCGGTAGGTTAGATGGCAAAGGCAGGTTGAGGGAGGCAGTGGGTGTGACGCAGAGCAGGGAGAGTGGCTGGACTGGCTGTGTAGAGGCTGAATATGGAGGTCTGGAGCTGGATCTTCCAGGCTTGAGGTTTGAACCTGAGGCACAGGGAATAGTAGGAACCACAAATTTAAGTAGAGGTTGGTCAATACTACCATATACGTCGGGAGAATGACCTTGTGGAAGTGGAGAATGGAGCTGGAGGTTTTATGCAGCAGGAGGTTGAATGGAGCTCAGGTACGTCCAGTGATGTTCAACCACAAAGACCAAGACAGACAGGGAGAGAGATAACAGAAGAGAAACACAAGGGAAGGGAAAACAAGTGAGACAAGGAAATAAGCAAGGCATGTGGGGGTGATGGCAGGTTAACAAGAAGGAGGCATTTTGGTGATTTGCTAACAAGGGGGAAGGCATCCTCCAGATCCCCCTCAAATCATCTGCTGACCTCACTAATCTAAATTCACCTTTTTTGCTGGAGGCGAAGTGGAAAACATGTAGAGTCAGAGATCCTTAAGGAATTTCTATGAGTATTTTTCTCTCCAACGCGACCGTTGTGCGATGACCCACAAGTGGCAAATGGATTTACTCCAGGTATAAAACAGGCGTTTGACTAATGTTGAAGGTCGTGCTTCTTTGTGCTCTTTGCATAATGAATAGTCTTCATAACGTGGCTCAAAACACAGGCATTCAAAAGTGACTTGGCAGTCAGTTCAAATGTCAACAGCTGATCTCTGCCACAGCTTTTAGTGGCCCATAAATGCCCCAAAGAAAGAGAAGAAATGCAGAAACCTAGTGAAAGTGAGGGTGAAAAGGTCATCACCGTGCTGAATGCTACTATAATAATGCTGCTTTAACGATGCTTACAGATGTTTTGCCTCCAGCAGGAGTAAATTACACATCACAAGGTGAGCAGCTGATTAAAAATCCAGAAATCCAACACAGAGTCCGGGAAGTTAGTCAGCGGTATCGATCAGTAACCCTATTAACCTCTTTTCTAGTTAGATTAATCTGGATACATGCAGCTTTAATGTCCACTGTGGTTTCTGAAGAGAAAATAAGTGTCACTCGCTAAGATGTGGATAGTAAAGTGGTCTGATATGGTGTAGCCCTGGAGACAAACACTTTTCTATCTGGCTGCTCTCTCTCCACACTCATGTCTCCGCAATGTCTCCATCTTTGCTGCTATCAGTTAATGAAGCCCAGTCTGGGGCATGGAGCAGCACTAAACCAATCTGCAGGACACACATGAGGAGCAGAGAGGATTTGTGGACAGCGAGACACTCACAGGCAGTTAGCTTGGAGGCATCAGGCTTCAGTTTACAATCTGATAGAGTCTATGTTTGACTCTACATACCAAATGGAAAAACCTAAATATGGTAATAGAATATATTGCCCCGAGATTTACTGGATGTCACAAGCGTGGGCGCCAAGGTGGCATGTTGCTGAAGTGTAAAAGCCATCGGAAATTGAGTTGGCAGCAGGACCTCTGAAAGAAACAACTAAAAAAAATTCTGAAGATAGCTGAGGAGGAATATTCCCCTAAGGTGCCTGAAGTGCACCAATGAGGAAGGAGTTGAGCCCTGTGGGTGGAAGGTGCAGTCAGGTTCACTGAATTCCACACAAGCCTATCAGTCTGACTATGACTTCTCCAGAGGGAGTGGATCCCCCACGCTCAGCTGTCTGCACTGAGCTGTTTTTCTCTCTGGGGGTAATTTGTGGCACTGCATGCTGAAACATCAATTCTTTCTGACGTGTAGAGAAAATAGGGACATTTAAAGGCCTTTATTTGTCATAGTTTTCCTCAGACAAATTTATTGCCATGCAGGTCACTGGCCTTGAGACACCCAGCTTGGGGTTATTGTATATCTCTTTCATGCTCATATAAGTGGCTCTTTGGATTGCGTACATACAGATGTATTTGTATTCTCCCAGCAGAACAAAAGCAGGCCGACACACACTCACTGATGTTCTGCCCATTAAACTTGTTGATATTCTGTTATACTTTCACTTTTGTCACTTGATGATAACATCAATAACTGCAGCGCTCAGCTTTTCTGACAATCCCGCTAAAATGCTCCAGAGCACAGAACAAAGCGGTGCATGGCACACTGGACAAACTGTTAATATGCTAAGTGGGCTGCATGACAAATTCATAAAGTGTGAATATCGCCGGGTTCAAATTAGAACCACTGCAGAATATATTAAACACGATACCTAATTTATTCATATCTTTGATTTCATAGTGGTTCCAGCTTGCAGCAGCTTCTTAACAGTTGGCAGCAAAGTTAAGAATGAATACACAGTGCAGCCAGCTTCCATGTCAATTTGACTTGGTTCCTCAAACTTCTCGCTTGAATAAATACTCCATCTGCCTGCACTGATCTCATCCCCAACATTGCATCTAATCCTCCTCCTTAGACAGATCAGACCCTATTTGCTGATTATTCTCCTCCAAATCAGATGACATTCTGGATCTCGCCGGGGGAATCGAGCCTCACCAAGTCTTGAACGGCTTCCAATGTGACATTTTCATCTGAGCCCTCTCCTCACAGTGGACTTCTCTTTTCTCCCTTCAGGATTTCGGCATTGTTACCAGCAGCAGTGCACAAATCCAGCCGCGCATGATGTAATCTATCTTTTCCTGGCATATGCGCATATGCATGTACAGACACATACACAAAGCTGCATACATGTGCACACGCTGCACGCTTAACATAACAAACTTAATGCCATCACACACAGTCACATATGGATGCAAAAATACAGATAAAGACACAGACAGACGCACGTGCCTAAACTTAGACCAACACGGAAACACACATGCACGTTAGACATTTTCTCCCCTCTCCAATAACTGGAAGGAGTAGAGGAAGCTCGCAAAGGGAGTAATAGCACCAGGGAAAATGCCAAGTGTCTTATTAGTGGTTTAGTAGAGATGGCTGGGAATCGATGAGCGACCCTACTGGTCACAACACAGCACTCCCAGAGACACACACATCATGGCACTCAGTCTGCACTATCCATCATAACAAAACAACAACAACAACAAAAAAGAAAACTCCTCCACAGCTAAAGACTCTCTTCCTCTTATCCCCCTTCTGTTCTGTGCTTTGGGAGAGACGTGAGAGTGCTGCCAAGCAAAGGCACAAGCAACATAAGGAGTCCCTTATTTTCTGCTTTGGTCCTCGGAGATGACTCTTCTATTCCACCTCCATACAGCAGACAACTTATTTTTTTAGAAAAGTTATTTTTTTTAATGTTGTTCTAAAAACACTTTTACCCAACTAAAACTTTTTTAAAGCTTTAAACAAAAACTGATCAAGGAAATCTTGTTTCTGTTTTAATACACATGTATTTCAAAGCACTTGTTTGGCACAGCGGTATGGCAGCAAAGCCAGACAGTGGCTCACTGGCAGACATCGTGGTAATTTAGATGTGTCTCATTAACACTTACAGCTTAAACTGATCAGGCATAACATTATGACCACCTGTCTAATATTGTGTTGGTCCCCCTTATGGGGTCAAAAATGCTCGGAACCATTGGACATGAACAACAGGACCTCTCAGGGGTCTATAGGGTCACCAAGACATTGGCACTGGATCCTTTGGGTACTCTGGCTTTTGCAGTGGGGCCTCTGTTAATCAAACTTGTTTGACTGCATCCTTTTGATCTTGATCAGAATGGGGTCTAGGAGGTTTTGGAGGAGCCCAGTGACATTTGGGATTTCCATTTGCATGAGGGAGTGTGCTTGTTCTAGGACAATGTTTATCTGGGTGTCTAAGTCTCATCAACACAGATGGCAAAATCCAAGGTTTTCCAGTAGAACACCTCATAGTACCAATATGATCAATGTTATTATATCACTTCAGTGGTCTTAATGTTGTGGCTGATCTGTGTATATAATTCAATTCAATTCAATTTTGTTTATATAGCCCATATTTACAACACATGTCATCACATAGTGCTTTACATAACAGGAAGAACAGAAAACCCAACAAACCAAAGTTGCTTTTGGATTCCCTCTGAGCAAGCAGTCAGCAATGGTGGGAAGGAACCAAAAAAACCTCTGGGATAGCGAGGGAAAAAACCCTCTAACAGAACCAGGCTCAGGGAAAGACGGCCATCTGCCTTAACCAGTGGGGTTGGGAGTGGGGATGAGAGGGAGGGATAGCAGGAGAGGTTGGGGTGGGGATGGCAGGACAGCAGGTGGTGAGGCCAGATCAGAGACGTGGAGCTCCAGATCCAGAGACATCCACAGAGAGAATAAGCACAGGACACAGAACCTCCGGGGAAACACAGTCAGTGATATGTAAGAGCAACAATGTGACTATCTGTAAAGTAGTGTGTGATTACTGCACCTACTGCTCTCATGCAAATCACTTATTACAGAGAATTGCTGGTTTGAGCTTCCTTTTTACCCTAACACCTTTTAATTGCCTACCCTGATTCTCAAATTTGACACAGTGAGAAATGCATATTAGAAAACTGCTGGTGTAATTTCAACTAAAAGTAGCAAAAAATTACATGTTTGAGAAACACTATTAGATTGACACCACTCATGGAGCCACAGGAAGTTAGCCTAGTGCAACGAATGAAAAACAAATCACTGTCACAGCCTGCACTGTTTTATTACTACGCTGTAGTCATTTAGATAAATGTGCTGTATTGGTTGTATTAGCTTTACTTAAATGTTAAAATATTATCATAAGATTTCCCACCATGCATCATGAATTAATTTGTATTCTTTGCAATCAGTTTAAGCAGATGTTTAGATCAAATGTCCCCATCAAAGGCGTTTAATTCCACTAATCATGCAAGAGTCCAGCTCTATCTTCAACTAGCGTTATGTTGCTCCACACAGCTGCAGCAAAAAAAAAAGACACCCAGTGTGTTTAATTAAAGATTTAAGTGAAGATGTGATCCCAAACTAGTCTTAGATGACACATTTCAGTGTTTGTTTTCTCCCAGTCTTCTGTCTCTTTTTAATCATTAAGCAAACTGCTGTAAAGTTACCAAAAGAGGTGGGACAAACAAGGTTATTCCACATGAAAGGTGTGCAGATTGCAAGGCAGCGGTTTAACAGGCAGAGAAACAGCTGGCACCAATGGTGTTTCTGAAGAAGCGCTGTGGCTGTTCTGACCATCTTCCGCACTGCACTTTGTTTTCTTCTCCCTCCACTTTGACTGGGCAGCTCATCATGACTTCCTGATTTACCTTTGTCCATACCAGCACTCAGGCGGAAAATGAGCTCTAAAATGCTGAAATGGCTCAAGGGACCCACTGTTTAGTGTTACCCAGTAAGGCTCTGCCACTAAACAGCTATTTGTCAAAAACAGGCCCTCCAACACTCACTGGCTGCTCCAAAGCTCCGCTCACCTGGTCGCATATTGTTTGGGAGTATGAAGTAATTTGTCTTCAGTTGGGGGGTTGGCGATTTCAGCCCAGTGTGTAGGCGCCATGGGATTGGTGAAGTAAAAGCTCCACTTCAAATTAGAAACAAGTCAGACACGCGGGAAGCTCAGCCAGACCCATGTGTAAAATGATGGATAATATTCAGACAATACAATGAATTTTGTGAAGTGTACACTATGTGTGGAGTCACTCCATCTTGGTTGCTTCTTGTCTTGTCTAGCTCCCCAGTCAGAAGTGATCATAAGATTATCAGCATCTACTTGGTCAGTTAGTCAATACTTAACATTTTCCTAAATCCGACACTAATCCAAACTAAAGAGTAATTCATCCATAGCATAAAATATAGCCTGCAATTGACCGTGTAATGTCAATGTATGAATCAGGTGCAAATAAATCACTTGAAGAAAGTAGAAACAGATTACACCTTTTAGTATTTTCAAGGTTTTCTTTATATTGTTACTTCTGTTTAACTAATAATGTCCAATTATATATGTATGTACGGTATATATCAATTTGTTTAAAATGTCTCTTCCTTATAACACCTTACGTTACTACGGAAGCCCTAAGCAGCCATGGTCCAACTTAATTTTTTATCGCTCCGTTTTCTTGAAAAAACAAGATAATTCTCCTCCATTTTCTCGTTATAATGACATAATTTTGTCGTTATAACGAGAAAACAAAATCCGTTATCTCGTGATAACAACTTAATTTTTGTTAAAGTTGGAAAGATATTCACAGATTCGGACTTCCAGCATCAATAACTCATTAGTGACACGTTGTCAAAACATGAACAACTGTAGTTGCAGTTGATGTCTGCAGTGATTTTGGTGACACTACAGTACAGTAGAGTGAAGTTATTGAATATTTGTGTAGTGTTTCTCTTTGCTGTTGCAGCGGTTTTGAAATTTGCAGATGGTCCCTGTGCACACGTCACACAGCCTTCTCGACAAAACAAAATAATTTTGCCGTTATCACGAGATAACGGATTTTGTTTTCTCGTTATAACGACATAATTTTGTCGTTATAACGAGAAAACAGAGCGAAAAAATTAAGTTGGACCATGGCCGTTTAGGGCTTCCGTACGTTACCATGAGCTCTTCATCTTTGTTTTTTATTGTCATGTTTTCAGTCAGAACACTTGCAAAATTGAAATTGAAACTTAACGACCTTCTATGTGGCAGTAGTAGTATTGGTTTATGGATAATGAGAACAGAGCTTTCTAGGTTAAATGGATGTTTACGCATGTATTGATTTGCAGTTCTTTTTTGCAGAGGGTCATTGAGGTAGCAGAGGCAGACAGTACAGTTTGTCATTTTCTAACCAGTATTTTGTGTGGTAAGGTTGTAGTGTTTTAAAAAAAAATGCACAGGGAAAAGAGTAAGGCAAACAATCACCCACTCATGGAGGAGGGGCGTATTCATAGAAGCAATGCTGATTTGTAGAATTATGATATATATTATATATGTATAAATATTTATGTATGTATATGTATGCATATTTATTCATTGTGTTCTATTTTTGTACAGTGTTGGTTTGATGTAAATATGTGGGGCTTTATTGGGTCTTGCTCCCACCTAAGTAGGATCTTCCAGCTAACAACCTTTAGGAGGGTATAAAAGGCAGCTTACAGCTTTCAGTGTGGGTTTTTAGGTGTTACTGTGTCTCATAGTGTACTGCCTGATCAATAAATGCCACCATTTGTGTTTGGAACCTCTCAGCCTCATGCTTCTCTGTCAGAAACATAAAACCTCTCCCAGTCAAACTGCCACTAGTACATAAATATTGCACTAAAAATGCAAATCATTCGATGTTCAATTACTATCTGTTGATCCTTGATAATTGATGTCAATATCAGTAGTACAGACTGTGCAGAATGCATTGAGGGGAAGTCTGAAGAACCGCAGGCATGGCTCAGCCTCCCGGGAACTTTCTAGGAATTTCTGCAGAGCTTGCACTCGCTGTTTCTCAGCTGGGACTGCCATGACCTGCTGCACTCATTAAAATTATGGATTTGGCTGCAATAATATATATTATGAACACTTTAATCACCTGCAATGGACAAGTTACTTTACCAGCTTGAATGAACAAGGTGAACAAGAAATACAAATACATATGTTAGGCTAACTCAGATCACAATCTCAACTTTCCCTCAGTCCGTTTATATTAGAAAGGAGTTCAAAAACAGTCCTCACTTAAGGGACCTGAAGTGGAACAAGAAGTATAAAGCCATAGTCAAGAGTGTTGTTGTCGATTTGCAGATCCAAGCTACTGTCTTTTGACTGCCAGTGGCCAAATCCCAGTCTCCACAGTAACCCATGACTTTTAAGGCACATTTCCACTCAAGTGCATGAGGGCTCGGATGCTGCGCCTTTTCTGTGAGTCCTCATATCTGCAGATTATTCCAAAGGAACTTACCCATAGTTCAAAACAAAATTGGTGATATATAGAGGTAGTCATCCTGCCCCCAACGTAATGTACACAAACCAAGCATAGATGGTGTAAGGAACTAAAAGGATTTACAGGATTTTTGTTATAGTTGATAAATTGATGTATTTTTAATATAATAAATTGATATAATATAATAATAAATTGATATTTTTTTTTCTGTTTACTGTTGATGGTTATAACTTTCCGGATTTTTGGTTTGCTAAGTTTGGGGGCGGCTGTGGCTCAGGTGGAAGAACGGGCTGTACACTGATCGTAAGGTTGGCGGTTCAAGTCGGTCCACATGCCGAAGTGTTCTTGGGCACGACACTGGGTCCCACATTACTCCCAATGGCAGGCAAGCACCTTGCATGGAAGTCTGTCGCCATTGGTGTATGAATGTGTGTGTGAATGGGTGAATGGGAAACACTGTAAAGCACTCTGTGTACCACTAAGGTAGAAAGGCGCAACATAAGTGCAGACCATTTACCATTTAAGTAACCACTGTAATGCCACAAACAGGAAGTGATTAAATACACAGCTAATATAAGTGCAAATAGAATATGAATTAAAGTGCCCATTTTTGTAATAGTGATGCTATTTTTTCCAAGCAACATGTCACAATAGTGTGTCCCACTCTTCCTTTTTACCATTCAGCTGTTCTGCAGCCTGGACGCTCATAGGTGTAAACTCGAGTTCTACATAACTGGTCGGACTTACAAAGTTTCCCCAGCTTTTTGTGTATTTTAGAATGACATTGCTATTAAATAAAATGATTACTGGTTGGCACAACATTAGTTAAAGAAAAATCCTTTTTGGAGTCTATCAGGTCTTTTCAAAAACACAATGGTAGAAACGTACATCTCCAGAGAGTGCTTAAATCCACATCTTGGCACAGCTGTAAGTACGTCTTTAGAGTATTCAGAGTAAGACAGCATCTACAGTCTGCTGCTTTTCGTCTTTCTCTTTTTATATATTTCAATTAAATTTTGCCATTATGCCCTTTACTGGATCTATGACCTTGCTTTCTTTAACATTCTTCAGAAATATAAAAAGCACTGTGCAGCTCAATTTCTCTCCTTTTGCATCCAGTAATGATCCTGGGTAAGGAAACACACAATCATCAAGTCTTTGCGCTGTGCATTTTTGGATTTCCTTTATTTTCTGTAATGGCAATGTTTTGACACTTCTCTCACCCCACCTTAAGGCGTCATTGAGCATCTTCTTCATGCTTTCCTTCAGAAGTCTACTTGGCAGGTATTAGATTGATACAATGCAGATGAAGGTCAACAGATGAATATTGTCTTTTTAAATAAAGAAAGAGGTTTGTCAGTGGCTTTTTGAAAGAATTCATATGATTTCTGTCTTCCACTTATTGCTTCTGTTAGCAGCAAAACATGGTCTCACTGGGACACTAGTGAGGGTTTAACTTTATCTCCTCTGTCTCGTGTACATTTAGCAAAATTCCTAAAGGTTGCACACATGTTGGGTTTTTAGTGTAACTGAAATTGCAAGATAAAAAAGACAATCATCAAATTCATGTACATTCAAGTTTTGGCAAATCTGAATGTGCAAACCCAGTAGCATAATCCTGGGGTAAAGTGTTGCACTGACAGACCTGCAGTTAAACTGACTGACCGACACCTCCATCACTAAAATCTTGCAGTTAGCCTGGGTGAAAAAAGAAAAATCCAGCATGCAGGCGCACTGTGACAAAGACAAAGCCTCATCCCGAGCCTTACAACACACAGGATGGAGGTAGTACAAGGGATAAATGAAGAGCTCATCCCTGTTATAAATCCAAGTTAATTCCACTGTCTAATCAGTATTCTGCTACAGCCCTCTTTCACACATATATTCATCTGTTATGGTAACCTTCCAAAGTGTGTAAGAGCATCTTAAATGGAAAACCTTCCTTTAGAATCCACTGAGACACATTAATGTGAGTTTGAAGCTGTGCCAGTAAAGAATATACAGTTGGTAATGTAGCAAATAGACAGGACAATTAAAACAAAGACCAAATAGTGACATTTCCCACACCTCAATAAAGAAGGAGAGTAAAGTGTTTTGCCTAATGTAATTAGTGGACTATATATGATTTGTGAAACGTGGCACGGTGGTGACTGGGTCCAAATGATCTTTCAGTGAACTTTACACAGACATTAAAGGCTAGTATTAAACAGTAAAAACAAGGAGGACAATGGCACAATTCACATTTACAAATGTACGCAGTTTCAATGGCCAGAACATTCTCACTGAACCCTCAATCATAATAATATAATGGAGCAACAAGTACCAGCATAAGCAGCTTACAGCACTCAAAAGAGAATAATAAAATAGCAGCAATTGCGACATCCAAACTATCCCTCATTAATACTACTACAACTAAGGCTATAATAACATTTTCAGTTTTGTATTGTAATACAAATTGCCCTAAATAATTTCATGGATGATGAGACGCTGTATCTATTAATAGAATTAAAATGTTTCAGGTCACGTCGTTCACACCAACATGGATGAATTTAAAAAATGTGTTTGCATGTTCCATCTGTAATCAACAGTAATTGCCTCCTCCTCACTTTGAAAGCTAGAAAAAGGGATCACAGAGAGGTCACAGGACTGTGTTTTATTGCAAGGATCTGGCTATATTTGTCAGAAAAGTCATATTTAAAAGATTATGGTGGGTATTACATTTTGCTGTTTGAAGACAAAGACTGGGAAGAATAAAAGAAACTACAGATGGGTGACACATTAAAAGAAAAACTGACATAATTAATAGTCATGTCTTATTGTACCACAAGAGCTTTAATGCACATTAGCACTAGTTCTTCAAAGCTCTGTAAGCCTGTACATGGATGGATAGACATTATTCTTAACATATTCCCTTGTTTGATGTTTTGATGTTGCCTTTAGAGAACGCTGTCTAACATGCTCTCCCAAAAATGTTCAGATGGGTTTCGATGTGGCGACTGTGAAGGCCACAGCATGAGATTCATATCATTTTCATGCTCATCAAACCATTCAGTGACCCCATGTGCCCTATGGATGGCAGCAATATTATCCTGGAAGAGATTTGTTTATTTTCATTCAGCTTCTCTTTGTCCCAGCTAGATGGGAGCGATGACTCTACAGTACACAGACATTTTGAGAGGTAATCTCTCAAACTTCATTGTGATGCTGTGTAGCAATAAAAGGGCTTCCATTGCTTGTGAAATGGCTGCATATCTTCAGCTATTTCCCTGGAAATGGTTTTACTTTGTGAATGAACACTGTTCCCTATATAACGTCCTATCTCTCATACTGTCGATATGTTCATGTGTCATTGACATGCCTATAATGAAATGAGACAGGGTGTAACTGTTATTAAAGTATGTTACGGTAAATCACTACATAAAAGATGTGGTGAATGGTTTCCTGAAGGTGAAAATACAAATGTGACACAGTATGTCCACAATTAGCATGCAGAAGGATGAAAGGTAGAGATTAAAATCTTGATTGATTGATATATATATATTTTTTTTTCTTTTTTTCTTTATTGTGAAGGTCACTACAGCCTACGGCTGGGTTTGATTGTCAGATCAAGATACTGGCGGGACTGAGAATCAAGCCTCCCTCTGCAGGCTGCTATCACCTCTGCATCTCTGACTTAATCTGAATCCTTGAATCTCTCATACTCCACAGAACTGAGCAGTCGATGCAACTTACAGTAAAGATAAATCACTCTGGGCCCTGCAATACAAACCGGAGCAGAAGGTTGCCTATTCTTTGATCAAAGTCCTATGAGACCTAGGAAGATAGCACTTTTCCTGCAAAGGAGCAATATCATATCCGAATATCCGTTTGATATCTTAGTTATACCTGGCCTGACGTTACATAATTGCCATCTAATTTTCCAGCCTCAGCGCACATGGTATGTAAATGTTATGCTTCCTTGAGTCCACCTCAATACCTGGGGGAGACTGCGATGTAGGTGTACAAGAGGCCATCCGGCAGCAAAGTAATTGGGGAAGCAGAAAGCCTGCTGATTAGTATGGAGATCAAAAGTGCTGCTGTGGAGGCAAACTTCAGCTAATCCCACGGTGGTTGGTTGGGTCAGCACCTTCCAAACAAACACAATGAACAGACATACAGCCAGAATCAGAACAACATACGCTCACACATTTGATAAAGCACAGAAAAAATGGAAGAAACAGAAATGTTTCCTCCAAGATAACAGATGGAGTCGTATAATAATGAAACCTTTGCAAGATGTACACACCAATGTATTAAAACACTAAGATCACTCACAGAAAAAGCAAAATAGCATTGATCATCTCGTAATGTCTGCACGTCAGGTTCTGGGATGTATTACATAGTAAGTCAACAACCAGTTCTCGTTGTCAGTTTTGGAGAAATGTGCAGGTGTTAAGATCTGAGCAGCTTTAACAAGGTCCAAGCCGTTATGGAAGGATGATCACGTCAACGTGTCTCTGAAATGAGGTGCTTCTGGTGGTGGTGAGCACCAGGGAGGGACGGACTATGAACTAGCAACAGGATGTTGGGGAATGTGCTGGAACATGTCGGATCCACAGCGGTTCCACCTCACAGATTACAGGGTTTAAGGGAAATGCTGCTTATGTCTTGGTGCCAGATATCACAGGGCACCTATAGATGTCTTGTAAAGGCCGTGTCTCAGTGGGTTGGAGCCATTTTGGTCGACATGAAGGACCAACAGCAAAGCAGGCAGTGGAGGTCATATTCTGTTAGCTCATCAAAGTTGTGTGGCAAAGGGCAGGATACCAGATGTGATGTCAGGCTGAAGGTTCAACATTCACAACCCTGCATGCACAGCATTTTGAAATGATTTTATTATTGTATTACTCGTAAGACGTAATTACACAAAACTATTCTTAACGCATCTCAACCTTGACTGACAAAAGTTCTTGAAGTTTGTGCAGGACTTTGTAAAACATCTATTTTGCCACATTGCTCATATCTTATCACACCTGACAGCCGAATGCATTATGCCCACGGCATGAGGAGGACTGCTGTGTTGAGGTTTCTAACAACACACCCCTACAGCCACGTGTCCGGACCAAACACATTCTTCTTTAATGGTGCACGCACAGACACACACACACAACAACAACAACTTAAGTTCCTGATGCAATTATTGCTCATACACCTCATGCAGATAAATGTGAGCAGTACTGTGGTATCCCGCTGTTCCCTATTATAAATAGCCTCTAATGAATCGTTACTTTCAAGACCACCGATCCGCCTTTGACGTGAGTTATGTGTTATCATGGT
This sequence comes from Dascyllus trimaculatus, assembly GCA_024666655.1. Lineage (NCBI taxonomy): Eukaryota > Metazoa > Chordata > Actinopteri > Pomacentridae > Dascyllus > Dascyllus trimaculatus. Next base: position 25,441,414 of record CM045456.1, on the reverse strand, counting down.
TGTGAGAGCCCACTGCCAGGAATCATCAGATGGGGAAATTATCGCCTCTTTCAGTTTAATCTGCCCTGACCACAGCCCTGTATGTTGCACTGAGATTGCGTGGAGGTGTTTGAGAGTTAGACGACATGCTTTTTCTCCTCTTGACTCTCACTTTGTTTGGGTTATTGAGACACTATGGAGGGAGTCTGGTTCAACACAGATTTCGTCTCGCCTCCAGATGGTAATCCTGATAGTACATGATGTATTTTTTGTACATATGTTTTATTCATTCAAATAAGTAAGTCAATAATATTGATCCTAAGTAACAAGTCTGGATTTTATCATATATACCATATGCAGCACAACACCTACTAGTTTAAGGAAAAATTGGCAAATAATTTGTGTACTTTCCCATATATGCCTCACACTCTGGTATGGTCTTGCTTTAGAGAAGACATACTTCTGTGATAACTGACATGTCGTGTTTCTAACTTGGTGGACCCATGAGGACCACCGATCAGAAGCATTTTCTAAGTCTGGCTCGTCACAAGAGGACCTTGTTGCACAGGCAATGTTGTCTGGGTGAGGACCTTTGAACTTGTTCACTCCACCAAGTTTAGAGTGTAAAGAGCTGACAGTTCTGTCTGATCTGCATTAAATATTACCAAAGGAAGAAATCAAAGACCATTACAGACCACCTAAAGTAAAAATTAAGTGAAGATTTTTATCTTGTAGCATGGCCATGTGGTGTTTTTCATACGCTATGAAAATAAGTGAAATAATAAGTCCATCTCAAAAACATGGAAACACACTTGTGGGGTTTCAGACAAACCTCAGGAACCAATCCTGTCAACCAGCAGAGTGACACTGTCTGTCGTTATTCTTTTTCAGAATCAGTTTCCATTTCAAATGTGTGGCAGAGTTACTCCAAAATTACAACTGCCATTGTGCACCTTAGTGTAGTTTTACAGTGTTTGAGCAGAATTGTAGGTGACTGAGTGAACTCGAGCTCCTATAAGTGGGGAGGGGTGTGTGGAGAGAGGAGAGGTAGGGTGTGCATCGATTTGTGCATTCTAGAGTAAGCAATAGCATAGAGCTACCTCTATAAGACATTTTCAGGCAGGAACAGATAAGTTTCATGGGAAAAAAAACACAACAACTTCTAAATGTGTAACTCTGACGCACAGAGATGAGTTTTTAGGGAATAAATGATCGACTAGCTTCGACTGAACCAAAGCAGTCAGAGATGGAACCATTCTTCAACTGTATGCATTTGATAATGGAAAGTCTTTTTTGTAAAATCACTGTTATTTCTACTGATCGACACACCATTGGGAACAGATATTTGTTTCTCCTTACATTACTGTAGAATTTCTAAAAGTAATTCTATCCATAATTACATCCACAGTAGGTGTACCACAAGCCTCTCCTACAATACATTTAATTTTGATGCTAGTTGTAGACATACAGAGAAGAATATTGACCAGCTTATCATGTAAATTGCTGAAGGATAATACTGTCACTTTGACGCTGAAAGAGAAGTTTATTGAAAACCTCAGATACCTTGAGAACTATTGCAGCGGCACAGTCGTAACTTAAAGCAAAACAAGGTTGTTGGCTCTTACAGGCAGCTCATCAGCCAACAGACACTGACCTTTACTCTCCTGCTTTGTGAAAAGGTGCAGCTACTACATCTCGGCGTTATATTCACATATGATGGGAAAGGAGTTTTTGTTGTATAGATGTCAAGGGTTGGCTTAAAGTTTATACCAACTGATGTTGCCAGGGTGACAGCTTTGCTTTGGGCGGCGACCCCAACCCCGGATCCGACCTCTCTATAGGTGGCGGTGCTGCCTTTAGAAAATAGCTTCAATTGTCTAAATTCCTTTAATGGACCTGCGTGCGTCCTGCACATTCTGAGTGTCTCCAACTCTCCTGATGATATTAACTGCATAAACTGGCAGACTGAGCGGAATACAAAGTCACAATCAAACCTGCACAGTGGTTTGTTTGTTATTCTGCAACAGGCCGGTGGTGGTTGAGCAAGATTTAATCAAGCTAACCACAGTGGATATGGCATCCGTAATTACACTTTGACACTCAAATTGGAAACTGCGGATACCTGATGGCTGTGTAAGGAGTTAATTAATCAGCTGAGAGGAAAGGCCTTCATATATGCAAACAGCTGTGGATACACTGCTAAGGATCAGACATTAATCTTTACTCTGGCTTTCTGGCATCATTTAAGCAGAATGTAAACATTTAATGTATGTATTAGGCTATATACTGTACACTAAGCAGCTACAACATTGACACCAGACAGATGAAGTGAATAGTGTCGACCATGTGGTTACAATACAATGTTCTGCTGGGGAGCCATGAGTCATTAATGTGGATGCTACTTTGACACGCATCACCCACCTAAGCACTGTTGCAGATCAGCATAAGTACTTATTAATGTATTTGTTAGTAGCTATAACTCCTCCTGTAGGACACAATCAAATGAAGGCCGCTGGAGGCTAAACAGATAAAAACGTCTTCTCATTGTGCGCTTTATGCACCGGCCATGCAGCTGTCATGTCTCCCAGGGTAACAAATAACTTAAGAGTAAAGGCGAATTTAAGTGCTGCGTAAAAACAAGGTTCAGCGGAACAATATTTCGCCCACTGTGCAGACCGTTTGAAGGTGCAGATGGTGAGAGAACTGAAGCTTAAGATAAAACACAAAAAAAATTCAAGGGATTTGTGGTTTGTTAAAAACACAGAGCACTGTCAGTGTTATGCTGCTTTCAAAATATAAAAAAGGTGTAAGCTTTTCCCGAGCAAAACAGACACAGTACTAATTAGCTTTTTCAAATGTTAATATAATTTTGAAAGCAGATGAACACGACTGTTGACCTTTATACATCAGTTTAACCAGTAGCCTACAATGTTCTCATTTCTTTTTCTGTGCCATGTAATGTATGTGGCTCATGGTAACTGTCAGCAATTATTTTTCTTTATCTGTGCGCCGGGGGGGGCATGTTCCAGAGACCACAGCACAACTCCATGTTAAGGACAGCAAATGGAAGACCTTTAAAATTGCTTATAGCTTGAATAACTGCACAGAGAAAACACAGAAATAGACGCATCCATGTGAAAATTGTTTGGATTAATGCTTTCACTTCCCAGTCCATGTGTGCCACTACCACCAGACTAAAGGTGCATCAAGACCCAATTCAAGCAGCTTTGGTGATTTGTTTTAAAAAGAATACAGAGCAGGTCGAGTGAAAACCAGTAATTCTGTAAATTACAAGCAAATGTGATTATAGCGCCGATTTCACCATTGTTATATGGGGAAAAAAGGTTTCTGACAGGTTAAATTGATGTTTCTGTACGGCTGACATGTTGTTATTGCTCATCGAAGTGAAGGTCTGATGAGGTGAGCTGATAAGTACGCGCTCATGTGAAATGCACAGCGCATCTCAATTCACAATGTTTGTTTTAGCATCAAATAAGAGATGCTGGAGGGTTTTCTTTCATTAATTTAAGCCACAGTGAAGAGTTGCATCAGATCCTGCTAATTAGTTTGTGTCTCCCATGTTAGTGATTATGGGAGGACAGTGCTAATTTATGTAAACTGCCAGTCTCCGTCTATGGTGTGATGTGGGAATAAGGTCTGCGTGCCCATAAAAAAAAAAATTGTTGTTTATGTGGCTGCTCGTTATTTTACAGCTCGACATCACCGCTTTGCAGTTTCGTTTTTCTGTTTCCAGCTTAAATGACTTTTTCATATTCACAAAAATGAATCAAGCATTATTAGATCACAGGCGCAGCATCGTACATTATTCTGTCTAATTCCTAACCATCAAACGAAATAGCTGTTAGTCCATTTGTCTCATATGAGGATTTGACACGTGTACTGTAGCATCTGAAGCAGTGATCCCCCACCTTTTGGGCTTGTGACCTCTCATATAAAAGCAGCCGCTGATTGGAACATATTGGCTGAGACATCAGTGAGCTGTTTGCAGTTCCAACAAAGAGCGATTTCCCTTTTAAACTTCTCTGATTCAAATAATCGGCTGAGGCTCAAAAGAGTCTCATTTTTCCACATTGAAAAGTTCCAATAATAAAAACAAAATCATGCAGCATCTATTTATGAATATGAACAAATACTATATGCTTCAAATAAACTAAACACTGTGTTTATTAACATTTAAAGCATTTAATGCAAAATTTAGCAACAAGCTCAACGTGCATTAAAGGGCTCCACCAGTCTTATAGAGAGTGGAATAGAGATCCATAGTGATGGACTACCATTACACTATTAACCATCATTTCTCTGTAGCTACACTGCTGCTGAGAACACACCAGAGAACAAATGAAGACGTTGTCTACACTGAGGACGTCCTGAGGGATCGCCTTACTCTTTTTAAATGGCAAAAGTGAAAGGGAAAATAAGACCCACTTCAAACCGTCTTTCTCGCCTCCAATAGCATCATTTGTGCTGTCGTGTGGAGCTGCTGATAGTTTTGCTATTACAGCCACACAGTGCAGGTTGGAGTGGTATAGGCTGCTCGTGACAGACCAGATAGGTTTGCTTTCTCCTTCTGACAGCGATAACAGCAACAATATACTGCATAAGTGCTCATATTCGGGAGTGATATGGTGTCGCGGTTTACTTCTAAATCGTTTGTGTTGCAAGTCATATAGAATAAATGTATTTCTTTTTCTGTCATCCTCATAACACTGATTTTTTCACGCCTGATTATACAGTAGTGGTTATTTGTTATGGAAATGAATGATAGACTTGGTTGTTTGAGGATTCATAAAAACAAAATAAAAAGACTGAATGAATGCCATCACTAATTATGTGATGCTATTATAATTAATAGATATACACATAATTGTAAACTAGTAATTTATTCTGCATGGACTAAATGTTTAACAAGGGCTGATAAACATTCCCTCATTCAGTCAATCTACAGCCACCAGTGAATGAAGCCTATAGTGGAGAGCTCAGTGGAAGCACTAATGATCCAGAGAGCAGCATACGTCAGTCTGGCTCTGCAGAACACCAAGACTGCCATCCCATGGTCGAAGAGTGAACAAGAGTCTCCCCTCTGAGACGCACCACGCAGACAGCAGGATATGGCACAGTCGCTAAAATAGGAGTTATTCTCTGTCCATTGCATTTATCTTATAGGTCGAGCACAATTCCACCGAGTCTGTTTCTCTTTCTGTATAATGAAGGACTGTGATGGTGCTTTATCACTTGAACATCCTCATTCCCAACATTAGCTCAGATATAATGAGGGTTACTCAGAGGACGGGGGCCCTCTCTGCAGAATGATAAAAGACCCGAGAGTGCGCCGGTGACACTGCATCGGTCATTAGCCTGGCTCACTTTGCCCTTTCATGTATTTCTAAATAAGTGCCTTCCTGTGGGTTTAACAGACCACCTAATCTGCCTACTTAGAGGTGCAGGAGAAGAGTGGAAATCCGGAGAGGTGAGTGTCAGCCAGGTAAATGCGCTTATCAGAGCTGTGACATGTTTAGCCGCTGCAGGCTTTCAAACCTGGTAGGTTTCGCCGGCGATATGAATTATGGGGGATTAGTGTGTTTGTGAAGTGTGGAGTAAATGTGGAACAGTGGCTCCCATTAATGTTAGAGGTTTAAATCCCCACAGCATTTCTATATACACCCTCTCTTTAAACGCCGCACACTGGATTTAAGAATTCACCTGGTGCTGCCCCGTCTGATCAATACTTGTAAATATACAATTTTCTCCAAAAGACCTGAGAGGTAACAGTCTTATCTCTGATCCTGTAAAGATGTAGAGCCGGGAGCTGCTGCATTGCCAACAAATGGGCGATTGATTTGAGGACATGAGGGATATTTGAGTGTTGACATCAAAGGGTGACTTAATGCCATAACTGTGCTGGAAAAGATGAAAATGTATATTCCCACAAGGTTATAGAAATATCACTGAAAACCAACAATGCCTACAGGAATACTTCAGGAGAGGTAAATGAAAGCAGAGTAAGGTCGCTACACTGCAAACTCACTTTTAAACAAGAGAGACACAAATAGATCCAACAGGAACACAGCAGGAATTAGCTTGGTAAATTTTCACCCACTTTCAATTTTGGATCTCAATGCCGGTGGGCTTCGGCATATTGGAGAGAAACACAAGCTGCTCTCACACACTTAACTATGGAGGATATACAGCCAGACTAAAGGTCAGTGGTTTTCCCTTCCCTTTTGCATGCTACCAAGGAAAGGCACTTCCTCTAATCCTTCGCACAAAAACTATTTTCAAAGTGATATATGGTCAGTTTTTGCCTGGTGATGTAGTCAGCCCTGTTTTCACACTGTGAAATGAGTTTCACTGACCTTCAGCGATGACAGCCCACGACTGGTTCATCTTGCGGATAGTGTTACATAATTCCTGCCATGTAAGATAAGACTGTAAGGTTAATATCGATGGTGGTAGTATATCACTGTCAAATTAAAGAAACACAGGCCGTTGGCACTCCTCTGGATGGCAGAGGAACAATCAATGCGAAGTGAGTTAACTGCTGTGTTATTTGACTAAACTAGGGCACAGGAAATACTCCAGGAACCAAGGAATGACAACCATAAAATGTCACTTCCGGGGTTAATGCCAATGTAGCTGTGTCGTGTCCATACACTAAGCAGTGTGAGCAGTTCCAATACCTTCACCTGCCAGCAGAGGGCAACCTGCAGCACTAGGTCTACCAGTGGTAACCAACCCATATAAACTAAATTAGACCAAATATAAATCTGTTGTTGCTATGGTTGTAATATAAAATGCAAATTAAGATTCCGTCTGTCAAACCCATCTTCATTTTTGTTTGGAAGACTTACAGGGAAAAAAAAAATTATGTCCAGTGCTTACAAAGAAAACAGCATTTATTTAGCAGCACTCTTGCTGCAGAGAGATAGAAGCATACTCACAGTAGTAGGCAGTAAAAGAAAACAGGGGGGCATGTTACACAGAATGGTTTAGGCAGTGGTAGAAACATCTCATTTACTGTAGCACTTGTTTAAACAGTTAAGAAACTGGCACCCTCATCAACGCTTCACTCAAAGACACAGTAAGGTAGTAGGGTTTTCTGATAAATGTACATACACTCTGTTAATCAACATACATACTGTACATCCACAAACATAGCTTGATTTTTTTGTGATTTTGTTGGCACAGACTGCTTTAAAATCTCCAGCATGACTTCACTCAGCATGAAGTCTGCTTCTTAGGTATTGGCAATGTAGTGCATGTTATTTAAAAGACCAAGGGAAAAAAAGGAACATCAAAATATTAGGATTAATAAGAAGTTACTGATTATGATGCAGAAGCAGGATGGCCACCTGGATTGTCAACACCTGTCTCACAGCACAAAGCCAACAAAGGCTTGAAACTTTAACAGTAATGTAAAACAGGAAAGAATCCGCACAGTGAGGATGGAAAAAGGCTGGATTACACAAATATGGCAGAGCACCATTAAGAACAGGTTGACTTTCTTCTCTTAGTAACTCCGAGAACAAAAAATAAAATGGTAAACCACATTACTTTTTCCTTCACAGCCTCAAAATACCCAGCAAATGTTAAAAAATCTACATGATGCTCTGTGACTTCAGGAAATGTGGGGCTTATCTGTCACCAGGCATTTCATTTTGCAGCTTTCTTCATGGAAAAACTGCAAATTGTCTTATGATTAATTTGTGGTAATCATGTCAAGGCTGATAAATCTGACAATCAAATAAAATAACCCTGTTTGGCAACAACTCTGATTACAGTGTACTGTAGGAATCAATGTGGAACTAGGGAGGAAAACAAATGCTGCTTTGAAGGCTCAAAAATGAAAATATTTGAAAATTCCATTCCAAACACGCTCTGAAGTTGTCGAGACATGCGTCTGGAGAGATCACTGGATGAGGCCAATATGTTAAACAGACAGGACAGTGAGTGTCATCATTAATGATTCACATATGACAGACAGCAGCATTAGAATTCCTTGTAAATGGATGAACATAGAGCCAAGAGGTGAATACTCTGGCAAAAAAAATATGCAGGTTAAGATTTAGAGCCGGTACAGAAATTAAGGGCACTGTTTACTTGACAAAAACACACTGAACCAAAGTCGAAGGCAGTACAATCGCTGAGTTAAACAGTGGAGAATGTCTTGAGCAGCAGAGTTAGTGTCAGTGGCAGTTTGGTCACTGGCTTACTGTGAGCCATGAAGCACTGCAGTCCAAGTCACAGTCACAACAGTGGTCATCTTCCAATGAGACATAAACTAAGTCAGATTTCATTAATTAAAACTGGCAACAAAGTGGTTGAGATTGTTCTAGACACTAAACTATAACAAGCTATTAAAAAATCTAATCAAATTTCATTCAAATGACAATGGCAAAGACGCTCTGCTTTGTTCCCCAGCATTACAGTTGTGTTGTGGCTTGTTAAGGTCCATGAAGAGTTCAAAGTAAACAGCATCTCTCTCTGAAACTCTTCTTGTTCTTCTTGTTCTTTCCTTTTCCGTTTTTGTCTTTGTTTTCTGACATTTTCTTGCCTCGTACTTCACGCATCAGGTCAAAGAACACCTGGAGAGAAATCAATGAAGCACTTTGACTTATGACTGTCATAACATGCAAATTGTGGAGTGATGTGAGTGAAGATCCTGAATTTGGATATAATAAATGTCAGTTTATAGTCTGGTTCAGTACTGTGTAAAAGTGTTAGATGTCTCTGATATCTGTATTCTCATTTTACAACATGACAATGACCTTAAGTCTACAGTCAAAGATCTCCCATCAAAGGAAGAACAAGTATTTCTGCACACAGATGTCATCATTATACAATCAGTCTGGGATTATATAAAGAGACAGAAGAACTGAGACTGCCAAAACCCACAGAAGAACTGAGCAGGTTCACAGAGATGCTTTGAGCGACGTACATGCCGAGCACCTTGAGAAACTCTGCAAGTCTGTAACTAGAAGAATGTTGGTGCTGTTTTGAAGGCAAACTCTAGATCTCATTTAGTTCTTTTCTACTTTTTTGTACTTTGTATGAAGTTAATACCTAATTATGAACTATCCATAGTAGTACTTCTCACTTTACTTTTAGTGCCTACAACATCAGCACAGTTATTTATACTAAATATAAAGTATGAGCATTCGCACCTTGTCGACGTTGGCTCTGGTTTTGGCTGATGTCTCTACATACTGGACGCCCCACTCCTCAGCCTTCCCACGGGCCTCGTCCACGGACACCTGCCGACGCTCCTCCAGGTCTGACTTGTTCCCCACCACCAGGAGAGGAATCTTGTCCTCCTCTGCCTTCACCCGCAAGATCTGCTCCCTGCCAAGACAGCACAAATTGTAAATTGTGGGCATTTTAATTGGTTGTCTTGTGATTTCTGTTTAAAATACAATCCAAAATGATCAATGCTTCTTGAGATAAAATTAAAATGTTTTACAGATATCCTAAAAAACTGACAGGGAACGTTCTTTGAAAGCTGATTAGCAAGAAAGCAGCAAGAAAGGTCGGTTGTCAAAAAATACCACATTGTTTTCCATCCTAATTTACAGCATCACATGTGTCAAAGTGAGTGAGACTGACGTGTTATACTGCAGTGTTTTGCAGGTGTAAATGATTCTGCTGACTAAAATTAGCATGCAAGATTCAGTATTTTGGTCGTGCAGATGATGTTTTCTGCCACAACACATCCACACTGACATCCTGCTCTCTACAAATGTTATATAACACAGTACACAAAACCATCAAAGCAAAGCTGTGGGGCAGGTTTCATTTTATTAAATGTAAATCTCCTAAGCAATCTTCTTATCTGGATTTACATTAATAATTCAGGGCCAGACACTCAGAATATTTTTTGGAATGGGTATGAAGAAAAAAAAGAATGGGACAAATGTGTTTTTAAGTGGTTACTGCCTACTGTCGATACATTACACAATGAAAATGTTACAAATCAATGTAACATTTATTATATCAGGGATCATCATCTGTAACTGATAAAAAATTTAAAGGACAAATACCAATATTTCAGTCTAAAAGTTTACGGAGTGAAACTGTAATAGGTGTCAATTTTACGTGTGTGCATCAGTACCTAAACTCAGCGGTGGCAGTAAAGGACTCATGCTCTGTGATGGAGAAGACCAGCAGGAAGCCCTCGCCACTGCGAAAATAGTTGTCCCTGATAGCGGCATAGTCCTCCTGGCCAGCTGTGTCTAGGATGTCGATCTGGACCTCTTCTCCATCCAGAACCACCTTCTTTCTATAGCTGTCTGCCTTGGTTGGCTCATAGTCTTCCACGAACTGGGGATGAAAAGATATCTTCAGATATGTTGAACTTTAAAAGAGGCTATAAGCGGCATTCATGACTAAAGCATTAGTGAAGCCTGAGAAGTTATGCAGCTGGTGTAAACAGCATCACTGGTTAACACAGACATCAGACAGATAACTGAAAAATTCTGCTGATATGCTGCTTGGGAGCAGAGCCAAACTGTAACGGCCTCTGCCCTCACTTGAGTGCTGTTGTCACAATAAACAACATCTGTAGAAAGGAAAGCAAGGGACTTTTTTTTACAACAGTCCCCTTGTAAACCTTTAGAAGTTTTGTGGGACCTTTATGATGTAAGAACCACTTCTTATTCTCATGTGACACATAACAGCTTCACCGTTTTAAAAAGAACACTTCTTGTAATTGTTTCACATTAATAGCTTTTCACTGGTGATCTACTGTAAATTCAGTGTTGACTAAATCAAAGATTCAGACTTTGCAAATAAGTGGTATCTAGATTACAACATTAGAGTAAATAAAAGTTAACTGATTGGACAAACCGGTGCAGGTGATTCATTTTTATTGCTGAAATGTCTACTCTCTATCTTTTTTGAACCAACAGCAGTTTTTAAGTTGCTTATAGGGGTGTGCTGACTCACCTCATCATACATGAACTGCAGGGTGAGGGCTGACTTCCCCACACCTCCACTTCCCACCATGATCACCTTGTGCAGGGCCAGAGAGCTCTGGTTTTTACTTTTACTGGTAGCCATCACTGGATTCTTCTTTGTATCTTTCTCACACACTCAAACACATGCGCACAAACACACACTGACACAACCTGTGAATGACAGGAGAGGAAACATATCAGTGTCTCGTACAGTAAATAACCTGCATACATAGATAACACAAACGTATGGACAAGTGCAGGGACAGATGGCAGTTGTTACTGAACAGCTTTCACTATGACAGTAACTTTCTGTGCCAAGGCTCTAGGCTTTGCTCCAGCAAATCTTGAATCTTAACCCCCACCATTTCCATTAAAGTGCCAAATTGCCTACTCATGAATCCTAGAACTTTATAGAGTTCGCCATCAAAAGGTCATTGCTACTGATCAGAAGTAATGAAGCCATCATTCTCCACTGCAAGACGGCATTTACGAATGCATTAAAATAGGGCATCATGTGCTAAACTCGTTAAAAAGAAGGGAGACGTGACTGGCCATCTATCTGCTCCATAATGGTCCTGCCCTCAAAAGGTGAAAGCTCAGAGTCAATTGCTTTTGCCTGACTTCAGTATCTTCTGTCTGTCAGATACAACTTCCAACAGGGTGCAAACTGACTATGCTGTAAATGCCTGCCTGCCATGTCTCAGCTTGCACTTCATTTGGATGGACATCAAACTATTGTATTGACAGTGTAAAATGTGCACAAGGTTCAGAGCAAGTCATCACCCTGCTCTTATTTATTGGCAGCTTATACTGCAGCCAAGAACTCAACAAGTTTTATTGTTTATTATATCTTTGACTATAGGAGGCAACTCATCTATTCGACTAGTTTGAATTAGTTATGTATTGATTCCTCTTATCATATGGATGACAACTTTTTAAAAAGGGAGGTGCAAAACCTACTCTAACATGCTATCCCTTAAGGCAACAGAGCAACTTAGCAGTTAGTATCTTAAAACTAAAGATAGTAACTGTGAAAAATCCCTCAAAGGAAAAAATTGTTCCACAGAATGCATGATTTCCACATATCAGCTAGAAGCAAGCAGTCCACCCTATTGATTGAGAAGGCTGTTTTAATGATCATTTAACCCTTCAGAAACTGGCTCTTTTTGTCTTGTTGTTTTTGCTGTTGTTATTGTTGGTGTCATCAGTATTACAGGGTCCATCTTTTGTCCAACCAAAAAGTCAATATCCTGCGTTTCTATGACCCAGTAAAAATCTAATGCCGTGGCTACACTGAACACGTAAACTGTGCAAACTGTTCAGGGAGTGGATGTATGTTTTTAGTGGCTACACCTACAAAAGTGTAGGGTTGTAGCAAAACAAAGTGGTGAGCTTTTGTTTTGGGATTGTGGTGTCTTCAGTTTCTGGACCCAGCCCTTGTGTAAAAACATAAATAGAAGACTGATCAGTTTTTATGTTTGCAGCCTAGATCCCTGTGGTGCATACATACCACCAACGTGCTGCTCACATGCATGGTGTAGCTAGTCTCATTGATTATAATGGAAGGGTAGTGTTGCAGCACCAGCTCTGTGAGTGGTCCGGCATATATCACATATTTGGCGTAGCCACCAGGAAAACCCATCACTTCAGAATAGCCAACTAATTCCACTGTTTGATGTCTGATTCATATTTATTACATTCAGCATTCACAGGTTAATACTCATCTCTGAGTTGTCATCTAGGTGTCATCTAGGCTCCACCCTTGCAGATCTTGCTAGACAGGTCAACAATCAGCACACTGTAGCGCTACGCCTAGTCATTTACCTACCTTACTACCAACTATGTATAGTCAGGCACACAGTTGAGCATCTTACAGGTAATATCAGAGAACTGATAGTGCCAGAGTTGTCACTTAGAGTTATGACTAAATACTGTTGTTACAACATGGGACCCAACCCATTTTTCCCTCTTACTGTCTTCCCCTATCATTTTATCTCCCTGTAGGAAGAAAGACTCTTCCCTCCTCTTGGGATGTCACACTAATGGGAGCACTGAGCTGATTTATAGCATTATTCATAATCTGCTCCTCCCTAACAGTAAACATTTCATTTCATTTTATTCAGTGCCACAAGTCTGCACTGAGGAGAGCCGACATTAAGAAAAAAGCTCATACCTTTCACAGGAAGCTTTTCATTACAAATGCAGTGAAAATGTCAAAGCCCTACAAAAAAATTCTGAAACCAGCTACAAAGCCCTGGTGTAAAAATCTACAGCTACAACATTTCCCTGAACCGCACAAAATAGGGATGCTAATAGTTCATTGTTAATTGATTATTTGCTGTTTATTTAATTAAAAATACATCCACTTATAAGGCAGAAGACAAGGGACATTCATGTTAGACAATGCACTGCGCATTAGCTGTAGTGCTTATCATCATCAGGTTGCTATTTAATGAGATGGAAGACTGCAGCTTGTTTGCTGTGTTCAATACTGTAGTGACCAGAAGAGGTAGTCACTACTGGAAGAGGTGTTGGCAAGCAGAGAGCACTGTGGAGGCTTAGCTAGCAATGGGCCACCACTACAGGAGGTATGTTTAGATATGTATACTTGCATACCATACCGTATACCAGAAAAAGATTTAATGTGTCCCAATACATAGTATTTTAAATGTACTATGCCGAAAAATACCGTCATGTCAGATTTTGCAGCATGCAAACCATGTGCTTTTCTGGCCATTTCGACCCACAATTCTCAAAAATGTCATGATGTCTACTGTGAGTGTAAACAAACTTGAGCATCAGAGAGCACACAGACAGATCACATTTCACTCATTTCACACAAGAGACTGCGATGGCCAAAGTTTAAGGTGCAATATTACGACAAAGTAGTATGTCCCAATTGTATGCATACTGTATGGAACAGCACATTATTTGTGAGGGCAGATGTAGTACGTATTTACAGTAAAAAAGACAAAGTATGCAATTTGGAATGCAGTCAATGAAGTCCTGCAGTCCTGTTGCAGAAGGGCTGCTGTCACTGAGCCCATTTTGTGGCAAGTTTAAGTGGTTAAAATAGCTTCAACAGCATATAAGAAAACATCCAGTGTATTTAATTAGTTTTTAAGGATTAATCATTTATTGATTAATAAAGTGGCTGACTATCAAATAAGTAATTTGTTTAAAATTTGCAACACCAGTCTAAAAGCAGAATGCATGCTTTGCATCACACAAAGCAACACTTTACTACTGCAGATATCGCATAACAACAGCTGATGCTGAGGATGTGGCATCATGGTTCCACTCTACCTCACCAGGAAGTTAAGTCTGACCTGTGCTCTTCCTGTCTTTGTTATCAGTAACCAGGCCAGTGAAAGGGCTCATGGGAATGATACCCCCAACACAAGCATACACACAAAATTGCACACCTTCTGAAAGAACACGTGAAATTCATGCATAGGGGTCACTGTTTAAATTATTTACTTGTAACCCACTTCCTTGTGTACACACAAGACACAGACTGCAATACAATAAATACACCAAATAAACTGAAGGAATGATTAAAAAAAAACGCTTAGTGCAAAGTTTCCAAAGGAAATTCAGACAGCAGGGGAGGGGTCCTGTCAAATTTCCACCAGCTGCACTGCAACACAAGCCACATGCAGGGTGAAAATGGAGGGCACTGGCAAAAGGGAAGAGGAATTAATATTTAGGTATGACCCAGTTATGGAACTGGAGTCGGCTTGGTACTGGTCCTTTTTAGGGGATGTGGGGTTACAGAGAAGGAGGGGTACAGTCTAACAGACCACTCTGGTTGCTAGGCTCCTGAAATATAGATGACACCAGTGCAGTGTGGGCAACAGGAATTCATTAAGATTCCCTTTGGAGAATGGCCCAATGTTGCATCCACGCTCATCTTCACACTTTGGCAAGGATGCGCTAAGGTTTGTTAGGACCCACACAGACACTAATAAAAGATTACAGAAAAAAATATAGTGTGAAACAACCCATGTTGATGCTGCCAGGCCATGCATATAGGACATTTTCTTAAAACTGTATGACCTCCTACCAGGCATTCTAATTTCTAGGTATGCTTCAATCAATGGAGCATTAGCAAAAATCAGCTCATGCTTCAATCAATGAAGCATTGGCAAAAATCAGCTCTTGTAAATCACAATTTTTATCATTTAAACAGCTGATTCTACCGAGACTGAAATTCTGACTGGTATATAAAAAGCCTGAATGTGTCCTCACGTTTGTCTTTTCATGTCTTGAGAAGTATGGATCTCTTTCTGTAGGTATGATGACTGAGCCCTCTCTGTGCAGAAGCTAGGAGTATTACTGGTACAAACAAACCGTGTTAGGGACAGTGATGGTCAATTTCACTGTTGTGTACTGGCATGCCGAGATTCCACTCTGAGGGAAGCAGAGCAAGTGAATTTATCTGTGTGTGTGAATCCAAGACATCCAAGCTATAGCTGAAGAGAGCCTAAGGATGCACACTCTCTCTCCATTCCTGAGATCCCAGGGGTGAGGGGATTTCCTCTCCCCATCTGATTACGAGCACAGGGGCTTTTCTGGCCCAATAAAAACCCTCCAAATTCCAAGGATCTGTAAAGGAGATTAGCTGTTTCTCTCATCTCATCTCAATACCAGTCACCTGAGTCAATGAAAACACTAGCTTTATGACAGTGTGGTTGAATAGAAACACTGCTGTGTCGAGTGATGCTACGTGAGGAGAAAAATTATGTTGAAATGCTGCTCAAAAATACTGTGATATTCATCTTACACCACTAATCCTTTCTCTATCCAAACAGATCCTCCCTTAATAATTTTGCTGCCAGAAAAGCAAAACTCTTACTAATGCAACAACTGCAAATCAAAACTCTCGCTGTGTCCCACCCAATTTCTACCACTCCTAGACTGAAACTTTTCTTCTGCTCCATTAAATGTGAAGGGGGATGTTAGCCCTTGGATTCTGGACAGCTAACTACCAAACAAGTCATAATTAAAACTAGCTATGGCAAAAACAATATCACCTAGTTGAGTCACCTCAGTCAGGAGGTAACCACAAGAATGGATCTTCTGTGATACACAGCGACAGGAATTCCAAGATCCTAAGGGTTGTTTAGCACAGAGTTACCAACAATGCATAATTCAACAGCAAACTGCTGCTGGGTCTTTGTAGAAATGTGTTTAGTCTTTTGGATATAGCAGTTTTAATGGTCACTACCAGTGGCAATCAGGAAATGATT
This sequence comes from Dascyllus trimaculatus, assembly GCA_024666655.1. NCBI lineage: Eukaryota > Metazoa > Chordata > Actinopteri > Pomacentridae > Dascyllus > Dascyllus trimaculatus. The sequence continues at coordinate 25,425,213 of CM045456.1, read as the reverse complement.
TAGTCTACTTAAAAAGGCGGCTAACACCAGCAAGGAAGACATTTTCAAAAAGCAGCCCACAATGCATACTAACAACCCTTGGCCAGGGAAGTGTACAGAGGAGCCTTTGACAAAACTGGGCAGTGGAGACCTAAATCCTCTCTGTGTTACAATCCTTCCTACTTCAGCAACATTAAGTGGACTGTTTTCCCCCAAAATCATCTCTATTCTAAATCATTTTCTTTTCTCATTCATATGGAAATCATCAAGTTGCAAACAGTGCATTGCTTACTGATACTCATAGTGTCAATGACTCATGCAAAACATGGATTTAGGCCTCACACAACAGACATCCTTTCTAACCTCCATGCAGCTGACACGGATGATCTTGTCCAAACACTTGTGTCTATCCCATTACCTAAGCATTCCACTAGATTGATTCAAGACAGACAGAAAGAAGCATTCAGACCTCAGCATACATTTACTCACAAATCTATTTGTTCCTGGTGAGTACCTCCCATATGCTCACTACTTAGTGCCAACTTGCTATATATTTTTTTTCCCCTTTTGCCTGCCAGGAAACACAACAGGCTCAGTTACATACCACCTACACCATGGCAGAAGCCTGTGGTGCTATCATGGTATCATGGTTTAAAATTAGGTAAGTTGTAAACCATGACAGCACTGCTGAAAAAACAACCCAAAATCCCCACAATTGTTGAGTCTCAGCTTAGACGTGTTAATGGGGCCAATGGTGCCTCTGAAATTCAGTGCTTGACTCTTTCCCTACCATTCTGAAAAGGTTAAATGGTCAACCTCAAACTGCTGTACAATACTTAAATACTAGAACCATGTAGCACATTGTAGCCTACAACCGAGATACACACATACACAGGTTTACTGAAATGGCAAGGGAAGTAACTTGTTATGTAAAATCAAATCTTCTGTTTTTGCCACCAGCTTTTACATAAATGTGCACCCTAAAATACATTTAAAGGCTGAGACAGCCTCTTGCTCTATGTTGCTGAAATGATGGCCTTGTCTGGAGGAGTGCACAGCACATTCTGAGTGCAGGTGTGTGGCAGTGGATATTGGAGGAAAGAGGCTGAGTGAAGTAGTGTGAGTGGTGAGAGGCATCTCAAATCTCTCTACATACCCAAATACAAGTCCCAAGTCCTGTATTGGCAGGATCTGGACACTAACATGACACAGTCAGGCTACTGACATCACCAAATGAGAAATGACACACAAGTTAATAAACTTAAGTGAATCATGCATATCAATTGCACAAACTGAAAAAGAAAGAAAGAAATTGGAGCAAATGAAAGAGACTGTGACAGAGGTCTTATAGAAAAGCAGCTCTTGGCCTGTGACTGCTTTACCTTTAGCTGTGGCTAACCCTGCTTGTTTTGCCACAGTGAAGAGATTAGCCTACAGCTAAACTTTTGTGTTTCTTTAAAGGTATGCCGTTGCATTATACTCAGTAATTACATAGTGGCAGTCCATCATTACAGAAATGTGTTACACACAACATGGACATAATGTAAGGTCATGTTGTTTTTCTTAAATGAGCTCCATGTTTCTGCTTTTTAATTCACTCCAAGGAAAAATCTATAATGTAATTAGAAACATGGTGGTGGAAAAAATTAGCTTCTTCTTGGGCTTTCGTAGTATATTAGAGACTCTTGTGGATGTGAAACGTAGTTACAATTTTAAGGAGGCAAACAGAGCCTACTCTGGTAGCCTCCGCTACGGCGTAACTGAGATGAACATGCCCTTGGGCACTGGATACCAGCAGTGGGTTACAGAGAATTAATGTGGCAAAAAAGCTGAATTATCAGAGTTCTGCAAACACATATTTGCATAACTTGTTCCTCTTCCTTGTAGGAAACAGGATGCAATCCTTTGCATAAATGGCCCCTTACACATACCAATCCTATCTAACTCATCTTGTCCAACTAGTTGTACATAACAGTTTATGTTAGGTCCGATGACTAGATGCAAAAAACGGCACTTTTTCATGCTCATTAAGTAATTAACTGACAACCACACAAAATATATGAACCTCTCCTTTCCCCTGCTGACTAAAGCAGACAGCTGATGATGGCTAGGTATGCACTGACCTCATCTCTATCTCCTGTATATAATCATTCACTTTGCAAGTTAAGTAAAAAAAAGAAGTACTTCTGCCCTTGCCCTGTACTTCCACTGCCAACATCATTAGCAGATGGTTTCTTGACTCCAGTGTTATCACACACTAAGAATCCAGGTCATTCAGGAACCTCATCAGAAAATGAAATACTGATCAGAAGAGCAGGTGAAGCTCTTTCAAGTAGGCTAATCAGGCAGAGTCCAAAAAAAGGGAAATGAAGTGGAACACGTTTGCCATATTGTGATGAGTTGCTATAAGAGGAAGGAACCACATGCCTTAGCATTCAGAAAATGATGAGTAAAAATCAAGACAGACATAAACTGAGAGAAGAACAGAAGTTTAGAGCTCATCACTTTTTTGTTGTAGGTTAATCAATAATCATTTTGAATAATCCACTCTGAAACAAATCTTGACGTTGCCAAAGATTCCCACCTTCAAGGCCTTTCTTTATCTTTGATATCATTTCCTTGCTGTGGGTGTATAGCTATGAAAAAAACTGTATCTTTGCCAGAATTTAACACAGTCCAGTACAAGGCTTTTCCACGAAAACCACTTAACAGCATTTTGTAAATAAGTTAATTACATGTTATGGTGGGGAAAAACACAAAACACTTTGTCAATGTAGCCATAAAAAAAATATCAGGCTTCGATAGTTCCAAAACAAACTTGAGGGAGCCCTGCAAGACTGTGAAACTATTCCTGAACTGGTCTCCCTGAATAGGCTGTGACTGAGATGGAATCAGTATTATGGTCATGAGTTGTTTATGAAGGGTTGGTTGCAAGTAATTCTAGGAACAATCATAAAACAGCAGCTTATGCATCTCACGGGTTGTTTAAATTAGGCATCAGTCACCCCTGAGTCACACAAATCTGGATGATGAATTGTATTTGTCACTTTCCTGTGATAGGAAAGCAGAGTTGGTATTATTAATTAGATGGAACAAACATGTTACTTGGCCAACACTGTCTTCCTCCCACTCAAAAAAAAAAAGCTGATAAGAGTCGAAAACGTTATCCATCTTCTATACTGCATATAAGTCAAAGACTAAGATTCAAAGATTTGGCTTTTAGTTTTTACATTTCTCGGGTATGCTTCCTCTAGATCCCTGTAATCCTCTAACTCTGATCTCTTGAATATTTCAGAGTAGAATTAAAACATATAGAGAAGCTGCATTTATAGTCATCGCAGCTTTCAAGAGGAGATTCGACCATCTGATTCAGTACATGGATTCAAATGAAACCTTAAAATGTATCTTTTCTAGCTAGCATTTCTGTAGTTTATACAAAGTTTTGTGTAATTTCCTGGTTTTCCATATTATTGAATTTAACTCATGTTTTATCATTTTATTGTAATATGTTTATTTTATTCTCCTATTATCGATGTAAAGCACTTTGAATGAACAGCGTCAAACAAATAAAGTTATTATTACAGCTATGAAACTCATTATTAGACTGCTGTGACCACAGTTAACTGCCTCTTCCTTTGCGGTTCTTGGTGGACCCTCACTGCATTTTTTTCTTCTTTCCTCTGTTTTGCTCATTCCAAGCCAGTTAGCAACGGCTATTCCACTGTATCCATCTTCATTAAGCACCAAGATGGCTATCTTTCCGTCTCTCCTCACAGGCACTGATGAGTGATGATTTAATTTGGATTATCCGCTGACTTGACATATACCAGATATACAACAAAATAGCAGTGACTCAAAAAAATGTTTTCAGCCATCTAGTGTGAATTTTGAAAAGTAATTATTATCCGCTATGACAGAATTCAAACTAAATGATCACTGCTGAAGGACTGCTTTGTAAGAGAAAGAAAGAAGCGGTTTAAGAATTATTTTGAAACGGTATAATAAATATTCTCCACTTTGAGTAAGCTTTCAGTTTCTGATGTATTCTGAATCAATGTATTTGACACAGTGACTAAATAGTGACCATTTTAAGGAGCCAGTCCAGAGATCAACAAAAGTTCAACTTCATTCAATGTAGGAGAATTAACTCTATATTTTAATTTAATAGATTAGCCACAGAGGACAAACATTATGCCCCACAGAAACTTCCTGACACATTTGTCTGACTGTCATTTTGGGGTAAAAACTGCCTGCACACTGTTATTATGGAAACTGGCCGTTCTGCTGACAGTTAGGATTACAACGACATTAGCTGTAAACCCCTGAGCTCGCTTGGGTGTGTCATCTCCTCAGAGGAAAACTTTTCAGCTATAACCACTTAAGAGTTATTCACGACGGGGATATAAATTACAACTGTTCATTTCTGATCAACTAATCGACATTAGCCTCCTAAGGCGACCCTGGTACATTAGAGAAACACGTTAAGGTGACTGAACTCGTAGTTTACACATCAACACTGACACAAAAAGCTCCTAAACACGGACTTTGGTTCACGCTACTACCGTTATTGCCACACAATACCACAACGTCTATTAGATGAATGCTAGCACACACAAACAGTAGTTCACTAAAAAAGGAGGAAGAAAACTGACCTAGCAACGACAAATTGCAACAAATGCCAACATTAGCGACGCCAAACAGCAGTTAGATTAGCTAATGTACGGTAACTTACCGAGGACTAGCGTGACGTCTAATGTTAGCAGTGTGTTGTAGCCGTTTAAAATGGACACAAATAGCAGCTAGCTAAACTAGGTAACTAATACGAGAAGATATTTATACTAGTTACTCATATCCCAGAAAAATTAAGAGTTTTTGGACCCATCTTATGTTAAACGGTCACCCTCAGGGTCCACTGGTCGCTCAGCCTTCCTTAAAACAGGTGTGGTAGCGCTACTGTTGCCGTCTAAAGGCCTTGCTAAGAAACACACAGTTGTTCCGCCACAACAGGAAAGTTGTGAAGCCTTACCAAAGCAGGATTCGTGTTTCTGCTCTTGGTTGATGCTATCTTGCTGACTGCATTAACAGCGCAAACCGAGGCATTGGCTCTCCAAATACAAACCGCTCCTGCAACAAAAGCCCCACCTTCAGGATGGAAAAACTACGGATGCCAGGAAGGGACATATTTATCGCCTCTCCCTCCAGTGTGCCACCGCGTTGTTCGGTTTTCATACGGTGTGCGTTTTCCCTGAAGGGGTCATCCCGTGTCAGCACAGACAGAATACAAGTATGTTGCTGCACTGTCTCATATGCTGTTCAGTCCTCATGAATATAATGTTTAATTAGAATATGTGTCCACTGGGGCCAAAAACTAAGCTGTATAAAATAATGTGGCTGCATTTTGAGTATTTTCTTCACACCTGGGAAAGTCCCTATTGGGAATCATTTTTTAAAAAGTCACCCTATTTTGGGTACAAAATATATATAAATATAACTCCCACAGCCATGAAATCTGGTGAGGGGAAAGGCTATACTATTTCCAGCAGATTCAAATAGGTAATTTTTAATTATTGGCCCTTAAAAGTGGGAAAAGTACAATATTTTCAAGTGAGTGTTGTATTTTGGCCCCAGAAAGTTCCTGTAAATGTATATATATGGATGTATCGATATTTCCCATTGTAAATACAGTCTTTGGTCGACATTTTACCTGTTCTTGAGGCCTCCAACATTGGTAGAATTTGGTGTGTGTCAAGCCAATGTTCCACTTCTTTTGCTAATTTAATGTGAAGACAGTCATGGAGTCATATATGTGCAAAGAGACAAGTTGCTTCCATGTTGTCTTCTTATTGATGTGTAGCAACATATCAGGCACATGTTCAGGTACATATATTTTAAATCAACACTGAACAGAGACACTGATGAAAATCTCATGTTTGTTAAAACACATACTGACAGGTGCTATAACAGTAAGAACAGTAAAAAAATATATATATACCAGTGTTGTACTAAAAGCGATAAAAGAAAACTAAATGTAAACGTCATCATTTTTAAATGGATTTTTGCAGAATGGAAATTCAAGTTTGTCAAGTTAGTTAAATTTGTATCATCTTCCCCTCCTCATAGTAGCTGTAGCCTGGATGGTGACTGTTGGCACCAACAGAGATCATCAGATGGAGGCCCCTTGAATGACGCAGGTGCCCCACTTGGGTGCACAAAGCGTCATCCTCACATTCTATTCCTCTTCATCCCTATCAGTGGTGAGTCCAGCTACCACTTACCGGGCTGCGTCATTCAAGTGGCTACTGATTTCTAGTCTATGGCCTCACTCTCCATCAGCCCGTTATCATTTCCCATATACTGGGTATGTGGTTGTTTCAAGGCAGCCATTCTGAGAAGTCGTGTGTTGGAGCGACAAATACTTATACCCCTATGTTAAAAACAATGGACATAATTTAGTAAATTATTACACGTTATATTTATATTTTTGTTCAGTATACATTGTTTTTAATTGCCAGTTAATCTGCTAATATCTTAATTGATTTTAAAAAATATTGACAATTTGTAAATGAAAAATTCAATACAAGTTCAGAGACTCCAAACTCTAAACTCTACAGCAACTTTTCTACCACAAGACATCAGAAGAAGACATTCATTTAACCTTCGTGAATAAGAGAGATCATCAGGAGGGAAAGTTCTTTTTTTTAAATTGAAATAGAAAGAAAGAGAGAAAGAGAGAAATTAAAGAAAACATTAGCATTCGCTTTTGCATTCCAGTTGATTAAATAATAACCATTAAAAGTGCCTGTTTAGAGAAGCTGATCTGTTAGATAGAATAGTTAAAATTCAAAACAGTATACAGTAATACAAGGAAACCCCCAACACTTGCAAATAAGGTAAACATTCAACAGATGAATTTTAAATACAATACAGTGATGTAAAACAATTACAAATGGAAGATGGGGAATTTCAAATCTCAAGCTTTTCATAAATGCAAATTTGTCTGTGCTTGAAGTTGTGCTAAATATACAGCTCATTCAAATGTCCAAAACATACTTTTATTGTTTTCATAAAGTTCATTTGTCGTGTTGAGAACAAACCTTGTGTTAAACCTGCCATGCCCACTGCTCTGTCACAATAAAACTATAACAGGTGAACCTTGATCTTTGGATAGACATTAAGTAAGAGTGTCAGATGTTCAATTCTACTAAGATCATGTGCATCTTATATTAAAAAAATCTTATTGCCCTGTCTAAATGATAGCCAGTACAAGCATCCTGTTGTGATAACTAACTGAGAAAACCTGTTAAACTAACCTTGCTCATGTAAAACGCTAAAGGTAATGCGTTTTTGTATTATTATTGTAGTGCTATACCAGTGCACTCTGTGGCTTCCAATAAAAGAGTGTAGGAAATGAATGGTTGGATGGAAATGGTACAGCTGGGACTTTAGTAGGTCATATTTATGGAGTTGAGTAATACCATGTCACTGTGCTCTCCCAGCAGAGTTTAACACCAGTACATAGACCACTGGCAGTAAACAGAGAAAATAATATAAAAGTCAGGACTACTTTCTCTTCACTGTATTTTCTCTTCGTGTTAACTGCGGCTGGGGAACGGTGCACTCACATACAGTATGTTTTGCTCTAACCCATAGTCACGACCACTTCATGCTCAGTTTTTCTGCAGGTACAGTATGCAATCACACGTATTCTCTCTCTGTGCAGATTCATAGAGACCAAGAGAACAAAGAAATTCTTGATGAAACGTACAAAGTAAATAATTTATTCCCCCGATTGTAAATGCAAAGACTTACACTTATATCACTGAAGAGCACAACCTACAGTCGAGTTTATCTCATGAGGACATTTCAACTTTGCTAAAAACGGAACTACACAAGACATTACATTTGCTATTTCTGCACATAATGACAATATTGAACAAATTAAATGCACTGAGAATGACAGCCTGCATAAGCAACTACTCACACAATCACTGTTTATCTTCAGTGCCTCCCTTCTGTTCTTTATGAAGATTCTTGCCCTGCAGGTTCTCTCTGCTTTCTTTCACCACTTTATTTACTCTGCATTTTTATGCTTTAAATAATACAGCAACTAGAGACCAACCAAGCTGTTTTGGGAACAGTACTGGTTCTTGATGCAGGTTAGCTTCAATGACTTTCTTTTTGTCGCTGCGGTGGTAACGATGTGATTGATTTCATCCCCCTCTGAGTGTAATGTTGAGAATCCCAAAGCTCCATGCTGAAAAAAAAGAGAGCAAGAGAGACACTTGAAACATTTATGTGCTCTGTTCCCTTTCTGCTATCAAGGTGGGAGGAAAATAAACCAAAGTAAGGCACACTGGGAGTACAGACCTTTATATTCTGTCTTGTTTTAGGTCATATTATGCCTGCGAGCTATCACTGATGCATTCACCGAATCCCCGGAGAAGCACCAACAAAAATATGTACAGTTCGAGCGCCGAACTCAACCATGTGGAACCACCTATTTACAGTGATGTGCTATTAAATACCTCTTGGCTGACATGCTGACAGGGTGGTCTCACTGCACTGAGCTGGGAAAGCACATTGCTGAGGGCTTGCTGCCCTGGCCAGATAATGATGCAGGCTTTTAAGGTATATGGCGGGAAAGGACACAAACCCAAGTGGAGCTATTGCAGGAATTAGCCTCTCAACCCTGCAAATGGGAAGCTCTTTCTATGACCTGGACGCAGTATTTTTAGTTGGTGACTCACATTTTGCATCCTATCAATTTATAAAGGTAAAACATGGGGGTGAGTGAATGCAAACACAACTTACAGACACACATATTCTTATTCTGAGACATTTACATGTGCACAGTTGGCATTCATGCATTTTATTTTGATTTTTTTTTTTGTAAAAGCAGGAAGGTCAGACTAATTGTTTTTGCTTTGCATGAGCATTTTTTCCCTTCATCCTGAATTCTAAGTGTATTTTTATCAGGACTTGCCTTTTCACAGATTAACCCACACTTTGGTGCTTTTATTTCTACTACGGCTAGATTTGAAACGCAACAGAAGCACGGGTCTTCTTCGCTTTTTGTTTCACTTCTTGTTCTCAAAAGAGACAAGTTGACCCGTGTGCACAAAAGTTGTGCTGACATTCATATCCTCCTCTGTGCCCATCAAACCGTACATGCTATCAAGTGTAATAATCTGGATAGTGATAGAATTTGGCACAGCAACTCCAACTGCAGCAGAGTGAGAAACTGTTCTGACGTCCTATGTGCCTGCATGATGCAGACCTTCAAGGCTTCACTCCTGCTCATTTTTCTATATGACATGGGTGTAAAAAAAAAAGAGTTAAAAATCTAGAAAGAACAGGAACCAGGAATCTGCAGAATTGTTCGCACAAATAAATCTGGCAGGTTGATGTGAGACCATAACTCCACCTGGTCAGGATCTGGAAGGGGGAGGAAAGCTGCACTGTTTGTGCAGATGGGAGGACTGTGTCTTCTTTGGCAGAGGATGATTAAAATGGTGGGAAGCAAAAATACTGGCTGTAAAGAAAACTGACCCTTTGGTGCACAGCCTCCTCTTCTGAGCAGTCTGCTGTGGCCTGCCAGACACCTGCATGGTTCACTGTAGTGGCACTTGTGCCTCCACAGCTCCGAGACCTAAAAGGCCTTGAGCTGATTCCACACCGTCCACACTAATATATTCCACTGAAGGTTTGTTCACATCCGCACTCACAGTCTCTGTGGGCACAAATTCAATTCTGGAGAAGAAGATTAACACTTCTGCTGTGTGACGCTGCATCTGCCAAAGGCCTTATGATTAACAAGGATGAGGGATTCATTCGCCGTTCTCACAGATCAATCAACCGTCTGGAACTAATCACTGAGAGCAGTAATCACCAGCTCCACCAGGTGGAGCCAGAAATACCAACGGACCAGATGCTCAGTTTAGACTATTTGTGTCACTTCATCTTAAAAGCCTCTGAGACACTGCATTTTTAAAATTGCTAGTTTTATTTATCACCTCTAAACCCATATGGTCTCCTTATGCATATGAAACAAAACATGTCAGTTAGTCCCATCGTAAGAGGGCAGAACAAGATGTGTCATTACCAGCTTTAACAATGTTGTTTCACCTTATGAGCGGAAGAGTGAAGGTCTAAATGCCTCATTTGATGTTTAATACCAACAATACAAGGCTTTAGTGTGCAGAACCCATGCATGCTTTTTATATTTGATCTGTTAGCTATTCTGCTTCATTGGAAACATTTATAAATAATAAATGCATACCTCTTCTCATTCTTCTAAAAAGAAGAAGGGCCTTTGAACCATTAGCTTTAGCATACAAATGCAGTTGTACTGTATGACATTAAACATGCACTTGACAGCCTATCCATTGTAAAAATATGGAAAATCACATTTTTGCATGTGGAATGTTACGGTGTAGAGGTTTCAATCGTTTACAGGCATAATAGCTATTATTTGATAGATTTTCAAGAGAGAAAGTTAGAGATCAAAGTAAGCCTCAGGCACATCTCATTTACAGAGACAGAGTCAGTAATGAGGCTGAAAGGTTTTATCACACCATCAGTACAAAGTGAGTTATTCTGGCATTAAGACAACTTAACCTACATCATCCTTCTGTCAGTCCCTCTCCTGGGATTGATTAAACCTCTAAAAACTCCTCTCTGTGTGCATCTTTTCCCCTTGAAAACAACCCCTTTTTGATTTAATATGGTTTAGATGAGGCGCTACATCATTGCTTCCTCTATTCAGTCAAACATGATCAAACCGCAAACCAGTTCTGAAAAAAAATACTGATACGGAAAGTCGCACCTTGCAAGTTGACAGGATTGGTTACCATAAGGTTTGATGGATATGAAACCCTGGAAGTCTGACTCCCTGTTTTTGAGACTGATGCTGGTACACTGTAGTTTCAAGGTGGAAATGTTCAGCCATGGAGTCGTCTGCTGATTTCACTCATGAGTGCAACATATTAAAAACACCGTAATATTTTCTGCTTTTCAAGTAACTTACACAAGCTTTTTGCTTATCTCTAATGATTATGTTCCCTGAGTTTGCAAGCATTGTTGTAGTGATGCCTTGTCTAGTCAGAGGTGCAACAGATTTAGGAAGTAGTTTGCTTTTCATCATCAAGTATAGTAGTTTATTGTGTAGTCAGCTGCAGGGGTTTCAGGCTGTATACCATTAAAAAATGTAAAATCATTAGTTCACATTAAAAATTCAGTTCCATCCAATTTTCTTTTCACAGAGTAATGTGTCGTACTGTTTACTCAGATGAGCTGCTCTGAGTGGTTTGTGTTTTGTTTTGTCTTTTAAAAACCTACAGAGGCAAATATATCATCTATGTCATCATGGCTGTCAGACTCAGTAGTCTGATGTGTTTCCTCATGTGTAGTCCTGTTTTGTTGGTCATCCATGAACAGCTCAGACGCTGATGACCAAGTCTTTCTCTCTTGTCCTATCAGGCGTTTCTTCTTTCCACCAGTTCTGAGTGCAGAAGACATAATCCGCCTCCTGAGTGATTTCAAGCGACTTCGCAGGCGAGCATTTCTCCTCATCGCAGCAGGGGAACGAAGGCTCTTCGGCACTGATTTTTGAGGAGATGAAGCCCAGCAAGCTGCCTGTCTGAAGGTCCGCAGCTTCCTCTGGACGCTGTGGATGAGGACAGATTGTATAAGCATTCCCATTTACCACTGCAACTGTGTCACAGAATGCTTACGTAAGTTTTGACCCAACAACTTGGTATTCTGTAGTGTTGCTCTTACTTGTAACCGGCTGCCTCAAGGCATTTCATCTTTCGGCACTTTAACTGCAGGAAGGTTAAGAGGCGTCTTTCCTTCTCCATCCTCTGGGATTTGCACCACAGAATCATTTCCTCCAGATGGGCCGCCAGGTGTGTGAAAGTTGGAGCTTCACTCACTTGTTTCTTGAACTTTAGTTTCATTCCAGTCTTGTGCGCATCCTCTGGGAAAGAGTTTCCCTTGGGTACCAAAGTAATGCAAATATTAGTTAGGTGGCTGCACTTTTTAACAATTAAATTTGCAGAAAGTAATGAAAGAAGATAGAATGAATCCGTTTTGCTCACATACCTTAGTGAAATTCTTGAAAATCTTGATAAAAGGCTTGAGGTCAGTGTTACGACCCAGATCTGGAAAAAAAAAAGTCACTGATGTAAGCACTCTGTGTAGAGACATGGATCACTGTGTGGTAAAGGAGATAGTGAGAAAATGTTTAAATAAATCATCTACATGTATGACAGCTTTTTATGAAGTTGTTTGCATGTGTGCAAACAAAAAAAATGCTAACAACAATAACAATGTTTTAACTACACTGAGCCAATAACACTGTTCTATGTAACGTCATTTTTAGGAGCTTGCAGTGGAATCACACACTGCAGTTTCCTTCTGCCACCTCAAAGTTATCTTGTTTAGTAGCTTTAACTGATTGACCTTTTGTACTTGTGTTAATAAGAAGCTCCCTCCATTAAGTAACATTATGGGTCTGTCAGTAATGTTATATGACGGTACCATTTCTTGGAGTTTATAAAGTTATTGCAAAGAGAAGAAGCAGAAACGAAACAAGACAAACTACAAACTAAAGGCAGCGGCTGATATTAATAAAAAGTTTACAATAAGTTAACAGAAATCTACCATACAATATTATTCCTTTAATTTTAATATACTTCAGTGATCCTGCAAGGTAAAATGGTCTTTTGCTTGTCCCAGTTTGTTAGGAAGCTGGGGTTAGAGCGCAGGGTGGCGACAGTGGCAGCTCAGTGGTGGTAGGGGCTTGAACCCTCAAATTTCTCCTCAGTAGCTGGAAGCTATAACCACTGAGTCACTGAAACCCCAATATAACATTTTCAGATAATGTGATAATGTGTAAAGTAATTTCCAGTCGAGTATCTTTGATGTTGCTGTCAGAATAAACAAGCAAATTCCAATATTAGTGACGATGGTTCTTCTAAAACATCCATTAGATGTTTGCCAAAGAAATACTGATGGATACCTGCCCCACTGGTATCTAACCATTTTGTATCAAGCTAAACCCAGACACTAAACAGGATTTTAGAGTAACACCTGTAACCATGGTGACCATACAAAGATGGCGACAGTGGTCCCACAATGGTTAGAAGATACAAAAATGAAAAACGAGACAAAGATGTAGTTTTGCTGACCAGATTCAAACTAATAAAAATCAGATGACTACATTTTAACTAAAACTAAAACATAATTTCATCAAAAGACAAAGACTCAATGATTATCAGGTGCCACAATTTATACTACTGAGCAGACTTTTTTTGGCATTTAGAACTAATGTCATAAAAGACAAAGAGATCAAGTGTGCTTAGAACAAAAATCATCATGACACTCCATACCTCTTTCAACAGCAACTCCCAGGTCGTTGTTAATCCTCCCTGTCTGTCCCTGGTCCCTGACTTTAACTGAAGACTTCTTCTTCTTCTTCTTCTGCTGCTGTTGCTGCTTTTCCTTGTGATCCTTTGTATGGTGATCATATTGTGGATGTTTGGTCAGTAAAAATGCATCAGAGGGAGCCAGAAACTGCACCAGATCTGCTGGCAGGGAGAAGTCTGTGAGGAAGGGCATGGGCTGGGCGTCGGCTACATCTCTGAGGAGTTCCAGGATTCGCTGGTACAGAGTGGACAGGCCGACCAGCAGTCCACGGAACATCACCCTGATAAAGCACAAACACAGGTGGATTTAGACTGTAAAGCATTTTATTTCAAATGCTTTAAAATAAAAAAAGATTTCTAAACCTTACTGTGCATTTCGAGAATCACACATACAGAGTTACTGTGTTCAGCATAATTCTGCAAGTGCTTCTGTTTTGTAAATATGAAAATTAGGAAAATGTCTCACCAAAAACGACTGAGCATGCTGGTTATCACCATGTTCAGTACAATAAACTCCTCCCATTTCATCTGCTGCTTTGTGAGTCTGACACAAATATCTGTTAAGGGAAAACCTGTGAGGCCACATCAAGAGGTTCACAAAAGTCAAATTTAACACAAACATAAAGAGATCTACGTTTGCTAAAACATACCAGATCCTCAGCTGCTCCCTGTTACATGTTTAAGAAATCGTAAGCTTGATGTTCTGAACACTTTCACCTCTGAAAAAAGATACACAAAAGCTCGGCTGCATCGACTCAATGCGCAGCTCATCAGCTGGGCGGCTCCTAGGACTTTGAGGCAGATCCACTCCAGTCTGGGTTGACTGGGAACATCACACTCACCAGACTTCAAGCTCAGTTCTCTAAAAGCACAAACACACATATCCCATTGGAGGAGGGCTGCACAACATTTCAGCACCGACACTGCGATGTGTGCAATAAGGAAATTAACTAAAATACATAATGCAGCAACAGTTTTTGCTGGTTGATATAAAAAGAAAATTCACACAGTTTTCATTTTCCATGACTAATCTACAAGAACACTCGCTCTAATAGAACACCATTAAGTGTTTTTTTAAGATTTAATGTCAAGACACAGAGTTTGTTGACATGCAGGCTCCACATGTGCACAGCAAAATGTGAAAGACACAGGTGAGAAACACTGAAAGGAAAGATCTGATTACAAAAGGAAACATAACATCAGCAGTCTGGAAATATTTCAGCTACAGACAGGATGATGTTGATTAGAGATTAATTGCTGTCACTACATGAGGGAACATGACTAATCTGACCATTTAAATCTGCACCACTATGCTGTGCAAAGCCAAATCTGAATGACGTCCAAAGCAAAACAAAAATATTTTGGATGCATTACCAGTGTAACAACCACATGACAAAGGTTTTAAATAAACTGTTTGTTTTTTAAAATTTTCAATGCAGATTCACTTTGCAACAAAATACCCAAATCAGTCTAGAAAGACATATTATTTCTAAATAGAGTTTTTAAGTAATATAATAATATCATATAATCCATATCCCAGAAAAACAAAATAGACATTTAAACATTTAACTGTTCACGACAGTATTTCTATATTTCTATACAGATCTAATTGCATTTCAGTGTTTTGCCCTACCTCACTGTAACTATCACGTTTTGAACACAGCAGTACTTCCTGCATGTTAAAATCAAATGGCAAAAACAGTGAACCTACCTATGAATCTTACTTGGACACAGATCAGTCAGGTCCTGCAGAGCAGCATCGAGTTTCATGTTCTTCAGCCTGTTTATACATTGTTCAACCTCAGAGAGAAGACACAATATGTAACACACAGCTGAGGGAGCATGTACAGTTTTCTGTCATCCTAACATTTGCTTATCACACAGTGAACTGTGAATGACTTTTCACGTCCACCCATCAGTAGGTGTAAACAAAAGCAACAGTCACACAGCCTGTGGAGTGCAGAAGTGGAGGTTTTCTCCACAGTCCTACCTGCTGTAAGCCCTTGAACGTCTTGTTGCCTCTGTAGCTGTTGTTCAGGATGTACAGCAGCTCATACAGAACTCGTACCTCCGTTTGAAGAATCTCACTGCGGATTAGTTGAAGGACCTTCTCGTTTGCCCCCAACAATGTTTGAACATGAGTACCTGCAAAACAGCAACACTAAATTACCAGCAAGTCACACCCACATGAAGACAAACCACTGCACTCCCACGTGGATTTCAAGGAACACATTTCCCTGCACAGCTCTGCGCAGAACAACACATATTAAATATATTTAGCTCATTAGCATCCAAGCAATGGTTCGTACCTGTAGTTGAGGTGAAATGTACCCGGACGCTGGAAACAGCACCTGGCAAGGAAACGTTTACCCTGTTCCACGGTTCTGCTGCCATGCTTCTCGGCATATAAACATGCGGAAGTGAATCAGCCAATCGTATTCAAGTTAATATAAACGTCAGCATCTGTGTTAAAGGTACAGTGGACCAGTGTAGGACGGCTGGCATTGGAAATCCACAATCAGAATCAACTTCATTGGCCAAGTTTATAAACGCAAACAAGGAATTTGAAGGAATTTTGTGAATCTTTGCTCTCCGTTTACAGTGATCGGGAAGTAAAAACAAACAAACAAACAAAAAAACAAAAAAAGGTTAAAAAAATATTAAAATAAGCTAACATAGACGTTAAATTTAACCGTATGATTAACTTTGACTCCCCCGTTCAAAAAGCCTAATAGGAAGCTAGTTTGAATTCGTGCCGAGTTCAGTTGACGAAGTAAAAAAAGCATTTACTTTTACTACAGGATCCCAGTAAGGACAAAATAGTGCATTTTATTTATTCCTCTTAGTAAACTTTTCTTTAAAACAATCGTCCCTGTTTCTTTGGCAATACTGACCTGATATCCATGTCATTAAAACACACTGAACTGAATTGCATTGAATAATGCATTCACATTAAAATCAAAAATTCCTTGAGTATATCAAAGCTTTGGATTAGGTTCTTACAAGCAAATGCAAAATAACCACTTCTATGTGCATCGCTCTTGAACTACAGTATTTACAGCACAATCAGCATCAAGTTAAGTCCTACAACACTGCCTGTTTAGCAGATAAATAATTCTAAAGTGTAATAAATTAGGTTTTAGGCTAAATAATGAGGCACATTAAGGATTAAAAAAATGTTTTTATAGTGATTTTACATAAATATAGTCTTCCCTAATGACAGACAGTATTGAGCCTATTAATTTGAAAGGAGGGAACATATATTTGCATAATGCAAATTAAGATTAATGATCCAAGAGTTAGACTATTTTTTCAATATGTACATTGTAATTAGCTTCTTATGATGTATTCATACAACATTAAGTCACTTACACATTAAATATGTAAAATAATATATTTTATTCAACAAGTAAAAAAATAAGACAAATAAATTAAAATCTGGTGATATTAATTCATCTCTGCTCCCTGTTCAATGATCCAGGCGACGACTTTTGAGTTCACATCATCAGCCACAGAGTCCTCAGCTCTTCCTTTCACTGTCAGTCCATGGCTGCCTCCTTGTAGCCAGAAAACTTCAACTTGAGCTCTCATTTCTTTAACCATCTGGTTAAAAAGGACCTGAGCAGAGACACAAAACAGAATCACTATTGTGATACGTGTGATGACATTCAAAGAAAAAACATAAATTGTACAGGATGGGACAATAGAACAATTGAACAACAGCATATGTAAGACAGAAGAGTATTGCCAACATTATACAAAATAATAGCTGACTAGATTTTCAAAACACAACAAGACAGGCTATCTGAAAGTGTAATAAAGAAGGGACAAATTCAAACAGATGACTGAATTTCAGGATTATGTACACTGTGTAACTGAGATGAAGGATAAAATTGTTGCTTGTGTATCAACAGCTTTCTCAAACAAAGGAAAAACACACTAGATTCAGTATATATAAGACAATAAAATATATAGCTCATTAGAACAAATGCTATGTAGCAACAGCTGTATGTATGAGATCAAAAAGATATGATCTTCACACTCATAAAATGTAAGTATGTATATGAAATTGGAGTCAGTCCAGCATACATTTGTCACAGTCTCCCTCACCCTGTCACACATGTTGTCCTCAGTGCCTGACACAAACAGCACACGCATGTGCTCGGGTAATGTCCTGAGATCTTCACTGCGTTGGCGATGGGCGTGTGTCTGTTCTGGTGGGTGCAAGGGGAAAGAAAGACAGATGACACCCTGAACTGCATCCTCGGATTCATCACTCAGCTGTCGAGCTAAGGCCACAGCAGCACGACATCCCATCGACCTGCCTGTAGACGAGACAAAGTGCAAAAGGAATCCCACTCAGTGAATGTCACTGTACAGTACTTGATGCTGCAGTACGGCAGATGTTTTTGGGGGAAATCTGATCTTGTTCACTCCTGTTTTGCCAAAACAGAATATAGTTATTTAAATGGTTGTGAAATTAGGGATATTTAAATACAAAGCTTACAAAAATTGGGAAATGCTTTGAATTTTTAAACAATAATTGTTTATGATTCTTGTTTTGTGTTTTCTATTGGTTTAGACTTGACAAACTGTAAGCCTGTCATTGTTGCTTACCTCCAAAAAATATGTGTTTGATTGTAAACTTCTGAAGTGACTTCAAGTAGTCCTTGGTGAGAAAACACAAATTAGTAAGTCAACTTATAAATCTCAATTATAATATAACAATACCACAGAAAATAACGTTTGTCTAAAATTTTGACTGATCTTTCTTTGAATGAATGAAACTACTTACCCACACAGCACAGTAAGCCTTGACTCTGTAACCCAAGTTTAAACCTTTGCATGTAAAACGGAGGCAGATGAAGCCATTAGATGCCAGAGTGTGAGCCAGAGAGACCAGGTGTTTGAAGTTCATGTCTCCTCCAGCTCCATGTGTCAGGATGACGGCTGTGTGGACATCTTTCACTGAGGCAGGGACACACAGGGCAGCATCCAGACACTTTGTCCCGAATGGCACCTTCAGTTGCTCCTAAAAGTCAGTGAGCAGTTTATCTAGACTTTGGCCTTTGCAGTTTGACAGTTCATATTGTGCAGGGTGTAAATATTCACGTTTCTCAAAACAAAACGACTTCTAAAAGACAGGACTTTCAGTGCAAGCTGAATGAGATAATTTTCTCCACCTAAAATGACGTATCTCACTATTTTTACTCTGCAGCTTTAACCTTCCCCCACTGAAATTAATTAGGTGAGAAGCAAAGGATGGCTAAGAGCAACCAAGGTAGCTAGCTGTGACTTATCTGCAGACTCTCAGGTGATGACTGAACTTCTGTCCTTCTTAACTTTACCCCCTAACTTGACACAACACTATCAGGTTTGAACTATAGTTGACTCTAAATCTAAATTTCGTTATTATCTTTCCAAAGGTGCCCATACACCGTTATTTCTGAAATACTTACCTCGTTAAACTTGTCCATTATGAGACGTTTCTTCTCTGAGGTCCAGAGAGTAGCGCCTGTCTGCGCATGAGCGACACCTAGCGGTTAGGAGTTGTCATCACAGCAGACCCAGGGCCTTTGAACGCATTACCGCCACCTAGTGTGCTGGAAGACCAGCCAAGCCCACTCTATTTCTTTATTATACAGTCTGTGTTTATGGTCTATGTGGCTGGCAGTCAGTTCATTTTAATACTTGTGATATTTTGGTCCCTAATTGCTTGTTAGGTGGTTTTGAGATGGAACTAACTGAAGGGAAATACTTCTGGTGAGACACGTTTGACTGACACACACTAGAAGGAAATGGATCAGCATGTGGTGTCAAACTTCCATTATACATACATTTATTAACCGTTAAATTGTTCTACTGATTCTGTGGAGAGCCATCCTTTGGTAATGAGAGCAGCCAACAAGGTGTGCGACTAGAAAGTTTTGTTTGTTTACAAAGTAGTGTTAAGGTTGGAGGCTAGCCTAGTCAGCTAGCTTTTATTAGTGCTGACACAAGGACAATGTATTTGACTTGTTTCTCAACCATTTTCATGGGCTGAATGGATGTCAATGGAATAAACAACAAACTTTGTGTCTCACATGTTACTGGAACCTTGGAGCAAGCAGGG
This sequence comes from Dascyllus trimaculatus, assembly GCA_024666655.1. NCBI lineage: Eukaryota > Metazoa > Chordata > Actinopteri > Pomacentridae > Dascyllus > Dascyllus trimaculatus. The sequence goes on along the minus strand of CM045456.1, from coordinate 25,405,695 downwards.
TTTCTTTGTGGTGCTCAGACACTCCTAATCACATAGTCAGTATTCTTTTATCTCAAACCCTGTAAACATTGCTATAAAATATATGTAATTTCACGTTTTGCAATATGAGTAAATGCTCTGAGTAACATTTAATACAAAAGTAGGGAAAAAAATCCCACATCAGTTTCTTCATATAAAAAGGAGAGAACATTTATTAAAAAATGAGAATTTGATATTCATATATGTCATACAGTTATTTCACATTTTGGTAAAAAATATTTGGTAATATATGAGACATGAAGGACTGCTCTGTAGCCAGATGTGAAACAGGTCAATCAAAGTTCATCCTTTGCCTGAAAAAAAGCAAACAAAAAATATGTTAAAATTAGAAAGCGTGGTGGCTGGATTTGTTTTAGCATTTAGGAAGAAATGGGACACTAAGAACTACTCTGTAGTAGATGTATAATCTGATCTAATCTTATGTAATATAACAGAGTATACATTTTATACAGTGATATAAGTCAAAATTTTCACTCATTGAAACAGTTTTGATTTTATGGTGTTGTAGGTAAGTGCAGTGGCACTTTACACACACCAGAGGGAGCCACACACTTTGTGTATTGAGTTGACAGTTAATAATAGAATTTTTTTCTTTATTAGTATCTAATGAAAAGCAACAGCCAAAAAAAATTTACCTGCTGCAGTCAGAAGTTATTGTTGTCTTCTGAGTTTACTACCAATTTACTTAATGCACACACAGAACAACTGCAGGTGCAGTTAAATGCAAAGGAAACTTATTGACATTCGTTACCCTCGTCCTCTGACAGTGACATGGAAACAGGTCATCAGCAGGCTGCTCTACAAGCTCCATGTCCTGACGAATCTTAGGCTCTGTGACCTGAAGTTTAGCATACTCCTACAAAAAGAACATTCAGAGATAAGTATGACAGCCAAGGGAAATGCAAGCATTTTATTCCTGAATAACATAAATACTGCAATATCATATCAATGCAATATTCGTTGAACTCTGTGTGATTATATGACAAGGAAGCTGGGTAGTACTTTCTCCAAGTACTGTAGAAATGTTACCTTAAAAAGTTTGTAGTAGTAGCAAAGTATACTGTCCCCCATAAGTTTACTGCGAGCAAACTGCTGACCTGCCAGTGCAATTTTCTTCGCCTGAAAGACAGCAAGAATCATAGCCACAAGAGAAAAATTTACTCCAATGTACAAGAAGGTACAAGTTACTTATGGTTATTCTTAAAGACATCAATATGAATCCAGTGATCGCCTCATCACCTCTTCATCATGGTCCCGAGCCCACTGGATCTTTTCCAGCAGGTCTCCCAGGTCTGCTCTAATAGGGATGTAGTGCTCCCACGGTCGAAGCTCATTGTAGAAATGCTCATAGTAGCCAGAATCCTGCTTTAGAACCACACTGTCTCCAGCCAACAGGTAAGGCAGTCGGTATGCTGCTACAGTGCCGTCAATGTTTATTTGATATTTGTACTGGTGGTGGACAAAGGATGGAAGAAAGAATAATGACTTATTACCCACTTTTTTGACTGTCGTGGCTTTACTTTCTGCATAACAAAGTAGTGAACTTGAACACGCTGTTCGTTTTGTGCTATGCAGATTGGGTACACTCAGAGCGTTTTCTGGAAGAGGTTGCAAAACAACGCACTAACAGCTCCAGAACTGAGTGCTAATTTTTACTGCAGTAGTAGCATTTTTAAGGAATTTTCCAGAACACAATTACAGACTTTTTAAGGAGATTTTCCAGCCTTGCGGCACTCTTACCTTGAAAAAGTCAAAAAATGAGACGTGTTTGACGAGCGGCCCATAGAGGCTCTCGTCATGTTTGAAGAAGAAGAAGTTGGTAAAAGCAGCATCTATAAAGTTGGGGTGAGCCCTCGAGAGCTTGACCAGCTCCAGGCGCTCCTGTCGACTGTCCCGCCCCCTCCAGAAGGCCGTGGCATTCTTCTCTGGCCACGGTGGCCCAGTGTTGGCCTGAACTGACATCATGTCCAGGCTTACTCTGTTCATTGGACAGACATAATGGTGAATGTTGAAATCTCCTGCAGTCTCTGAAGGTTTCAATCTCACCGTCTGTCAAAGTTATAAACTCACGTAAGGAGGTAATGACAAAGTTTTACTGTTATGAGAAGCTGTTGCTGGCTTAATATAGGTTCGAAATTAAGTATTAGCTGACAAAAACCTTCTTCCTGTCACACACAAATTAGCCATGTCACACTTTGTAAAGCTGTATCACTTTCTACAAACAGAGAGGTGAGATGTGGAAATAATGAGCATCGTGACATAGGTTTATTTCTGTTTCATTACTCAGTCTGCAGTGTGACAGGCCGTATGCACAGACCTGTATGTCCCCTCTGTTATCTGCTAAGGCAAACAGGGTGCAATTTGGGATGTCATTATGACAGTAATGTCAATGTGAATGGGTAGTAGCCTGTTATTATTTATTACTCATAAGAGGTTGGAGGAGGATTTCTTCAAGGGTGTCTTGGTGATGGGCTTGTTTTCATCCAAAGTTTCTCTGCACAACTTACTTGGTGAACAAAACCAACACCATGTAAACTTTTGCTAATTGAGGGTGAATTACATTGCGGACTCCTGTGCAAACTCGTTAATACTTTAGCAGTTCACGGATCGTTTACCATAATCAAAAACTGCTGAACATTTTGTGTTACGAATAAAACTTCACCTTCCCATGGTCTCAAGCACGGACTCAGTCAGGTCGTAAGTGGGCATGACAATATCTCTGGTGTTGTTAGAGCCACACCAAGAAAAGATGGGATGAATCTTCTCGGTGGGTTTCCTCTTCTCCAAAGGCCAGTCACCCAGATTAACAAAAAACTCCAGATCAGGAAGCCTCACCTGGACACACAACACCCCACCGCAGAGAAGATCATGGATTATGTTCTTCTTTATCAATAGAAATGTGAGTGCTATTCATTATTTGAAAATAACATTGCTTGATAAAAGAAGACATCCTGCTGCTGACTGCTACATTCATATTGCATATATACTGCATGTATTAGCACCATATCTTCTTCATATGAATGGATAAAGGCTAGAAGTGACAAATTCACAAGAAGATTTTGGCATGTCAGTGTGTAGTTATCTACAAGCAAGTGATGAATAAAATGTATTATGAAGTTGGTAAAAAAATAAAAATGAAAATGCTTCAATAATAATAAATAACAAGTGTCAAAACAGCTTACCTTCCTAGTGAGTGACAGCAGGATGGCATCCATAAAAATTCTAAAACCGACATGTTCTCCAAAAGTTTTAACATAGATCTGAAGAGGAAAAAATAAATGAAAAACACAAAAATGAAACTATTTCACAGTAATATATAACCACAGCTTTAGTGCAGCATACTGTAGTCATATGTAAATTGGTTAGACAGAAGAACCGTTTAATCTCCATTCAGGGTTCCCTTCATAACCAGTAGACTAAACCACTGCGTTAGAATTTGCAGAGTCAGTGTTACCGCCAGTGCTAGCTGTTCTTTCCATCATTTAACAGCACATTTGGATTCATATCACCTTTTGAACGCAGCAATTTAATAATATCAATGTCATTATGAAACATTTTTTGAGAAATCCTTTTCCTCAAATCCATTTTCATCAAAGACAGCATTGTCAGCATTCGTTTACTTTCATCCGTAGTGAACAAAACAAAACCCATCTGTCTATAGCTGGAAGTACTGAATCAATTTCAATTATTTGTGAAACTGCACAGGATACAACAGACAACTCCTTGAAAGCTACAATGATGGAAAATAAAAGTAACTAAAGTGAAAAATAAACTATTAAAATGTGTGTAAGTGTCTTTTATAATGGAATTAACTGAAAAGATAACGTAATGTGCAGTATCAATCAAAAGTATGTAAACACTAGAGTTAAGTTTTCTACCATTAACTTAAGATGTTTGGGTTTGAAATCAAAAGGTGAGTGTGATATAAAATGAACAATTATCATCTTTTATTTTACCGTTTCACAGAAATGGCTGTGTTGTGTTGCTTTCTCCCACTGTCATGTGTGCAGAAGTACGTTAAAGACTGACTGACTGACAGGTAAAACTCATTGCTCAGGTGTTTCCTTTGGCATGGATTGTTCTCACATAAAGGGACGGTGGGTGTGCAGAGACTGCAATTTGAGACAGACCTTCCTTGAAGACTAGAGAAATGACTATGACCGAAAAAACAGCTCATCTGTAGATAAGAGAGAACAACAAGTCCCTAAAAAACTACAAAACCAGAAATAATATGTCAATTACAGTTTGGAAAGGTCTGAAGAAAAAGAAACTCCTGGTGGAAAGGACTAGGGCAAGCTATTTTGACATTTAATAGCCAAGTTTGACTATCTGGAATTAAATCACAGAGATCAACAACTTTGTGCTAATTACACTGTGACTAGTCAGAACCTACCTATAACATCATTGTGACTGTAATTATAATTATGTAGTTATCTGTAATTCAGTTCTGGTTGATCAAAATAATTGTCGCAGTTATCTTAAATGTCAGGACTAGTCAAAACTGTTGTAAATGAGTCTGCTCAAGTGGGGCGTTGACAGTGTTAGCAGAAGTATTAGAGAAATGCTGTGGTAGATAAGATCACTAGAAAACAATGCATAATAGGAATAGCTCATCAGCCAGGAGCTTGTGTAGAGCAAGATCTTAATTCATTGGAGACCTGTGGTCAAAATTACGTAGAACTTTGGCCTCAGGCTGCTCTGACTTGGCAGTGAAACGGACAGTCGCATGCGGGTGTGGTTGCAGTATCATAATGTTTGAAAGACAAGCCGCCTCCGTCTCTGCTTTCCTCTTGCAGTAGTTTTGACATTTTCACAGATATCTGCAACGTCATTTTGATTACTCACAACTCTGCTTCTAGATATCTGTAAGCAGAGTTGGACAGCATTTCAAGCTGTCCAGAAAGGGCAATGTGTATCTTGAACTGAGGGTAGTAAATGGTATCTTAAACTGGAATTATGACTTGTCAGAACAAAACTGTAGTTATCTGAAGCTAGAATTAATACTAGTCACAATTAAGGTGCAGATATTGTCACTGTGAACTGTGGATATCTGCAACTGAAGAGTAATGAGAAATTCAATACACACGAGTGGTAAAAGTGACATCATTTGTCCTAAGAGGAATGACATTGTTGATATTGGTATTCTCTATGTGCAATACATAGCCAGTCTAGTGATTAAATGTTAAAATGGCTTGTCATAACAGACAAGTCACGCACAGAAAATACCTGCAATTAACGACAGAAAATCCTTCAAGCTGTGAAGAGCCCCAACACAACTGTCAGTCTACGCAGAGAAGGTGTGAAATATGACAACTCACAGCTCACATCAGGAAAAATTACGTTTAATAAAAAATAGGAAAAAGACAAGCCAAAATGCTAGTGGAGCAAAGTTTAAGTTAGACATTAGACCAAACTGAACTTTAACTAAAGTGATGAAAGCCAAAAGTGTGGTGCAAACAGAAACTGGCCATGATCCAAACTGTTCCACCTCTACACCGAAACATGGCATGAATTAAAACTTCTGGTCTCACTGTCATGTTCTGATCTCAAATAAAATCCTCAAAATACAAAAATTCCACACTACTGTGTTCACATATTTTTGGAGGACACTGTATAAATTCCAATGGACTGTGAATCTTTGAAATCTGATAAATTTCTGGATGTTCCCAGGTAACGCTAGCATTGTGTGAACAGGACTTTAGACATATCACTGTCACGGCGACCTGGATTGATGTCCAAAGTGGTATTTTGAGAAGATTGGACCCTTGAACACCTGGCTGATGCACTGCTCTTACAGGTGTGTCACATAGCTCCAGGCTCTCCTGACTGACTTTATTACATGGCCCTAAATACTATCCAGCGTAAGGAAATACTGGCCCTTATTAGCATATTGCCCTTTAGTTATGATTGTATTTGAAAGAGAAACCTGGGGTTTTTGTTCAGTTACATTAGTGACTAATTGGGGTCACAGCTTAAGTCTGGCATCATTATGGCTGTTTTAACTACAGTTAGACAAATACATTAGTTTGTTGTTACATCAGACTGATACCGGCTGTTTGCTAGAAACAGAATATCATGACATGCTTCAACCACAACTTGAACCTCAACTCTAACCCTCACTGGTAAGACAGATCTATTCAATCACTCGCTTTAAGGGTTGTGAGCTGTTGGGTATAAATGTACATTTAATAATATTTATTTACCTTTGAATGTTTTGATGGTGATATTTATTGCCAATTATTTCTTTTGTTTTCCAGTGTTTGTGATGTCCTGAGCGTGAAGTACCTTGCTGTCTTTGATTGTGTAGTGGCAGAGGCTTTGCCGCTGTCCAAATCGCTGCGGGATCTCCTGTGCATTGCGATCTGGGTCAACACTGGTGTACTGGGACAGATCTCTGTCTATCTGAGGGAAGGATGAAGGACAGTGCATGTGGGCCTCCCATACAGATCCACTGGGCTGAGGACAGTGGCATCCCTCATGATAGACTGGACCTGCAGAGGAAACACAGTCTCATTAGGATATCTGTCTACCACCCACACCAAACATTTCCTATCGTTATCAGTTATTAAATCCACAAAATAACAGGATGTGCAGATTCAAGTTTACAGCTTAACTTGTGAATAAGTTCATGACATTCCATTCATTTTAATATTTATTAATAGCACATATGGTTTAACACATTTTCAATGTGCTTTCATACCGCAGCATATTTTGAAGGCAGCTTCAAGTGTATTCTACCTTTGAGAATAAATGGTGACTTGGCAACATGTTTGTTCTTGAGCATAATGTGGATTTGAAGGTCCGTATAGGTGGCGTACATTCTGTAGCGAACCAAGAACGACCCATCCTTGCGATCCAGGGCCTGGATCCAAATCCTGGTGAACTGCTCCACTGGAGACACGATCTTCACTTCGAAGGTCTTCTCACCAGGTGATGTTGTTAAACTGTGAGGGGGAGAATACAAAGAATGTTGCTGTTGATAGTGAAGTCTTGCAGTGTCACGTGAAATATCATATTCTCAAATGTCAACACTAACCCATAGTTTCTGTTGCACTGGACCTCTACTTTTACTCTAAGCCTTTAAAATTAACTTTAATAAGTGTTTATATACTTTGATAATTTAGAACATTACACTGTTTGAATAGAGACATTCCTGGTTTCTTCTCTGTATGTTTAGGACCACTGTCATGCTGGTTGCCTAATGCATGTAAAACTATCTATATTATATTTATGATAACCCCTGATTACTCTGAACTTAACTATACCAATTTGTGCATAAAAAGTGTATTACTGATATAATTCCATGGCCTCTTATTGCTGACATGCAGATATTGTGTCTCTTCTATGCAAGCAGACAATAACAATGCTGTTTTATTGTAGTGGGCATAAATGGAACTGAGGAACAACACATGTGTGGAAGTGATACTCACTAAGGAACTACAAATAGAACAGGATACCTTCAATGGACACATGCAGCAGTCTGATGAAAGAGGTCACTAGAGGTAGTCTAACATCTTTTTGCCCGGGGCACAAACTTTCATGTCTGCTCTCTCACTACTGACTAGTGTAGGATTTCAGCTTTCAGACTACACCCCACGTGGTTGATGGATTTACTAGGCTGTCCTTACTGCAGAGTCAAGCAGTCTTCTGATACTAACAGATACATAGTTACAACATCCTGCATCAACAAAGAGTTTCACCCATTACTGTGCAACTATGTTTCAAAAACAAAAACATTACACTAAATTAAACCTATGAGGGTGTGCACAATTTCTAATATGACCCTTTTTTACTCGTTGTCACATACAATAGTTTCTACAATTTTTTGTTGAAAAAAACCCCACAACAACCACTTAACACAAAGTGTTTTCATTTCTATAAAAAAAAACAGTGCTCAAACAGAGGTTTAACCAGAACTAGACTATAACCAATCCAGATTTTTTTTACGTTTTGAAATAGCTTTGCAGGACCAGTTTAGCTCATATAATGAAGTTTTCCACTTGATTGGAGCCCCTTACAATGTGGACGTTAATAATGCATCATAATAACTCGATTTCATTCATGTGGGTAATATTTTGAACATTGCAGCCCACAGAATATAGGGGAAAATTGTATTTTACGTACGATCTGTAAGTCATGTTAATTACAGTCTAGTTTCCTAATAGAAGTATTAAGGATATTAGACATACCAAACATATACAGCATAAACATTTGGACATAAACAATACTATAATATTGCCAAAATTTGCAAAAGACATTTAAAGACACACCTTTGTTGTTACCACAGATGTAAAGTTATGTGTATGTGCATGTTAACATGAGGCAACCACTTGTTGGACAAGAACTTTGTACCATAGCACCTGAAAGGAGCACAGCTTGCTAATAAAATGTCACAGCTGGCTAATAAAACGTATGTGCTCCTCCAGAGGCGCCATGGCAGGCCTGGCCGAGGTTACTTACTTTCTCCCAGAGCTGTCCACCGCCTGGATGTAGAAGAACCGGGCTGGCAGCACCATGTTCGCCTCCAGTCCGGGTCCCCACACCAAAGTTTTGGAGGCGCTGAGCACCGACTCAGCCGCAGCGAGTTCATGTCTGAACACATTCAGGCAGAAGAGCAGCACAAACCACGAAACAACTCGGAGAGACATAGCGGCATCTGACCGGCGTCGACACGTTACCGCCACTCCTCTCCTCACTGGAGACTTTCCATCGCCGGTTTAACGGCGCCCAAACCACACGAAGATGAAGTCTGTGAGTAACGTTTTAACGTAATTTAGCTCCGTTTCCATTTGAAATTACACGAGTCAACGATGACATTGTCAGGACTGTATATCTGTTTAACATGAGCGCAAGGTTTGGTTATTTTAATATGTTTTCAGTGGTACCAACCTCTCTATTAGCTGCTCCCAAATTCTTCTACAGACAGTCCAGTAAATATTCTGTTAAATGAACTGGGCGGAGAAGGCGGGACAAGGACCTGATGTAGAGATTCGATTGGCTGTCGTCCCATTGACTCTGGATATGATTGGCCAGAGGACCAACCTGAATGAAAATATGATTGGACAGAAACACGGAAGTTGCATTCTGAGGTACATGCTGGTTGAGCAGAGTGAATATGATGTGCTTGTGAATGTGGCTAAATTTTACACGTTTATTCAAAGGCGGATTTTTATTTCTTTTTTTCGTGACAAATAATTATAAGCAGATGTGCTTATAAAAACATTGCACATGATTAAACTATGAAATAATGACCAGTGTCTAGTGGCAGTGAAATATTCACATAGTTTACTTAAGTTAAAATCACAAACTGTGAAAGTACTTTAAGGAAAAACTGACTTAAGTAAAAATACTTGAAAAAATGTAAAAAAAAAAAAAAAATAGAAGGAATAAATGAAAAAGATGTGTGCAAAAATGGCCGCTTTTACAGTTATACTGCTTTCTCTTATATTCCTAAACCCTACTGCTGATGCATTTATGTGCTTAATTTGTAGTATTTTACTACCAGTTGAAATGTATATATATACATATACATATATATGTATATGTATATATATAGTATAGATTAAAAATCTCAAGTAAAACAGCTCAAATCTACACATCAGTGCAGGACTTTAGTAGAAATACTTGAGAATGGAAAAACAGTGATCACTGATCACTGGCACAGAACAAACTGTGGTGCTTCCTTTAACAGTTGGCTTCAACCCACCAGGACATTGCAATATTTGGGAGATTTATATAATTGAAACATAATAAATGACATATGTATGTGCACACTGAGAGGGTAAAAGTGAAATTTACTGTAAACCAAGCTGTACTTTCATAGCTGACTGATGAGAGAAAAGAAAGGTCATGTATGTGAAGCCCTTGAAACAGGAAACCCCACATGCCCAACAAATCTTTTCGCATTCAGTAAGAAACATCACGTCGTCCATAGAACTAAAATGACAGAAGCTGCTTCTGGTTAGGGGCCAGTAAACAGAGCTCTCAGCTGTGTACATCAATCAATGTTTATTTCAGTTTGCTTTTGCATCAACATATTTTCAGATCTTTTTTGTCAAGTAATTTCTATTACACTAGTATAATATCAAGAAGAACAAAAAGTGGTAGAATCCATTTAAATAAGACAAACTTTGCTGCCATTATTGAGAAAACCAAATAAATGCCTTTTCAGCATACTACAGCGTGAAGAACTACATAGTTCCAGTGATTTAGACAGAGCCAGAATACCAGATACAGTACCAGCAGTAACAGGTACAACATATACAGAGAAAATATCCCAAGAATATCTTTTATCATTTTTTGTTTCACCGTTCACCCAAGATTGAACTGTACAGTTAATATAAAAACTGAAAACATACAAACCGAAAACATACTAACAAAACACCCTGTCAGCAGAAGTCAGATTTTTTTAAATTTTTATTTTGGTTCTGTTTTTTGTTTTCTTTTTTTGTGTGTTTTCTCTGCCATTGAAAGAACTGCACTGAACACGAATCTCATTGACGGTACAGAGATAGGAGAGAAATGTATTATTATTATTATTATTATTTTGACATGTTTAAGACACCCTATTGAATCAAATCATGTGTAATTCCTGAACTCCACGTGGCTCGGCTGTAGGATTTCAGGTGAACTGAGTTATAAGAAATGGGTTTGAAGGCCATTCAAGCCTAAGGAATGTCTCAGCAGCCTGACAGAAAGCAGGCAGAAATGACTAGCAACGCAGACTGACTTGTGCCTGTAATTCTTTTAAGCTTCGAGTGTGTCGCTGTGCCTATTTTATGCAGGAGCAATGTCAACATGATCAAGGCGCATTACTTCATGTGTGTCGATGCTCAGGTGCATAAAGGTCTAATGTGTGAGCGATGGATATCAATAAGCCTCCGTTTGATTTTTCAGATCAGTTCAAAATACAGACGAATACACAAGTACAAAACATCCTCCTCACTTAATGCTGTTTGTCCGTGTTGCGTGGCTACCCACTGACATACAACACAATCACAATATGATACACAACCATGTATCATGAAACATTTGCTGATTTTAAAATACAAGAGCCTTCAATTAAGAGGCCATTACCATCAAATATAGGACTGCGACACAAGGATATCATAGTCATCAAGAACAATATTGAAAAAAAAAACATATTTGCCTTCAGTTGAAATTGTCGCAAATGTTTTACACATGTACATAGTTTCTTCACTGACTCGACATCTGAACATCACTAAGAAAAAAATACTGTTACTTCTCCTGAACCATTTACCGATAAACAATTCATAAGGGAGTCGGTGGCGATTAAACAGATGTGATTCCAACTCCTCTTCATTCTCCCGTCACAGAGACAGTGACAGTCATTATGGGCATTGTCTGTCATTATGAAAAGAGGACTGCTCGGGTTTAACGCTGAAAATGCACAAAACCACAAGACTGAGGTGGAGAGAGATGGGAGGGTGTCATTCAATTTTGATTGCTTAGGCAGAGAAAGAGTCCGATTTAACATTTGTGGCACTCTTTCTCTCTCTTTCGCTCACATGCACATGACCTAATGGCTCACTAAACTTGTACATCTGACAAAGGCAGCTAAAGACTTAAATGGTGATCCAGTGACAATCAAATAAAGTAACTAAAAACACCCTCGTATTACTGTTTGAGATAAAGAAAACCGACTTGTTTAACTTTCATATATGCCCTCTATGACCAACTTTGAGTATTATGTCTCATCTGTTGTGATCAACAGAAAAACTGTGATGACTACCACTTATTAGCTCTTTATTAGTTAGTTTGCAGTGAGTGGATTCATCCATCTTGGTTTTTATGGCACGTGAATAGTATATAGGTTTATACTATAGATATAAACACACTGCTCAGAATATGCCTGCATCACTCTCAGCATTGGCTCACACCAATCTCTCCAATCTCTGTTTTCATACAACTGCAGTTGGGGAGCGAGATATCCCTCCTCATCATTCAATGCTTTTGTAAGTAGCAGCAGCCGAAAAGTGAAAATAGATCAGTGTCATTAGACTGTGCAGAGTTAAGTGTTAATACTACTGATTTATATTTGCACTGTGCAGCCCAGAGTAATTGAAGTAAGAACAAAGTTTTAGCATTATTCTAAGTGTGTGAAGAGAAAGTTAACTATGTGCATTTATATTGTGTCAAGTAATATTTGCTGAGACTAAGAAAGAAAAGAAAATCAACTAAAAAAGGAAAATAAAAAAGGGAAAGTAACACAAGTTTTGGCTTAATAGCAATGCAGGTATACATTTCCCTTTTTATATATAGTTTTTGTCAATATCTCAAAAAATATAAAGTTTTTCATAGTTTCTGTTGTTGGCTTACATCATAAATAAAACTTTTTTTTATTATTTTTGAATCTCCTGTTAAAGTAGCATGCTGCTTTTTAATATGGCAGTTGTATATTTTTAATAGTCATCCATTGTTGGTTCATGCATTTCTTGTTGGTTTCTTAACTTTTGAGTATCTACACAGTAAGGTCCAGAAAACCCAACCACACGAGCTCACACTCAGACAAACACAGCCACTCACACTCACACACACACACACACGCACACACAGGCACACACACACACAAACAAGTTGGATCTTTCCAGTTCCATCTTCAGACCTTCAAATGCCGCCACTCTCCCTCTGTCCTTCTCATTGCATGTCTAGACGAGGGACTCGCCCGTCCTCGTCATTCAGCAATGTGACAGTGCCGTACAGTCAGAAGCCATAAAGACAAAGTCACTCTAGTGTCTCTCTGTTAATTGCTTTCATTTTTTAAGTGAAAGTCCCGTCGCGGCATAAAGTTCCCAGCAGTCCAAGGGCAACCTCAGCCCTCCGCCCTGCTATTAGAACTGGTACCACTTCTTGTCCTTGCACTTCAGCATCAGCTGTAAAAAGACAAAGTCACATTCTGTTGATGATGAAGAACAAAAGGTTATCACAGCTTCATTACCTGCTGGAGCAGATGTCTTTAAAAAATAATGCCGCTTTAAAAAAAAAAAAGTTGTATGCATCTTTTTAAACCTCTGTGTGATCATGTTAGAGTTAAAAAATGACAACATCTGATTACTAGTAATATTGTACACTGCCATGAAAATAAGGCAAGGTGAATTTAACAAGAACAGTGAAGCTTCTCTTTCACTACAGGAGAGTTTAATGTATATTGCAGCTTTAATGGTGCTAAAAAATCACATTTTTTAATATTGCCAAGACTAACATGAACAGAAAATCATTCAATATTTTTTTTCTTTAAGTTTTAGTAAAATATTTTTTAAATTAATATCATAACTTTAGAAAGTATCTATTTACATATTATTAAACAGGTCTGAGCATAAGTTTGTGGCCTTTATTTCACCTCATGAGCGTGTTTGGAGAAGGTTTCTGCACTGGTCATCATCAGGGCGGTTCGTTCCTCCAGCTCCCCCAGCCGCTGGCCTCTCTCATCCAGAGCAATACGAGCCCGTGCCAACTCGCCCACCGCTCCGCTCGCTGCAACCTTCATGCCCTCCACCCCTCCCTGCCCAGGGATGTGCTGCGCCAGACTCCGAGAAGCCTTACCAGCTGCTGCCTCACCAACTGTCAACAACATCAGGTGAAAAAAGAAGCAGAGAAAATGACAGAGATTTACAGATAAGGCGCAGAAATGGGATAATGGTTGTGGCATTTTTACTGCAGCTGTAAGGTTAACCTTTGAAGGCTCCAACCATTTATGTCTGATTGTTTGTTATTAATATCATGTGGCACCCTTTAGATTAGAGAACACATACTAGAACGAAACACTTTCAGAGAATAGGGTAGACAACCCCAACCCCCCTCCTCCCAAAAAACCAATAATAACAACAACAAACACAACGCACATAGCTCTTCTCTGTCGAAGGTGTGGGCATTTCCTCCGAAGAAGCCCTTCAAAAATCCTCTGTTCTGGGCTTCTGGTGTTTCTATTGGTGTAAACAGCTCTCCCAGCATTTCCTGCAATGAAGAAAACAACAAAATCTTGGCCATTGCAAAAGAGAGGTAATGCCATAACTGACTGTTCATACAGCAGTCATCACCAAAGTGAGGTGGAGGTAAAGCATCAGATTTATCTTCGCTGTCATTTACTTTAATGGCCTTTAAAAAAAAACTGTATTAGTGCCTACATTTATATAACTGTTTGACAAAGTTGATCCTACTTGAATTTTACGTGTCTATATAAACAGACTACTTTCCCCCCATGACTTGGGAGAACCAGAACCCACAAAGAAACCACTGCTGCCTGTAGATGGCACTATGGCAGCATCACATTAGTGGCTCCACAGACATTTGCTATCAGTAGTGTGCTGATGGGTCTTAGGAATAAGCATCTGGTGGTGTGAATGTGACTGTGTGTGTATGCACACACAAACACACTGTAAAACCATATCCATATTGAACCCAGCAGGGTTCATGCCACACATGACAAGTGTGACATTTCACTTCAATGGCTCCTGTCAGCTCTGGGTGTCACCAAGGGTGGGAATAATGGCCCATGCTTATTTACCGCACCAATACTTTTCTAAAACCAGAACCAAAATGTGTGATAATTCAAATTGTCAGTCAAGCAAATTTTTTTGGTCACACACACAAATGCAAAATTGGAAAGATATATATCTTTACATCAACACATGCATGAAAATCATTCATAAAACTAAATAAGTGCAAAATAGATGCTGTGTGTCATAGGTAATAGATAGAAAGACTGATACATAGGCAGATAGGATGCACACACAAACTGCAGCGCTGACCTGCAGGTTGTCACACATCTCCTGGCTGTATGTAATTCTCTGGATCTCTGTAGGGGAGCTGAGATATAGTGCCTGTCCCCCATTGGTGAAGCAGAAGGTTCTTGCAATGCGCATGTCTGTCAGAGGCAGGTAATTAACATCCATCAGTGGTCTTAAACTGGGCAAACTGTGGGCAGAAGGAGAAGAGTGGAGGATAAGTTAGAAATCAGAGACGTTTGTATGATATCATTTATACCCTGCAAGGTCAAACACACCACACATCAGAGCCACATTTTTGCCAATTATATTTATTTCCCATCCAAGTTTTGGTAGACCTTTGCTAAAAAAAAAAAGCAGTTAATTGTGAGTTAACATTTGACAGACAGAAAACCGCATTCAGTCTTATGATGCATCCCTCACAACTATGAATAAAACATCCGTCTGATCACATGACATCAAAGTGCATTCTTAGAGGTATAACTAAAACCAGACAACTGGTGCCACCAATTAGCTTCCAACCAAGTAAAAAGGAGTTTTCTCTACATGCAGTTATGTGTCACTGGCACTGAAAGCACTCTCATCTTTATCCAGAGGTGTATTTGAAAAAATAAAAGATGAGTTAGTCATAGGATGTTAAAATAAAATAATTATAATCTGTCACATTCTTCTTACCCACGTTTGTCCATGAATTGGACATACTATATTTGATGCATCAGAGCATGCACTCTAAATGCAAACGGTCGATGTGCACTCAACCAGGTCAACTTAATTGTAAATCTTGGGATCTCAATTATTTCAGTTATTTGTATTTGTAATTTAAAATCTTACCCACAAGCACAGAAAGATAAATTTAAAAAAATGCATTGATCTCAAAACACTGGTTTCAACACAAGCATCTAATAAGTCAATTAAAAGTAACACACATGCAGAGCTCTGATGAGAGGTCATACCTGAGCGTCATGACGTGTCCGTTAGCACAGAAGCAGGCGAGGCACACACTGTTACACACAGACACCACGTCGGCTCGCAGTACAAAGGATGACTCTGTGATGTTGTGGACAAAGAGGCAAGACTGCGAGGGCATCAAGAAGACTTTGGCCTGCCTCTCAGAGCAAACCACTGCCAAATGCCCGTCTCCGCAGGCATCCTGGGAAGATGATGGCGAGAAGTGGACCAGCTTGCGCCTTCTCGGTCGGTCAGGGTCCTCGGGGGCGTTGAGATCTCGCCAAACCTCGTAGGGACTCTGAATGAGAGCTCCCATGAGGTCCAAGAAGCCAAAGCGCAACACAGAGCCCTTCAGCATTAGGACCGCTCCTAGGAGTGTTTGGGTAGAGTGAAGAGGAAACACTGAACGTTTTAAAGCGACAGCATCACTACCACAGGCCAAGAAGGCGCTGGATGCAAAACATCTTTACACTTTTCTCCATTGGAAACACCAAATGTGTTTTGTCACATAAAGTTAAATGACACTAAGAATGTCAGTATAAATGAATGATGCTAGGTAATCCTCTGAACCCACAAGCAGTTCCAGGCCGTTTTTCCCTCCCCGTCACATTTTAACTCAAGCTCATTTTTTCACTGTAACATAAAATCGTGCATCGCTATGGAAACAGCACGACCATGGCTAGAAGAAGAGAGAACTAAAAAAGTCTATTGTGTGGCATGACACAGTTATGGCGCCATAAATCAGGAAAAACATTGACAAACATGTTTTACAAAACTTTAAAAAAAAAAAACCCAACAACAACTGGGAATCAACATGTACAACTTTTTTTTTTTTTACAACCAACTGCCTACATGTGTTATCAAAACAGAGAAAAATGCAACTTTAGATATTTTATTACTTATATATATTTTTATTTGTTGATCAGATCGGAGTAATTATTGGAATCTTGATTGCACAGAGAGCCCAGAAATTTCATTTTTATTTTAAAAAATCCTGTTACTTCATTTATGAGACAAGTATTTGACTTTGATGCAACATGGCCATTTTAAATTTAGATTTGGCTACGTTTTCTCACAGCATGGCCTGTCACAGATGAGCAGTTCAGGGACTGATAAAAGGTTTCTGGCTCTGATAAAAAGGTGTCATTTTGGCAATTCTGTATAAACAACACGACTTTTAAACCTTCCAGCAGGTTTGGGGTTCGTAGGGTTCAATCATACACATATTCATATTCTGGGCCTTGTATAAATTATTATGTGTTGTTGGTTGTTAGGTAATCCATTATTAACATCCACACTAGAGTACACTGATATCTTTTTTTAAAGACATTGGCTCTGTATGAAACTATCCTCTAGCCAATGGAAATCCACAGCAGCACTTAAAGAACACACAGGGAGATTTTAACAATACTTGCATTTCTGTCCTATAATTTTGCCTTGAAGCTGAATCTGTGACCCTCCAGTAATAAGCCTGCTTCTCGTGCATTTAGTCTCAGGAGAACAACCGCAGCATCAAAGGGCCTGGATTTTTGGATGTTTTTACTTTGAGTAGGAAACCTTTTTCTCCACACGGCAGGGTTTCTGGATTAGTAATGGATGTCTGAATAGCTTTGTTGTATTTAGTCAGATGGCAAAGACAACAGGGTTGCAAATCTATCCTCACTCATGAGTACAGGAGGAAGTATTTCGCAAGGTCACACACGGCAAATTGTCATCAAAGTTTTCCATGACAACAAATTCCACCTAATTGAAACAAATTAGGTCTTAGAAGCTTTTTAAGTATGAGTAAGACCAAACGTTGTTTTCACAGCTTAACGCGGCGCACTTTATTCCTCAGGAAATGACCTGCTCTTATTTTAAAAGCTTTGCTCTGCAACAAACAGGGCATTTTGTCTGATGTCTGAGTAGACCTTTTGTGTCAATTACAGACATTTGAAGTGGAAGAGGAATGAAAGATCGTTTTACACAGATCAGTGTCCTGGTTTTCAATGTGAGAGCATTGTATATTTATATATTTATTTTTTATAGAGAGAAATTACTTGTTTACATCATGATAACATTGAAAAAGAATCACGTTATCTCTTGATTGCAAAAGTCTAATTATTGCATTTTGTTCTGGCATTGTTGTAGTTGTTGGAAATAAGCTTTACTATACTTATACAGATACAAATCAAGTTTGCTTTTAGTAATAATATTACGAGGTATTACAAGGGATGAGACAACATGTGTAATGAGAAATCACTTTTATTGACAAACCACCCTCACACCTAATTCATATTACAAACTTGATATTGTGTTTCCGTCTTGTTACACTGTCGCTAATTAATGCACGTTTAAAGTTCGCAACATTAGTCACTTTTATGAGGTCAAAAGCTGACTGAATCTTTGTCATATGTCAAACAGTTACAGATGAGAACAAATGCAATCTGGACATTTTTTCCTGATCAAACTGATCACCATTTTGATCTAGGCCTGCAGTTTAAAGAGGCTTCATTTAACTAGCAGTTCATTCTCATGGAGCCCTGCTGTGGAAGTTTAATGACAAACTGTTAAACAACGGAGAAATTGAGATCTCTCAGTGTAGTCCATTCATTATATTTCCATCAAGCAAATTCAAAGATTAAAAATTCACACAAGGCTTATTGTCTGTCGTGTGGAGCATAGAAAGTATTATCACAGTGTCAAATCCACACATTAGCAGAAACATTGCATAAAAGGGATATGGTCTAAAATAAAAAGGTTGATTAGGTTTATTATGGAAGCGTATTGCTGCCACACTAGAAAAAAACCTGTATCGCATTTTAATGTGAAAAGTTTATCAGTTTGTCAAAGTAATGTGACTACTTATACTAAACATAAAAGTCATGTCTGAATGAGGTGAGCAGAAAATGGGTAAATCAAGGAATATGTGGCATTTACATGATTTGATTCAATTCTACTTCATGCTTGGTTTGAGTCAGATACATAGATGATATCCTGATAACCTGGAAAAAAAATCCTTCTTTGTGGATGCATACTTCTAACAGCATCATCCATCAATAACAGCAAAATCTCACCATGACTCAGCCGAAGCGTGAAGCAGAACTTAATCAGATCATGTAAGAAATATTCCACTATTTATCTCTTCTCCACACACTTCATTTAGAAATGGGTTTCACATTACATCAATGTTAGATAGTATATTGTTGTAACTAGAAAAGTGCATTGTTCTAATGTGATAAGTTTATATGTCATAATAATATGAAAATAAAAAATATATCTTACTTTAATGTGAAAAACATCTTGTTTGAAGAATGAACTTTCTATATGATACCGATTCATTTTATTTTTCTTTCATAGTTCAGATTTGCCAATACGAGTGATTAAATAGTCTGTAAATACTAAGATTAAAATAAACACATAACTGATGTCATATTTATATTTTATTTCATTATTTTTAAATGCCCTCATTCTCAACATTTTAAAAATATTACGTCTTTGTCTTGAATTTTGTTATTACAAAGCTAAGAGCTCTTTTATGCCTTCATATCCATTAATTTGATTTAGGGTGCAGAAAACCTTTTGATCTATTTCGTTTTATTTTCAGAGTTGTGACAATCTACGTCTGTGATCTGAACCAACATATCGCTGAGACCTGAGAGCGCTGTGACAATATTGCCACAGCAGAGAGGTTGTAAACAAGGCAGATTATGAAAAACACTGCATTAGACGGTGAAACTAAAAGTGAGCACATGAGAAATGTTGGTAATAATCACTGTTTGTGCAGGAAATCTGTGTGAACGTCTATGGTTAAGGTCACAAAGGTTTCATGACACCTTTGTGACAAAACCCAGTGGTACTTACCGCTGGGACCAATGGTGACCGGTTCCTCCATCCTCTCCTCATGGTCGGTGGGAATTGACATTGGGATGAGCAGGACCACTCCTAAGCTAGTGCCCACCCACAGACATGGGGTGGGCAGGGCGTCACTCTTGCGCCCGTACGACTCTCCAAACTGCAGTGTGGTGACGGCCTCTTTGGTGTCCCGGTCAATGCTGGACACACTGGAGCTGCGCGAGCGGCTGAAGGAGTTTTCGCGACTCTCTAAAGCCGCCAAACGTAGAGGCACCACACAGGCCCAAACAATGCAAGAAGAGAGAGACGTGTAGCCATGACAAAAGAAGGAAGGGCGAGAGAGAAAAGACAAAGTGTCGGAAGGTAGAAATGTATGGTGACAGTAAAAGAGTGGCGGAAGAGAACAGCAACATGGTGAGAAAGAAGAAAGAGTAGAGGTATGAGAGAACACGCAGTTAAAAAGAAAAAAGCACACAGTAAGGAGAGAGTGATAAGTTGTGCAGAGAACTTTTTTTAAAGTCAAAAATAACCATTTTCTGTAGATTGTATGTCATGTAAAACACTGGGACAAAAATGCCACTGAACAGATGTGATACACTCAGAAGGAAAGTGATCAATCATTACAAAGAGACAGCTGGACAGAAACATATTGTCACACCACATCCTGAACACACACACACGCACGCACACACACAATTATGTTTTAGTTTACTGAGACTGTACTAGTTTGACTTACAAGATTCTACTTAGTTGCCTCATGGCAGACTCTCACAATGATGCATGCACACACACACACACACACACAAGCAGCTGTACCCAATTCAAAACCCTCTTTGACTCTATTTGAGTGCTACACATTCAGGTCCTTCATTGTGTACTTAAAGCCTCCATCATGAAAGTATTTCTGTATTGCTGCATTTCTGAATTATTCAGAGCCAGGAAGTGTGCAGTACTGCATTTCCAGCCTAATGTTACACAAAGTGTAGACTTTATGTAACAGCGACTGCAGATGGCTGCAAAGCCCGGTGTACACACATCCAGCTAAGACGAATTAAATCTTAACAGATGCTCAACGGATGCATTTCTGAACAACACTTGAAAGTATTTTAAGAACAAAAATGACCAACCAATCCAGTTTTATCAATTCATTTGTTTGTACAGTTCTAAAAAAAGCCTTATCAGGGATGAGAGCTGCAAATTAACCTTAGCTAATTTGTACATGTATTAATTTGCTTATTTGTTGTTGTCAAACAAAAAATATAAATCTACAGTCTAAAAAAATAAAAAATAAAAAAGACATCCAGTATTTATGAGCACTTGTGGACCATACAGTGTGCTATATGTCAAAAAGTACGTTGCCTGCAAGACATTCACTATACATTGCTATAAAGATAGCATCGCCCCACTTCTACACCTTCTAGGACAGCAGCAGGCACTTTTCGGTATGTTTCAGATGAGACAGGGCCACAGGACGGACTGACATTCTGACTGACTGACTGACGGACGGACGAACGTAAATTAGTCAGCAGGACAGCAGTTGATCGGTTTGTGGCCGAAGCCCCCTTACCTCTCTCACTCCAGCAGTAGGAGGCGGTGGTGTGGTGCTCGTCGTGAGAGTACATAGTGACTCCGTGTAACTGCTGAAGCATTGCCCTCCTGGATGCATGCCCTACTTATCCCCCACAACATGAACCCCATAGAACAAACCACACCCCGCCATGACCCCAAAGAAACAAACGCACACATATACACACAAGTGTAGGCATACCGAGCCAGGAAACAGACGAGACGGACAGATGAACAGCAGTACCAGAGAATGACAGAAAGGGAAAGAGAGAAAGATGCAACTGAGCGTGGAGAGATTGCTTCAAATATACACAAAGACAGAGAGTGCGACTGAAAAGGAGGCCATTCGGCTATGTTTCTGGTGGCCACACAACCTTTACTCGCATATCCATCTCCTCTATGAACCCCTTTTCAGCACCATCTGCTAAACTAAACGCTGTTGGCAAAGAGAAGCAGGTTTCTACGCTTCAAATGTGATGAGTAACTCTGATACAGCATTCCTACATGCAGTCCAGTGTGGTCGATAGAGAGCTACTGTACAGCGCTGGTGCACGACAACCTAAATTTTGATACTGCTTTCTTTGACCCTGCAACAAGTACAAAAACTTGTGGAGTGGGTCCCAGTTTGCAAACTGGTTACAAAACAGGCACAAGGAGTCAAATGCAGAGCCAATTCAATACAAAGCTGACTCAGAACAGAAGGTGCTACAAAGCCGAGGATGTTGAGAATGAGGACATTCTGGTTGTTTTGTTTTTTATTTCTTGTTTACCACGGTATCTAAGCTGTATCAACACATTTTCATGTTTTTTAGGAAAAATTCAGATATCTTGACAACCATGCTGTACAATGCTGCTAGCAACCACAAAGACAAAATAGCCCTCTGCTGTGAGCCTGGGCAGCAGCAGCTCGATTTTGCCGTGTGTCGCTGGGGTGTGTTTACGCTGTGTGACAGAGCCTGTGGGGTGCTGGCTAATGAAAGTCAGGCACAGTGGTACTCTGACAGGACACAGGGACCCCTGGGAGGTCCTTACAGGGAGCTTGAGGCAGGTGAGGCAGTGTCAGGGAGGTGATAAGGCAAGGCAGACAATCTGAAGTCGCGAGACAGACAAAGTGCGAGACTTATACAGTGGTACGTGCACATTCACTCACACACAAAGGCAGACGTTTGGAGACTATGTTTAACTCCTACTTTCATATCTATGCATGCCAAAGACTGAACAAACCTGTCTGACATGAATTAGCACATACAAACAGGTGTATCTGATTGATTCAATTGTTTTTTAAATTGACAACTGAGAAACCTTTCACATCATAATGAGTCAGTAAATAATGGCAGCGCTCCAGCAGGGACTTCTCATATCAGAACGCCAAGTAAGAGCAAGCCTACTGCTCAGCTACGTGTTCTCGGAAAAATATAGTTTAATATTGGTTCTTATTCTCGTGAAATTTGTACACTTTATTGGACACTATAATGCTGGACGAGGGTTATACCAGGGTTACACTCAGGGGAAACAACACCTCCTCCCTCCACACTAACAAACAAATCAACTGATAACAACACTCTCAAACTTATAGATTTCCCTGTTCTTAAACAACCACTAACAATTGTCTCACCGTGTCCACAGGTAATTCCAACAGCATCATAGAATTGTGTCATTAATATTTAATAGGCGTACTGCCTAACCAAGATGGGAGGTATGGAAATGCTTACTGTACATTGAGCCTGGCTTCCCCTGCCATTTCCCTCCTCTGTCTTCTTGCCTGGCATGCAGGCCTCATTAACATCGGCCTCATTTCTCGCACTGCTTGTTGACCTTTAATTATTCCAGTGATCCTGCTGGCTCTTCACTGTGGTAGCCCAGTGCAACTGATAAACAACAGTGCCAAAGGTAGGTAACAGATAGAGAATATGCAAAGGTCTGCAGAGAAAAGTGACTGTTCCTGCATAATAAACACACATTAATGCTGCTACAGGCAACAGCTATTCTTGATTTACACTCTTATTTCCTCCCTACCACATGCTCTTAGCGAGTTACACAACTGAACTACTAAAGAATACATCTAGCCAAGGTAATAATGGACTGTAGAGCTCAAACACAAAACAACACAATAAACTCTAATGGTTCTATACTTTCTATACCATCCTGTCAGTATGCTTTTGATTGACCAAAATTTGCAAAAGAATCTCAGTCAGTTGAATCTTCACTCAAGCTGTTGCTCTGTCCAATTCCAAAAGCATCAAACAATCTCTTTAATATTGTTCTAAAGCCATTGCAAGTTCTAAGTGGTGGGGACATTGTAGATTGCAGCACACAGTATGGAAGAGTTGGAAGCATGAAGTGTGCACAGCAAACTTCACAGCAAGCTTCCTATTAGATTATGTAATATCTCGTGCACCAAGCTGACATTTTGACATTTTAGAGGGTGGCACAAGAGGAAAACTGGTGGTGCATCCAGACTGGGAAAGATTTATGCTGTGACATCCAAATGACTGAAAAAGACACAAGCGTAGAATCATGCCTTTGTAACACAGGAGGATCAAATTAAATATTTCATGGAGTCAAATGAAATACCATTGATTTAATGCGTTATGATGTGTACAGGCTGAAAAACAACAATGACAAGAAAGAATAAAGGCTTTCTTCATTTACACTACCTCACAGCTCTTTTATGCACAGAGATGAAATTGCTGCAAAAGACAGAAGACTGTCTTGTCATGCCATGTCAAATTTTGGACACTCTGATGGCCACTAAAGGCTGACTACAGCCAGAACCCTATTCTCAATGATATTTCAGTACGAGAGCAGGAGGACATTGTTTACCACTGTGGCACACAGAGGCGAGGTGGTTATCCCTTGGATGTACTACAGAATGGGCTGGCTAAGCGAGGCTGTCCCTGAGACAGACGGTGACGTGCTTCTTGCCAGAGAGGAGAGGCAGGGCTCTTTTATTTGACTCTGCTAGCTCTCTGACAAACAGTACTGAGGAAGGCAATGCAATCAACCTGGAAAAATAAGGGTTGTTTTTTTTGGTGTTGAATTCTTTGCCTTTATTATAATGTAAAACCTTAATTAATCATAGATGTAAAAACTGTGTGTTACAGCCAATATTTGTAATAATTTGACATCCCCAGTTGTAAGGGAAAATGAGGTAACATAGCCTTGCTAATCATGCCAAAACACACACTACTAGAAAGTTTCGTAGTAAATTACTCAAAAATGTCTGTCAGACAGTTTCTTATGCATATTTTCAGAGGCCAGAGATGCATGAAATCAACTGTGGAAAAGAGAGATTTCCACCATTGTCTGGACTGGTCTGGATGATAATGCACCTGTAGCCCAGGCAGTGACTTTTATAAAACATTCAGCTTATGCTAATGAAAAACTGCTTCCCTCTTGGTTCCAGGTCACTGTTGTATAATGAGGTCGTTGAATATGGCAGCGTGAATCTAATTGCAGAATTGATGTAAAGGGGTCAGCTGTGACTCAACAAACAGCACTGCACCACGCTGCATGTGCTTCTAATTCCAGAGTTAATAGTTAGCACCAGCATTATTGTTAAAACTCAAGGTCTGAGAAACTCTAACAAATAGATGCTGGAGAGAATATGGTTTGGGAGCATGATCTTACTTTTAGCTACCAGGAATTACTGTTACTTTTTGTGTAATTTTCAGGCATGGATGTTACAATAACTGTGACATTTTGGTGACTGTCACAATATTGAGTCTCCTATGGAGGGATTAGAAGGTCTTGTCCTGACTAAGACTTCCAGTTAATCTGAATGATCCCTGACTAGAAGCAAATGCAGACCATGAGTGGACCATTAGTGCGGGACCTGCACAGCCAGAGCTTTCAAGAGGTGTACTCTCCTTTGGGTCAAGTGTTTATATGATGCATCAGCATTATATCAAACAATGCAGTGTTTGTGGTGCACAATGTTTAAATGATGATCATGAAGACCTTGACCGACCTAAATATATCTGCTCACACATGGTAGTCTGTGTGAAATCTACTCTATGCTTTAATTTAGATCACTGCAGTGTTTGACAACTTCTCTGCCTCCAGGGCAAATCATCATTTAGTCCATTTTTTATGGATCACCCACTTAAATCTTACCCATAAACCTGCAGTCTTGTTTGGCCAATGTTTTCCATCTTCACATCGATTTCTAACCCCTTCAGAATGTCACCTAGCCATATGAGTCACTGTAAAGACTGAAAAGGCAGCAAAGTTCAGCTCACAAACACGCCCAGTGATATTTGACTGTGGCTTTATTCGCCTAACAAAAACATGTAGTTCTGAGTGTAGGCGAGATAAATAAAATGTTCAACTGAACACGGAAAATGTCAGGAGTCCTGTTAAGATGAAAAACGTGCATCTCAATTTTGTCTGAGTCGGAGATTGTTGTTTTTCAAAGTCAGTAGACAGCCTGCATTGATGTCTGTCGCCTGGCATTGACAGACTAAGCACTAGGATTCATGCATATTGTGTAATTAAGGGTTGTTGTACAATCCTGGCAGAGGCCATTTGTCTGGTTCAGTTCTGAGGTCAGTGTCTGAAAATTGCCCTGCTGGAAGTGTCATTTTAACTCCTTACTTGACAGCATATTCATTTATCTGCTTTTATGCTTTTGTTTTTTACTGTCACTTGTTGTATAAGAGCAGAATGGAGCAGAATACCCAACGACGAGACTAAAACATTTCTAATTTTGCCCTTTAAATAGTAATTAAACCTTGGGGGAATAACCAATGTTTAAAATGTGGAAAATAAGAGACCTGTTTTATAAAAGGCCTTTGATGTTTGTTTTGATTCAGATTAAGAGTTGATAATATGGAAATATCAATAGAGGCACCAAGAGACACAATTACACACCCACGAACACAGTCCATTTCTATCACACACAAAAGCATATATATAAACACACACATTTCCACACTGATCATGGTGATATGAAGCCTCTGTTGGGTCCATCTGTTTTCAGATGGCATAAGTCAAAGTCCTGGTGTGAATAAAAGGGAGTTCAAATGGACAAAAAACAAACATCAAGCTTGCCCATGAGAATGTCAAAATGCCAGAGGTGCAAATCATGCGATTGCCTTGTATTATTCCCCTTGTTTATCTGTATGCATACTGAAAAGGGCTAATTGAGATGAAAATAAAGATGCTGAGGTAATTTCAGTATGAAGATACTGCATAGATTTACAAACATAAAAACCAAATAAAGACTTAACGTTTTGTGGATTATGACAAAGCGGGAGGTGTGGCCACACTACATAAACCTCATGTCTGTTCTAGAACCTAATTTTCTAAAAGTACTATATCCAGAATCTTTTATAAGAAGAAAAGAAAAAATGCATTAAACTTTACATCACCATCCTATGACCTGATGTGAGAAATACTGTCATACCCGTTACAACCCATCAGTGCTGTTGTAAGTTATATAAATATAAAAATAAATGTTGTTTTGATGCAGAGGAGAAAAAACAAGAACCAACAGTACTGGAGAAGTAAAGAAATATTTGGTTAAATCACTTGATATTTTGCCAACCTTCAGGCCTGGGACATGGTCGACACAAGCAACAGTATTAAGGGACACAATGCAAGGGCTCTTTCTTGCATTCAAATGAAGCAGAACCTGTAGTCCGAATGTAGTAAGGTGATGCTAATGCAAGCTGCAGAAATATACCTTGAAAGTCACTAAATATAAACAGAGCAATTGCTACTAGTGTAAACATAAACCAGTTGTCATCATGCTTGGATGGTAACTTGCTGTCAGCACCTGTTAGCTGATCCACAGTTATCCCAGTGTGCAGCTGTAACTTTTAAAAATATGTTTTGCATTCAAATGATTGCTTACATTGTTGGAGGACATTATAAAAACTGTACAATTGCTAAGTTCCACTCCTTCTGTTTACTGTTGTACTTGTTACTGTTGCACCAGGCTCACTGTTACAATGATAATGGTGGCTGATTTAGTGCTTTAAATTGTTAGTAATTTTTTCAAGCCACTTTAGCTAATGACATCTCCAGGGGTTAAATTGGGATTTGTGAGGAGGGGAAGAGTTCAGCAGAAATAGGAATGATTTGTTCAGTCAAAAGTAGTTCTAGTTGCAACTGTAAACGTTTTCTGTGGATGTGGATTGTCCAGAGTATCAGTGGCTCTGTTTCTGGAAAGATGTGTTGCTGGTGAATTTTCAGAAAGTTAATATTGTACCACAAACTAAATAACACTCACGTCCACCGTGTTTGTGGTATTTCAGAGTTAAGTGTCTCAAGGAGAATGTAACTATTTAAAAGGCCAGATTCGACTTGGGAGAAGCCAGAGCTTTCTTTATTATTGTATTTGTGTTCCTTCTGCAGCTATCAGTATTTTGGATAAAACAACACATTATAAATTTGAAGAAAAAAGTTAATCTGAAGTAGTAGAGGACAATAATAGAACTCTCCATTTATACAGACCTTTAGTGGCAGACCATTATATTATTACCTTATGGTTTAGGAAACACTGACATTTCTGCCATACATAGAAACAAAGCTATTACAGCAGCTGATAGGCCGAGTATAATAAATAGTGTTTTCATTACGTGGCTGACTATTTGTTGACTTGTTTTTTTATTTACTTAAGTCACTAAATCTGTTTATATTTGCAGTACTGCAAATATTATTGCATGTAAGCAGCCAAAGTAAAAACTTCATACATACTAAAAGATTAAATAAAAAATGTATCGGCATCCCATCCGCAAGCACTATGATTTTGTTGAACAAGTATTTAACTGGCTTTTAATGTTTTCAGCAAACTTTTTTAAAGGGAGAATTTTTCAAAAGGAGTCTTTAATGGCTCCATATGGCAAAAATCCATTTTTTTTATTGTGTATTGGGTTAAATCCATTTCTTACAATTCTGCTTATTTTGGAATGGTTACAAAAGGCGCCACCCTCTAAACTACTTAGTTTGTGTCTGTCAGGCACATTCACCATTTTAACATGTAAACAAATTCAAAGCTTGACAGTGCCTAGTTAAGGCGGCTAATCTGTAACTGCACTACCACTGTTTGGAGGAGGGTTTTAGCAAACAGCGGATCATAAATTTTTTAAAAGAAGGTCCAATGATATGTTTACTCTTCAGTGTCTGCTACTAACGACAACATGATTTCAATTTTTATGCTGCTAACTTGCATTAGCATGTGCTTGCCTTGTGTTAACTATGTGTCAGGCCTTAATCCACTTACCACGGGGTGAAAGGATGGCATGCACTTGTTGGAAGGGAGGGCATGTTATAGAGATTAAGGGAGGGGAGTTGGGAAGACAAGCACACACCTTCAGTGTGGGACACAGGCAAAGAGATCTCCATGCAAGCAGCGGACTGGGCCTTGCGGAAGGGTGGTCGGCCAGGGCCTCTGCGGGTAAGCCGTGGCCCCTCGGGACCCATCGGAATGCGAGGCTTCCCCGCCGAGCAGGGCTGGGAGGTGGGGCTAGTGCAATGTCCATTGACATGATCTGTAACAACGGCACAGCATTAGCAAAAAACAGAACGAGGGAAATAATTAAACTTTCAAACATATTCTAATCCACTGCTGCATAATCCATATTCACAAGTCATCTAGTCTAATAATGAGCAGTGAAATCAAAGAAACAGAAATCTGACGATTAGGGCAGAGAATTTCATTTGTATAATGCATTTTAATCTGTTTTGGTGAAATAGCGGATGCTCTCTTAACCTACTATTTTTATTTGTTTGGAAAATGAAAACTCAATATTCCAAATCAGTATCACACTATATGACCTGTGAAGATGGATATTTTTGCAGTGTAAGAGGAGCAAGCTGATGTTAAAAATCTGATTGTCAATTAGAAAGATGATAGTGAGGGGAAAGGGAAAAGTGAGTGACCAAAGGTTAAGATTGGTTTGAAGTAAGTATGAGCAGGGAGGAGAAGGAGATGCTGGGGTAAAAGAAAGGAAAATTGTGAGTGCAGCTTCATCCAGTCTGTGCCAGGGTAGAGATACGAAAAAAACAGGCTTGTTTCATCTCCACTTTGTGTCTTTTTATCTTTGTGAATTGTCAGAAAAGCATGTTTTTAGCAGAAACTGTTTATTTCTTTTTAAGGGCAGCAGCTGCGTGACATTACAGGCAAAGCTACAAGTGAAGATCAAAGCCTTAAAACAGCAATGGAAAAAACTCGAATATCTGCTACTTGATTCGAATGCAAATTAGTACTCTGTTAAGGTGGCTGGGCTGCGTAGCCATCTAGACATTGCTGACATGGAAACACTTGCCACTTTCTGGAATGGTTAGATGGTCTCCCCACAGAAAGGTTGGAAAGTTTGGTCCTTACTTAATGTACAGCGCTTGTTGGAGTGTATGTGTAAGCAAAGTAATTTGTTTAGAACCAAACCTTATTAATGAGACAAAGAAAAGCAGGATGGTGTTGATTGGGTGTTCTTTGTTGCCTGCAGTTTAAATGACAAAAAAGCTGCCAAGATAGCTGTAATTAACAGCTTCACGATACCTATGCCTGGGTAATTCTCATTCTCACTTGTCTGGAGAGACGAGTAAATAAAACAGTGCCTTTTTCTTTAATG
Source organism: Dascyllus trimaculatus (assembly GCA_024666655.1). Classification (NCBI taxonomy): domain Eukaryota; kingdom Metazoa; phylum Chordata; class Actinopteri; family Pomacentridae; genus Dascyllus; species Dascyllus trimaculatus. Next base: position 25,375,985 of record CM045456.1, on the reverse strand, counting down.
ACATCCCCATAGAAGTAAAACCAAGGTTAAAAGCACTCATGGCTGACAGGAAGGTCTGATCGAAGCTTTCCATTTGTTTTGTTTCCTTTCCTCTCTGATGTCCTCGGACAAGGAAATTCATAATGCATTAGGGTAAACACCATTATGCAAATTTGTCAAAACACTAGACAGCAAAGTTCCCTTTTCTCTGCCCACTTAGGACTGATCATACATCTGTCACGTCAAAACTAGTCTCCTGCTCAGCTGGCTGGTGCACAAATGATTCAATTTCAAAGTGAAGATGAAAAACTCCAGGGTGCCACCCAGTCTGTGTGTAACACTCACCCAGTTTCACAGCAGGACAGACCGAGGCAGCACAGGGATTGAAAACTACTAGTAATATTGAACCAACTAATGCGGGAGCCACATGTTGACACTGCCTTGTATCAGTCTTTGAGTTTTGCTAATGTGAATTTAAAACAGTGATGAAGCAAATCAGTCATTTGCCCAACAAAATCCTAAAGGAAACTGGAACATAGCAGAGAGAACGGCACCATACTCTGACATGCACACTCCCCCACCGCCCAGATCTGTGCACATATCCATCAGGAGTGCACGCATACGTACGCAGACACACACACGCACAAATAAGTAGTATTCTCTGCAACAGAGTGTTCTGACTAAAATAATTTGTTGTCATAACCCAGAGAGGTTCATACTGTGGCTTTTACCAAGGTAGAAGATGACTTAATATTTATTTTTACCCTTTTTGCTGACAGCATACATCGTTCAGGGGCATGTTTGCACCTCACAGGAAAGATTTAATGAGCTTAAAATGTTCTACTACATGGGTGATGGTGCACATTTTTTCACTTCAAAGTTAAATTTTCCAATTTTGGTAAATGTCCTGACTTTTAATATCACTGGAAAAAAGCATTTTAAAACCTGTCACATGAAGAAAAGTTATTAAGTGAGGCAAGTCACAGAAATAAGCAGGCGCTGGCACATTTAGTGTTAATGAAGCAGAGGTTTTTAGAGGGAACAGCCTGTGTGACACTGCAGAAGGAGAGCAAAGGGAAACCTGAGATTGTGATGTGTATGCAGCAGTTAGAGATGTATGGAGGGGGGGGGAAACGCTCAGTATCTGTAATGCAGATGATCCAGTCAAAATGTAGGAAAGACTGTTTGAGAAAGAAATGATCAAGTTACAATGGAAGAGGCAGCGAGTGATCCAACACTGCAGAGCAAGGCTGTCAATGAAGGAAAGGTTGTGTAAAATCAGAAGATGGTCCAATCATGATAAAGCGATAGAGAGCTTCAAATTTGAGTTACATGAGAGGGCATGAGTTACAAATCACCTTTATAAACACTTGCAAAATGTAGAAGAAATAAATACAGAAGATTTAAATCAAAATACATTAAAGGGGCAAAATGGACGAACACTTCAGGCCGACAGTCTCATGGGCTAGTTGAACGGGAGAAGAGAGTGTGACAAGGGAAACTGAAAGAAGAAAGTTTGTGTGAGAATAAAAAAAGAACTGCTAATGCAACATAAAAGCCTAGAAACCATGACAAAAGCAGAAATCAAATGACTCAAAGGAAATCAAGTGAAAACTGCTGGCTTTCGCCTACCGTACCAAGATCGGTCTTAAGATCTGTTGGCAGACTTAACTTTCTGCCGGGTCCCTTTACTGAAACAAAAGAATAGGAAACAAAGCACCAGTTAATCCCTTCAAATAAAAAATAAAATAAAATAAAATAAAAAAAGTAAATTATAGGAAAATAAAATAGGTGTAATCTAAGTCAAATAATGACAAACAAAAGTGCAAAAAACAAAATGGAATCCACTCAAATGAACAAAGATCCAATGCATGCAAATCGGTGCAGTTGCACACGGCAGGCATATTTCAAAATGCATGCTCCATTGTTGTCCCAGGCCAGTGTTCCCAGCTCTGTCTACAAGATCAGTAAGAGTTGGTATTGGGTCGGTATAAAAAACTTGTTCAGTGAACTGAGTGTTCAGTCACTTGGAGCAGGTGCTCTCTGTTGTCTGTTATTTAACTACTTAGCATAGTATTTCTCACAACTCAGGCTTATTGTCCTGCTGAGCTGCAACAAGGCAAGAGGAGCGTACTTTAATTTACTTTGAGTCCAAGTGCAGTTTTCTAAAATCTAATTACCCTCGACCGAGATCTGAAATACTGAAGTCAGTCCATCTTTGCTCTGCTTAAACGAAAAATCAGATTTTTCGAGGCCTGGGATGTCTGACATGGAAGCACAAATAAAGAGGGTGATGCCTCAAGGTGTCAATAAAAAAACCACAGTCAGACACTGGAGGCAACAAAAGAACTTGTTAAAACATTTTGCAAGCATTTTGCAGTAAGTAGAGAACTGCAAAGGTTGAACTTGAGGAGTTGTGAGTCAGTTTCCCCCTCAAAAAGAAGGCAATATTTCATTGTTTCTTTGTGCTGAATGATTCATTTGACATGTGGTTGGTGGATGGTATTTACATGACGCCTGATAAATTTCATGACCACGAAGAAAACAACCATGAATTTGCATTCTTCATAATTATGGCCATTTTGATGTCACTTTAGATTCTGAAAACTCATCAAAGGAATCAGTGATGATTTCTTTGAGAGAAAAAAAAAAAAACATTGACTCAGGTTTCAATCCTTCTGCTATCAATTACCACAGAACAAAAGAGTATAGCAGAGGTTGAGGTGTACTGGATGATAAGGAAATAATAGTTTTTTGTTTGTTTATCTATTGTAATGTTATACACTGTATTTCATTTAAACAATGTATTTCCTATGAAGGACTACGTTTGCAGCTCAATATCACAGGTCATTTTGAGGAAAATTAGTGACCATTTCTTTTATTGCAGAGGAAATTGGGGTGGAATGATCCTCTAATTGAATTTTTCAATCAACTGAATTCTGTTTTCATTTTTTCCAGGAACAACTGCAGCCTTTTGGATTAGTGTTGCTAATGAGATAACAGATGAGCTCTGTGTGTCTGTGTGTCTCTCACAATAAACCGTGGTGACCAGATGCTGCTGCAACCGTATAAATTGGGCAGTGTTAGAGGAACAATGACAGGAAAAATGTTCTCATAATAAACCTGTTAGACACAGACGGTTCCTCTGGTGAATGGCTCAGTGGCTGCATTAATACTTTATAAAATGTACTTAAGTCAAAATGAACAGGTGGGACTGATCAGAGGAGCCAAAGGGTTGCTCATTGTGAAATGGACAGTAACCAGTTGAACACTGTATATATTATCATTCATTACTGTTGGGTTTTAATACAGTACCACTTTTTACCTCATGCTCACTGAACCTATATGCTGGCTTTAGTCAGCTGAGCAACATCCCAGTTGTGTCTAAATCATATAAAGCAACACAAGTCTGTATTATGCACTGATTTATGTGTATATTATGTTTACGTGACAATATTATGCACATGTAAGACAACAGTTTATGTTGGACTAGCCCCATTTGTGACCTCAGTACTGTTCACTGTTCATTACTTCATGATTCATTCACAAGTGTTTCCTGTGCAAAATGAAGACGGTATTTTCTACTTGTTATTCAGCAGCAGGTGGCATCTTTAAAGTTGTTTTTGTGACCCCGTAGGTACCTGCTTTCTCCCTGGAAAGATAAAACCAATGTTTAAATGAATGTGCTGCGTTGCTCTGCTGTTTTTCGTTGTTTTTTTTGACACAGAAGGCAAGCATTTTATCTTTCCATGCTGACAACAGGCACAAGTGAGATCACAAACATACCTTTGAAGGGTGCCCTGGTGGGCTAATGGTTAGTGCTCTTACCACATAACCACAATATACGTGGTACTGCTGGTAGCGGTTTCTGATACCTACCTCTTTTCTCTTTGTTTCCTGTCTGTATGTCCATTGATGAAATCAGATAAAGGCAAAATAGCATAAAAGCAAGATTAAATGCATCAGTGTTTTAATTGTTCCCTTGAGGTTTGCATTGGAAATACTACTTGACCGAATTATAGTAGCGTTTGGAGTACTGACATCCCAAATGGGGCTAATGTAGGGCTTAAATGCTGTTAACACTGACATACTTAAAAACACACATAGCAAGCTGAGTCATATTCATCAGCACTGCAACATAGTGGGCACCATGCAGTTAGTTAGAGACAAGACAATGACGGATGTTTGCCAAGGGAACAACAAGATAAGACTGTGGGTTTATTGACACACAGTCCAGAAGAGACAGTGAAAGAGACCCTGAGCGCCACAGCCTGGTAAAGGAGCATGTTGCCATTTAGTGGCAGAGATGCATGATTCTAGTGGAGGCACAACGATTAATGTCACAGAGAATGAAGCACTAGAGGCACTGACGAGTGAGGAGAAGTACCCGGCTGGAATACAACCCCTTCCTCTTCCTAAGCCCATCAGCCTCGCAGCATTGTCAAATGATGAAGGATCCAAGGTCAAAGCCCAGATCTGGCACATACAACAAACATCACAATGTCTAACCCCCTGCAGCTAGGGAAGAGAGACAATGCACCACCAGCAGTCATCTGCACAAAAGCATGGAACACATTGACAAAGCAGCCGCAGACAGTCTACTCCTGGAAACACAGTCCCTGTCAGCTTGATTACACTGCAAGCAACTGGGGGGACTGGTCACTCTGATGTGACCGATAGTGAACTGCATTTCAAATGACAACATTTGGGTGATGAGAAATTAGATGCCTTATTGAATTTTAAAATATTAACTGATTTTGCGATCACCGTATTGCTTATTTGTGTGACTCTTCCTAAGGGTACTCCCAGTTTCTGCAATTCTCCCAGGACTGCAGTGTAAGTCCATGTACACTGCAGTCCTCGTCACTGCTAACGTCTAACCAACCAGCAGGAGTCACCAGTGCAGCAACAACGAGAAACCTCTTCACACGGCTGTGTGTGTTTTTTTTTAAATAATCTCATTGTGGTAGTGTCACTTGCTAAATTTTTCAACTCTGTTGGTGGGCTAAATTACTGTTAGCAACTTTTCTTCCATGCAACATTTGCACCAGTTGTGGAAACTTTAGGAAACGAGGAAGCATAGATCAGCTCTGCTCTTCATTCTTTCTCAACTGATGCTAAACAATGTTAAACTAATTATCTATACTCCTCCACTTTCCTGTACTTGTGTGAGGAATGAATGGGCTTTTGGTGTCTTGTGATAGTGTTGCTCACAGTGTGGAAGCAGAGTTAGCATGCAAGGTGCAACATCAAACCAACTACCTGTCCAAAAAGTAATCCTCCTAATCCCCCCCCCCGTTGCATTGTTGCCATACAATAAAACACACAAGCAGGTGTCCATGAAGAGGCTGAGATCCGCGAGACATCCCTTCTCTTACCATTGTCCAGTAAGTAAAAGACTGGACTGCAGTGGCTGGCTCTCAGACTGGCCACAGGCTCTGGCAGGATGCGTGGGTCATTGTGAAGGGAGGTTGGGTAATGAACTGGAACAGGAGATCCAACAGAACAGACATAGACTTTTCAGGGCAACAGGGGAGAGACAAACACATTGGGTGAACTGGGGAGAAGAGAGACTTGCAGGTAATAGGCAGGAAACAATCGAGAGGTTATGACATGAAAGGGTTATAAAGAAGGTTAAGAACAACACTGTTCCACCACTAATAAGAAGCTTCCATATGCATGGCTATCACCATCACAAACAGAAAACAACACCGCTACTTCTATTACTACTACTATTACAAATACTTATACCACACCACACAACTACACTATTTCTAACAACACAACTACCACAGTTTATATAATTTAAATCATGCATCCATCTCTTTATTCTATTACCACAGTCTCCTTCTCCTCCACACAGCCAGTCAATCCTCCAGCTTTACTAAACAAGTCACTGTGACCTGAAGTGCCATTTAAAGTTTTAAAGCAATTTTCATTTTATTTTTTTTACTTCCAAATATTAACACCCCTTCTATGTGCCAATGACATGTTTTTAACTCCTTTAACATACTATATTTCAAACAGAAAACAAATCATTCTACCCTTACATTTCATGTAATTGATGCTTTATAAAGACAGTGGCTGGTTGAAATGTCATGTTCAGGTGCTCATGTTTACTGATGCTGAGCCTGTGGCTACAAAGTTAATGACTGCAGAAATGTGACTGATTGGAACTAGTTGGAACACTGACAGAGGACTTGCACTGCTGACAGGCTGTCAGTGTTACATGGGCAGTGTTTAAAGTGTAGTTAGCTACTCTAAAACTGAGCAACCATTATATCTGGAGTTTTATATGTATATATATATACAGAAACATATTTTTTGAGACTTCAGTATACTGTATAGCAGCAAGATTGAGACAAATGCTACCACTTTTGATAAAAACTGTATTCTATGCACTGTGCAGCATTAAAGGCCAAATTTGTTTGCACCTATAAGCTTACAAAATGGCTGGTTGGAACTCTCTATTCAATACAGCTGATATCTACACCATGATACTTAGTGGGATACACTGTTCATATAGTTCTTTGGATAAAAAAAGCACCTGTTCAAACTGTAATAGTTAAATCTGAAGATGATAGATTTAGGGTAGTTGTAGCAAAAAATGTATATTACTTCATTCTCAATATTGACAGTAGTGACAATGTTTTGGTGAATTTTTGGTGATGAATTTGGTGAAGATCGGACAAAAATCCTGGGAGGAGTTCGTTAAATTCCAATGCCTGCACACCACGTGCTCTCGGGGGCGCCGTTGAGCTTTTTTGAAATTTTAAAAGCAGGAATATTTTTGTCTTGGGCTACTGTACATGTGTACCAAATTTCATGAGTTTACGTAAAACTAGCCGTATTAACTCCACTAAAGCCCAATTTTCTAGGTGGCGCTATTGAGTCATTTTGCCATTCATATGTGTAATTCCCCCAAAATATAAAATTTTTCACCAGTCCTGATGTGTGTGCCAAATTTGGGGAGTTTTTGAGCATGTTTAGGGGGTCAAATTGAGGTTCAAAGTGGCGCCAAAGAAACACTAGAGGAACAATAGGGTCCTACGCACTGTAGTGCTTCGGGCCCTAATAAAGTTCTTGGTTGACAAGACCACAAACCACAGTTTAATTAAGTGTACCACATTTTAGTTGCAACTGCACGTCCACAACTGTCTGTGATTCTGTGTATCATTGTGTTTCAAACTATTACAGCATAATCATTAGAAACATAATGACAAAACATGTCCACGCTTTCCTTCACTGTATTTTCAATGAATGACAAAAGCACAAATTTATGACAAGCTTAAAACATGTTCTTATTTTAAAGAAAAGCCTCTAGTTTTTAAAATGATGCTTTTTGTAAAGATACAAGCATATTCTAAGCTTGTCAATAATTTGTACTTTTGTAAATTATTAAAAATTATACCTGTACTGGTTAATGGTTGGTAATATGATGTCTAGGCTGCACTCTGTACTGTCTGCACCTTAGGTGTGAAAAGTTCACCTGCTGGGTTTAGTTGAAAAATCAAGTTTCACTAAGCCTTGAGTTGCATGGAAGTTTCAGCTATCACCTCACCTCTCCCCTCAAGTGCCCACTTCTAAATATATCCTACCAGGTCAGGCACCGATCACTGGCGTCTCATCTTGTTAGTCCATCTTTCGATGGGCCTGGTCAAGTAAGCTCTGCTACAGCTACATGGGGCATCAAATTCCCAGAAGAACTGTAACACATAACCCCAAACCAGAACAACAGACCAGAGGACATAAAAAAGAAGACAACGGGAAATATGTGGAGGAAGACGGCTTTCAGGCAGGAGAAGGGCCAATTACTGGGCCTAATGACAAAGGAAAGACAGAAAAAAGGGTCAGGAAAAAGAGAGGGAGAGATGTGTGAAGAAGTGAAAGAGATGCTTGCAGTTACTGACACATAGGGCGAATCAGGACGATGGCTGGCTTCCTTAATAAGCTGTCCACAGTCTGTATATGGCCTCGAACAGACACAGCACACCTGGTGCGCTGTGTCAGGGACAGCTAGACAGCCTCTAATGGCCATAGAGAAGGGTGGAAGTTGATATTCAGTAGGAGGAAACAAACCATGAACTCTTTGCCTGTCACGCACAGCTGTGCTGCCTCATTTGTCTGCAAGAATAACCAGTTTTAGTATATTTCACATATCTCTCTCATTAATTTAGAATATATTTTAAGCTGACAAAAAACCTACAAAACCTTTTGGAAAAAGGATCACTGTTTAACTGACATTTGAAGCTAGGTCACTCTTCTATTAGCCATTGTTAACATTTCCTTCTTGTAATTCTGCTGAATGTAACTGCTCCACCAGCCTGTCTTCCTCCTCTATCTGGGTAAGTGTTAAACTGGATCAGACACTTGATCACACTGTGCTGTCGTGCTGTATCTGTCCCCGTGCTTTTCATCCATCTCTCCATAATTCCTCCCTTCTTCCGTCTTTTTAATTAACAAATGACAGGCCTGTAATGGGACAGAATGACCATGACCTAGTCCACATCACAATGCTGAAAGACTCCCTGCCAAAACAGCAAAGAACATCTTGTCCTGGTTCTGTTATTCTGTTCTTTAGTTCTCCTTAGGAGACTGAAAGGCAAGGCTGGGGAGTACACATATGAGAACAAACAAAAAAGTAAATATATCCTGTGTTATGGACAATACAAATAGCCAAAACCATGACAGTGTAGTTGCTGAAAATATTCAAACAACAACAGAGAATTGAATTCAAGGTGAATTGATTGTTAGCTGTGTATAAAAGATGTTCTATTGTAAAATAATTTTTGAGCCTATTGTGGACTTGCAACAAAGAAAGCTCTCTCAAAACATCTACTCAAGTCAGGTCCAGTCTCTTTCTATAGCTCACAACCAGTCCCTGTCAAATGCATCTAAGAGAGTCACCTGTCAGTGACTGAAACATGCGCAACCTTTTCATGCATGCAAGAGACCTTAGAAAGGGCAAATACATTTTGCTTTGTTATGTAGTTTGCCATTTCATTTTGGCCCGAAACGTTTTTTGAATCATAGCTGAAAAGCAGTAACATTGCACACTTGCTTGTACCACATTGTCCATCATGGAGCAGCTGACTATTTAGAAAGCCAGAAATCTCAGTACCTGTCAAGGAGATCTCTGAGTCATTGTTGAGTCACACAATTCAGCTTACTGTGGATGCAGTACACTGATCTATGCTACTGAGCAAAACAATGCTTACTTATGTGCTACATTTGCCAACAACCATCACAAGGAATTATGTGATTTTTTTCCCCATTTGTTTATTTTTTTTGTTTTTGCACAGCCTCTAGACTCAAAACTCATCTTCCATAAACCAGCCTGCTGTTGAATGCTTTCTGCTATACAACCAGGTTTTCCATATCCATTTCACCAAACAAGTTTAATGCAAATTTCTGAGTATATCTGAAGATGTCTATCCATCTAGCAGCAGTCTAAGGACAACAACACAGACATCCTGTATTCCAGTCACACCCTTCGGGTCTTCATAGGTGAACCGGAGGCACTCTCAGGCCAAAATGGAAATACTGTGTATGATCCCCTTCTGTGTTTAAGGTCTGCCCCAGGGTCTCCACTGAATAGGACATGCCTAGAAAATGTCTGGGAGGCATCTGATACAACATTTTATCAAGCTCTTTTTCTATACTTCAGCTTCACAGCCTTTAGCTAAGGGCTAACACACCCCTCCCTGGGCATGTGATTACCACAAAGGCATTTGTGTGTGTGCCCCTGTGACTTTGGAAAGCGACCTGTTTTCACTGCAATGTGAAAGCAGGTCGCTCCTGGTAGGTTTTCCCACAGCAAATTGTCTCAGGTGAGGGGTCACAGTAAGACTTATTTAAAGGCTTGGATCAATCCGACAAAACAACACAGTGCCGAGTGGGCCCCTGTTATGACAGGGGTAAACCTCTAATATGTTGCCATTTGGGCAGAGGGCAACAGCAGTGGTCTTGATGGCCTGAACCATTTTTTTCCAAACCGTATTAAGGTGTTTTTGTTCTGGGAACATCAGAAATGTTTTAATCATTCACATTCTCATGCTCCAGTATTCACATACTCAATGAATAATTAAAATATTTATCAGTAGATAATGATATCTTATTACACAGAGATCAGCTGCGGCTTATCCTTGTTTGCAAGGAAAAAACACTCTGATACACTGTATCTCAGCTTAGTTCAAAGAGATGAAATTTGAGTCCTCAACGATCTTCCATTTTCCCTTAAGGATCACAATTTCCCAGAACTCGTATCACTTAATTGCAAAGAGTTTCAAAGTTTTAAATTATCGTCTGTCTGTGGGCAGGTATAACTGGTTAGGGCTACTTCTGGTGATTTAAAAGATACTATTAAATTGTTCCCCTGTTCCTTGAAATCATCTGAAAAGCAAAAATTGGGCATCGAGGCAAACATTAGAAGGGAAATCACACAGTGTGACAGAAACATTTTTCAAGTCTACTAGTATTGATACTGAAAAAGATTTTATAAAGAAACAGCATCAGTTTATGCATTTTTTCTTTCTAAACAAACTGCTTCATTTAATACCATATCACCATATCCATTGCCATAGGAGAAAGATTCTGAACCAAACGCGAGACATCACATTAGTTATATCACAAGAAAATCTAGTTGATTTACAACTAGCCCTGTGGTAACTAAAGCCTCATAAAGCAGACAGTGATCTGAGGACACATCATGCCTGCTTGGCAGAGTCTTAAGCACAGATGTACACACACTTGCACACTGTCTGCATTTGACCTTTAAGTTCTAAATTTGCTGAGATAAAGTGTTTTTCCGAGACAGATTCAAAAACACCTGCTGGGAAATGTTCTCATCCTTCTGTTTCTCTCCTGCCATTCTGCACTTCTGTCTCCAAACACGAAGTCCGCAACATACAGTTGTAAAAACACACTTTCATCTTCTGTGTTACTTTATATTCTGTTCCATCATATTTATCAGCAGCCACTGTCAATGCATGCTCCATCACACTATCATATCCAACATTTTATTTTCAAAAATGTGATCCTGAAACTCCATGCAAGTGACAAAATAATGAGTATAATATTAACTAAACTTTAACGACATATACATTATATGCTCCATCACACCATTATCGTCTCAGGAAACATGTCTATTTCATGATATGGCCTGCATCTAATTGAAGTCAAGCACTGCTGCACACTAAGATGCTAGCAAATATTTAATAGACCGAAGTAGAAGATTTTAAAAAATATTATTATATATTATTTATGATAAAAATGAATATTTAAACAGCTCCTATAACATAGACTGATATTAAAGGCCTAATTTTCTAAAATGATGCAGGTTACCGGCACATATTATCAGATTATTATATTATCACATTAGTTTAAGGTAAACATGCCAAGGAGGTATTAGGAAAGAGGGAGAGCAGAAGAAGAGTGTAGTATTTTCTCTTCCTTACCTTGGTGAAAACCTATAATCATTGCACAACACTGGAATAAAGGAAATGCCAGCTGGAAACTGTGACAAAATGCATCAGACAGACCACAATATATCACATCCATTTCAACTACATTCCTTTTTCTCACCAAGCAATTTCCACTGATAGGGTTTTCAGCACTTCCTTTCAATGCACTGAATTTCAGATTTCCATACAACGACACCAAACATAAGTTGCTATTTAAACACCGATCATTCTCATCAAGTGAAGATGCTCTGGTGATGGGTGAGGTGACCACAGGCTGTTATTCAAGTTTAAAGACAGCAGCATCCCAGCAAAGTTTCACAGTGCAAATCACAAGACATTTCCATACAGGGAGAAGGATTTTGGTAGTGGCTGGTGCGTGTGTGTGTGTGTGTGTGTGTGTGAGTGTGTGTCTGAGTGTGTGTGAGCAGGTTACCTGAAGTGGGCGACTTGCTTCTCTCCATGTCAATGGACTGCTGGTTGTCAGTGAGTTCAGTAAGGCCTGCAGCAGCAGCCAATGGCAACCGAGAGGAAGAAGAAGTAGCATACACAGAGTCTGTGAGCTTATTTTAATCATGTCACTCATACAGTAGTCAGCTTGGTAGATGTCAGCCACGCACCCCTCCCCCCAAAAGCTAACAAGCTGTGCAGTCAGTTCCCAGGAATTAATAATTTTTTGAAAGATCAAGGTCTTTACTAATATTAGACATTGCTCTTTCACCACTAAGTGTTTCATAGAATTCACTTAGTCTTCAAGGAGCAGCGTGGCTGATACCTGATGTGACCTGCACTACAATTTGTTTAAAATTCGTTTGTTTTTTTGAAACCAAGTAAAATGTCAATGTGACTATAAATAGCCAATGAATGTATGTAGTGCAAATCTCATGATAAAAGCATAAACAATCAAAACACAAAACGGAACAAACACAAATCCAGTCAGGATCTTATCAAATCTGATCACATGCACCAAGCACAGAAAAATGAAGTCATACCTTCTCCTTTAAAATAAAAAACTGCCACAAGTGCTGACATTTTCAATTCTTGTTCCTTTCAGTCTGACTGCAAATGTGGGGTGTTTAAGCTGCGTTTATTATGGTCTTATTAATAGCCTCACTGAGTCGTCACAGTTCAAAAATTTTTGATTAATTTAATTATTTCCCTTCAGTCAAAGGTTCCAGCAAACCTTCTTAATGCTGGCTTTCTTTCAATAATTTACACTGTCTTTGCAAATGACTGAAGGCATTGAAAGGAACTCTGATTAAAGCTTAATTTTAGTATAAAATTAAAAATTCCTTTGTAACCATCAACCAAAAGCACACATTATAGTTTCACTCAACCCAGTGCATGAACAAGGCTTTATTCACCCCACTAACTATGCTTTAGTTAAAATATACATCACATGAATCATATAATATTTATAACTGCCCTTACTTAACAGACTCAAAGGAGTGGCTCTCTTTCGGCAAAGGACATACTGCTGGACATGACTGGAATAGGGGAAGTTCTGTACGTGGCAGAATATAGGTGATATCCTGTCATAAGACCAGAAACAACTACGTTTATTCCAGTCACCTCTTTGGTTTGTCCCTTTGCTTTTAGCCCACATCTGTATTGCAATCATCTCCACCAAAACACTGACTCATTATAATCCCATCCCTCCTGCCCACACACACACAGAGTCCCCCAGCCTTAAGGAAGGCCCGACTTACTCTGATAGGATGTACGGATCCTTTTCTTTGAATCTGAATAAAAGTTAGACAGGCCACGCATGCAAAACTCTGTCAGGCAGGCCCGCATGCCCACACCAGCAGCCACAGAGTCACCAAAAGGTGGAAGGAGGAGGAGAAGAGGGAAGGAATGAGTGGTAAATAGGATGGTGGGGTAGGAATAAAGAGTGAGAAGTGTAGGTGAGGATTGAAGGCAAGGAGAGATGGGAGAGGACAGAGAGGTGGGGATGAGAGAGAGAGATGGCAGTGTAAGTGGGGTAGGATGGTGGTGGAATGGTAAAAGGAGAGAAATGAACAAGGTTAGGAGGGAAAGAATGTGAAGTAAGACAGGAAGGAGTGATGAGGAAATAATAGTGTTAAGACATTTTAGGAGGGAAGGAAAGGGGTTGAGGAGAGGAGGGAGGGAAGGGGAGAGAGAAGAACACACAGGCTTAGAGTGGAAAAGAAAGTGAGAGCAAGCAGTAACTGAGTTAGTGTTAGGGGAGGACAGACAAGATATACCCGCCACTCCAGCAAACCCAAGAAAAGCTGATGTGATTGGTCATTTGCACAAGAATCACTGTGTTAGCAGGAAACATATCATTACTGACAGAGCAACATGAAATTAAATCTCTTATTGCAGCAAGTAATTGGTCTATGTGAGAAACTCTGCATTTTTGTTGTCATATGGTAATGACTAGGAATATGCACTTAAAATAATAATTAGGCATCTTATTATAAAAAATATACAGTACATTTGACTACATTTGATTAGCATATTGTATATATAGTACACACATAGAGATAAGTCTGATGACAACAGCTAAAAATGTTGTGGGAAAGACAGAAACGGTTTTCATAAAGACAGTTTAGCAAGCGCTATGCATTGTGCTTGGACTTTTTCTGGTCTGTTTTTAAAGTTTTGACTCAGCTCTACAATATAAAACATTAAAAACAGGTTTTTTTCTTGAACTGGTCAATTTTTTTTGGGATATCTTGCTCCCATAGCTGATCTCTTCTTTTAGACTAATGGAAACATCCAAAATAAATATTTAAGTTTTTATTATACTGCGCTTTATCTATTTGTGTCTCTACAGTTAAAAATAATACTAATTTTTAAAGGCTGCTTTATACATTTCCATACGAAAATCTGTACTTCAGTGGTGCTTACATATATCAAACTTTCAGTTTTTACACCTACCTATATTCTGAAGGTTTTTATAGAGGGGTTTGTTAATATAATATTCATAGCCTGATTTGGTTACATTTTATTTTGAAAAACATCCAAGAAATCCCTCTCTGAAAATCTGGGAATTTTAAAAATAAAATAAAGTTAGGGCAGTTTGACATATACATGTCTCATTTGCATATGTAAACATAGATTTTCAGAAAACTTGTATTACAAAGAAGCATATTTTTTACTGTAAGTAATCAACAGGGGAAGTTTCATGGTGATATCTATTAGCTAAAAATGTTACCCCATGTACCTATAGTGTCTCTCCTTAAACGTAGTCCTAAGTGCTTGAGATCAGAACACCAGAACTTGGGGTACAGAAAAAAAGGCATAATAGCTTGTTTACATTTTTCATTCTGTCTCCAAATTGTTGTTAAAGACCCAGTACAGAGAGCCGCAGTAGTCAATAAAAGTGATTGTACAACAGCATATGAAGATAAACTTTGCTCCAAAGCCCACAATTCCTACAAAATATTTTCAGCTACACTTGCTGCATATGTGAAATTGCTTAGAGGACTTTAACCATCTAACATATTAAACCATTAGAGGTTAGTTTAAAGTCAAATAAAGATGTAGCTTGTATTTTACAAGATTAGTTCTGTGTGGTGAGGCTGAATATTTTTATAGCACATTAGGTATAAATAAGATGCTTCAGAGACCATCACCAGTCAAGATAAGCAGCAGAGAAAAGGGAGGCAGGGGTCAGGAAGTACAACAAGACCTCTGTGGCTGGCTTATGATTACAGATCTGTGCTCAAGCAGGACTAGAAAACGGAATGGACAGAGAAATCAAACAACAACATGCATAATAATGCCAATATGGAATGGCACAACCTGTTAACATGCACTTCATATTCTAGTGCTGATCTGTGACAGGCATACTGAGATGTACAGGTGTGTTTGCATTTGTATGTTATTGTGTGAAAGAAAAAGCGGAAAGAGAAAGAAGAAATAGAGTTCAACTGGTACAGAGTTTTGACTGCTGATACAGTTACTTTCAATATTTAACTTGATGCTGACCTATATTTGGGAAAATATAGTACATATATATATATATGTACTGTGCTGTAAGCCAGTGTCTAAAATTGACCTCAAAATTCATGTCAGCTTAGACCAACTATTTCCTTTCCAGGAGAAAAAGGCCTCAGATACAAAATCTTTGACTAACAGCAAAGTAAAAAACAGAACAGAGCAAAAACACTATTTTGAAATGCACCTGTTGAAAGCAGGAAAGTACTGTATCTCTGCTCACCTAAAGTCTGAGTTTTAAACATGCATCCGCAAGCAAAATTTGTGATCTAATAAATAAGTGAGAAGCTGACCTTGGGCTTCAGACACAAATTCGCAGGACTTTGGTTGTGTTTATTATAGCTACAAGCTATAAAAAACACAACCAAACTCTGGAAAAGTGTCAGTATTTCGTAGGTTTTTTTTGTGTGTGTGTGTTTGTTCTTTGTTTGTTTGTATGTTGTCTGAAGTGCCTCTCCAGTAATTGATTTAACCCCTTACAATTCGTCTCCCTGTATCAAAGAATCCTGATTCTGTGTTTTAATACTGTCATTGGAAAACATTATTTCACTTATGTCTACCAGCATATAAAAAAACTACATATTATGGACCAATGAACGAGAAAAAACTTGATTGTCACCAGAGAGAGCCTAAGGCTGCATTAAGCTCTCAGGGCCACTGCAAAGTAGCCCACTTACAAAGAGGTATATTATTATATCCAATGTAGCAATACCATACTATATTTTAAGATCTCCATTACAAGTAACATCTTGTAAAAAGTAATGAAAACTGTTAGAAAAATGTACTTTGCAGCAGAAGAGTGCTTAAGCGTTATTACATCATATAATAGGTGGTGGAGCTAAAGCGAAGTTTAACTGCCTTAAACACTGTTGACAAGCTGTCAAAGTGTAAAATAATATGTTTGTAATCTGCAACAAGTCACTATAGCAATCAGATGAACACAGTGAAATAATATAGTTTTCATTTTTGGAAAATTAGAGTGTAAAGTATAATTTAACAGAAAAACAGAAACAATCAAGTCTGAGTAGTGAAACTATCTCAAAAAAGCGTTCTACTTGTTTGAATGTATTTAATTACTTTCCATCACCATATGAGGTCAGCTTTGCCTGGAAAATCAGCCTAACCTTTCAAAGAAGAATAGAAACAGAGGAGACAGAAGTAAAAGGGAAAAGAAAAATCAGAAGAGACAGAAAGAGGGAGGAGAGAAGACTAGAAACAGACGAGACAGCAAGATACAGTAGTCTGCATGTGATGACTGCATTAGTGGCACTTTATCATGTGGATGCACATTGAGCATTAGTCATGTATGTGCATATGTGTGTGACAGCATCCCAGAGGTGTGTGTGTGTGCTACCTGAGGTGGACTGTCTGTTCCTGCGGGGGGAACGGGTAAGGCGCTGGTAGGGGTCGGCGGCTCCGTACAGATCCAGTGTCGACATACACAACAAGATGGTTTTCTGCAAGTAGTCCACCACCGCTACGCCATTACAGTTCCCAAACGCCAAGCTGGACACACACAATTACAGCAAAGAGGCATGTGCACGGGTACAGAGTTACACACCGACAATTACACTGTTGACAGATTTATTTCACCAGGTTATTCTCACTAGCACTAAAGGTGCAACATGTAGCGCTATCAAACATTGTCAATTAACTGTGGCATTTTGGTGTAATTACTGTCAACAAAAGCTTGCCTTTATCTCACACCGCCAGTGCTGCTGTTTCTTAATATTAATACCAGATTTCCCACAAGATCTGCTGCCACCTGTTACCCCTTTCTGCATAGAGCCTCTGGCATTGAAACTTGACAGCATTAATTTGTCATTGTACAAAAGATGCTGCAGTTGAAGAATTAGACAATATTCACAACAAATGGCTCTATCAGTGGTCCTTTAGTTAAGCACTCAGAAAGAAATTATAAAATAAAGACAGCAAACACATAAATGTCACTTGCTGCTGCCCAGTCCATCACTGCTCTCCAGCATCCACCCAGATGTCTGGCTCAGTCACATGGTTCAGCTTGTGCCAGCAGCATCCACAGTGTTGTCTCTAATTTGTAAATTTTACCAAGCGCATAAATGGGGCTTTCTGTCATGTACTTTGTGTAAACAACAATTTCAAGAGCATGATTACACATTTGAAAATCTTCCAGAATGCACTAGAAAGCGAACGAGTGAAAGCAGCACTGAGCAAAACATTTCTGTTTCAAAACATACAAGACTTTACCATAGCTCAAGCCTTATAAAACAAAGAGAAATAACTTCACCAAGAAACCACAAGATTCATAGAGAAATAGAAAACAATGTGTTTTCTATTTCAGCGATCATGTAGTGGTCACTTAGAGAATAATAGCAATATGAAACATTTTCTATTTTTACCTACAGTTTCAAAAATGTCCTAACATAAGTAGCCCAATAGAAACAGCATTAGTGTAATTACTGTTCTACACAGCTTCGTTCATTTGTCAAAAATATTTGGCCACAACAAAGTATTCCCAGCAGGAAGCTGCAGCAGTGTGATAAGTTTCTGTTAAATTAGGGTCTCTTTATGCATAATGCATCATATAATTGGTACAACACATTTTAGTAAGACTTAGGATAAACAGCAGTGAACCTATTCTTTGGTTGAGTGCCAAAAAAATGACCAGAGGAGACAGACGTGTGTCTTTACCGTGACTTCAGTGTTGAGAAAACTGGGAGAGGAGGGATGGATGTGGTTTCATGTTGTATTATTTTCTCTGCATGCAATGCTTCTTTAAGCTTTTAAAAGTGCACTGCTACCAACTTACCAGATGTCAGTGACACACAAATATTACTTCCTGCTCGCATCAATAATCGTTACTGTGATTCAAGTACATCATATACCATAGCAAGCAAGAAAGAAAAAGAAGGGAGTGTGTGTGTGTGTGTTTTTCTCAGCATGTGTGCGAGAGCCAGCAAAAAAGAATAAAACTAAATGAATCAATTTCCGCAATTCAATTCAAGCTGTGAATAGCTTTAGAAAGGACATTCAAATGGTGTCACTGCCTTGACCCACAGAGAGCTTTTTGAAAAGAGCTGTGATTTTATTAGTTTTCGCCAGCAGAGCTTCTATTCACAGCAAAGTCATACAAGTGGTCTTAAGTCCCTCTGAGTGGCAGGAAGTCATCCAACGCCTTTTCAGCTTTTATACATTTTGATCATTGACAAGTTTAAAAAATGTATGCTTTAAAATTATTATAACAATATATGTAAAAAAAAAAAAAACGAAAAAAAAAAAAATCAGAAGAAGATTAAAATGTGCTCATGTTTCTTGTTGCTACTGCTATTGACAACCTTCCCCTTCGCTCACTTACTTTATTCAGTGTTACGAATTTGTGACAGAACATATGGTGGTTTTCTCT
Source organism: Dascyllus trimaculatus (assembly GCA_024666655.1). Classification (NCBI taxonomy): domain Eukaryota; kingdom Metazoa; phylum Chordata; class Actinopteri; family Pomacentridae; genus Dascyllus; species Dascyllus trimaculatus. Next base: position 25,357,196 of record CM045456.1, on the reverse strand, counting down.
GGTTGGCTGGCAAGTGTTAAATTTGGAAAACTCAAATCTTATTACATGGAAACATTTAGAATGATGTGTTTAGGGTGTATTAACTGCAGGCAATAAAAGCAACAATCAATAAGTAAATCCACTACAAACCTAATATTGGACATCTACCTACATCCATAACGTTTTACTGGCAGGAGAACAGTGTGTTCAGTCCAGTGGAAACACAGATACACACAAACAGATGGGCAGAACTATGCACACACAAAATAATGTTTTGTGTGTGGTTTAGAGTCAGTGTGTTTAATGGAGGTTTAAGTATGACTACGCTCAGTTTTTCCCTTCCTGCTGCCATTTGGAACCACCAACATGCAGTTTCTCTGTGACTGCTTTAAAAGAGTAGACTATATGGTACTGAGCTGGATTAAAGCTATATAAACCAGCCATTTACAGCCTTGTGCTGTCAGTTAAAAATGTCTTGGCCTCTAAGGTGTAATCTTGGAGTACTTTCCACTATCTACTCCACTTGCAATGATGCTTTTCTGTGCTGTTTTTGTTGTCCTGTGCTACCACAGATTTGGAACTACTTAGTACCATGAATAAGTAAAGAAAAAATGCTCTGTATATATTTCTAATCTAAAAGGACACACAGATGGATGGGTAGATCACAGACAGACTGTCAGGCATTGAGAGACTTACAGGCCATAGGCAGAGTTGATGTCCAAACTGGTAATCTGTTGTGGAGGTTCTCCATCTACCCACAGCAGCTGGATGACCAACTCTGACTGGTAGCCAGGTGGGACTCGAACAACCCGGTCCTTCACCCTGAAACACACAGAGAGGTGAGACTGGAGTGTGATGTAGCAACCCTGTCTCCCAGAAATTAGGCTCCTATTCAACTAACTATACACCTAAACTGAATTCTCAATTATGCTTTGAGGGAAACATATTTTCTGTCAGATAACATTTATTTGTGACTCATTACAAATAAGTATCTAATCAACATATCTTTGCCATTTATTTTACTGTTTTACTGTCACACTGTTTCAGTCTACCTATCATATATTAGATGGGGCGGGACTCATCACCCTTGTAGCCAAGAAAATGGAAAAGAAGCTTCAAAGATGTTGTGAAAGGGTCATATTTTTAATCTTACCGTGATTTTTTTCTAGACATAACTACACAACGTATCCCCATAAACTTAACAAGCCTTTAACATCTAGTTATCATTGTGAACGTGTCAACCAAACCCTCAACCTAGCCATGTAGATTTGTTCCCCAGACCTTATCAAACGATGTGTAAAGAAACAAAACAAAAGTAAACAATACATGAAAACTAAACTTGACTCTAATAATAATGGTCCTACCTTTCAGAGAAGAAATACTTTCTTTCAACATGACATTCTATTTTGTTGAAATCATGTGTCACTAATCTTATTCTTTCCGTCTTTAAAAAAACTCTTGAAAAGTGTTAGACTAAATGGCAAAATGCATTGAAACTACAGATTTACTAACAAAATCCTGCCTTCAATGGGATAAAATTTAAGGGGAGGTTCCAGATATATTTTTCCCGTTGCTCATCACAGGAAACAACTAGAAAATGAATATAAATCAATTGTGTAGCATTCGTGTCCAGTGGTTACTGAACTGTAACAGGGATCTTATTAAATACCACATTCACTATTAAATCACCCCTGTGACAGACTGGCGACCTGACCAGGGTGTCCCTGCCTTCGCTCGAGTCGGCTGGGATATGCTCCAGCCCCCCTGCAACCCTACAGAGGATCAAGCGGTGTATAGATACTGGATGGATGGATGGACTATTAAATCATTGTCTTTACAGAGGTGGCTCATTGTTACAGTGCTCCTAGTTAGTCTGTTTACTACAAGTATTCAGAACATTTGGTCACAAAGAACAGTAGACTAAGGTTCTTTGTCACTAACTAAATGTTTTGCCAATGTGTTTTATTAACCATTCCCAGGTACACTATAGGACCAGTTGATTCATTAACAATATTTGTTATCTGGTGCAGTAAATCTATGATATGAGTGAGAAGGTCTTACTTGAGACAGGGGATGCTGTCTTTGATACCCTCTGGTGTCCTGTTGCCAGGGCTAACTGGGTGGTGAGGTTGAGGTGAGTGGGAGCCGTGCTCTGAGAAGCAGGGATTGTTTTCATTCTCTGATGGGGAGATGACATCCTCCACCTCACACTGCAAGCGTACCTCAAGTGACTGGGGATGACACAAGTCCAGATATATATGGGTGAATCTGACATAACAGTCACTGTAACACATAGCTCAATCAGAAACAGTCACTTAAGATGTCAGACAAGAAGCAAAAATAATATTTCACGTTTCACTCACCACTATCTGAGTGTTGGCATCATATTTGCTGAAGCGATACAGGATGATGTGAGCTGAGATGCCAACCACACAGAAGATGCGACTCTGAGGACACCAGCTGACCATTTGAACAGCAAAGGGGTCTTCTTCTACCAACTCGGCAGCCCGGCCTTCCCCTGGCTTTGGCTTCTCAAACACTTTGGAGGTCTTCAGCTTATACAACATCTGAAGTGTGACTAGTTGGAGAAATTTTGGTTAGAAAACAAAACGTGTAGTGCAAAACCTACTGTAAATAGTAACATGCATACAGTGCCTATAAAAAGTACCCCCCTTGGAAGTTTTCCCCCTTTACCACTTTTCTATATTTTGTGAAAAGTGAAAACAAGTAATGTCATTTAATTAAAAATATAAAACAAAAAAATAAACAATTCCATACGTATTCACCCTTTTCAAGTTTGTATTTAGCAGATGCATCTTTGGCCATATTTACAGCACTGAGTATCTGTAGATAGGTCTCAATCAGCCTTGCACATAATGACACTGTAATTTTACCCCACTCCTCTTTGAAAAATTGCTCAAGCTGCGTCAGGTTGCCCAGGGATTTCTCAGTTGGATTGAGGTCTATTGCTTTACTTTGTAGAAATCTGTTTTCAATTTATCCGTGAAGAGGCTTTGCTCTAAAATGTTGTCCAAAAATCAAAATTAAATTGATCGTGATTCAATGTTGAATAGCAATAAAAGGAGAAAACTTCCAAGGGGGAGGAAATACTTTCTATAAGATCTGTACTTTGAAAAAAGGGAACAAGTGACGGGGTTTTCAGAAATGAAAGCCCACTCACAATAAAACAAAATATGTCAGGCCCAGGTCATGGCTATTCAAACTTGTTGGTCAGAAAAATGTATTGCTGGTGTTGGCCCTTACATTAAATTTTGTAAAATATTCAATAAAAAGGTGAAATAACTTCAACCATATCCTCAGCTTCAGTTTTAAGAGAGTATTCACATCTTGTTCTCTCCTCTCCATTTTGTAAGACACTTACTCTGCAAAGCTGCCATTGGCACAGCTGTATAAAATATATTAGGCAAGAAATGTGAATGGCTGAGAGGAAAGCAATTTTCACCATGGCTTTCTGATTTATATTCCATTTCACCCTTGCACTTTACACAAAATAGTGTTGTGCCTTTATAAAAAAAAATATACAGATAAATCTCTGCAGTGTTCGATGTGTGTGCACAGTAAACTTTAAGAATGTGATGATCAAAGATTGAAAAAGATGCATGGGAATAACAAATACAGAAAAGCAAAAACAGTTTTATATATTGAGGTTAGGTATATTATCACCAGCAAAGATTAGCATGTTAACTAAATGGCATAAAAAAGCATGGCAGCTGTGCATTTGTATAGTTAGTCTGATCTCTGAGGGCAAGCTGGTGTCACCAAGCAAACAACCTATACCATGAAAGTAATGCATAAATGTCTTCTAAAAATTCTAGAAGTCCGTAAAATTTCTTCTGAAAAACTTAGAGAAAACCGCACATTTACATGTATTTTTTTAGTATGTACTCATTTGTGAATGTGACACAACTGCAGAGAATAAGTGGAACTGTAGTGGAATGTCTCCTATCACTGAAGTGCTATTAATTTGCTTTGCCAGGCTTTCTTTCAAGTTCATGGCAAATCTGAAGCTTCCCATCAAGGAATTCATGAAAAATTTTGTGTATTTGAGTGTGCTGTGTAATAAAAGCCTTAGTTGAACAAAAAGTCTCATTTCAGTCTGTGGGAACAAAAGAAAAGCTTACAGAGACGACTTACTTGCAGATGCATCCCAAAACTTAATCGATCCATCAGCATGTCTGAACCAAGAGAAGAGAAATAACAGTTATATCTTTAGAGTAGAAAATTAGAAACAAAAGTAGATCTTTTAACCTTGCCCTGTGCTTTAATGTCATGATTCCCCAGCTGAAATAAACTATACAGCTTTATTCAATGTTATCTTAATCACTTGATAAATTTAGCAGGTATTATTCTGTTCTCTTTTAATGTTACACTGTGCAGGAATCTGCAGCTGAAACCTTCTTATGGTAGCAGAAAAATTAAATTTCTACTCTCCTCTGAGGCAATGAAAATACTACGATTCAAGAATTTAAGCATTTTTGGGTTTTTCACACTGTCCACTCCACAGAAAATATCTCCATTTTGGGCTCAAAGTGTTGGACTGCCACTGATATCTGTGAATGTTGCCCAGAAGCAGGCACCACCCACTGTGTAAGATTCAGAACAGGTTAGCATCTCTGTCGACCCCTTACAAAGCAGTGTGGCCCCAGACTGTTCTGAGGTTGGCACAGCCCCGAGTCACACTTATAAAGCACAATAAATACAAAACATAAATCACAGTCTTGTTATCGTGACATGTGAATATACACACAGAGATGTCTTTTAAATTGTGATTGTGAGGATTTTATGGTCTCCATATATTTAGACTTGCTACACAAAATACTTCTTTACCCTCAAAATGTTTCTGTATTTCTGACTTACCCTGTAATGATGATCTCTGGGTAGGTGTGGGAGCCTAATGTCCATGTTCCTCCACTAATTGGCCATTCCTGTCATGGTTACAGACAGTGGTAATTATTTTGGAAACCCAATCACATTATCTTTACTATTTCTCCCATTGTGCCCTGTTGAATTTGATTCAATATTATATTGCTTGATTTTACAAAAACACATGCTCTTCTGCTTAAATACAAAACTGAACTGACTAAAATGACACATATGTCAATTATAATCACTTCCATTAAGTTCGGCAGCAATTATTTTGACTTCATTGACTTTATAGTCACTTTACAGTGTAACTTTGGAAACCTTGAGAGATCCAAAGAAAATTATTTCTTGTTAAAGCACCGAAGCACAGTCACACTGTTACACAAGCTCCTTTTTTACTGTTTTTACAGTCTCTGTGAATAGTGTAGACAGAAGTTTCTTTGATTACATAAGTAAAAAAATAGATTTCTTCTTCAATCTTCTATTGAAACTCTCACAACTTGTTTGAACATCTTATTACATCAGAATTAATTATCTGAAAAGACTAAGCCGGGTAGAAAAGTCAAGTACATCAGAAATCAAAAGTCATATTCTTCCATTTAAATTCTTCTTCCTTACCTTTTGGCTGTAGCCAGTCTTCTTGTGTTTAGCTCCTATAGAGTAGAGGATGGGGATAATGTCTGGTGGACAGTCTGCAAAATAGGCCGTGCAGGTAACTGGAGACTCATGGACGTCCATGGGGTATGGGTTCTCAAAGACAGGGAAGCTGCAAATAACAAGCGTATTATGTGGTATAATATACTGTAAGTTACATAGCAGTACAGCAGAAAAGAAAGTCATTCTGATACCTGAATGTCTGTCCAAGTATACTGCAATTAAAGGTTGTTAAACAATAAAATGTAAAAATAACAGTACATTTGGATTACATACCTTATGTACTTTGCTTTAGTAGCTCTGAGTATTATTAAAAGGTAAGACAATATGCAAAATCCCTGCATTACTCATGCTGTACTTAAACAGCATTACGATGATGGAAAAAGGACACTGTTATATATGTGCATGCATGAAAATATGGCTGAAAGATGTACAGATGTGATCTACAAAATTATACTAACTGTGTGAACTGCATTAGAATCACCAGGGACGTACCAAACAGTGGCCTTGCAGGAGAATACATATTGTGTATCAACTATCAAATCTACACTCTGCAGGTTCAGGTGCCTACCTTACTTATAATGAACAATTTAAACATAATTAGTCGCTAATCAATGAGTTAACAACGTCAAAGACAATCTGGACGTGTTAAACCTACTTTGGGTGTTATCAGGAGACATTTATGTCTAACAGTTGTAATTAGGTAACCTAATTTACAAGGCGACCTAATTTATACCTAAGTGTTTTGCTACTACTCAAATGTATTCCCTAGCCTTAGGTGATAATCTCTCAAAATTGCACCACATCAGCAGCTTCCCTCTTCATACTTTCCAACAGTGATACAAGTTAAATGTAACTGAACTGGTGGCACTTTCACCTAAAGGGCAAAGTAACATGTCTTTACTTAAAGGATAATGTTTTCTCCTCACTGGCACTAAAAGTTTCAAGCAGTTTCATCTTAAGAGCTTTTTACAACGCCGCTGAGAGCAACTTTTAGATCGCCTTACAGGTAGATTGATAGATTTGACTGACTTTGAGCGGACATAAACCCTGTTTATACTATCTTTGCAGATGAGGACACCACGAATGCATACTTGTTATTATTATTTTACTTTTTAGTCCACTTGGAGTGGCATCTATGTATTATGTGCACATCCACTGCCAAGTATTTGTACTATTGTCATTGCAGAGCAGTTGCAGACAAAAATTTGGAGTTTGACATGGATGTCAATGGGGGGACTTAAGTGGACTCTTGCAGATTTGGCACAAATTTTCATTGTGTTCTCTCATCAGTCACATGAAGCTACCACTGGAAGTTGGGTTTATATACATATATGAAACACGTACTTGCTCTGTGTCAGATCCACCACAATTAAGTCCTTCTCCAGAAGCACCACCACTGCATAAGGCTCCTGTACCTCTGTAAGATACAAACGAAACCCAAGAAATGCATATACAAGAAGATGATACTTAATATTTTTGCCACTATACATTTTAGGATAATATTTAATTTAACTACAGCACACAATATCAAGAAAAAATTCTAGCCCAAAAAGTTGAGTCACAATTACGAGAGGATCAAAGAAAAATGTAAACCAAATTTTGAAAAGCCCAGATTGTTTAACGCTTTCATTTCATTTCACTAAGTGTTGCCATGAGAGATGGTGAATTTCATGTTCTTCAGGATTTGCATGTAATCAAACAATTACAAGAGATGTCTGCTGCTTGGTGCTGAGTAGGTAGTGTGCAGTGGCTTTGAAGAGCTTCTTTCCTGGAAACGGCGAAGCCCCTGTGGCTGAAAACCAAATCTCTCTGCATGGCTTTAAAACCACAGAAACCACTGAGCTGAGTCCAGAAAAAAATGAAAGACTCTGTATGCACTCACCATTGTTGTAAGGTGTCTCGCAGAGCACCATGAACTCTACAATAGGATAGTCCATCTCCAGCACAGTGATGGCCTTGCCGTGCATGATGGTTAATGTTGGCCGTCGTCCTGCCTTGTCGTATGAAAGACCCCCAGAGAAGATAACAAAAGGCTCGCTGGTGTGGAGGGAGAACGAAAATTTAGAAAGGGTTTGTCTTAGTCTGGTCAATACTAGTACTTGAAAATGACTACAACATAAAAAACTATCACAAATACTGAATGAATATATTAATTAATTAGTCAGTTAAACTATGAGACATGCTTGTAGTTTATAATCTGTTTGTAGATGAACAAAAAGAACAAATGAGCAGAAAAAATGAATGAATGTACTTTCTTTAAATGTATAAGGTCATAGCCCGGCAATTTAATTACATAACTTAATAAATCATTTTTTGACTCTAATCTGAGAGGTTAATAATTATTACAAAAAATGTGCAATCAGAAAGACTAAATGAAATCAGGCATTCCAGATTTATTTTTAAAAAGTACACACCTGCTTCTTGAGGTCTTGTACTCCACTTTGAGTATGGGTTTACATGATTCCTTCCTCCCATCCTTCTGTATCTTTCCTGAATTTAGGATAGTAGCAGCAAAATGAGCAATCACAGACAAGATCATAGTGTACTAAATATATCTTGTAAGTTTTCTTTTATTCTGTCAATTCTACTGAAACCATTGCACACATTTTAGCACATAAGCAATTTCATCAGCTTACTTTTTGTGTAACATTAGACTAGTGTTGGTTTCTCTTCAGTGTGATAATTTACCAAATCATACGCCTTATCATTGTAGGTACTTGTCATTTTTACCAACAAAGAAAGAAAATGGAAAAGGAAACTGTCACCAGCTGACTAATGCCTCCTACCTGATTAGGATACAGCTATTATTGTGTTTTGCTAATGTTTTTCTATTTTTTGATATTCATTTTATTTGGCACAACTACCTCTACAGCTGCTTTATTCAGCTGGCCAATGCACGACTCTACACTCACAACCATTTCTCCACAGCACATCCATCCTACACACAATTATAAAGCAGCCTTAGTAATGTCTGATTTTAAAGCAGATCATGACATAGTTCAAACACAACTCTATCCAATGAAAAGTGTTTTTTGTTCTCATTTCCCACTTCACTTTTTTGATTACTGTGTTTCTAGTTCTTCTTTTTAGAGAACAGCAGACCATTATCAGAGAAAAAGCATTAACGAGGGTTACTTTTCTCCTGCTTCTCATAATGAAATGATGTTGCCTTTGAAAGAGAGAGTCTCTCAGCTGGAAGGCAGAAGGACCTTGGGTTTTGCTGCATGGTCATAATACTCTGAATAAAAACCCAGCACTTTCTGAACGACAGAAAAGAAACCATGAACGAAATAGAATCTCTGAACTGTGAGACTTTCATTGCTTCTGCTTTTACAAAACAGAACACTGTGACTTCAAATTATTTTAAATATACCTAGATCCTCTAAAGCACTCTTGCCTCAGAGCAAGAAGGTTGTGGTTTCGAACCCGCTGTTCAGCTGTGGCCTTTCTGTGCAGAGTTTGAATGTTCTCGCTGTGCCTGCGTGGGTTTATCCAGGTGCTCCAGTTTCCTCCCACAGTCCTAAGACGTGCATCGATGTTAGCCATCGCTGTGAGTGTGAGTGTGCATGGTTTTCTGGTCTCTTTGTGCTAGCCCTGCAATGAACTGGCAAAGTGTTCAGGATTTGCCTCTCACACTGTGTCAGCTGCAGCCCCCTGTGACCCACAGGATAAAGCAGGTACAGCTAATGGATAGATGGATGGATAGATCTCTTATTGTAGTTTTCAGTAAAAGTAGAAAATGGTGCTCTGTAACTAAGAGAATAAGTTGAATGCAACAGCTACATGTTATTTTTGCTCTAATTTAATCTAAAGTGAAAAACTGTCAGTCCACAATTCAGTCTCCTACAAAATATTTATATTCTGCTTTAATTTACTTTAGTGAATACACTTTGGAAGAAAACATAATTGTTACATGGATTATCTTAACGTAAAATGCAGGTACACAATTTTATTAAGTACATAGATGTGATGAGGCAGTGGGTAGAGGTAATGTTTGGCATAAAAAGCACAACTGTTCCACAGTTATGCCTCTCTCATGTTGACAGACAGGCTACTGAAACTCTTGCTTGAGGTTAAGGTTATGTTGTATGTACAACAAAATCTTTTGTTCTTGTGTTGACTTTTGAACGTGGTAATGTTTTAGCCTCCAGGAGACGGTACTAAAGGGACAACAAACAAAATACACCCACCATGAACCTTGTATAGAAACAGCAGCGTAGAGACGGGTTTACAACTGAGACACTCCATCCTATGACAACACATCATAGGGGACGTAATAAATACAGTACTGTTCATGATTTTTCATTGTTTAATTTGGAAATAAATATAATTTTCTGTAAATTCATATATGTATGTTATCATACTAATATCAAAGCTCAAATAGTCCACATCTCTGACGAAAACTACTTTTCTTCTCTCTCTTGTCTCTTCTTCTTAAAATGCAGAAAAACATTAACAAACATTTCTAGATGGGGACTCAATAAATCCATTAAAAATAATACTGCAGATGTACTGCCATAATGAAAAACCTGTTTAGAAATGTCTCTAAAAACGTACAATAAAAAAGTGTGGATGAATGAATGTATTGACTAATGACTGCGCTGTGGCTTCGTGCTATTAGCAAGACATGCACTGGTAATATAGTTATTCTCTGTTATGAGAGCTCCTACAGCATGTCAGACTGAGGTGGACAGTAGGCAATCATTCTTCCTAGTTCTAAGTCACGGCGTGATATCTAAGCACAACTAGGGATGCATATGGAAAACCGGTATTTTTTGGTCCCGGTCCCTAATTGGGTCGGTACAGGAGTACCGCTAAGATTCTGGACAAATGATACTGTTATTGGTATTTTTAATCCAGCTCACCATTGCGTAATTATGACACAGCCACCTTCGACAGCAGGTGGTGACGTAACGCCTGCTTGCCTTTAGTCATCATGTCAGCCTTGAGAGCTAAACGCTCAAAGGTGTGGGCTCACTTTACCAAAAAGACTGAAAACTCGGCTGAATGCAATATTTGTCCCCAAGTGGTTGCGTCCAAAGGGGGAAACACCAGCAACTTGATGAAACACCTGAAATGTACTCACGGAATAAAGCTGAAGGAGAGCAGCGTGTCTGAGTGCTTATTAAGCCAAGTAGCTAATGCGAATGCTGCGTCCTCCTCAGTGCAACTTCTCAGCTTAATCTCCGACACTGCTTTGACAACAGCAAGTCATGGTGAGTAGATTTGTTAAGTTTGTAGTTATTAACTCTGCAAATATAAGTTACTGTTATGTCTCTAATTGTAAATAACGTTTATCCTTAAGGGAATGCGAACCGAGCAGTAGCCTCTACAAGTCCGGTAATGCAGGAACCCCCATTTACCATAGCATTTCGCTTCTGTTTAGCTTCCATTGAAGCATTACATGGACAGTTCCTTTTAAGCGTCACTGTATGGATGGTGTGCTGCTAGTTTGTTTGACAGTACCTTGTACTGCAAAACTAGTTGACTTGCTGAAGACTAAAAGGCAGGTGTTGAGAAAAGGCTTCCCGGCTGTGACATATTACATCATGTTGCTGATGTTACCCCCTCTCGTGGTAATAACAATGGTCATAAAAAAATGAATCTTTTAACATTTTTTCACATCTTTGTTTACACCACATTACATATAGTAATATCGATAAGAATATCAATAAATATCGGTATCGACAGGTGGTATCGTATTGGTATCGGTATCAATAAAATCCTAATGATATGCATCCCTAAGCACAACATACTTATATTTCAATTGTGGAAAATTACTGTGTTTTTATCATTTTTATGGTTATTTTCCTCTATTTTGCAGTAAGTTTTATGCACCAGCTGCCAAAATATTACTGCTTTTTTTTACAGTTTGTTTATTTACCGTGCATTTCATTTATTCACTCGATAACCATGTTAATTGTTTAGTTTTCTCTGGTTTTGTGTTCATAGTTCATCTCTACTCATTTTTTGCCCCCCATGTCTTCTTCCTAACGCTTACTGTCAATCTCACCCTGTGGAAGGCAAAATATCTGGCAAACATCTGGCACATGAACATTCTGCTTGAATTTAACCGTGGCTTCAGGCCGTTTGCTCTCTCCCCCATCACCCACGTGCTTCCCTCCTGCCTTCCTGTTTTGTGATTTTTGCCTGAGATCACAACTCACAGCAAGGAAGAAGAAATCTGACAAGGTCAGGATGCCCTGCCAGTACAGTACTCAAATCACACAATTGTGGAAAAGACACCTCAGGGGGGCAACCTCAGTAGAAGTGTATGTAGAATTGCATATCTCATGGAAATCATTCAGTTGAACCAGCACTGAAGATTCTCATTTGACAGTCAAATAAACTGGCAATGACACACCTCACACATCACATTGACCATCATTTTCAGGTTTGCTTTGTCATGCATTCCGAATGTGCAGTGGTTGAATAAGAGTTCATGGCTGGTTACATTTCCAAAAGAAACCACAACCAGTTGTATTTGGGAAAAAACAGTTAATAACTACGATTGGCCTCCAAAATTTGATGACATTATGCTAATGTTGATTTATGGTATGATACATCCCAGAGTGAAATCTGATTTTATTACTACGCACAAAAGAACTATTTCTTTGGTGATAAACCTGATTTTTCCAGTTAAGGTGTTAATTTTCCAACTTAAATATTTACCAAATGTGTCTGTTTTATGTTTAAAATATATCACTTATAATAATATAATAATAATTTGCAAACCTTGCAACTCCTCTCTGTGCTATGTGTTATTTTTATCTGCAGGGAACTGCTTTTTTATGGCTACAGATCTATTTTTTTTTCATCCTTATATAACATTTGCAATTCTAAAACTCTGATCTGAAATAAATAATAAGCAGGTGCTCTTCTCTGTGCAAATACCCTGCAACAGTTTGGAATTTTTGAACCCAGCATTAATACATTTTTATAATAAATCCATAAGAGTGGATCAGAGGTTTATCCACTCTTACAGTATATTCGTCTGCTGTATTAGGTAATTTCCCAGTGACCCAGTTTTCCTGGCTTGAGATTCTCATAGTATGCTGCGTGTCTCACCATGAGGGAAGGTGACCTGGAATGGCTTGGTGGTGTTTCTGAGGTTCCATAGCGTCAGGCTGCCATCTGAGTGGCTGCACATGAACTGTTTCCCTTCGTGATGCCAGCTGACTGAATGGATGGCCTGTACCAATGAGACAGAAGGAGGGAATATTTTACAAACAAGTCATAAAGTACACACACAGTGCTGTGAAAAGTTTTAGGAACTTGAGATGTTTTGATTCTTATCCACCACGCAACACCATCAGAAAGGTGACTAATCTGTTTTTTTCCACGTTCATTCTCATCATAAAGAACTATCTTCAGCAACAACAAGAACAAAGAGTCGTGCAACAGATGGTCTGGCCCTCATAGAGCCTTAATCTCAACAAGCAACTGAGACAGCCTAAATCCACAGCAGAACTGTGGCAAGTTCAAGATGCTTGTTAACAACCTGCCTGCCAAGTACACAGAAAAACTGTACACAAGTGTTCCTAGGAGAATTGATGCTGTTTCAAAGGCAAAGCACGTTCAAATCTTCTATTGATTTGACTAAGGTTGTTTTCTTTTTACGGCACTTCGTAACAAGTTAAACTATAAATAAAACATATTCTTGGTAGTGTTTATAAAAAGCATCCCAATCTATACCTATTGTTCTACTACAACCTGTTCTCTCATAGACTTTGCTGCTATTTATACTACCTCAACTGATCAGTGAAAAGCCTAGTGATTTGCTCTGGTCACACACTCGATTTTCTAAAGCCTGAAAATTGAGCCAGGCGAAGATGCAGATTTTCCTCTCAGACCAACTGAATTGCAATATGCTGAAAGGTTACTACAGAATTTTTTTGTCCAATAATGTCAAAAAATTCTGTCTGAACCGGGCTTTAACGTTAATTTCCAATGAATCATGAGGTAAAAGTAAAAAGGACTGAGAATCCTTCAAAAATATAGTAATAATAATAATAATAATTAGTGCTTCACAAACCATTAAAATACACAAAACATTACATAAAACGATAAATTAAACAAATCAGCTGTAAAAAAAAAAACTGTACAACCTTAAAAAGACCAATAACCAAGCATCAGAGTATGAATAAAAAGTTAAATAAAGGGTTGTCTGCACAGGTGTGTCTTTAAAAGCTTTTTAAAATGAGGAACTGACTAAGCTTTTGCTCACAATCGGGGGAGCTCAGTCCATAACGTTGGGGCTAAAACAATTAAAAGCATGATAATCCTTAGCTTTGAGCCTGGATTGTAAGATGTTTAACAGTAGCTGGGTTTCAGATCTCAGGGGTCAAGGGGCAGAATATGGTGATAAAAGTTTCAATATACAGAGTGGGGCCAGTGATCAACAGAATCTTAAATTGAAGTCAATATTGTATGGGGAGCCAGTGTAATTGTGCCAGGCCCAGAGTTGTGCGTTCCCTGCACCGAGTGTTTGTGAGAAGCCTTGCTGCTAAATTTTGCACCAACTGTTGCCGGGTGATTGTTGCATCATTGAGGCAAGTGAATAAAGGATTACAACAGTCCAGGTGGTAGAAAATGAGGGTGTGTTTAAGCTGCTCAGTTACGTTTCTGGGGAGAATTGGTTTAATCATTGCAATATTTCTAAGTTGTATGTGGCATGAGTAAGAGGAGTACATTGGATCACAGGACAGTTTAAACGGATAAGGGTTCAAATCATGGCTTTTAAATTTAGACTCCAACCGTCAACTGCTTTGAACACGCTTGATCCATGCTTCACAGTTCACACAACTGCTTTGTATCCTGTCACTGCAACTCTGCATCAAGATTTTGGGAATTATTCCTTACCAAGGTGACCGTATGTTTTCAGTGCTCTTTGTCTGTCTGTCTGTCTGTCTGTCTGAAAGCAGGATTGCTCAAAAATTACTAGGTGCAGATTACTTTTCTTAAAGTTGCAAGGTAGGCCATTGACTTTGACAGATGACTGCACTCTCTGAGCACTTTCCTAGTTACTTTAAAGGGTAACAGCAGTAGTAAAACGCTATGGTGGTTAAACTTTGCAATTAATCTGCAGTCTGCATGTATGCTGAACCATGGGTGGGGATTTGTACATATCACAGTTCAGCTATGTTTCATTGAAAGGCTAATTAGCAAACAACAAACTGACTGCCTTTTTTTAAAAGACAGTTGGTAATTGAGACAAAATATGTATTTGTCAACATTCTGATACACTGTTATACATCCATCATAACCACGCTTTCCACACAATGTGTTGAGCTCAAGATCAAGTTTATTTCTATATATATATATATATACAAAAATGATGTCCATCTGACAACTCTGTGTGGTTTCTACCTAGAACGAGAGTAATCATAAGGAATCACGAGCAAGATTACTGCATGTAACAGAAAATTACAACATATCTAAAGGGCCTTGGTAGGATTGTTTATTTCAACATATTTAAATCTTTGACACTGCAATAGTTTTCTGGCTTTAAAAACTCTGCCTTTCAATCACGTTCTGCACTCGATGTGCCAGTGGAAACACCTCAGCTATGCAAGGAAAAATTACAAAGCAGTGATAAAGCTTACCTCCCCTTTGTTTCCCTTGCGTTCCCTACATATCTGTTGTTGTTTTTTAAGCCCTCATCGTGTATTCTTCAGGAAAGGTCCTTCTAAAGATTATTCACATCTATTCATGTCAAAGTTACAGAGGTCATCACCCCATGGGATGACATGAGGGCAATATGCAACCTGCATTCTAATGTCAAAGCAGATAACTCAGAGGACTGGTCGGCCTTAACGTTGTTCTAACTTAACCTTTTCTCATTTGCACATCCAGCGTGAAACAGCTTGCAGTTTTTAACAAATTGGATGCAGCCTAGGCTGTGCTTTTCTTCAGGAAAGCAGAAGAGACTTGATGTTTCCCACATGTTTTTCCCACAAGGTTAAAAGGCCAGCAAAGACTTCTGTTGAAGCTCTGTTCTAATTGCCTTTAATGTGGCCATTATTTGCGTTAATTAAAGTACACGTAACATTTACATGAGGCTAAAAAAAAGCAAAGGGAAGCTAGAATCCTCAATAACAAAGTCCCTTGCAGTAAGTTTCCTTCAGAGAACGCACAAGAATGAATCTGATGCAATGCTTTTAAAGAAAAAAAAAGGTGCACAACACATTAGATGCCAAAAGGAAAAGGCAACAATGTTATTCATGATTTAGGGACAACAGCACAAAAGATTTCTATTTGCACAACTTAGAGTGGCTGTAATTTAGCACTTCCACACTTTGGCTGCTGAGACATATAAATGGTATTGTTTGTTTTTTCTCTGTTGAAGGGTTGTGAGAAAACCAGGTATATCAAAGTGAGCAGAATGTGACTTCACAGGAGATAGAACAGGAGACAAGAGCTGGCTACAGATGCAGAGCTTCAGTGCCACAAGTTGATCATGTCTAAGGGACATATTAGGTTTGAAAGTACATTTTTTTAATTAAAAAAAAAGTTGTTTGTGAGAGTTTGAGCATGTATATCTCTGTGTCTGTGGACAAGTAATTGTTAAAATAAGTTCTATATAGTTGATCAGCTGTAAACAATGCATCTATCTTTGTTGTACTGCATGGATGTCAAATGACTACCTAACAGCAATCTAACACACAAACTGAAACACTTAGACACCAAGAACAGTCTCTGCATCACAGCTCTCTGGGTGAAATGGCAACAGATGCTGTAGTCTTCACCTGCTCCAGCTGACAGTGCTGTGCAGGCTGTCAGAGGCAGGCTGGACTGGTATGAGCATCCCTGGCTCCTCCAATTACTGCTTCTTCAAAGAGCAGTAATTGGTTGGCAGGCAGGGGAATGCAGCATTTGATGACAAAGCTGCCTTGTTGAAAATAAGGAAAGTTGATGCTGCTCAAAGATGGAAATTGTTCTCCACTTTATTGAGGTTCAAATTATTGGCATACAGAAAAGCCAAATTCTGTTACTTAGCAGGATCAGTGATGGGAGAAAATGATAAAAACATCAGACGGGAGGTTGGGTTGTGGAAGCTACATTGTGCATTCCTCTAAGAGAACTCTTTTCTTCTTCTGCAGAACTAAAATCCATTCTGCTGCATGCATGGATCAGAGTAGGAAACATTTGTGCACCACATTTGTTGTTTTTTTTTACAGGCTCCCAAGCTGCAACAAAATCTTTGAAGTATTAAAAAAAGGCAAAAAGACCTTGGTGGTATAAGCAATTTGTAATTTTCTCACAGATGTACCCCCAACCCTGACACATTTTTGTCTAATTTTTGTGGCTATTTGTTTGTTTATTACTGTCAATTTTGCTCCATTCTTGTATACACGCTGTTTCCTACTACTATAACAAGACATTCCCACAGAGATTGCTAGAATAAAACTGAAATTTTAAGGAGATATGGTGCAAAAAAAACACAGAGAGCTACTGAAAATGCCCACTTTAATGTCAAGGCAACATGATGGCAGTGAGAGAGGAGACCTTTTTTTAGAAAAGAAGCTGTTTCACTCAACAGACGCTGGATTTCTTGATGTAGGAAAGAAGCTCACCTCATCATAGTAGATTCTGAAGTCGGCCTTCTTGGCCCGGAGGTCCCACTGTACAATCGTCCCACTCTCAAATCCTATAAGCAGCTGTAGAGGGGAGACAAGGAAAAGAAAATAAAGAAGAGATGTAAGCACACAGCAACAGTACTAGTGTAATTTACATAAGTGCACTCTTTATTAAAACGTAGGGAAGCCATTTAAATGTCTGCAAGCCTTCGGTTGCTTCTGAAGTTTCAGCGATCCTGCTTGTGATTTTTAATGTTAGTATGGATTGTAAGCTAATCTACCACTGATCATATCCACATTTCACCACCTGTGTGGGTTTGTTTTCTGTCTGTCCTTTACAGACATGTAGCAGAGTTACGGAGACAAGACCTGGAGGAAAAACAAGGACATCAGCTCATAAAACTACTTCCTGCTATATTGATTTCAGAATGACCTAATAAAGTGGAGACATGATGACTGACTCTATTTAATCTCTGATCAGTAATCAAAATGCCACCTTCGAGGTCTCAAATGTGACGCCATTAATTTTAGAAATTAAGCTAAAGTTTTGGCAGTTTTGGAATATTATTTTCATCATAATCTAGCAAACCACTTTATCTCTTAAGGGGAACCTATGGGTCTAGAATCCAAATGCTGGGAAAAGCACTGTACTCTGATGTAACCTGCCCTGTAACTTAAAAATTGTGTTTTTATACAACTAAACTGCTTTTCACTTAAACTTTGAGGAAAATATATTTATTCTGGATTATCTATGTTTTGATGTAGTCTGGCAGCACTCTGTTACCATTCAGCTTAAGGGGGTAAAAAAAAAAAACACTGGCTTGTTTGTATTCCTTTAAACCAATCACAAACGTCTTGGGTGGAGCTAAGCAAAGGATGCAGCAATGGTGTTTAATTAAAGTCAATAATTCAGGATTGCATTACTGAAAGATCCAAATCTTCAACAAAACTTGAAATTTTCAGTGATGTTGGTTGCTGCATGGAGGTTGTTGTTGACAAGAGTCTACATGTGGTGAGTCAGACCATTTGTGATGTATCATAGATATGTTTCTAATCAACATATCGTTGCATTTATTTAAGAACTTTGCAGCAGTTCGTATTCAACCAAGTGATCTTACACCGTGCAGTGGGACTCATAACCCTGGTGACCTAGGAAATAAAGGAGAAGTTTCAAGCATGCTGTTAAAGAGTTGTATTTTAACCCAAACCATTATATTTTCTCTGAAGTCTTGGTGGCTAAACTTGAACTAAACAGCATGTGAAAAACAAAAGTAAACAACAAGTCAAACAAATCATGCTCCCATACATCTCCTCGATGAAAGTCCTGTTGCTGAATTAGGCCTTCATCTCCTGACCTGGACTTTCAGACAACCTCATAGTCTTTCCTTTCAAGGGTAAAAATACTTCCTTTAAAAATGGAAATTAGAATCCAGTTTACTTGTATAGGAACATGATTTTTGTAAGATAGGGTTGGACTGTATACTCTATGTATGTAACTCTGCAACTTGGGGTTTGTTTTATCTTAACAATCAAAAAAGTGGCTGCCTCACATACTGGCTAATACCGGCTGTTTTTATCTACATAAACACACACATCGTATTAACACAGCTACGCACACATACTCGCAGGGTTAAGAGCAGAGAGCACAGTCGACCAAATATGATGACAGATAAGAGGCGAGAGATAAGGAGTGTTGTTAAAGGAGCACTTCTGCTATTAACAGAGTGGGGAAAAAGCAGCGCTCCTGCTGAGAGGAAGGACTGTGTGACATCTCAGATCTGAAGATGGGAAGTGGAGAGCAGGTGAGGTGGAAAAGAAAAACTTCCTCTCATAAATTCTGCAGCTTAACATTAGTAACACCAAGAGTCAAGACGAATGAAGATGTAATGTTAACGAATACATAGAGAACACACACTGTATAATCTCAAATGTATGCAGCATTTGGAGGCAGATTTGCTTTAACTTTGCAAGTAATAAATCAGGGACATCTAATTTAAATGATGAACAATGGCTATACACTGCAAACATGCTCTATTGTAGGCAGTTTAAAACCAGAGAGTAGTGCAGCAAGCAGAAAAATGGCACTGAAATGAATGTCATTTTCACACTGCATGAGCAGAGATTTCATCCATTGGCAAGTCACCATAGAAAAAGCATTACCATCAAAAACAAGGAAACCGGGTACAATTTTCATGAGAATCTCAAATGGGATGTGAACACAGGTGTTACTGTGAAGCATGCACAGAGGAGTAATCACTTTTTTGTAAACAACATTGTTTTTCAGTCAATCCAGTCGATATTTGTCATATCTGTCTTTGTTTTGCTGGTTTTATAGGCTGCTAATAGACAGAACAACCTTAACAACACAAAAATTTGTTAAAAAATCAGTGGAGTGAAACAAAGGGAGGAAGTTTGGTAATTTTGTCCAAATCTGCATGATGGATCACTGATGTTTAAAATATCAAACAACCCTACATTTTTCTTGCTTTCTCCTGAGATTCTAAAGTGTAGTATTTTTTGATGTCCAAGGCTGAGAAAAGCAATAAGCACATGTATTATCTGTACTATCATTACTAGTGTAGACTGGAGCATTGATTGATCAAAATGAATCACACTGCTGATGCTGGTGCACTAGACTATTCACAAAATGCAAAGGTTTTGAGAAACAACAGAAACAGCTAAAATACCCCCTTTTCTTCTGCGTAGAGCCATTTTTTGCTAAGGAGGAAAATTTCTACTCTTTCAGCAATAACGCATCTTTGTTTTAAAATGGTACACAAAGTACTGTCTTTTCTTGCGCTGATTGACTGCAGTATGTGACAGAAACTGTAAACTCATGTCTCGTTTTTATGTCTTCACAACATGACAAGTCTGGTTCCTCCCAGAGGCAGGCAAAATCCATCGGGAAAATCAATATGCTCTTCAATGACTTCTCTTTTAGAGCAACCTCCACCTGCCACTTTTCCTACCAATTTGACTGAAGCTTGACCCTGAAAAAAATCACTTCTCTTCACAAGAAGGGTGCTGCAAGACCCTTCTAAGTGAAAAGCAGGGGGACGAAGGAAAAGAACACAAGAGCAACAACCGGAGAGATACTATTCGTGGAATGGTTCCCTGTCAGTGAGCCACAGAGAAAGCCAGGCTGACAGAATGAGAGGTGAAGAAACAAAAAAGTGTTTAAGGATAGAAGGACAGAAAACAGACAGAAGAGAAGAATGGACGATAGGGTGGAAGGATGAATATACAGAAAAAGCAGAGGGCATTTGGAGGACAGATTTACAGCAGAGAACAAAAAGAACAGATTTAACTAGAGGCAGAGAAGTGGAAATAAGAAGAGAGTCTCTATACTGTAGATGGCTTTAACATTCAAGTTGGTGCTTAAGGAGAACCAGGAGGTGTTGCTGGGTGCTTCTTTTATCTGCCCACTCACCTTGCCTTCATCCTTTGGGCTGTCGCTCAAATGAACTACAGGTCCGGGGTGAGTTTTAGTTGATCTGTGATGAGAAGGAAAGATAAGAGAGAGGTGGAAAAGACATCAACTGTAACACTGTGAAACAATACTGTAAAAGGACAACTCGTCCAGACAGGACATGGCAGTAATGAGTAGAGGTTTTTACTCCACCAATAAAAGATATACCTGACTGTTCAGATCACAAGCGTACTGCATGCTAACACACTGCTTCACTGTGTGACATTTATAGCAACTATATAAAAGAAAACCTCTCACTGACTGCCTTCACATTGCAGTCGACTAAACCTTGCTTGCAATAGTTATACCATTTTAAAGGTGATTTTGCATTCACCCAGCACATTGAAGTACTTACAGCACATTATTTCCGTCTTCAAATTACAACCTGCAACATACATTACATTGTGCATTTCTTTAAATTTCTGTGATTAAGTGCTGCACAAAGAGAAGCACTTATGAAAACCAATACTTTCCCTTCATTTTATATTATTAAAAATTAATGATAACCCTTTTATTCTAAGACCTACACATTATCATGTAACAGTCTTAACCTTTCTACATATGAATTACAGAAATTAATCACACCAAGCTGAAAAAGCTGAAGCCATTGGTGGCAGTTCGACTGTACTTGAGTTTTTCCATCCTTGCCGCTTTGCTATATGTTTTGCTGTATTTCTACAGCAAAATTCTGCGAAAAATACTGTACATTTACTTCACATAATCAGCGACTAAATTATAATGTGCTGTTGTACATTAAGTATATTTCCTTAACTTTTTCTGATCCAACTCTGATATGGACCTACATGGAAATGAGGATATCCAGGTAACTAGTGCAAGATTCCTGCAGCTTTCCACAAAATGTGATTTATATATGACTAATTTTAAACATTTGTTTTTGAGTCTGACTGAATGTAAACACAGAAATTAGCTGCCAGGAACTGCCATTTTGCTAACTACATTAGGGATTTTCATCTGGGATAGCTTGCCAACTGACCTAATCACCAGAATCTTCATCCATGCATGATGGTTTGTTTGCACATGCGAGGTAGACTTTCTGTAAACCCAACAGCTAAATGCAATGGTGGATAACCCACAAACGACTATCAAGATGGTCACAAGTCACTGCAGTTTGATGGTTTGCCATGTATTTTAACCGTAGTACACAGATAAGGAGCTAAATCAAATGGAAGATAAGAACAATGATATAAACGGAGGCAGAAAGACAACAGGACTGTCCTGTTATGTTGTGAAACTGTAGGTGTCCCTTCAACAAGTAAAAGTCACTTTCTGTGCTGTATATCTCGTTTGCTATGACCTGTCCAGTATTAACACAAACTAAACAGAAAACTATTCACAGCCGGCCATATCAGGTAGCTAATTTCCGTTTTTACTTTCAGTCAGACTCAGAAACAAATTATTCATATAGAAATTCTATTTTTAGTTGCCTCGATACACACTGAGTGCAAAATTGTCATGACCCATAGAGTCACAATAGCCACAATAACTGGAAATATGCCAGACTGACATAAATTGGAGATATCCCTATCAGTTTATAAGGCTATTAAATTGACCCTACAAGCCACAGCATTAAAGTGATGCACATACTGCTCATCATCAATAACTATAATTTAATAAAAGAATATACCATACATTATTCTGAACTGGGCCTAAAAATTCTTTCTATAGTGTGGTATAGCTACCTTAACCTAGATAGATAAACTGAAAAAGCCACATCATATCTCCATACTGGAAATACATGGTTATGACAATGCTCTCCCAAATAAAAGCTCTGCAGCAGTAAAATTCGTCGTTGGCTACTGTCATTCTTTTAATTCAACGAGGACCACATGATCACCTGCAGGCGTCACAGTAGCTGCCACAACCAGGACATTTTAACACTGTGGCTGAAATGTGAGCTGATCTGGGAAGCTGAGGTAAAGTGTGACTGACATGTTCAGATGGGCCTGTTTAGTTATGCCTGCTGCTGGAGAGCGATAAAAACGTGAAACCACAGCAAGCTCTCAATCCATTTCTATTTCACAGTTTAAGTACTAATAAGTCAAGGTATCAACAATCCATCTGCAATACACAACACCTGTCCAATCAGTGAAGTACCACAGTGGGTGAATGCCAAAAGCAAATCCTGCTACACCAGCCATCCAGAACAAACAGCACACTGAGCTGGAAAATGTTTCCAAATGTGCACTTTTGAAACCAAACCTTTTATAAATATCACCAAACCTACACACTACACAAACAGACACTGCTGTGGATAACACCAAGCTCTTTTAAAGTTGAATAGCTTAAAAACAGGTAATTAGGCTGTTGAAAAAAAGTTCACAGTAGTTATTAAATTTCAGATTGCGCTATGACTAATGGCGAATGCTTGCTTTTGTAAGTAGAAATTATTTATGTTGGGAACAAATATGTGAATATGATGTGAGTTACTGACTGTCTTTGTGACATAGTGATAAAGTTTTAACTTCTCCTGACAAGGACAGGCTTTGAAATGCACAGAAAATGAATCAGAAGGTTTCAAGAAAAAAAAATGTCTACACTAATGAATACTGCAATGCTGGGTATAGGAATATACTCTGAAAGATTGTGAGGCCAAATAGCTGAACTGTATGAAGTCTTACATTTCCTAAAGATATTAACTAATTCTGCTATAAAAAATAATATCAAAATACAGATTGTATTGCCATTACCAATGTAGGACTGCTTCACTACTTGATTAATGCTTTAAGGATTTGATCACATCACTTTAAATGTGTACATTACTTTTCAAGACCATAAATTGCCACTAGGAATTCTGATTACTCTGCTTTTAACTGTGGCTACTTTTCCAGACTGATCATACGTCTAGAAACACTCTAGTTCCACTCTAGTACTCTCCAGTTCTTTTGAGGTGGTGGCGGGTCGTGTGGATTTAGGACAACAAGTTTAATTTAATGCTTGTGATTCTCTTTTGTAATAGCACTGTTGATGAGCAAACTAATCAGGTTAAAAGCTTTCAATAAAGGTACTAATGTCCAAGTCTTAATTAAGAAATGACGTTCCTAAATACGTTCAAGACATTGCCAAAAACCAGCAACTCTAAAACAAAACTCAGGGGATGTGAAAACCAGAATAGTTTCCCTGTGTTTTGCCCAGTGAATGCTGGCATAGGCTCCAGCACACAATGCACTGATTAACAGGCATACTTTATATTCTGCATAAATAACATTGAAATGAAATATATTAATACAAACTATTCTTTCAACCATAGCTTCTAAGAGGAAGAAAATACAATGAATGAAACAGAGAGTGGAGAATGAAAAAACACATGCAGATATAAGGTGTCATGACCAGGAAAAACCAAGAGAAACCACGATGTTTTGTTTGTTGTAGTCATCCTGAGATTGACTACCAAGGCTGTTGAGATCACAAACACAAATGCAAAGACATCTTTCGTTCTAGCAGGGCCAGCGGAGCCATGGCAACCCCTCACTGTTAGGAAAGGGTAAATAATCAACACGACAGATGAAAAGGAGCGAGGCAGGGCAGGAAGTAGCGAATCAGCTGCAGAGATGTGAAGGACGCCGTACATGTGAACTGTACAGGGAGTAAATTATACCAAACTCATACAGTGTCACATACATTCATATAATATCACATGTGCAAAGGCCTTCTACCGCACATATCCTTCTACAAAATCTATTACTTATAACTATTATGAATTTAACATGATATGTCAACAAAATGGCTAAACATATAACAAAGAATGTTGGAGCTGCACAGTGACATATTAAACATGTTTTTTTGTAATTTCATAGTACTTTCTCATGGCCTTAGTCTAAGATCTAATGGAGCATTTTAATATGTATGAACACTAAGAGCCCTAGGCTATTTTAAGGGGAACTTCAGTACCTTTACTCTAAGCTCCTTATCTTGATCATTATAAGAGCTAACCATAAATACTGTATCTTGTTTCATCAGTCTAGGCTACCCAGATCTTCTATCATTTAAATTGGAAACACTTGCACACTTTTTTCTATTAGCCTTTATATCAAGGAAAATACTTAGTAGATAAGTATGAAACTGTGATGTTTTTACGTGTACCATAAATGCTGGCAGTAGAGATATCGTTTCATAATTTATAGTGGAGATTGTCTGGAATCTGGCAATGTCAGAACCATGATGATACTGTATGACTTAGAAAAAATATGCGCAAGTGCCTAACAGAAAGAAAGTCATTGTTGTATGTAGACTCAAGTGTGCACATACAGCAGCCTGCTTGCAGCAGCACATTGCCAGGATATGCAAACCAGGCAAATCTTTGTCTCTGTATCATTGCAATAAAAAGGAAATCCATTATTTAGTGTATATTTTTATATAAAGTGGGTTCTAATGTCAATGTGACGCTGAAGACATTATGGAAATTTCCTGTAAATGAATTGGATTACTCTACCATACCTTGTGCACAGAGAAAAAATCATATCACTGGGAGAAGTAAGTTTCACTGTTTATTTTGGTATGTGGTGCCTTGTAAAACAATAGGAATTTCGTGACTTAGTCAACTGAGAAGCAGTACTGTGAAAATAGGTGCAAGGGGAGTCTAAAACTGTTTTGTCATGAACTTGTTGACTGTCTGCTGGGTGTATGGCAACAACACTTTCACCTCATTCAGCAGCTCAGAAAATTCTAAGGAGAGTGACAGAAAGAAGAAAGCAGTGGTTGGAGTGACATATTTGCAGAAATCTCAACATATTTTTCAGTGTTGCACTGCTGACCAATATTGGTCAAGCAAATTTTCTGACCTTGTGGTCTTATACAAAGTTGGTATAGTGAAACATGTTTAAGAACTGCTAGACTAAATCGTGATGAGTTTTATCTTATTAACTGTTTGGTGATGTAAATAATTCATTTCAATATAATGATCAAATTTAAGATCAGTTTTTTAATAAGGCCAGTGAGCTAGAAACCTCTTGCTTGGCTGGATTCCTCTAAATAGATTTATACCTTCGTCTACCATTAATGCTTTTCACATAGTAAAAATAAAGGAAAGTAATTTCATCACACAAGCTTCCAATTATATTTCTTGCTACATTTTTCTCTATTATTGTCTGTGTTACAATAATTTATTGGGAGTTCTTACTGTAATTGTAAAAGATGGATTTGCATTCATGTTTACATCTGGTACAACAAAGAGACTACAGAGCCTAGGGTGTGGTTTAAATGTCTTTGATTTTCATTCTTTTAACCGAAAATATAGTTTAAAAGGCTTTTACTTAATATATAACATACTTTATTTTAGCAGTACGTTGAGCTTGTAAGACACTGTTTCTGAGAATATAGAAAGAGAACTAAAAATATCATTCAATTTCATTAGAGCACCTGAAAGGGTGAAATATTTACTCATAAATCCCAGCAATGCAAGGACAAAGGAATCATTCCAGTCTACAATCAAAATGTAAGTGTGGTGTACAGCAAGGTTCCTGACCACCAGTGAAGTATTTTATCTCACATGACTGCTATTGGGTTTACCACTTTTAATTCAAATTGAAATTCTGTTGTTCACTTTTAGTATACTAGCTTTACTACAACACTGGCCTGAGCAAAACTGTTAGGTTAATCTGTCACATCACTTCAAAGTGTAATTGTAATTGTATGCCTCATTTTTAGTGTTCTAGGTTTACTGCTATAAAGTAGCACTGAATTAAATTGTGACAACAGCTGTTTACAAATACATATTGTCGTTTGTTTACTTTTGTTAGTGTGTAAAATAAACATTTGGAAACAGCTTGGATGCAGGCATTCTTCAAATGCTTTGAAGAGTTATTAAATTATTATTAATTAGTAATTTGTTATTAGATTGTCCAGCAGATACACTGTATTGATTTTAATAACTTTAATGTACCTGAAACGTGCACTGTGCAACTGTATATTCTAGGAAAATGGTATAGGTTTAGGACCTGGTATTGGCAGGTACTCAATACTGAATGACTCAGACTGGATCAAGGGAAAAAAATAACTTGGCCAGGACATCACTACTAAAAATGTTTAAGTACTACTTTGTGTAATGGAGAAAATGTCTAGTAACTTCTATTTTAACAGTCAGCCAAGTGCCAACGTTTTAGTTAGCAAGTGTAGTCAGAGTGGGTGATGAATGTAGAAAGCACAGTACTGTGATAATGGAGACCATATATAGATTGGTTCAGAGCACAAAAACACTAGAGGACAACTGAGTTTTAGTTAAAAGCAGAAACTTTAAAAAAAATTGTATCTCAGGTAAGTGTTGACTCTGTCACGGCTTCAACGAAGACAATGGTCTTTCCATAATCTTAACCCGGTTATATGCATTTCTGTAGCATGTAAGTATTTTTTACTTATGAAGGAAATTGTGGCACCAGGAGGTCACTGAAAGCTCATTGTTTATTTTACAATCCTAATAGCAGATGCCAATGTTGATTATGCCTGACATGATGCCAAGCGTAAACATAATTCTGTTCATCAGAGGGATCTATGAACTGCGGCACAGTGTGCACTGGACTGCTGTGTTTTCCCATTTCTTCTTGCACCTCATTTTTTATATCTCATTTTGGAATAAATGTCCTGAAGATGAAATTGTGCATTAAATACGATGCAAACCCATTTGAATTTCAATGAGAGCCTGGCCCTCCTGTTTGGGCACAGTGGCCCCAGTTGAATTGTTGCTATAACAGATTCTTTTCAAGTGAGCACACTTTGGTTTGTATTAAATTTATGCAGCTGTGAATGACTTGTGACACAAACAAACAAACAAACTAACACTGTGAGGACACAAATGCACACACAAGTGTAAATACACCTGCACACACCAATGTGGCTCACACTATGTTATTTGTATAGGTAGTAGAAAGAGTGGATGATTTTTCCCGTGCTCACTAAATGTTCCACAGCAGCACAAGCAGAAAGTCCCTGCTCATTCCTATTCATGTGTTGTGTACAACCTCCCTACAGACAAACAAATGAAATCCCCCAGTCGCTCTGTGTGTTGATGCGAGAAGATTCATTCTCTACTACTTCATCTTGTGATGAACTTTACTTCAGAAAGGTACAGATGCTGGTGATTAGAAAATCTATACATTACAATGTATGCTCAAACAGAACACAACACTGAGTGCACAAAAATCTGTCTACTTTAGTCAGAATGATAAAATTACTTCTTACTTCTTATATGTCCTATCATCATAGGCAAAAAGATATTTAGTTGTCTCAATGCATGCCTGCATGTTTGGTCACTTCTGTGTATGCTGAACAGCCACACCATATAACCATCTGCCGAATATTGTGTAGGATGCTGTAAACATAGCCTTGGCGACAAGACAGATGGATGACACCTGTGGAGCATATCGCAACCCATTTCAGACAGACAAGAAAACCAAATCTAATCGTCTAAATGGCAGAAAAATGCATTATGTGCTCACTCTTTCTTCGAAAACTGTGGTTGCGTAATTGTATCCAAGTCCAAGCACAGCTTTTAAAGCTATAAAGAATATCCATTACACCTATGAAGCTTTTCAACACTCATTCCCCTGTTAGTTCTCGTCCTATCATAGTTTAAATTGCCTGTTCACCGCAGTACTTTTCAAAGCAGTGTGGTCACACATTATGGACCTGACTTTGCTGAGTCACAATGTAAACAAAGGCTTGTCTTAATTTATTAAATGACTACTTATTAATACAAAATACAGGGTTCCTTGTGGCTTTATTCATACATATACAGATACAGTCATACTCTTGCTACACAACATTTATTAATTTATTTTATTTTACACAACATTTAACAATTTATTAATTTATCAATAATTTTCCATAGATTTATCTATTTTCAAATCTAAAATGGCTCCAGCACAGTGCCAGAGAACTTTAAGCCATGCAAATGTACAGGATATTTGCAAAATTCCAACTACTGTGTCACCCTCAGAGACTTGCAATGATTGGCAGACAGGCCTCACACACTTACACATCAGTGTTAAGACTGCTTACTATAGTTTGGGCTGTCATAAGGCAACAAGATGGCTTGGTATAACAGTGGCTTGTGACTGACACTGCAGCAGGGGACATGTCAGGGTAACACCAGAGGAGCAGCGCGTAGGTGGGTGAAACCAAGAAAAACAAATGGGCATACAATGCAACTGAGCACCAGTGGTGTATCTGATAGTGCTCTAAGTTGTCAATCTGCAGCTCATGTTAACTACACAGGCTACACTCACCACAAACCAAACATATCAACAAATCAATAAAGACTTCTGTTGTCTGATAAGTAATCTGAAGTGGAATTGTGAAGCATTATATTACACTGGAAATGCTTCGTGCACACTGGATGAATACTGGTTCTACGCTACATGTGTTTTCCCTGCCCATGTCACACCTGAATAATCTTAACAACCCTTATACTTATGTCTTCAGCTAGTTATTAAAATGTGTTTTGGCAAAGTTGTGTAAAATATCAAATATACAATAATTCAGTATTAGCAGTTTTTTTTTAGTCTGCTATAGATAGCCCATATCTCACTGTCATCCACATAATCACTCAAAATTACAGTTATAACAATAAAACCCATGTGGTGTTCATGTCTCTCCAAAGTAACAAACATGCCAGCATTTTTCTCGTGTTTACATCTAATCTTTGAACCAAGAGATGAGAATGATGACTTTTTAATGGTCTAAGTACTACAAGAGTACCAACACAACATTTGTTTGGCTATAAACTAATTAATCTCAGTCTACTTTGCTGAATTAAAATTCAAATACATCATAGGTCTTGCAACATCTGAAAACAATTTAGCAGATTTTTTCTTTAATTTGCCCAAATCTTATGTTTAGGAAGCAAATGCATTCAGACTTAGTAAAAGAGCAACACATATGCAAGTCAATATTTCAAAATGAATATTCTGCCTCAGCACGTGCCATCTACACTACCACTGTCGTTACTATCACTGATTAAGAATCATCACTGTCAAAAGCTAGTCTTTTTTTAATCCAGTATTTGCAGCATTGGATACTCACAGTTCTATGGCCTTGTTCCACATGATGACGTATCCGGACAAAATAAAGGACTCAATGTTGACAATGTGTGTGTTTCCACGCTCTGTCCCCACATACAGCCATTTACTCTGAAAGGGCAGGTGGCAAAATGTAATCCTGGAAAACAGGAAACAAAGAAGAGAAAAAAGGCTGTGTTAGAACACAAACAGTGACAAAGGGGATTCTGATTCAATTTGCAGCAAGGATTGTGCCGTTTGTGGATGTGCATTTCTGCATAGTGTGGTTAAACAATGTACTCTTGCAGAGTGTGTGCACACTGACACCTGTTGCAGTATATGCATAACTCTGCTACCACCAAAGAATCTGAAGTTGCCAATATTACCATGATTATGATTAGGATAGCTAAATGTAGTTTATGTCGATGTGTGCGTATTTGTGTTCGTACCATACAGTCAACAAAAAATGAAAGCTATTCATCTTGGAAGTGTATGTTTGTTTTTTCCCATTTTTTCCATATCCTAAAATGAAATTATTGCACACCACACAAACCAATCATTCATATAAGCATGCTTAACAATATAGCATTCTTTAACTTTCAGTATGTACTGTGCACGACAGAATCTGCTCACGTCACTGTCAAAACCATAATCTTACGTCAGTTCTCAATTCTAATAACTTCATTCTTCACAGAAGTCTCACTCTGACTCACTGGCCAGAAGTCATACCCTGACTCATTCACAGAAGTCACAGCTTGACTCATTCTGTGTCATAGTTTAATTTAGACCAGAGTCTGTTTACCTCCACAAAGAAGCACCTTATATATAGGTAATATTGCCTTTTTATGTTTCCACTCCTGATTCTGTCTTGTTAGAAAACTTTTGCAGTCTTGCTGTAAGCTTGCTCTAAGCTGGTACAAATACCTGGAACTCTTCAAAACAACAGTCAAAGTCTGAAGGAAGTCAAAGTCTGAATTTTTTGTGTTTTGTTTTTCCATTTTCTATTAGGCCGTTGACATAAGGCTAAGCTGATTCACCATTTCAGGTTCACATATACCCACTATCCCTTTGGTCAAAAGCTTTAAATAGTTTAAAATCTTTTTAAATGCAGAATATTTTTTCCTTTACAAAGATATTGTATTTGTCTATTTGCAACTTCTGACCTCCAATGGACATCTTTTAAGACAAGGTAATCGTGGTACATACTATGACCATAAGCTAGGTATTATGATGGCATATAAAAAATGTGCCCTGAGCAGCAGATCCCTGGCTCATATCCTGTCTGAAAACCATTTGCTGCTCTCTGATTCCTGCATTTCCTGTTCTTCTTCTGTAAAAATGAAGGCAAGCATACTCAAAAATAATTATGAAGTGAAGCAAGACTGCTTAATCCATTATTGTTCTGCCATTGGCATGTATCATCTGTGTAAGCACCTTAACGAGGGAACACAGATCAGCACACAGTAAGTCACTCTTGTCCATGCTGATTACCTTGTAGAAATGGGGGGGATCATTGAGTTCCAGCCCCACAGCCACCTACCCAGCAAGCGGCAGGATTATTAGATAGAAGACAAATGAGATGGCAGACAATTCAATAAGGATTTTAGGGGCTTGAGGAGATGACAATATTCAAACTGGCAGGGGGGGCAGAAGTGCGATGTGAGCAAGACAGGATTATGCAGTCCTCTGCCTTTTACAACATGCATTTAGGCGTAGCACAACAAATTTAAGATACCCTGGTTTAGGGAAGTTTTTTTATTTAACCTTTCTGGATAATTCTTTTACGTGAACAGCAAGTGATGAGAATAATCTCTTCACAAACTTCTGTTTGTACTATTTGTCCAAATTATGTAACACCATGTCAAAATGGTAATAAAAATGCTAATAAAAAATTAATTTAATTTGCCATAGTTCCAAAATATTTCAGCATTATTGCAGTGTGTCATCATATATCTCATGTAAAAACAAAAAGTTTACAAAAAGAGGCTTCTATAGAAAAAAATATGCAGACATTTTTTCACATGCAAGCTTTTAATGAATTTTAAAAATGCTTCTGTTTTATAAATAGATAAATACAAATAGAAAGAATATACTTCTTGCTAAACTGTACCTAACTGCTTTTGTTTTCTAAACCAAACCAGAATTTTGCCTCTGAATTTGATTGTTGCTACCTAAACCTAACTGGTAAAACTAATAACATAAATGAAACTTAGTAGAAGATAGGATTGGTTTCATGATGTGACTAGTTTGGACATTAACCTGAACAGTCAGCAGCTGTTCTTTTTGGACTTCAGTTCAGTTATTCAAGTTGTTCATGTTCTTTGTCTTGAGTCTCTCTATGTTGGTTTTCATGATGGCTTTCTTCTCTTTTTGTCTTCTGGAGAGTGTGCAAAAGGGAAACTGTCTTCTTCACCTCTCTTTGCAGTGCACTTGTAGTGTTTTTACTCTTCTCCTTCTGCTGTCTGCAGACTGCTAATCAGGACTCTTGGGTCGTCTTTAGCTGTTCCTCTGAGTTGATGGCCTTCAACTCGTTTTTCTCCCCGAGGGGCTTCTCCGGTGCAGAGTTTAGCTTTGAGCTGCTCAGTTTCATGATGGAATCACTCTTTGTCCTCCTTGTGTTTAGCAGCCTGGTCTTTCAAGTCTTTCTGAGCTTTTAGGAGCTGCTGCTGCAGCTGGTCAATCTGCAGCTTTTGGTTCCTACATCTCTGGATCTCTAAATACATCTCTTCAACAGTTATCAGTTCTGTCACATCTGCCTGAAAGGAAGAACCTCCTCTCGGTTTTTGGCTGCAAGGCTGTGTGCTACAATCAACCAGCTATCCATCCCATTGCTTCAAGCCTGCAATAAATATTTATCTTCTATCTCACTCCACTCTTTGTCCCTCATTATCTTTTTATCTACAGTATCTATCAAACCTAGCTAGCTCTAGCTCGTGATACGGTGCTTATCAAAAGACATCGAAACAATACGTATTGCTCAGTATAATCGGTGGCTTTCTGTGAGGGGTAAAAACACACTCCTTAGCAGTTTGAGGTATAATTGATGATTTTCTTTTGGTTTTATCCTACAATAATTCACTAGATAATAAACCAACCCATTTTAGGAAAAGTCGTGTACTCAGGAATGCAGGGGTTTTATTTTTACAGAATTACATGCATTTAAAAAAATGCCAAGGGAGTAAAACTGACCCCTTGGCACTTCAAGTGCTAATGAACTCAACAGATGTAGTGATTAACTGAACTGGTGACTTCATCTAGGAAACTGGCAACCTTGCCATCTGCTCTGCATGACTTGTGACACAACTGTTCTACAATGACTTACAGTATCATCAAAAAACAGTCATGCTTGATAAAGCAAAACCACAGACGCTTACATTAGCTCAATTTACTCTTTTTACTGCACTGAAATTTACAGTAAGCATTTAATGTGTCATGTATTGTAATGAACACTGTGTTTGGACTGTCCAAAAATTCTTTTTGACAACAGCATGACAGTTGAGGATTGGCAGGCATGAGCTGCTGGCTGACAGTTATTACAAAACAATTCTCTCCATCATTTCCAGTGATTCATACGTTATTCTGGTGGGATTCTGATGGGGTGTTAGGGTGCTAATTGTCAAAGGTTCAACCTAGAGACACAGAGCTAAATGGAAAGCCACTGCCCAGTCTCTGATGGATGACTCATGATGCCCTTTTTCTCCTTTTTTTCTTAGAGCATGATTCACTGCTCTTCCGCTGAGAGCAAGTGATTCTGCCTCCTACCTTATCGCACCAGGTAGAAAGCCACTGAAAGGTTTTCAACACCTTTGAAGCAAAGCATTATTTGAAACATTTACCTCTGTGGTTGTGTGGGCATATGTCTCACGCAATGTTGGGTACAGCTGCTAGGCGATGAGACTAAAATATACAGTCTCAAACGGATAGGTTTGCAGTGACTAGTATGTCGTGATTGTACAAAGCAATAACGTACAAGGTTGCTGCAGCAGCAACAGAAGCATTCTTAATGCAGGAAAAGCACAGAATCCCAGCAGTTTACTGTATTTTGACATCCCCCTCCTCCAAAGAGGTTTTAGATGTCCCCAAGCAGTAACCTCCAGTGCTGAAAAGTGAAGCCAACACATGTCAAAAAGTGCCAAAACCTGCAATTCTTGAAGGGTCACTTGATGGCAACTTTACAGCAGACTTAATCTTTGTTTTAATCAGTTTTGTTAATCTTGATTTAATTTAGTCAAGCTTATCAGAGTTAGGACACTTGGGATCTTTCTGTGTAGAGTTTGCACATTTTCCCTGTGCAGTGTGGGTTTTCACCAGGTTCTCCGGCTTCCTCCCACATTCCAAAAACATGCTGAGGTTAACTGATTATTCTAAATTGTCTGTAGGTGTAAATGAGAGTGTGCTTGACTGTCTGTCTCTATATGTAGCCCTGTGATGGACTGGCGTCTTGTCCGAGTTGTTCCCTGCCTTCGCCTGAGTCGGCTAGGATAGACTCTAGCACCCCTACAATCCTACAGAGGATGGATGGATGGATGGAAGCTTATCAGACATTTTTGGTAACCAAATGGTCACTAATACAAGAAACAGATACATATTTCTATCAAATAAAGTAATGCAGACTCATTGCCTTTACTTCAAGTAGATCGACCGAGGAAAAGTTCTCGAATCCTAAAAACTGAAATTGAAAATTGTGGGAGAAAAAGGTTGTGACAGTATGTTATAAATATGCAAGTAATTGTAGTAGGTTGAGTACTAAAGCAGTGGCATGCTTTCAGACAGTGAGCCGTAACTGCAAAGTCTACTTGAGGCTGACATCTGTAGTCTGTATTTTCGATGGGCAGCAGCAGCTCTCCAGCTACCAGCTACATCCAGTTCTCTGAACATCTTGTACCATTTGTTGCGCATTGTTGCTACCCATTTGTTCCAATTTCATTTTGTCTCAAACAAGAGTAGTTGTAGCTTTAAACTGAGGACATATTTAGCGCATGAAATGATTAATAAAGTAAGTTAGTCAATCAATATTATGACCACTGTTTGTTAAAGGTTAATCAAACAAAGCTAATGTTAAAGCTAATCAAAGGTGATGTTGGAGACTGTTGATGGATGTGTTGGCTCACAACCAAAGAAGACAATGTTTAACTCAGGAAACTGGAAAGTCACTGTGCTATGCAGAAACAAATTCAGCTTTCCTCAGCTTAGCCGATAGGAGCATACATTTGAGAGATTTTGTGGCCGCATATATCGACTAGGTTCAAAATTAAGGCAACTGTACATTTGCTGTCAAGGCCTTCATATTCAGGAACAACCTTCACATTTAAATTAATGCTGTTATCTCACTGACTTTAAATTTCATTTCCATACCTTTGAATTTCTATTTTAAATGGCTTTCATGTGCCCTGCACTGAAATGTGGTATTATGGTTTTTATTTGTGTTATTCTGTTTTCTGATGAAGCACTTTGTCACTTTGTTTTAAAATGTGCAACACAAATAAAAGCAAATATTATTTTTAGAATATTATTATTCAGCATCATGACTGGATCCATGTTTACATAAGAAACGACAGAGGCAGCACTGGCAACCACTTTAGGATAGGATTCCTAAAGTACTGCTGGAGTTTTTAGACTAAATGATTCCTGAGTCATTTGAATTTGAATGAGATTAGATTTTTTTTTTTCTAGTTGTCACACACAGAGACTAACGACTTGAACCCTGTTGTGAAAACTTTCCGACAGTACATGGATGTAAGAAAACTCTTCCAGCCCATTATCCTTTAAGGCTCTGTTGCATTATGAAAGCACCCCGGAGTGTTGGGCTTTATGATGTACTTTTCTATAGCAGGATTGAGATTCTTCCATCTCTGAGAGATAGGCTATAGCTCTCTTGTGATGGAAAATTTCAGCAAAGAGAAAACATGCCCCATGACTCAGACAAAGTTCTTTGCTTGGAACAGCAAGCAGAGTGAGTTTTCTTTTACTTGTACTCATCTAAGGTAATGCTTGTATTGACACTGTGACCCTGAAAACTTTGTACAAAAAATAAAATTAAGTGCCTCATGAGCTTTTTAAATTCATATTTTATTCCACTGCATTCAACATGGATTCAAATATGCTCATTAAATGCCCTTGGCCATGACTTAAAGGTAGAAATCAGTTAGCACTGGAATCAGTAGCCCTTTTTTATTGCAGAAAGACCAAGTATGAACAGAAAATGAAAAACAGAACACACAGTATCTCAATCTATGCCAATCTTATCTGTTACAAAAATTAGTATACAAAGTATGGGAACAGGCAAATATGCATATTTAATATTTATTAGCATACAGGTATTGTGATCATTGTTCTTGTCCTGTCTTTTGTGAACATGTGTTGTCAATAGATTTGTCCTGTATAAAAAGGTTTCTCCTCTTGATTGAACAGCTCAGACATACTAGCAACAATTACAGACGCAAACGATTATAATGTACCACATTTAAACTCTATTTCTTGTATGCAGACAAAGCCCACTGGCAGGGGCCTGACAATACTACAATATTGTGCACTTGAATCATCCACATGATGAACTCACCAACGAAAGTAAGGTGTTAGAAATTGCATCCATTTAACCTGAAGCTATACTGATAACTCCTAGAAAATTTTGAATTAGAGATTTCTTCCTAGAAGCAGGGCTGGAAGCATATTTAGTTTTACACAGACTTAGCAAACATTAACACTGACAAGCCCTACTAGGACATAGTAGGAACAACAGCTGTGCAATAAATGCTCTGCTCCCTTAACCACACAGCACTAGCTTGCTATTTTTCCCTGCAGACAGAAATGGTAGACTGCAGGTTATATGCTCTGGATAGTTAAACAACTGCAGTGGGCAGCCCTACCTTGAATAACCTGTTTTTGAAGATGTTCAGGTGGGCCATTGAGGATATTGCACCCATTTAGGTCAACCAAACACGCTGTTTTTGTCAACTGAGCCACTTCTGTGTCGAACCAGAGGCCCCAAAGGTTTTCGTAAAAACGAAAGACTGGGAAAGTTCTTAAAATCGAGCATCAGCAAGTAAAGTCCATTGTTTGCCATTAAAGTTTAATGGTGGAGAGCAGAGAATGAAGTGTTGCTGTTGGGGAAAAAGCAAAGAGCCAAGACCAAGCTTAACACCACATTTAACAGACTGCTACCCTACATTAGAGATGGTCTCATACAGAAGTTGAGGCAGCTGAGTGACTGAAGAAATACTGCTGGCTAAGCATATGGTCCTCCTTCATTCAGAGGATGAGGAGGTATGGTAAAGAAATCAATTAAGAGAGACATGGATACATCTGCTTTAAGAAACAGGTAGCAAGAGTAGGGTGGGAGTTGTAAAAAAAAAAAAAAAGCCCCAGTTGGAGAAATTGTAAGAATCTCCATGCAAAAATAAAGCCACCAACTAAGAGATATCTTCTGAACGTAAGTCACACTCACTGGGATTAGTCCTCCCAAAGCTAGTCTGGTCATGTTCTTCCTAGCCCTGTGAGAACTTAAGTGTTGGGCAAAAGCAAAATACCTGCAAGACACAACTTCTGAGGCCATGATACTCAGCTACATCTGCAAAACCCCAACAACAGTCGAGTATGGTGCACACCATATAGGCACATACGCCCTGAGCAGTGATCACCAGTTCACTTCCCAGCCAGCTACACCATTTATTGCATGCCACTCCTATGTTCTCTGTTTGTCTACATTGTCCTGTTGATTTAAGGCAAGTAGCCCAAAAATAAATCTTAAAAAAATACAAAAAACCCTCATGGCATTACAACCACATTCACAGAGGTCGGTTATACGAGTCAAAATATAACAGAAATAAAATGCCACTCATCTACTGTCACGTGCAGACCAATTAGGCTGTCATTAGCATTGTGTTCCACTAGTTCGGATGTCATGCCAGTTAGTCGCAACCATGTATCAACTGTTCTATGTGGTTCCAGGGTTTGAATAACAGCATGTCAAAGGAAGTTACCTGGGAGGCCACATCACAAAGCCTATGGTGAAGAAAGTGTAGGGTACTTCATAGGGCAGAAAGAACACAGAGCTACCAGCCTGCAGGATGAGATCTATAACAACACTGTGCTTCACCAACCTAAAATGCAATACACTGACCTAAGAGAGGAACATTCAACTTTCACTGCAGCAAAGTGTGGAGTTTGTGTGTGTGCAGTGTTTATGTGTATACCTTTGTGTGCTCAGATATGTGTGTTTCTGTGTGTTTTATTGAGTGGAATCTATGCTTACCTCTCTCTGTTGAATTTGAGTGAATGCAGGACAGCCGGCCGCCTCTGGCGCAGATTCCACAAGTGCAGCGTATCATCTGCACAGGCTGTGACCAGCGCCCCCTGAAGGACAAAGAACAAAGACGTATCAGTATGGAATCCTAATGGGGGACACAAGGGACACATTGTCTTTTGGATTCAACCCAAGAGCATTTGGCCACTTTAAAATAAAATGAATAGAGCATAACAAGTACAGCAATTGAAGTATTTTGAATTTAATCCAGTATGCAATGCAGTTATAATTCAGACAAACATCACAAGTAAACACTCCAGGTAGTCCAGTAGACCAATAAACATTACTACACTTCCCCATTAACTGCACAGACTCCAAATCAGAAGTCTGTGCAGACTCGAAAGGTCTACAAAAATAAGTCAGCCCATATTTAAGCAACTGTTCCACTAAAAGATACAGTTTGAAAATTAAAAAGATCTAATTTTGTGTCCTCTTGGCTGTGCTTAAACATGTGGACGTTATATGAAACTGAGCGTAAAGTGTGAAAGAAAAATGACAAATCCTCCTCTTCTTCTGAGGAGAATTGTAATTACAGTAAAATTCCCTGAGCGGCTTTGCTACCAAGGGGTCACTGTAAGGACTGGAGCCCAGGGAGAATTAGCTTTAGATTACAAACTTAATCATGGGATTAAAGATTTTACTGCACTGTGCAAGAGAGGATGACAACACTGCGTCACACTGTTCCATTTTGGTGATATTTCCCTACTATTCACTGAATCTGTCACTCTGGAGAGCAAAAATGTTTGTATTTTATACTGTTTTAAAAGAGGAACACACCATAAATGTGATTATTGTTCTTAATTATATAACATTGCAAAATCTTCTACTTTGGCTACTTTGCAAGAATAAAATATGAACGAACTCTTCATTGTTGCCTGTGACTTTTACATCTCACTTAAAAATACGACAACAATTTCTACAAAAATATACTGGGCAAAAATGACTCATCAGGAAAGAAAGAATTAATGAGCAACATAATTATTTGAGCATTTTCCACCCACTGCCTCCTGTTTTGTTTGATGCCTTGTTTCCATAAAAAAAAGGTTATGCTGCTGCTGATTCATGTTAAATCTGACTGCTGGAGGATGTGCAGATGATGATTACCTGACACATACTGAAAATTAGAGCATCTGATATCACACTATTTACTTTGCCCCCTTTTTTACATAATCTTACCTTACCAACAGTTTTTCTTTCAATTTCACTCTTTACTATCTTACCATGTAATAGAATTGCACCCTGGTGAGATTGAAACTGTTTTTATATTGCCAGAATTATTAATTTCCCATGAATTTACGCTCCATTTTGCCGTAAAACAGCATCCTCAAATTGAAGTAATTCTTGTAATGTGCCAACATTCATGAGGAAGATAATTTTGGGAAATGGGGGTGGCTGTCCCCATTTCCAGTAGAACCATCTTATATAAAGCTATTTTGCATGCATCGATGCATGTAAGATCAAAAAGCATGTGTACATGTGCTGGTTTGTGTCAATATTTCTTTGGAGACAGACATTACATTAAACAAACTAAAAGCATTTAACAATTTAATGAGATGTCTGCTAACTGGCTGACAGTTAAACAGTACATATAGTTAGAGATAAATCTAACTCTAAACTAACTGGTGAGAGCTGATGTTATGGATCTAAATGGAGATAATACAATAGCAACCCCTGGTATTACTCTTCATTATGTTTCATGATCACGTTTAAAGCACCATTAGTCACATCTACAAATGTCAAAAGATATTTCTGATGATTTTTTTTCCAAATGCGAATGCACTTTTTTCTGTCGCCTGCACTGATAAGGCAGAGAAGGCAGAATGCAGTGGAGAAATGGAGCAGCAGGTATAATGAAGAAATCATACGAGACAGAGAGAAAAGAAAGTGTGTGAAGCAGACAGGATAAAGGCCTGCCTGTCATGGTAGAATTATCTTGATGTCTTGATGGCCACAAAGGCAGGGTGACCAGGTGCAGTGCACGGCATGGGTAAAAATGACAATCAGCAATGCCAAGAGAAAACTGTGCAACAAATATCACTCAAAACTGGACACAGATGTGCTTATGTGTATTAATCTTTAAATAACATAGGACTGGTGATCTAATGAAATGAAGTTTCCTTTACATTGTTTTAAAAAGCAATAAAAGAGAGACATGGATTTAATAGTTTCCACGCAGAGGATGTTCTTAGGCCCCACAGAGCAAGAATTTATCATATTTTGTACTTCTGTATTGATTTTGATGACGGAAATCACTGTCAATAACACTCATTGAACACTCATTGGAGTAAGTGCTATTGGCTAATTAATCAATATGTCAGGCCTGATGCTCTCAGTAAGGTAACTCCCTGAGGTGTTCCATGGAACTACAATGACAGAATCTAAAAAAGAGGTATATTGCACTCAGAGGACAGGGCACATTGTGAATTACTATCATGCGACAGTTTTGTTCCTAACCACTATTTCAGGAAATTTACCTCCACTCAGGTAGAAAACTGGTCGAAAACCAGACTTGAGACAGGAATTATTTGGTTTGGAGGGTGTGCAAAAAATTCTGAACAGCTTATAGATTTAACGTTAGCTTTATTTAGACCCCTTTTAGTGTTATAGAGTATAAGGAGAATGGACTTTGGAGCTAACACATTAGCGTCCAACTGACAAGCTTTGAAAGTAGCTACGTGGTTTGCTAGCTAGGTAATGTGGCATGACGGTTGTCAGAAGAGAGTAAAAGGTGGACATATTGTTTATCACTTTCCTCTTATCTCTCAACAACTATGAGACGACAAAGGTGAAGTCAATTCTCCAACCACTGCGCCGTCAACTACTGAGCTGCGACACTATAGGTAAAAGACGCTCTTATGCTAACTTTTCAGTGTGCTACGTTAATGACAAACTATGCCCGGTTAGCTAATTCGCTAACACAGCAAACCGATGTAATTTATGCATGAGTGACATGACAGTAGTCAGGGACGGTTATGTTAGAGTTATATCGAAAAGGAGAAATTACGGGGTCATTGTTTATTAACTTTCCATCGCTGAATTTCACAAACTAGCTAGCAGCTTACCATGTAGAGACCGCTCGACTCCGCACGACCCTTAACCTCCTACATCACCATGGTAACAGATGCTGCACAGCTAACATGCTCCACAGGTGCATGTTGCAGAAAATGCATAAATATCTTTATATACTTGGTACTGTTATGCTGCCAAGTCTATTTTATACTGCTGTTAGTGTAAACAGTAGTATGAAATAGTTTTTTTTTTAACAGATTTTTTTCTCATCTGTTAAAAAACAGATTAGAAAAAAATTATTCGTCCATTGGTATTTATTACAGAGAATATTCAATCAAGACTAAACCCAAAACTAAACAGTTTTCCATTTATCCTTCATTATAGGACAGTGTCAGACCTAAATGCATTTCTAGAGCATCATGTTTAAATGAATGAAGGTTGAGAGCTCTAATGTGCAGCTGTAATGTTAGAAATAAGTGATTGCACTGAGACGGCACTGAAAGGTAAAATAAATATAGTAACTGACACATTAAGCAATCTTTTCTTGCATCATTTGCAGTAACAGCACTCTTTACTGTAATATTTTTTATTTTCCTCACAGCTTTCCATTATATCACCATGTTCCTCTTGA
The DNA here is from genome assembly GCA_024666655.1 of Dascyllus trimaculatus. NCBI lineage: Eukaryota > Metazoa > Chordata > Actinopteri > Pomacentridae > Dascyllus > Dascyllus trimaculatus. The sequence continues at coordinate 25,315,678 of CM045456.1, read as the reverse complement.
CTGAAGTAGGCGGCACACATTGGTCCATTTTGTGTGAAAGAATGGTCAAATGACATGTCAAATAACCCCTTTTATGGCAGCGTGCTCAGAGCCTGCCTGGTAAAGAAAACCTAGGTAAACAATAAAAGTAAATACCCACTTTTCCTGACTATCTCTTATTTGGATTTTCAGGTTTTGTCAAACCAGCTAACAAAAAAAGAAAGCTTGGCTATGTCAAACTTGCTCTATATAAAATCGCAGTCCAAAAATCAGTCCAGCTCTCCTTAAAACATACCTGAACATTTTCATCTCTAGTGAAAGACGAAGAGTTAAGCTTCAGCTGCAAAGAGCTAATTTTCTTCTCTTTGTTTTCTCTCCTTTTGGGTCATGTCAAAGGTTAATGAGATGTGTGTCTGGCCATCTGGTTTTGTTATATTGTGTCTGTTTTCCTCCCGCTAGTCCTCATCATCCACCTCTACCTCCACCTCTCCTGAAGAAAATGAGACTGGCAACTAATCATGAGACTACACAACTTAGTAAGATGCCGACTTCTCAGGAGTTAGAAACTTTCCACGGGAGAGTAAATTTGCATATGTTTTATTAAAGACACATAATGGCTACATTTTTTTTCTGCAGCATATTTCTCTGCCATTGTTAAAAACCGTCTTCCAATTTCCAACACTGATCTCTTTTGCCTTGTACCTCATCAATGCAGGAGATGGCAAAATGATCACAAAATAATGAATATTATTATTAATATTGATCTGTCAGTGTAGCCTCATATAGACAGATAGATGATAGACAGACAGCTGATACAGGCGTACATAGACCTATACAATTTTTGACAACCAACAACTAATTCCTTCCATTTTTACATTTGCTTTCCCAAATACACTTACCATAGTGCTCCTGCTGACCTATTCTTCCATTTAGCCAAACAATCACCTTTTACCTCCCTGAGCCGTCCGCTATCCTTACCCTCCACCCCACCACTAAACCTACTCCGACACCAAATCTTCACCGTCTCCCTTAGCCTCTTAGGATGTATTATTCATCGAGCAAAATAATGAATTCAGAACCAGGAAACAAACACATTAATTAGCCTATTCATACTCTCCACCAACACTGACAGAAACATAATATTTTTCCTCATAAAATATCGAGAGAGATGCTTATGAGGGTGTCATGATGTGAGATTATGAGTACACACTTGACCACCAGATATGCTGAATTGTGTGGTTTCTGTGTGATAGAGAGAAGGGAGATGTTTTAAATGCAAGCAAATGTGCATCAGTCACAGGTGCCTGCAAGAAGTGGTCTCTTTTGTGGGTTCGTACATCGAATAGGAACGAATCATTCCATCTCATTGAATGTCAAGAGGCCGGTCTGAATATGCAAGCCATTAACAAGGGGACCAACAGCCCACACAATGAACTCAAGAGAGGGCTTTGACATACAGCACTGCTATTAGCCAGTCAAATGATGAGACGATCTACAGTCAGTGTAAGAGTAAATTGATAAGAAAGACCAAATCGTGATTGTGTCTGCATATATGTAGCACATGCATACACACATACTACTGGATGGAGAAAGTTTAGAAATTAAAATAGATGTGCAAGAATTAATTTGCATTAAAGACAAGCAAATATGCACAAACAAACACAAATTCACCCATTTAACGAGATGCACTTGAACCCACATGCTGTTGTAGCATGCACACTCTCAACTAGGCACACAATGTTGCACTCTTGCGAAAATATTTGGGGTGCTTACACACACATACTTAGATCCGCACTCACATACACAGTTACATGCACACACAAAGTCCGAACCTGTCACACAGAACACACACACGCGCACCTCTTTTGGCCCATCTACCTCCATTTGCCTCAGACACATCACAAGTAGGCCAGTGAGTGATGGAGAAGTGGGCTGAAAGAGCCAGTGGGCTTAAAAAGAAATGGAGTGGGTAAAGGAAAAAGCAAAGCGAGAGGCAGGGGGAGAGATTACAGCACAATAAAGGAGAAGTCAAACCAGAGACAGCTTCATGTCAGAGAACTATGTGACCCGCCTTCTGCTCTTTAATTAACATGAGGCCTTTTTTTGCACACAGTATTTTGTTGGCATAAATAATATGGCATGGAACTGTTGTCGTAGTCTTAAAATCAGCCATTTGACACAGAACTGCCAGGTGTCAGCCCACACACTACTTGTCTGTTAGTAGAGAAACGAGCAGTGAGGCAAAATTGGTTTTAGAAGCAGAGCAGGAAAACCTCTGTGTCCTTCAGCAAGTAATGATCATAATGATCCCTAATTAAAACAGTTAATTATACAGTGTTTTGGCTCCTGCTGTTCACTTTCAAAAGAAATCTGTTTTAGTGCAGGCAAATCTATGTTATCAGCGACTTCAGACGAAACAACTGTGAGTTAATAATTGATACTACACCAGGACTGGATGCTATAAACTGAGCATTCATGTATGCCAGTATGTACTTCCCCAGATTTGGAGTTTTGTGAAAAGGATTTTTAAGCATTATTGCAGTCATTAAATTCAAAAACACAAAAATCACCAATGCATTAGCCATGGCATGTGTTTCAGTTCATCATTTGCGCCGTCATGTGATGCAGCACCCAACCTGTTCCTACAAACCTCTCAAATACAAGGTTACTGTTCTCCTTATCTCTAATTCCTAGCAACAATGTTTCTCAAAAGAAGTGTTTTCCAGTAGGTGAGATCTTTTCTATTAATACAACTTTCAGACAGGCTTCTTTTCAGCTAATTTCTGGCTGATGTAGAACATTGAGCATGAAAAACACAAACCAGTGAGCCAAATCATTATGACCACTCACTGATGAAGAGAGTATCCTTAATTATCTCGTATCTACGTTGCATGTCAAGATCTGGGCTGTGTTAGACTGTAAGTGAACAGTCAGTGTGCTGGATGTAGTGCTGCATTGCATACGAATGCTAGAAAGGTATTGCAATACCCTGCTGTTGAAAAAAAGGTACCCCATTTTATGAGTCCTGATAATTTAAGAACGACAGTGTTTTATTAGGAGCTGTATTTTCTATGAGGTGCCTCGATGTGCGATGGCAGGATTGTGTGTATGCAGGAATGTGTGCAGTGCTGTGCTGCCACTCCCTGCAGGCAAAGCGGGCACGCCAACTATTTTTTGTTTTCTCTCATCAGCACACTGCAGCTTTCATGGCGGCAAATACGAGTGCTCTTGATGACCGTCCGTAGATTGTCCACAAAGCAGAAGCGCAAAGGAAAATACGGCATTATTTTGCTTACAGCTGACAGTCAGGGCCCCACAAACCCTTTCTGTGAAAGATGTTTTCCTTACTGAGACAAAAGGGAGCCTACACGTCCACCCTGGCAAGCATCTTGCTGAGAGGAATGTCGGCTTGTTTAAAGGATTCCGAGAATGACAGGTTGGCACATGTGACAGATAATATAATTACGATTTGATCTCAAATATAAGTGAGACGGGGCACCCTGATGGCCTAATGGTTATGTCGCGTGACCCAAGTGCAGAGGCGTAGCGGCTGTCCCGGGTTCGACTCCGACCTTGGGTGTTTACTGCATGTCCTTCCCTACTCTCTCCCGTTTCCGATTTTATCCACTGTCCTATCTAATAAAGGCCAAAAATAAATCTTTTAAAAAAAAATATATATATATATAAGTGAGACAAATGTGATTTATTTTGTGACAATCAAACTTTTGGTACCATCTGAGTTTGACAAAGTAATACAGGACACAGGCGTTCACAACTTTGCAGACCAACAACACCAACGATCAATAAACAGTGAACAATAATCAAGTAAATCCCAACAGTAAAAGTCAAAGTGAATGATTAAAGTGTGCACTGCTCCCACTCATCTTTGCCAGGGTTTAACCTTTTATTAGCAGCAGTGTAATGTGTCAAAGTGGAGAGACATAAAAGTTAAAGAGCTGATTTGAATAAAGAGTTCCTCCAGTTCTGGGTGGATATTAAAATGTAGGAACACACTATGATGCAGTAATTCCCTTATGGCCTCTTTCCATTCTCTACTAGTGTGGCTTGTGGGTGGTTGGGACAAACCATGTACTGGCAACATCGAATAGATAGATAGAACAAGTCTGATCTGAGTGGCTTCGCTTGTAACTTTCACGACTTAAAGGACCTGCTGCTGACCTGCCAGTGCCAGTTACCACAAGAGACGCTCACATCTCCAACAGCATGTCCAGCAGTTTTGTAGAACCTGTTTAGCAATTGAACTTTATCTGCCTTAAATAGGTGCTATATTTGTTCAGTTCAAAATCAGATAGTAGAAGAAATAGTCTCGGTGCATGTTAAAGGATAATGCTGGGGTTACTTGAAATTTTAATTTGATGTTTTCCTTAATATCAACCAATCTCATAAAACAGAACAACAATGAATACTAACAAATATTAGCTTAGTTGTTCTTAGTCATGGATCGACTTAATTCATTCACACAAAATGCACATTTGAGGCAAAGTTGTAGATAACTTATGGTTATGATGATGTCTAGGTTAAAAAAATGCTTTAGATAAAAAAAAACAAATCCTGCTGCCACTGCCTTTCCAGGTCTCCAAAGTGTGACAAGAAAAGACTTAAAAATCAGAGTGCTAAGAAAGCATTGTAATGGATTTTGGCTTACCTCATTGATGAGAAACTGCAGTTGGAGAACAGCTGCTCCGCTCTCATGCTGACAGTAGCAGTCCACCCCAGGTCGTCCCAGGCTGAGGGCATCACAGAGTCAAGGAAGTATGCAGAAGTGGACTACATCAGCACCAAACAGGCAACAACAGTACATAATTATGTGTCAGTAATTGCAGTGTACTGTAGAGACAATATCCAATCAAGACTTGAAGTACACAGATGAGCCAAAACATTGTGTTCTCTCGCAGATGAAGTGAATAACTTATCCTGTAACAAAAGCACTCGTCAAAGGCTGCTATGGACAGAGAGTGATCAGTCACTTTGTCTTTTCTGTGTATAATTCTGCTGTGAAAAACTCACACAAAGATCTTCAAATTTTTCATTCTGTGAGGACATACCTGCACCAACTGCGGTTGCATGAAAGCTGAACTAGCAAAGAACACTACAGCAACTACAGCAACTGGCCTTGTATAAGCAGGCAGGTGGTGAAATGTCAAATGCAGTTATAAAGGATGACTGGCTTTAAAAAAAAAAGTGCATTGTGCTGTTTGATGATTGCTGACACGCCTCTCACTGTGCCTCTCCTCTCACCTTGGGGAAGTTACATTCAGGGGGAAACATCCATGGAAGTACTGTTTGCAAAGGCTCTGTGTTATAAGAAATTCACAGCCTTTAAAGTCATCCTATTGTCACACTAATGTGGTCTCTACTGTTAGTATTCAGCTTTTGATTGCTTCTAGAAGAGTTTTAACAACAGTTTTAATAAATAACTTGGATGAAGGTAGTATTTATTGCAAGTCTGTAGTATTTCCGCATTCATTTTAGCTGTACTTAATAAATTGGCAGCAGCTACAACCTAAACAATGTAAACAACTATGCTAATCATGATCTGATATTTACCTGATAAAAGGCTGTTGGGACATTCTCAAACGCTGGTAGACGTCCATTTAAACACTGGTTGATTGTGTTATTACATTCATTTCCTGCAGTGTTTTTCAGTTTCATTTTCCCAGTATGTACCAAGTATTGCATTCTAATTTGATCTCCATGTTGAAGAACACTGTATTTCCCCAATGTGTACAGGAATAGCCTTTTGATCAGAGACTAAATCTACATGCAGTTTGTTTAGGAAACGTGTTCTGTATGGTTTGGAGGAAGTCAAATCCCCAAGCGCATCCTTCAAAGCAGGTGGAAATCAGCAGGAGGAGGAAATGACACAACATGAAAACAGAGCCAGTTGGATCTGAACTGGTAGCAGTTATTCAGTCACTACAGTTTGTTCAGAATTCTCCATGTTGCCAACATTCCTCAGCACTGCACAGAGAACCACATATGACCAGAGCCGCCATAAATTAAATAACCCTCTCGCATTAGCATCATTTTGTGGTAAAATATTAACTAGTTTTGTGACAATTAATTCATTAGGCCATGGCAGTCAAATGAGGTAAATAGGTGTTGGCATAAAAATCCTGTCACTCTTTAATAGCATCACATCTCATAGAATTAAATTAAATAAAAACTTGAAATTGACATATTTCATCCCCAAATCAATAATTGCAAAATGCATTAATAGAAATACTGTTATTGTTTATTCAAGCAGTTGTACTCCAATCCAGAGCTGGTTCGCCTATCAGGCAATATAGGCAAATGCTAAGGGCGTCATGGCCTCCAGCCTGCGCCACAAAATCGGAAAAGATTTCACCTTTAACATAGTTATATTAAAACTAGTTATTAATAATCACTCTTAAAATGGCAAAGCTCAAGCTGATTAAAATGTAAAGCAATCCCAATTAATATTACTACAAAACAATGCTATCCGATTTCTTTTGTAAGAGTATATAAATCTCTGATTGAGGGGGGCGCCATATAAAATTTCGCCTAGGGTGCCATATTGGGTAGATCTGCTCCAATCCATTAATTATTTCATGTGCTGGAGAGATTTCTGTTCCTCATCTTATGTTTCAAAGTGTATTTGAACTGTAGACTTTCATTATAAAACTTGTGGGATGATGTGGCTGGCTAGTTCGCCCTCTACTTCCCCCTCAGGAGATTTCTGTCCACCTCGCTTGGCATCAGTGGCTGCCCATGACACCTTGCAAACAGCTCAGGGCAAGGTGATTGTGTGAGCCACAATCAAATATGTATTCAGTTGACACAGTGCAAAAATAAAAGACACAATGTGAGTAATAACAGAGAGCATGGGAGCTGCAGAACAAAGGTTTCACCTGAAAAAACGGAGTTGAAAGACGGAAGGAAATAGATTTAGTTCTAGCTGTTTTAGCACTTTAATATGGACAGGGATGTGTGAGAGCAAGATGTTTACACAGGCAAAAAGTGTCCCCAGATGCATTTTAGTGTAGGGAACATGTGCTTTGATTTATAAATCCCTTGAGATATGAAGGTTGTGCAGTATCATTAATCAGAAAAGGACTATTACTAGTAATAAATACATGAACATTTGACTAAAAAAATAGCACTGGCTGTGAAGGAATCTTTCACCTACAGCAGATATGCGACAATCCAACAGACTGATAGTATGCAGAGTGAGTGCATCTCAATCCAATTTCACAATGTACTCTGAAGCCAACAGGGCAGAAACATCCAGACAGTCTTGCAAGACAGACTTATCACATGTACAAAAGCAGTGACGGACCCTGATATGGTGAATTGCTGAACCAGGCTACAGATCTCCGGTGCACTGGGGAGGAATAACTCACACTGTTCACGGTTCAAAATATCGCCTGTGACTCTGGGCTCAAGTTAAGTTTCAAGTCTTGTTTTAAAATAAATACTAACTTTTTAAAAAATTGCATCTTCACCTGCTTGTCTACACACACTACGCACAACACCCTAAGTCTTATAATACTGTATATTTAAAGACTCCATGTCAACAATGCACTGAATAATATCACTGCTGTCTTCATAGCATTACATATCAGTATAATTTTCTATAAGATGAAACAAGATCAGTCTTTTTTTTCATAAAGGCCAGCAGAAAAGAAGGTTAATATTGAATTTAACAACCTTAATGCTTTTTTGAGACCAGGTCTAGAATTTAAATACATATCTAAAAATTAAAAATCGGACATATATGATACTCATGTATAATTTGTAATACATTCTTTATGAAAACTGAAAAGATATTGGCATGTATTTAAAATATACATGTGAAGACCACTGATATATTGTGCAGCATTTTTACAGGTTTTACTCATTACCCAGTATCCATTATTTCAGCTTAGTCGAATAATGATCAAAGCTTGTTTTCATTATTTCTAAAACACTGTGTACAGTGTGTGATTTGATTCTCATAATTTGCTCCTCTACTATCTCTATATTGTATTTATCTCTCAAATTAACACCATCAGACATGGCGCGGTTGTCTAAAAACTGTGGCCTTGAATAAGTCAAGGTTGTTGTCAGTCTGTTGTCTAAGGGGTGTGTCTGTGTGCGTCTCTGCTTGCACCTCGTATGTACGTGTCATAATCTGAAAGTGCTGCACAGCTGCGGCTCAGAGAAGGAAGACTAAAATAATGGTCAGTGGAGAAAGAGGCACCAGGGGACACACACACTCAAAAATAATTGTAATCCTATCACGTGTTAGAATATTAATGTATAAATATTTTCTTTACTAACTGATATGATGGAGAAAAAAGCTTCTAAAATGTACTGAACCACCTACATGCACCAACCATGCTATGATGGCACACTGACTACTGTTCAGCCGGTGAAGGTTCTATTCATTTTTAGATTAATTACAATGCTTATTTTAGGTTCCTGTAATAAAAGTTCAAATAAATGTAGGGTAAAACCAAAGACTATGAAAGTAAGGACGGTTTAAAGAGGTCAAACTGTTAGTAATATGCAAGTGTTAATGCTCATAGACACAAAGGCTGTCAAATAGGAAGTCTCTGATTAATTTCTACCCTGTCTTTCTTCTCTGTCATCTTTTTTCCCCCCGCTCATTCTCTTCTCAACTCGATGAACTACATCAGAGAGAAAAAAAAATAATGGGAAAAATAAATACCAAATATTCAAGCTTATTCAGAAACGAGAGGTCTTTTGTGCTGGTGCGCCCACACTGAGCCACCAAACCACAAAGAAAAATCTTTTTTTTTTGACCTGTGGCAAGACGCTGAGCACAACGAACAGGCCTTACTGCATAAAGCATTCGATTTCTCCTTTGAATGCCCACACAGTGGGTGACTTCCAGCATTAAAGGCTTAAATGAAAGCAACTCAGAGGTGACTGCTTGTGAATGTGTTGCAGAGTGTCAGTCTTGACAATCTGAGTTGGGGCTTGTTGGAGTGGGGGCTTTCATGGGTGCTTTATGTTACACAAGCCGTACACTGGTGCAGCGTTCTGCATGGACTGCACCTGTTTACATATTTGCTGGCAGAATAATTTAAATGATGCTAGATGAGCAATATGAAAATCTGCCAGTTTTGTTTGTGTGTGTTTCTGCGTAAAACCTTAAGAATTTGAATGTCATTGTAAAGCTTAGTCTTAGTTGTTTTGAAGTTGCTAAAACCATCATATAGTTGTTTTGTGAGAAAACCTGTAGAAAAGAGTTTAAAGTCCCTCATCAGGCATTCTTTAAATTTCTCAAAAACTCATCTCCATGTTTGAAAATGTCATATTTAGACGTTTTTTGTATCATTTTTCATTGAAAATCATCCCTTCATGTCTTAAAATCATTTAGATGTAGGTTTACACTTTGGAGTCCTTTAGAGTTTGCCTTTTTCTTCACCCACCTCTCTTTCACTTGCTGCATCTCGAGCACACCAGCTCATCCACAAATCTGCCTAAAGCATAGACTAAATGAAGGTTAGATGTTGTAACTGTGACATTAACTTCTACTGTTGTTTTGAGCTCTTGAGTTTACCATTTGGCCGTCACCATCTTGCTCTTTTGAACCTAGACATGATAAGTGTGGGGAGATCTGACCAATAAGAATACAGCAGCAACATGTCCATCACAAGGTAGCTCCGCCCTAAAACATATGCCACTCTTACTCTAAATGGGAAAATTTACAAAATGAACACTATCCTGTATTCATAAAGTCTTGAAACTAGCGACTGAGATCAAAAACTCATTAGGAAAATGTTGTCTGAGGTAAAAAATCAAGACAGAAGTAGGATCATTTTCTCTTAGACTTCTATATAATTAGACTCTTTGGTCATTTTTCAATAGAGATAGTTGAGATGAAACAGGAAGGGGAGAAACTGCCATGCAGCAAAGCACCATGAGCTGGACTCTGACCCAGACTGCTGCTCTGCCATGCTGCTGACTGCCTGTTTCAGTATTGATCTGTCTTCCATGTTAACAAGGTAGAGACTTGATTTTTATTTAATTTCACTGAAAGTTCTCCACATGTAACAAGCATGGCAGCAACTAAATGTGTCTAAATTGGTTTCTGAAGAGGAGGGAAGCACGCTGATGATTTGTGGACGGCTGAGATCAGCAGATCAGCGCTGTGGCTACTTGGGGTGGAGACACTGTTAATTCAACGCAATGAGCATCGTCGAGTCCGCTCCGCTCGGGGAGTGCGTGCATATGCGTCTCAATGTGTGTGTGTGTGTGTGCGTGATTCAAGAGCTGACTTGAAAGGGAATGGTAGACTTAAATCATCTCTCTGTCAGTCTGCATCATTCTCTCCCTGACAGGCGAGTCTTTGTACACATCACATTCAAATTCACATCACACTCGGGACCGCATCAAAACACGCAAGACGCTGTCAAAACACAAAGCTGATGTGAAGGTGAAGTCGCCTACATCCATACAGGAGACAACCACGGTAATGCTGGGAGCTGACAGTGGAGAATGCCAATGAGTAATCGTTGGGTGTAGAATTTGATGATTTTTTGCCGTGAAAACCAATAAGTGAAAGGAAACGTGTCACGAATTGAAATTTAAACACATGTTGTCTGGAAAGTACAGCTGCATCTGGGACGGACAGCTGATGGCGTCGCACTGTGGCACTTCAGTAACAAAGTCAGATCAATATTGTGCATCATTGCTTTCAGCTTTGTAACTTCAATGATGGGAAAATTAGTCACAGCTCATGTTGTGAGATAGTTCGCTGCAAACTTTGGTCCAAGCACTGTGACATTTAATCCATTTTGTTAAGTGTCATAGTTACAACAATCACATTTAAATTAAAAAGCATAGCACAAAGGGATTCAACATCACTTCGTCAAATTGGCAGCTTTAAGATAACAACACCTGTATGAATGCATTACTACAGGGGCAAAAACAACAAATAAACCATTACCAACTTTACCCTGCTGTGGCAAAATAACCACATTAGTTTTAAATTCAGAGCTGCTCACAATAGGCTCCAATCACACACACATATTTATCCCATCAGGGAAGACAACAAATATAGTGAGTCCAGCGCTAAAAAAAAACATGTTTGTGTTTGTTTTGCAATAGCAACAAGCAGCAGGCACAATAGTGGGGGATTTGGGGGAGGAGAAAATGAGAATTTTGCATTTCAGCACAGTTGTCTAAGTTTGCCTTAGAATTTATGATTTATGTAAACATCCACACTAGCATGAGTACAATAAGAAAAGACCAATCGGTTGTTTTCTGTCTTACTTCCCGTCGGCTCACACAAAGACAAAGCAGGGGGAAATTTGACTGTAACTTCCAATAAGACTCATAATTCGTCTGCAACATGTCTTTTGCGCTCTGCCTTAATCCCTCAGCATCCTGCATCCTTTTGAAATATTCTTCCGCTATCCTCTGAAGCCCTTCAGAGCAGAACTCGTTTGAGTCGGGCATCGCTCTCACTTCATTTTTGTCTACTTGTCTTTCTGGTCATGAACAACTGCTGGGTGTGAACATCTGCTTCCTTAATCACAATAAAAGAAACCTGAGTTTCTCTCCCCTCAGTAGGTTTCAATTACATTTACGCTCCTAACAAGCTGGACTTGCGTTTCAGGTGTGAGCACGCTTCACACCGCGGCAATGACTGAAATCATTTACTTGTTCACCGCTTTCCTGCTCCGTCTCAATCCATAACCGCAGAGCAGATAAACAAAAACACCGGGTTCAACAATGCTCTCTCTCAGTGGCTGAACCATGTAGCGAGTCAGGTGTTATCTGCCGTGTCTGGTTTCCTCTCAGTCCCTGATAGCTGAATCGCAGACTGTGACAGGCCTCTCCGGAGTCGCTCAGTGTTTTCATCTTGTTCTGTCAACTCCAAACCACTTATATGTCTTACTTTGGATTAGACGGAGGAAGGGCACGAGAATATTTACAGTATCCACAACTGTGAGGATGGCTTGTGGGGAAAAAAGCCTAAAATATCACATAACATATCACATATGTTTGTAACACATGATATTTCACATGGTATGAGCATTTTTTTTATGTCAAAACACCTTACGGATAGGCAGTGTGATATGACGGCTCGCAAAGTGTTTTCAGCCTCATTTAACACCTTGATTAGTGTAATAACACATGAAGTGTGTGCACAGTTGAGAGAGTACATATGTTTGTGTGTGTGAGTGGAACATGGGCCCTCGTTGCAGTACATGCATGAAAATGATATTGCTTTTGGCAACTCTTGCTGCCCGTTATGACCTAAGATTAAAACGAACATAAGCCAGTAATGGTGTATTTTTTCATTTGGTTTAAACTATGTTTTTTACATTGTTAACGTGTCCTTGTGATGTTTTTTATATGCTCGAAGTCATATGATGAGATCTGAAGCAGTCAATGCCATGATGAGCATTCCCACCTTGAAACTGCAGTGTATACGTAACAATCTCATAAAAACAGATCCAGGGTTTTAGGAGTTTCTTACCTAACAAAACTAAGGAACCAATCCTGTCAACTTGCAGGGTAGGTGTTTACATATCAATGTGTTTCTTCAGAACTGGTTTCTGGTTTAATGTTGTATTGCTGAATTACTACAACTTGTCATTATGCAGAGCAGTTTTACAGCGTTTGAGTCATAGGTGAGCTGAAATGTTCCATCTACAGCAAGTTGAGAGGCAAATCCATAGAGTTAGAGGCAACAGTTTAAGGCATGACTGGATTAATTTAATGGAAGAACCCCCCTTCTAAATATGTAAAGTTGATACACAGAAATGAGTTTTTCAAAGATTTATGGTAAATTTCATGTAGTGATCTTGTCTCCCTATGGACCAATGTTACCAAAATGTTCTTGCTCCGACTGACAAGCAAACAAAGTTTCCACTTAGATTTCTTCCCCACTTTGCTTTTTGTATGCAGTTGTTCAGTTCATGCTTGCTATTTTAAAAGCAATGTTGCAAACAACAAAACAAACACTGGCTGGAACAAAAGAGATTTGGGTTTGTAGTGGAAAAGTATAGCTGCAATGACTGAATAATTCAGTCATTTTAATTGTCGTTGTCAATGCCCATTATAATGTTAAACTACTTTTTCCATCCTTGTTATCTTACTCTTGAGGAAACTTTGATGTAGCTGTGAAATTTTCTTTATAAAAAGTTGTAGATTCCCAAAGTTTGGGAAATAACTATAATAATAATTCAGAAATTGCATAATTCAGAACAGTGTAACTCTTATAGTTTAACTATTGTATTCTTAACTCTCAAAAGTTTGCATGTCAACGAAATAAGCCTGGATTAATCCTAGATTAACACTGGATTAATCGTTCCTGATATCTGCTCCTATTTATTCCAGTCCCTGTTGCTATGTGACTGGTCTAATTTCTGTATTTCTACTTCCTGTCTAATATCACCAGCATGTCAAAACCAAATTTGAGGTTTGTTCCTGACTTTATGACTTTGGAACTATATGAAGGTAGCACCAAATGAGACTTGATGCCACTTTAAGCAATAGACACACAAAGTTTGGACTTTAGGAGGTATATTTATTGGTGTATGAGCACTCAGGACACAACTGTGGAGAGAAATTACCTAACGATTATTTGGTTCGGTAGAATCAGTGTTGTTTGTAAGATTTTGGGTGAGAGGACATCACAAGTCAAATACACTGTAAAAAAATTTTGTTGAAAATAAATGGTGAAAATCTGACAGAAGAAGTATGTTAAAGAACATCGGAATACTAAAAGGGAAAAAATGGCAAGTGTAAAAATGATTCGCCATTTTTCAATCCTTAATATACATAATTTATTGTTTGCTAATTTAAATATAATAAAATAGTGTATTTTTATGTACAATTTTTTTTTTAAATAATTGATTATTTATAAAAAATACTAATTTATGATGTAGACTTTATAACCAGTTTTGGCCTCCTTTTTATTATTAGCCTGTAAATTAATATTTATTATCTGTAACTTAATAATACAGGGAAAACTTGTAAAATAATAGTGAACTGTTCAAAAAATGGTACTCATTTTTTACAGTGTAGTTCAGTGAATAAGTCTGCTCTTAACCTATAATCAAATATAATGTATTCCATTTAGTCATTACTGCTGCTGAGTGGTTAAGTCAAAGTTGTCCTCCTGTAAGCTGCAGGTCTCCTTGTCGCTGCAAGGGACAGCTTTTCTGTTTCGCACAGTTGTTGTTTTTTTTTTGTGAGAATAACTGATCCATTAAGCGCATACATTTCTTAATCATGTTTTGATTCATGTTTCTTTGAGTCATCACCATCACTGTGGTAGCCACTTGCGGTCAGCTCTACCTGGTTTCCTTCTCTGCCTATTTAAAATGCCATGAAGCCTCCCAGATGGAATTACAAATGGCTACGGCCATGTTTTTCTCCAGGTAGTGGTTTCAATACCTGGGACTGGGTTACCATTCAAAGTGCTGACATTTAAGCTGAATCTTGATTAAAGCCATGCAATTCCTCAAAATTGCACCGCAGTGGTTTTCTCTGGAATTGATCCCAATACATCCTCTCTCTATCGCCCCATCTAGGCTCAAAATCTCTCCCTCATCCCCTATGAATCACAATTACTCCGTCCCTTTTTTTCCTCTTTTACTCTCCCTCGTCGTGTGTGTGTGTACATACATGTGTGTATTGTGTGTGTGCGAATGAGGGTGTATAATAACAGTTTTGTGTGTGTTTAATAATGCTGGTGGATGGAGCAGTGGGGACACAGCTGGGCAATTTAGATTTGAGTATAAACATCTCACAGCAGAGTGGATACAGAGAAATTGTGTGTGTGTGTGTTTGTGTGTGTGTGTGTGTGTGTGTGTGTGTGTGTGTGTGTTTGTGTTGGTACATAGTGTATACAGCTCAGTATATTTACATTTTGATTTTCTTCTAACCAACAGAGTTTGTTGATAGATCCAACAGTTTCATAAACCTTTGAGAAGTGGCCTTGAGCTCTTGAATGCAGGTAATGCTGTCAACATGATTTACTTACCTGCACAAATAACGTAAGATATACAGAACAGCTTTTACATCAGTAACCTGCTTATACCATATGGTGACAAATGTAGATGCCGTGCCTGTGATAGATTAAGACCATAAGCTAACACTGTGATCACGAAATAACTGTTAAAGTCTTTTGGTGACGTTCCACTATTTCCAACACACTCTTTATTTGTGCAGTATGGCCAAGTATATTTCAACCAGTTTCAACAATGGCAGAGGTTCAAGAAGACAGCATGACGATATCAAGTTTGCTCTGAATCCATGATTTCACAGGCCAAGCACAAGCCTTTCATTTTTGCAGGCAACTATCTGATTAACCAGCTGAATGACCAAACTCATTGGCAGAAGTCATCAACTGTCACGACTGAGCCAGTTCATGCCTTTTTCCTTGTGTTGGACAAAGTCCATCTCTGGCTGACTGATGGTGGGGGGTTTGATTTATCAAAAGTCATGTTAAAGGGTTTTCAGTGCACTTGCTGGCGTCATTTAGCCTGTCATTTGACTCAAAACTTAAAGCTTACAAATTCATCTGTCCATCCATCCATCCCTCCATTATCTATTCACCGCCTAATCCTCTGTAGAGGCGCGGGTGGCTGGAGTCTATCCCAGCCGACTCAGGCGAAGGCAAAGGACACCCTGGACAGGTCGCCAGTCTATCACAGGGCTACAAATAGAGACAGACAGGCACAATCACACTCACACCTACAGAAAAATTAGAACCACCACTTAGCCTCAGCGTGTCTTTGGACTGTGGGAGGAAGCCAGAGAACCTGGGGAGAACCCACTCATGCACAGGGAGAACATGCAAACTCCACACAGAAAGATCTCAGGCTGGGACGTGAACCGGGGATCTTCTGCTTACAAATCCACAGAATTAGGTTTGCTCTGTCACCAGCTGATGTGGGAATAAAGACTCTGACCTTATGCTGCAGGCTGCAGCAAATTAGTAAAATGCATGTCACGGCTACTTACAGTACCCTGAACTCTGCAATACTAAGCACCTGGGAGTTGCTTTTATACACTGCAGGTCTCGTCCTATTTTAAACCATACTTCCAACTGCATAAACTCACGTATTCAGCTGATGACACTAAACAGACTGTGGGGTTGTTCATCACAAAGAACAACAAATGTAATCCTGTAAAACCCAAATATAGGAAAAAATTAGAACACCTTTTAACTTTTGGGCATTGTAGGACTCTAAAGCACAAATTAGAGAGTGTTCAATTTTGTAGGTTTTAGTATGTTTTGGAGGATACTGTATGTCATGATTAATAATTGCAAAACAGTTCGTTTTTGAGTAGTCAGTTAAAATAAAAAATCGAGATAAAGTAGTTTTTAAAACTTTAACGGAACTGCATCTTTGCCCCAGTATTCAGCCATGGGGATTTGCAATGATAGTCCCAAAGTCTAAGAGCAGTTGTTTCCCTTTAAAAACTGTCAGTGTCATCTGATTCCATTTCAAAACCAGTCCTCTCTTTAGACTTTTAAGACATTCAAGTACTGCAACCAAAAATTATTTATTAATGTATTCAATTCTTTCTTAAGCTTAGAATTTTAACAGAGAAAACACGTTTTTGTGTGAACATGTGAGAACTCCAGCGTATACATGTAATGTGTCAGGGGTACATTCTATTTTGACGACCACTGATGCAAATGTGTAGAATTGCAGCATACAGTAGATATAACAAGTTCAAATGCTGATCTAATGCACTTTGCATAACTAAATATGTGCATATTCTAGACAATGTAAAACAAAAATAAGGCATTTTACTTAATAAAATCTTGGCATAATCAGTCTAATAAATAAAACAAAGAGGTGAGCTAGAAGCAGAAGTTTCCATGTTGTTTGAATCCATGGTCTGCTTGCCAGAATTGTTTACACATCAACCCTACAACGCTAAACAATACAACATTTCCCACTAGGTAAAAAAAAATAAATAAAAATGATGGGTGTAATTGTGACTGTGGGTCAGGTAATTCTACCTGGAATATTTCCCAATAATGTGGCTATTGTGGGTCCGTGGGCAATGCTAACTTTGCACTTTGGACCTAAGTTGTAGGGTTTCATGGACATGAGGAGTACAGCATGTAGCAGGGCAACTACCGCAAGCTCCCTTTCTACGCATTTAAAAAAAAAAACGGCAAGTTTTACATAAATCATTTTATATGTTTGTTTTGATTTTGACTCAAAGTAATCACATAAACTAGCCACCTGTAAAGGGCATTTTGCTAACGACATTATGGATCTCAATCAAGGACAACTTGACTGAGCTAATCATTAGAAAATCTATTGGCATTGACTGACTGTGAGAAATTACATTATGTGGAAATACAGAGTCAAGTAAATGTTAGTCACTGTCAGTCAGCTCAGCTTGAACTTAAATTTAACCTTGACATTTGCTAAGCTTTACTTTTGAATAACCATGTGAAATGGAAGCTGCTGCCACTGCGCCAAGCAGTGCTCTCTACAGAATGGTCTGTCCTGAGGAGCTACTGTTCAGTAACACTGGGAAAGAATAACTGACAGCTGAAACTTGTTTCTTTTCACTGGTGGATCATTTCAGTTGTTAGAAACCAGATTCTGTTCAACAATGTTTGAATATCTACATAACTAACAATCCAGACTGCTCATATATTCAGTTCCTTTGTGAATTGTTGGTGAAAAAAATAGATAAATCTATTAAACCAAAAAGGCTTTGATTAGTTTAAGATCATCAGTCTACACAGATGTCGCACTGCTCTCCTTTGATGTGATAAGAGAAGGGAGGGAAGGCATCTGTGTGGCTCAGGCTCTCATAATTTAAAGATATGTGCATGTAATTGGCTGTTTCACTGTTTCTCATAATAGTGATTAAAATGCTAAAGCACATCTGCTCTCTGCTCAGCTCTCCCTCTATCATTTCAAGGATGGCCACAGTCTGTATTGAATGAAGGTTATCATTGCAGTCTAATAAATAAAACAAACACAATAGTTCATCCAGAACTATTGTGTCAAGGTATGTTCTGCCTTGGCATCTGATTTTGATTAACAACACACCACACTTATGCCGTAATATTATCATGCCAACAATTATTAATATTATACATATTCTCTCCTAAAGATGAGTCTTTGTGAACCCCATTACAAAGGCAAAAGGCAAAAAATACTGACACAGATTAAACTTTAATTTTCTTCTTCTCATTGTCTCTGTCTCATCTAAAAACACCACATAAATAGGGGGGCATTAGTGTTATCATGACCCTTTCTTCAACTTGTCTGGTGAATGTAATGTTACATTTTTTTATTGGACTATGATGTGATAAAGCAGAATTATCACTGTAATAATGTTTGAGCATGTAAACATCCACAAATAAACTATTATTGCTTCTTTGTATTCAGTTATTATGCAGATTACCACATTGCATATTAAAGTCTGGCCACATTAGCTTCAGAATATATAACACGAGAGATGTGTTAACCACACCCTCTGCCACTGCCACTGGCTGTGGTTGTGTATGAACATATTGCTGCTGTCTACAATGTAAAAATGTTTTTCTACTTAAAACTTGACACTTTTTTTCTTTACTTAGTGCTGCTGCACAAATTTAAACTAACACAGAACATGGGCTTGAGAACTACCCTCACCCAGCCTGTTTGTGTCATGTGGCCAGGGAAGAAAGACTTTGTGTTAGAATGAGGATGTCCAAAAAATTATATGATGGAAGAGGTTGGCAAAAAAAAGATGTGGGATAGTCATAGAGAATAGAGATGAAGAAAGTCAACATGAGGGCAAGGAGATGTGGTGTAAAAAGAAAAGAGACTTGGCAAAGGCTAAGGAAAAGGTGTATGATTCCTTATATAAATGGCTTAACACTAAGGAAGGAGAGAGGACTTGTACTGATTGGCCAGACAGAGGAACCAGGCTGGTAGCATTAAAGCGATAAAGGATAATGTACTGACAATTGAGGGCAGTGTATTGAGAAGTCTACTTTAACAGATCTGTAGCGGACCCTGACCTTTGGCATTTGGAAGGTGTTCTTTGAGGATCTGATGAATGAAGAAAATAAGAGAGAGAGGAGGTTGGAGGGTGTGAAGACAGTGAATCAGTAAGCATGATGGATTAGTGAGGATAAAGTGAAGACAGCTATAGGGAGGATTAAGGATGGAAAGGCGGTCGGTCCACATGACATACCTATAGAGGCATGGAGATGTCTTGGTGAGATGGCAGTGGATTTTCTAACTCAAATGTTCAACACAATCTTGGAATGTGAGCGGATGCCTGAGGAATGGAGAAGAAGTGTGTTGGTACTGATTTTCAAGAATAGGGCTCATGTGCAGAGCTGTACAGTATAAATCAGCCACAGCATGAAGTTATCTGAAAGAGTAGTGGAGGCAAAGTAAAGAACAGAGGTCATGATTGGTGAGAACTAGCACAGTTTCACATCAGGAAAGAACACTGCAATTGACATGTTTGCTTTGAGAGTGTCGAGTGAGAAGTATAGAGGTCAAGAAAGAGTTGCGTTGTGTTTTTCTGAGAGAGAGCATATGACAGAGTGCACAGAGGGGAGGTGTGGTATTGGATGAGGAAGTCAGGAATCGTAGAAAAGTATGAGTGGTGCAAGATATGTTTGAGGGAAGTGAGACAGCGATGAGATGAGCAGTAGGAGTGAGAGACGAGTTCAAGGTGGGATTACACCAAAGGTCGGCTCTGAGCCCTTTCTTGTTTGCGATGGTGAGATCGCAGGCAAGAGAAATATGATGTTCACAGATGACAATGTGATCTGTGGTGAGAGTAGGGAGCAGGATAAGGAGAGCCTTGAGAGGTGGAGGGATGCTCTAGGGGGAATACCTTGTTGATGGCAGACATACAAGGCAACAGTAACTCAAACAGCCATTCATTACAACCAAGGTATCTAGTTCAGCATCTCTAAACGCACAACATGTCAAACCTTGAAGCACTGCCAGTCCTGTCAACAAGAACAGGAAACTGTGGCTACAGTGGGCAAAGGCTCACCAAGGTTAGACAATGAAACACTGTAAAAATGTTGCCTGGTCTGGTGGGTCTTGATTTCTGCTGTGACACTCAAATGTTACAATAAGAATCTAGCAACATGAAAGCATGGATCCATCCTGCTGTGTATCTACAGTTGAGGCTGGTGGTGTAATGATGTGGGAGTTACTTTCTTGGCACACTTTGGGTCCCTTAGAACCAACTGAGCATCAAACACCACACATTTAAACATCACAGTCTATCTGAGCATTGCTGCTGATCATGTCCATCCCTTTATTTATGACAGCAGTGTACCCTGTCTACCTTCTAATGTCTTCTTTCAGTGGGATGACAGCGAGTGGTCTCAGACTGGTTTCTTGAACATGACTGTGATTCCACTATAATCAAATTGCCTCCACCAGTCACCAGATCTCAATCTAATAGAGCTCCTTTGGGATGTGGTGCTATGGGAGATTTGTATCATGAAAGCACTGCCCACAAATCTGTTACAACTTCATGATGCCATCATGTCAATATCAAACTAAATTTCTGAGTTTCCAGCACCTTGTTGAATCTATGTCCTGCAGAGGTAAGCTTTTTTTTTTTTATCATTGCTGTTATCATTTAGGAGATGTAGGGTTCAAGCACTATGTGCTGGCAACATCTATACTTTTTAAAAGCTCCTAAAACAAAGATGCTTTTTTGAAGTCTACTGCAACAGATCTGAAGCGGACCTTGACCCTTGCTATTTCATAAAGGGGGGAGTGAAAGGGTGCGATGACCCTCTGGCCTGTTTGGCTGTGTGCTGTTGTCTTCCTTTATTTGCAGGTAGGCGGTATTGTTCATTTGGGAGTGACTGGGCCCGAGCTACTGTTCCAGGCCTTTTCAAAGCTCTCTGTTCATACACTACGTTTGGCTTCTTTGTTATGTTTCCTCTCTAACTCCCACACACACACTACACTCTTCAAAGACCCACTCATGCGAGACACTGATGCCACTGGCGTTCACATGGTGCTCCTTGTTGTAGATTAACTTGTAATAATAGCAAAAAAGTTTGTTTTACGATAGAGTTTGTTATAATTAAATAAAATAATTATGTGGAGCAAGGTCTAACAGCCAAGACCAAGGTTTGTGCTGGGAGGTTTTCATATGGAATATAATCTTTCATCAGAACAGAACTGGTATGCAAAGTTAAATGTCATATTTCATTCACATTCGCAGGAATACTTGTCAAGGCCTAACCTGAGGGCATGGTATTTCTGGATTTACAGTATCTCACACTGAACTGATAAAAGGGAAGAAAACTTCATATTTATCAGATGCCAGTGTTGTGGTACCGCATGGGCCACTGCTGCACAACACTGCCAAGAATGACTATTGAATGCAAGGAACTGCACACACATTCACACACACAGAGGCTGCATATCATTTGTGCACTCTTGGCTGCATCTTAATGAGCAGCTCAGTGAGTAATTAACCTGCAGATAACCTGCTTTGAGGCAATAAAATTGGTCCTCCAGAAGCTGGAAACAAGTCTGCAGTACAGAGATTCTTACAGGTCAAAGAAAAGTACTGCAAATGCAGCAGACTGAGGTCTTTTTCAACCCAGAGAGAGAGAGAGAGAGAGAGAGAGAGAGTCAGGATAAGCCTGGGGCAATTCTGTCCACAAAAAAACAGTATAACAAGCCCTTCTTGAACTACGAATGATTAAAGCTCCAATGTATGTGATTTGAATTTCTGGTTTTGGCAACTCCAAGTGGATGGATCAGAAGAAACACAGCGATTCATAGGGATATAGCTGATGTGATACTCTCTCTATATATATATATAAATGATTGTTTCATTTTTGATTGTTAGAATTTAGATTACATGAAGGTCTTATTTGTGTAATTCTTTTTCTGACATGCCATAACTCGATAGAATATAGTGATAGCAATGTAGTTGGCGTGTATTTATGTACGCCGATCACTGCCCTTATACATAAGCAAGTCTACATTTAAGTCTGGAATGTTTATAACTTTATCTCCAATAGCAACACACAATCTACAAACGAAAGTTCTTCTGCTGAGGCACAACAGGCTTTAATAACAGTGTTTACCATGTCATGACAGCGTTTAGAGCAAGTGGCTGCAATTCTGTGGATGTAATTCAAGCTTCAATACTGAAGGTTATCTTTATTGTTCACATAATCGCAGATTACAAAGAGGGAATATCAACAACAACATCAACAATAAATCGCAAAACCAATCCAGAATGCAGCAATTCAAATCAAGAACAAGTATTTTAAGTGTGCCAGTGTGCCGAGGTAGTGAAAGGAACACAGCCAGAGTGATCATTTCCATTAAATCAAAGGCAAATGGGATGAAGAAGAGTCCTTCAGACCGCCAAACAGGTGCCCTCTAAAAGAACGGCCTGAAAACATTAGTTCAAACTGCTCATGGAGCTAATGGTTCTGGATTTCCAATATGGCCTGAGCCCTCCTAAGGACCTTAACGTTCTAAATAATCAAAAGCTTAATTAACTTCATCCCGGGATCTTACAGGTCATTTTAACAAGACTTCCACTTTGGTTTTGGAATATGATTACCAAATATAATCCTGTTTTATTGTGCATTATAATTCTGTTTGTCTGATTTTAATTCCACATGCCCTCTAATTAATCAGCATTTAGTGACAGTTTAACCAAATTCCATCTGTGGATGATCACAGAATACACAAGCAGTCATTATTCTCTCGGTAATGGTAATGGATTTTAATACTACAGTTCCCCGGATGTGAAAATAAAGAGAAAGGCTTAAAGGCATATTCAAATGGCTTCTTGGTGAAAATATGATTAAAGAATTCATTCTTCTAATTAGCTGAATATTTAGAAAACAGTGAAGATGAGCTGTCAAGAGCAGAGCACCCAATGAGGATTCAACGTGCTAATGTAAAATTAATTATCCGATTCAGATGTCTGCACCTGCTGAGCAGCTCAAATAAGAGGTAATAAAATGGAAAGTCTTCTGACAAATTTACAGTGTCAGCACAGTTTGATACGTGTCTGTCCACATCAATCACAGCAGAAGCAGAAAATCAGCCAACAGAATCGCTGTGTAGATGAATAACGTATCCGACACAGACACACGATACATTATACATTGTGGTTTCACTACATTATACTGCAAAAACCCAACCTTTTATCCTAAATTAAACTTAATCCCTATACGTGAATTTAAATTCTGATTCTAATTTTAATCTTAAAGAAGTCATACTGGCAATCTAGATATAACCTTATATCAGGATTGGCAAAATTGTCCAAATTGGATATTTCCAACATGTGTAAATTCACTTAGAGTCCTAACAGGGAGAAACATATAGATACAATATATGTGGTCTAAATTCAGTAGTCATAACTGTTTGATTGAGCTAAAAAGTGGCCTCCACCTTACAAACAATACTGAAGCACTTGCCTGGATCCGGGGCTCTCAAATAAGCCAGTGTCTCAGAATTCACCATTCTATAATAAAACACCACAGACTCTGTCAACAATTCAGCTCCTCTATCAGGCGCAGGAGATTAAACAAGGCTCCCTGCCCTCGATGTGAACTCTCTTTAAACCAAGATTTGTGACAAAGCTGACCCGGGGGTTTGGGGGGTGGGGGGAATCATTTGCCTTTCATATCAGGACAGTATTAACACTGCAAATCAGTGACAATGTGAGACCCTAAATCACACTGCGAGCACAAGCTCACCTAAGCATGTATGCCTTTTCTCATTAAACATTATAAAGACAGTGAACGGCTAGAGAAAATAAAGCTAGTTTATTATCACGTGCCACATGGGAGTGTGTGTTCCAGACCTGTGAAAAGCAACGATGAGCTGTTTGTCAAGTACCACAATGACAAGCCCAGAAAGATTTTCTGCTCGAGAGAATAAAGTGCACCTAATACAGGGCCCTGCTGTGACCGAGCTTACCAGGGTACATGCACTTCCACTTGAGAGTCACAGTCACACTGGTTCGAGAAACACACACACACACATGCAGAGCACAGACAGTGCAGCAGCCAGTGGAAACTGAAGATCCTCTGTCGCTCTCTCTCTGGGTAAGGTGCAATTTGACAACAGGAGCTATCGATTCAGCTGCCTGCAGGCTTTTTATAGAATCCAGCACCATCATTACGACTCATAGCCCAGCCCAGCCTGCCTCTCCGCCTGCCTCAGTGCCTCCCCATCCAGGCAGAGACACTGGGTGAAAACACAGAAAGCGGGGTGAAAGTCGGAGCAGGAGAGGGGAAGATAATGACGGCTATCGTAAACACAGTTAAATGAAGGGGAATGTGAAGAAAGACATGAGGGGATGGAGGAGATCGAGAAGGAGAGAGAAACACTGGAGGCTGTGGCCAACGATAAAATGGAGCGTGAGAGCGTTAGTAGCAAAAAACATGAAAAAGAGATATATTAAAGGAGATACAGAGGAGGGTGCAGACAAAAAGAAAGCTGAATTGTGCAAAAATGGACCATTATCGTCTGTCTACATGCAAAATAAATAAAAAAGGATGAGGGATGCTGCACAGAGCAAAAACAATAAACAACACAGAATGCGCGGCTTAATAGTGCTTGTATATGCAAAGGCTTCCATAAATTTGTGAAGGCTTTTGTGATGTGCTGAGGTATTACAAAAAGCTTAAGCGAGGTTTTAAGACCTAATGTTAGGTAACATATCCAGCATCGCTTTTTCTACCTCAGTGTTAAAAAGAATTAAAACATGTCTTCAATGCCTTTATAAAACAGCTTAGGGGCGCCTTGCTGTAAACAGACATATAATCCTTGATGCATGAGGACTAACATTAAGAGATGAGTGCACGTGAATATGCAGAGGAGTGACACATGTTAGCATAAGATTTGCTTTGTATTCCATATGTAGATTGTGCATGATTGTATTGTTTAAATGCACATATGCCTGTCATGAATGCCTGTTTGATCAGAATCTTAGGGACGGAATTTGTTGATCTCAGTCTGTCAGTCAAATCAGCTTATCTAACCCTTGTGTGGTGTTCATATTTTTGTTACTCAGCCAGTGTTGGCGGGTCTGGTGGACCCGCTGCATTTTGGGGGGTTTAGTTCAACACAATCATACAACTTTATGTTAAAATACTTAACAGATGTTTCCTTCATCCCAATTACAAGCAATATATAGTAAACAGAATAGCCTTGGATGGTTAATATTTGCCTTTTACCTTTGTTAGATCAGATTTATGAATTGAAGTGCTACTCGCTTTTGTTTCTTTTTTAAGGAAGTTAATTTAAAAAAAGAAAATCAATTACAATCAAGATATGAGAGGAAAATATCAGCAAATTTACAAATGAAGCAAGGTTTTTGTAACTATTGATTTTCATTTATTTGAGCATCATTTGAAATTTAACACATTCATTTCAGTTTACACAGCACAAGCTGATCACATGAAGTAACTATGTCAGTTCAGACAACACATCAGCCTCATTGAACACATTGCCTTTTCATACCAGCCTATACAACACATGAGGGGCAGAGTTTTACTGTGTGTGTTGAATATGTAGTTCTTGCACTTGAAGCATGTAGATTGTGTTTTTCTGTCCGTCTTGGGTCCACACACTTCACAGCTCTTCTTTTTGTTGCTGCTGGCTGCAGCTTCCTTCTGTTCTACTCTGGGTTCAGTGCCATCCAGATCACAAAGACGTTGTACGCCGAAATGTCCAACATGTCAAAGAATATCACCAGTGGCCAGTGTAGGATCCTCCTTTTGCAGCTGTACATAGTCGCCAGCTTATCCACCCCTATTATGTGGCATTATAATCCATGATGATCTCTGATTTTTGATGCTCCTGGCCACAGATCCTCCCATCCCTCTGCAGTGTACTCATAAGTACCACATTCTTGCCTTTCTTTGGCACATAGGATTCCAGGGCTGGTCCTGGCGATGGCTGCTGATGGTCTGGTCCTGGGACTGGCTCCTGATGGGCTGGTCCTGTGGCTCATCTTCGTTTTGGAGCTAGCTGATGCTCAGTGTCATCTGATTCTTCCAAGTCACTTTCAGATTGTGAATTTTCAGAAATGTGATCCTCACATTCTGAAACCTCTTCCTCTCGGCCAACATCATCATCAAAGGCTTCGCTGTCATCAGAAAACAATTGCAAGGCCCTCTGAACAGAGAACCTTTTTTGATCAGTTGTGATAAGGACCAACACTGGCAAAGCTATATTTATTGTGTCCTGCCCCCCAATTAGCAGCTGGGATAGAATATGAAAAAATAAAGATTGGTTCCCGCAAGACACAGGCTAAAACGTGTGGGAATGTGAGAGCAGACAGGTGTCAGTACTTGAATTTTGCAATGATGTTGGAACCTTGTGTGGGAACATCAATGGCAGAAACACAAAACTCACACACACACACACACACACACACACACACACACACACACACACACACTAACAGCAGGCCCAGACAGGAGGAGGACAGAGTGAAGGTACACAGGACCAACAATTTATACACTTTTATTAGCCCCGGGTCCAGTGGACCCGAACATCCTGTATGTAATAGTAATGTGTAGGGGGGGTGTAGGGTGTGTGGTCATTAAAAATTTGTTTTGATAAATGTTCTTCACAGAAAATGAGCCAAGGCCAGTGAATTTGAGCTTGAAAAAATAATTAATTGTATGATTTTTCTTTTGATAAAAAGTGAAAACGGGTCCCACAGACCCGAACACCACACAAGGGCTAAAATACAGCATTTGTTATGATCAGCTCTTCAATCGCTGTTCCACTCTTCTAAATTGCAGATGGACAGAGTATCTTTTCAAAAGGAATGGATCCATTTTACTTGTACAAAAATGATCTTTTTGTTTTGTGCTATTGATATTTGCTTTGTGTAATCTGCCAATTTATGATGTCAGCTCACTGCATCGCTTATTATCACTTATTTGACTATCAGCTTGTCTTGGTATAAACACCACTGATTCTGTGTATGCACTTGCTAACTGTAACACTCCCTGAATGTCACATAACATGCAGCCAATAATAATTAGTTGTTATCACAAAGCAAACTCCACCCCTCGCAGAAAAGGGTTTACCTAGAAGGCAGTTTCAGACTGAATAATGTGACTTAGAGTTTGACAGTGCTCAAGGCTACTGTGAGGTTTAATCTGTGTGTGTGTGTGTGTGTGTGAGATCCACCCACAATTTTGTATACACTGTTTTTTATCACTCAATAGGAACTCTGCCAGGTGTTCAAAGGCTGCTGAGAGGATGTGCAGTAAGCAACTCTCACAGAAAAAAGGTTGGAAGTAGGCAGCCAAACAAATACCAAGTACAAGACGCTTGTTAAAGTGAACCCTGACCTACTGCAGTGATTGTGGCCTTGCTCTTGGAGACACTAAGGATCACTGCAGCTCATGAAGGTACTGTGTAAACATGATGTAGACATACTGTATATATTTATGGCATACAGATTATGATTACACTATTCAGTGCCATGTATGTGAACATTACCTTGTCTGTGCTCACCAAGAACACTTAGGAGGACTATATGTGGTTTAGTCTTTTGCGGTGTATCTGTCACAGTGCTGACAGGCAGTATGTTAAACGTTTGGAGCGCATGTGCTTGAAAATAACATAATGAGTCTGCAGCCATGCTAGTGGCTCTATGAAGCTGCGCTTTGGCACAGCGGTGCTTTGAGTAAAATGGCAATATCAGCATGGAGACACACTCAAAATGATAATGTGAGCTGCTGCAAGTTTACAAAGGTCACCAACTTAGTATAGCATAAAGGCATGTTAGTCTGCTAACTAGCACTGCATGGCTAAAGCTGAGACAAACAACAAACAAACACAAAAACAATCTAGTGTAAAATTCTGCCAGTGTCTGATGTGGTGCCAAAAAATACTGTAAAAGTAATGAAAAATATCCATGTCATAAAAATTCAGTAATTTTCTAGATTTAATATAAAAGATTGTGTATATTTTCGGTGTATTTGTAGTGAATTAAGTACAGTTACATGGGCAAAAATGATGAAATTATCTATTATCTATGACATACACTTAATTAATTTAATTACTTAATTAACTATGACATACATGCATATAAAATTATATAAATATATATGAGCGTATAGGTATCATACTGATGAAAACATTCATTCAACACTGTGAAAAGGTATATGTTTAAACAGATAAATATATGGAAAATTACAAAACTTATTTTTTTCCATTTGTTATCACTTATTTTATGTAATTCCAAAAATACAAAAACAGTTTTGGTGGAAATATTTTGTGCAGTTGCAATTAATTTGTTAAAAAAAAAAAAAGGAAATTCGGAAGTCATTTTACATTAGACATGCAATTGTACAATATATATACCTTTTAAGTGTACTGATATATTCTTGTATTTTAAACATGGAAAAAACTCAAAAGATAAAAAGAAAAAAATTGATAAAATCCCCCTTCTTTTTTTACAGTGTAGAAACAATGATGACAGTGGCTTTCAATTAAAGATTGATCAAAAAGATGTCTCTAGCTGAGATCATGCATTAATTTGCATATCTATGTAGTATGTATTTCATCTGTAGCTACAATTACTTTAATAGTCCAATAAAATCCCTTATAATTAAAATCTAATCAGTTGCTGACCATGAATAACTGTCATCCAATTCTACCATATTACATTTTAGTAGGACATTAGAATGTAATAGCAGATAGAGCTCATATTGAGATGATCAAGATAAGAGTGTGTACCAAAACTTTCCGAAAAAATGAAAATATCTTGTTCTGATACAATTTAATTTCATTTTTACCGGAAATGTTTCACAAGGTTTATTGATATGTTTTCCACCCACAGAAAATTACCTCACTCAGCTGTTCAAATGTGAGAATCAAAAAGAAGAAGAAGGAAAAAAAACACAACACCTTTTCCAACCTAGAGTGGCAATATGAACATTTTGATAACCATCTTTTCCTCTGAATACACAAACATATTCCTCCATTTCATCCAAATGGCCTGTTATTTCTGAGATAGAATTTTCCTGCTGATTGGTTCTCTGATGAGCCAAGCTTATGTCAGTGCCGATTGACAATCACTTTAGGTGTCAAAACACCTGTCCTGCTTCAGTGCTGAGTATTGGCCAGAACCTGCAGTGTTTTTGCACTTGTCAGAGCTGCTCCCTGTGGTGCTGCTTCGGGGCCATCAGCAGTGTGAAAGCTGTCTGTGGAGCTCACTCATGCTGTTAGTAACACGTGTCGCCAGTCACTGACTGACATTGTCCACTCAGGAGTTGTTTTTATATAAGCACTTACATACATAAATCACATTCATCTTTGCTGTTTGTTGCTAGATCTTAGAGGCTGGATGATAATGAAGCTGTCTTTGTTCCCCTAATTGTATGCACACAGATCTAATGTTGATGGTGAACAATTTAGTCCTACTGTTAACAGTGGCTGTAAGCACATCAGTTTTTAATCTAGTCTCTGCTGTTTTTCCTGTGCTAGAAATTCACGGACTATATATGGGGGTACTTATGAGCCACTCTAGAATTTGTAGTTGCCTTGTGCACAGGAAGGCCTATCAATTAGTCATGTGAGTGGTGTGCTTGAGTTTGGCCGCTAGTGTGTGGTAAAAACGTCATGTGATTCAGTCTAAGCAGTTCATATAAACACACCAATCAGGCATAACATTATGACCACCTGCCTGATATTGTGTTG